>JAFCMP010000379.1:0-600000 GCA_017506865.1 Tribonema minus
AATTGAGGGGGGCCAGAGCCACCACCCCAGAGTTATCAAACACGCGTCTATCTGCTGTGGGGCGCTAGGAGGCGCCATAGCTGGGGTAAGTTGACCTCTAGAGCAGGTTTTGTAACACGCACAGTGCTTGCAGTTGACAAGAATGTCAAGGCAATTGAGGCTCTGCATGAAGTTCATCCAGAAGTGCCCACAATGACTGCATGCATGACTGATGCGAAGGTTGTTGCACGTCTTCTTGACGAGAAACCTGACATCACCACCATCTCCCCGCCCTGCACAGATTTTTCGGCAGAGGGCAAGAAGGTCGAGGGCGAAGCTGCCGAGTGCACGGTCCATGCCGCACGGCTCATCGTGCGGGCCAAGCTTCGGGTGGTGTTGTATGAGAATGTGCCAGGAGTGCTAGTGTCACGCGCGTTTGCACGCGCAGTACGCATTCTCAAGTCGGCGGGTTACATGCTGTACATTGCCAAGTTAAAGGCTTCTGAGTTTGAAGTACCTTGCAGGAGGCAGAGGGTGTACATTGTCATAGTACCAGCAGGGGTGGACTCACGTGAGGCGCTCCAGAGGTTCGGTGCGGTAATGAATACCAAGCGTTTACACAGCAGACCCACATCTGTTCGCTCTCGCTTGCGCTGCCCCGAACGCACATTCTTCTTGCAACCACGCAGTGCTCAGCACCCTGGTGTTTTGGATGCTGATGGCTTGTTGCCTAGCCCAGTGCGCAGACTGCCTGGTAGGCCCACTGCGAGTTATGTTGCACATGCAAAGGACGCTGGCCCAGTGGCATCTGCCCGCTTGCTGTCGCTTGCGGAAATGGCGGTGCTCATGACGTATTATCATGAATTACCAGCGAGTGCATGCAGTAGTGATGTACGGCGTTACATTGCAGACTTGTTCATCCCAGAGATGGCATTTCACTTGTTCGTGGCAATTGAGGCCTCAGGCCTGTGCACACTGCCAGAACAACAGGTACGTTTGCCGCGTAGGTCAGACTCTACGTTGAGGCATTCAGTTGACTGCCCGCCCCCATCTTGGTTGGCTGGTCAGAGTGGTTCGCTGGTGCAGGCCGCTACCGCGGTACACGCAGCGCCCACGTCAAGTGCACACTGCTCAGCAGCAGTGGCGCGTAGCATACATGCAAAGGCGCATGATGCAGGGTATGCAGAGGTACCCATAATTCCGATGCGCAGTGCATGGGAAGAGCCAGAGGTAGACTTGGCTGTGGTGCAGCCCGGCATGGCTGACATCGTGGAAGTCGATGACTCTGACTCAGGGTCTGACTCTGAGTGGGACTCACAGTCAGTTATGAGCGTTTGCAGTAGCGCAGACGACATGGACATTGACACAGAAATCAGTGCTCCACCCATTGCGGCCGCAGCGGCACGCAAGAAGCTCGGCGGCGGTACAGACCCGCGCCTTGCCCCAGGTGAGTTGAAGGCAGCGCTCAGGCGCGCTGGCCTTGATGCTCAGTCTCTAGGCATATTAGACCATGTGCCAGGTGTCAGCAAGTTAGACACAGCCCCACCAGTGAGTGTGGCAGAGACAATTAAGAATCTCACAGAAGAGATCACAAAACAGAGGGAACCAGTCAAGTTACCTCATGTAGGCCTTGCAGTAGGGTCCCCTGAGCCTAGCTCGGTAGAGCGCTCCAAGTCGGAGGCTCCAGTGGAGTACATACGCCCAGTAGCCGGTGTTGTACCTCCAGGGCAGATGTTTGTGTCCGCGTCGTTACGCGTACAAAGCAACTCTCAGACGCCCAAAGAACTCTATGTGCGCGCCATGGTAGACTGCGGTGCAACCGTAACCGTCATGGGCAAGCGCATTGCAGACAAGCTCCCCAACAGCTATGTATGTACACCTCAGCAAGGTGACTACACTGAGATCCTCTTGGCAGACGGCAAGACGTCGCTGCAGATCAGTGGTGTGGTCAATGCATGGCTGCGGTTTAAGAACAAGATGTTCTTGCACAAGTTCTATGTGGTAAACGCACCCATGGACTTACTCTTAGGTACGGATTTCTTTGCCCCGCATGGCTCAGTCGTCTCGTATCACGGCGGTAGCCCAGCCTTCTTCCCAGGGGGACTAAAAGGTGTGGCCATACGCCCCATGCACGACAAGAATCGCGCAGACAACGCGAACGCGCATGCGGCAGCACTAGCCAGTTGCAAGGGCAATGGCAGCGCTGAGAGCACTGAGGCACCAGACAAGCCTCAGCAGTGCTCAGCTAGGATGGCATATAACACTGTACTGGCACCATCGTCGGAGACGATTGTGGAACTCACGCTGCTACCAAAGCCAAAGCGCGTGCAGCCCTATGAGGCATTGCTCATGCCACAAGAAACAGTAACTACAGAAATGATGAGAGGCAAAGGTGTTAAGGCAAATATCACCGCTCTCACTGTAAATGCCAGCGGCACGATATACGCTACATTGAGCAACACTTCAATGTACCCGATTTACGTGCGCCGCAACACGTATTGGGGAAAAGTGACTCCAATTAAGGCTGATGATCTGCTAGAAGTGCAGACAGCTACTCAGCAGGCTCTAGAAGCCAAACTGCTAGTAATAGCGGCCAAAAGGCACTCTGAAAATGCTAAGTTAGAGGCAGAATTAGCTGCTAGCATAGGCAAGACTGCCAAAGAGGTTGCACAAGAAGTGCAACGGCTGGCAGACCTTAGCCAGCGCCACAATGACCAGCTAGAAAACTGCACGGATGCAGAGCTGGAGGAAATCCTTGTGAAAGATGGCAGGCTTGCGCCTCATTTGCAAGGAAGGGGGAAAGATGGGGTACTTTCAAAAACAAAAGCACTTGACATGCTAAAAAAGCACAGGAATGTCTTTGCTAAGGACCCTAAAAACCCTCGAGTCACTCAGCATTTTGAGATTGATGTTGACACTCAGACGGCCGAGCCGGTGGCGGACAAGGCACGCCATTGGGCTTTCAAAGAAGCCGAGTACATCATGAAACAGATTCAGATGATGGCAAAGCGCCAACAGATTGAGCCATCAGCTAGTGCGTGGGCAAGCAACCCAGTACTAGTGGTTCAAGGCGACAAGATCCGCTTCTGCATAGACTTCAGGAAGTTGAATGCGGTCACGAAGCGTGATAGTCATGGCTTAGGCAACATGGATGACATGATGCGGGCCGTGCAAGGTGCGAGGATCTTATCTTCGTTAGATCTGGCAGCGGGTTACCATCAGATCCCGCTGGCCAAGACGGCTAAGGCCAAGACGGCCTTCAGAGCCCCAGACGGCTCGTTGTGGCACTACAAGGTGGCGCCATTCGGGCTAGTGAACTTGCCAGCGCAGTTCACGAGATTGATGCACCAAGTGCTGGGAGATGCCTTAGGCTCCCACGCGCTAGTGTACATAGATGACGTGTTGGTGTATGGCACGGACATCGAGGAGCACATCGAGCAGTTAGATGATGTTCTTGGCCGCATAGGCGCGGCGGGCATGAGTGTATCTCGCCCAAAGTGTCAGCTGTTTCAAGCTGAAGTCAAGTTCCTAGGCCATATAGTTGGCGCCGCTGGAACAAGACCAGACCCTGACAAGGTCAAGGCCATGCTTGACATGAGCCCCCCACTGAAAGGCGGGGTACCAGACAAGCAGTTGGTACAAGTGGTTATGGGAGTGTTTAACTATTACAGGCGATATGTACCCAACTTTGGGGCGATATCAGAGCCTATAGTAGCCCTGACCAAGAACAAAGCAGTCATGGTTTGGGGGTCTGCGCAAGAGCGGGCTTTCAAGCGGCTGAAGAGTGCCATGTGCGACAGTCGCATAGTGATGCACCCAGATTTCAGTTTGCCTTTCGTATTGTACACCGACGCCTCCAAGACGGCGACGGCAGGTGTGCTTACACAGTTCAGACCTGTAAGTGAGGTCGAAAGGGCAACAGCGGGACAGCCATATGCTCACACGGGCAGGCGCCGCATAGCTGAAGGCGAGGAGGTCAGAGAAGTAGTCGTTGGCTACTTCAGCAAGCTGAACTCTGAACCCGACGCGAAGTTAGGAGCGACGGCAGTAGAGTGTCTGGCAGTAGTGCTGGCGCTCAACCACTTCAGGCCTTACATTTGGGGTAACCCCGTTACAGTGGTCACAGATGCCGCTGCGCTCAGGTGGCTGTTGACGTTACAAGACTACAACGGCAAGCTACTAAGATGGGCCATGCGCATACAGGAGTATGACGTTACCATTCAGCACAGGCCTGGCAAAAGGAATGCCAATGCTGATGCCCCATCCAGGCTGCCACAGCAGGCAGAGTTAGATGCTGAGCGCTCTACGGAGCCAGCAGACGAACAGTGGCCAGACGCAGTCCCGAGCATGGACGCACCGCCGTCAGGTGTGCGCTTTGCGGACGAGGCCACGAGAACGCACAAAGTGGCCGACGTGAACAGCTGTCGTGGGTACACGGCGGACGCACGTTACGGGCCAGCGTTCAAGTTCAACGAGGCCGTCGCCATATCAGGCGCGGTGGCCGCTAGGTTAGCCGCTCTGACAGCTGTGGAGCTGGCACAGTTGTTGGACAGAAGGCTAGATGACTCCACGGTGGAGGAAGCTGAGGTTGATGAAGTTGAGATCAACACAGCGTATGCAGAGCCAGTCAATAAGTACACCGGCTCGTGGGAGCATTCCCAAGCGCAGCGACTCTTAAGGCAGATCGCATGCGACAGGCGACGCAGCATCAGCTCAAAGAGGGCCAAGTGCAGCGTCACCACGGCTCAGCCGGCGGCAGACTCATTGGAAGAAGGAGAGATTCCAGAGGTAGAAGCTGCTGCTGATGCAGATGAGGCAGACGAGCCACCGGATGGCGAAGCTGTTTTAGGCAAGCGCAAGAAGACGCTGCCAAGGCCAGAAGTAGTGCAGTTGCTGAAACGGGTGGCCGAGGGAGACTCGCCTGCCACGCCAGCAATGCTCAGCAGAGCCGCATTTCTTGAAGTTCAGAAAGCGGACGGTTTCTGTCAAGCAGTGAGCAAGATGCTCATTGAGGGTGACATACCCGAAGGCGCGGAGCTAGCCGCTCACGTCTTAGCACAGAGAGAGCAGTATACCATCGAGGAAGATGGCCTCTTAGTGCACAGTTCAACGAGCCACCCCAAGAGAGGTATGGTGTTGTTGCAGTGGGTCGTGCCAGTGGTGCTACGAACCCTAGTCATGCGTCTAGGGCATGATGACGCAAGCGCTATGCATTGCGGCATAGGCGCTACGCACACGCGTATATTCGAGAGGTATTTCTGGCCTGGTATGGGCGCGGACATACGAACGTACGTGCAGAGCTGCATGACATGCCTCGAGCGCAAACGCGCCAGCTCCACTCAGTACAGACAGTGGTTAGCTGAGCCCGTGCGTATGTGGCAGCGGCTCAACATAGATATCACAGAGCCTGGTATACAGTCCACGGCAGGGCACAGATATGTCCTGACCATAGTGGAAGCAAGGTCCGGCTTCGTGTGGCTCTCGGCCATGCACGGCTAGGGAACGCACGATGTTACCCCGCACCTCATGACAGTGTTCCTTGAGATTGGCGCGCTAGTGGAGGAGCTGTGCTCTGACAAGGGCAAGGTCTTCCTAGGCAATGTGGTCACAGACCTTTGCAAAGCGTTCAAAGTGAAACGCATAGAAACCAGTGCCTACCACCCCCAGACCAATGGTGTGGCGGAGCACGCAAATGGTCGTGCCAAGAAGGCACTAGCATCCTGGGTCAGCGCTCAACAGACCAACTGGCACGAGGGCTTAGAGCTTGTGCAGTTCGTGCTGAGGACAACGCCCAGAGGTGAAACAGGTTTAACACCCTTTTTCTGTGTGTACGGTCGGGAAGCTTCACTGCCACATGATGCATTTATGCACGAGGATGGCAGCAGGAAGTTGGACCTACACGAAGAGATTGAGCACAAGTTAGATATGCTTGAGCTTGCAGACAAAGTGGTGTCAAAGGCGCTGCAAGTGCGCGCCCAGAAGATCACCAAGCGCAATGAAGCTATTAAGCGCGCGGTGAAGTTCGCCGTCGGTGACTATGTCATGATACGGCTACCCAGGCAAAGAGACAGGTCGGCTGCTCTTGATGCCAGGTATGTGGGGCCTTGGCAGATCGAGGCTCGCACAGGCGAATCAGGCCTCTCATTCATCTGCAGGATGATGGGCAGAAGAGTTAGACACACCACAGCTCATGTTGAGAACATGAAGCCCTTCCACATGAGGCCTAGTGCCATGTTGGAGCCAGGTGTGCACGCCATGCTGAGCCCCCGACAAGTGGAGGAGCTAGCAGATGGTGAGAAGTTATACAGAGTTCTGGACCGCCAAGCGGGCCTCAATGGCTCGTGGCAGTACAAATGGCAGTCCATAGATGGCAAGTCACATGCGTGGGTGTCAGAGGATGACATGCTGCAAGAAGTGACGCCATGGACCTTAGACGCTTTTCACGCGCTCTATGAGCTGCGCAACGAAGGAAGGTTGCCGGCATATGCCATCAGGCCCACACCTAAGGAGGATGCTGGCATGCGCCGAGAGAGCGCGCTGCAACTCTATCCCATCGGCACGGCGCTGGTCAGGGAGCACAGAACGGTAGTGGGCGGCCCGATCACTTACGTGTGGGGGGCCGTTAAGAACTTTGTGTCACCATACTGGAGGATCAGATATGAGGATGGTGAGTGGGAACAGATGACCCGTACACAGGTCAAGTCTGCCATACAGTTGGCAGAGGCAGTGCGTGACAAAGCCAAGAAGTTGCAGGCGCAAAGCGCGCCGGACAGCGTGAGTAGTGCAAGTCCCAACTCTCAGGTCACGCGAGGTCTGCCATCTTCCCAAACTAGTTCTGAGGCAAGCTCAGCCCAAGATTCTGCTCGGCCGCAGATCTCGCTGGTAAGGCTGCCCAAACTGCCATCTGATTTCGGATCAGACTTTGAGGGTGAAGTGATCTGGTATCACTTTCCAACAGGCTGGAGCCGCGGCGTCCTGGGTGAGTTTTACCCCGCCAGGTCGCAGTTCACGTTTGATGTACTATTCGACGGTGAGAAGACTGTCAGGCGTATGCGCTTACGTCCGGGTGACTACCGCACGCCAAAAGACAGCCCATACTCATCATGGAACGTGCTCGCCGCTGGCAGTATATCCTCAGAGGAGAGTGCGAAGTAGTTGTGGGGACTCAAGTTGAGTCAAAGCTGAGGCCGGCGACTCCCTTTTCCTGCAGAGAGGATTTCCCTGACTAGCAGGTTTGCCTCCCAGGTTTTTAATGGGGTTTCCAACCAGTTCTATATTGGCCTCCATGCTTAGTAGTGCACTTAGTGCGAGCATGCTGCAACTACACTAGGGACCGCGATCTGCTGCTTCGAGTTCAAGTCCGCATCGAGGGCGATGCTCAGCAAAGAAGGGGGATCTGATACGGCTTGGGGGTGTATTCAGACAGTTACAGGCAGTTACACCTCACAGGTTGGCACAGGTCTCAGTAGACCTGTGTAGTCGGTGTAGACCTTGACATGTGATTGAGAGCTGGCCTGACCTTAGTTGAAGGCAGGTGCAACTAGTTGGGTCACATGCCAAAGGGCACATCAAAGTAGCATGCACAGCATCAGAACCTCCCCTGCAAGCAGCAAGCCCGAACCTTGCTGTGCCAGCATTCGTCCAGCCCCAAGCCTTCCGTCTCTCAGCAGCAGAATAAAATATCCGGTAAGCGCATCGCGTTTCCTTTCGCATAACATTTCATTTGAGTTCTCTGAAGCGTGTCTACTTGTTTTGCTCTTCCAGCTTGCTTGTTTGCATTCATGACAGCATCACAAGGTAAGCCGCTTCAAAAATGTGCTTGAGGGTCAAGCACCATACTTGGCCTCAAATCTTTGCTGCTGTGCTTTTGCGTGTGCACCTCATGGCGCCTGTCGTGCCCTCATGTCCCGATTGGGTGCGCAACATGGGTCACAGTGCTGAGTGCTTTGCCGCTGGCTTAAGAATCGGCTGCCGCATTGCAATGATCGCTTCTGTCCGCTTCTCGGCAGCCACCACGGTAGGGGCTCCACGCAGCAGTTGGGAAGACGGCACGTCGGCCCCTTGCTAAGCGTTGTAGAGCCATTAGAGGCCAGATCAGAGGACATTGCTGGCCCTCCCTGCGATGTTGGCGCGGCAGGCGCACTCAAAGACGCCTTCAAAGATTTGAATGTGTCATATCTCTCTCTTGACTTTGGTGCATCTCAGCCACTCTCTGCAGGTAGTATGTGGCATGTAGAAACTGAGCAATGGCCGCAGGGGCACAGTTGCATGTCTTGAACAAATGTCACTCTTGCGCAGAACGCATTTTTTTCAACGGGGCTCACGGCAACCATAATTGTCAGTACAGCATGCAGACAGTGCTTTTCCCCCATCATCTGCAGCACGCTCTGGTACCAGCACTGTGTGTATGCTGAGTGTCCATGTGCAGTGCATGGTTGTACAGCACATCTGCTGCAGGAATAAGCGACACTGCATGCAGCTCTGCGTCCATTGGTTTATGGCACTTGGGGCACCGCGCGTCACGGGGGCGGGGCGCTCTACGCCCAGGTAGTGCCACAGCGTCACGCGGAATTATGGCGGCAACTGGTCTCCGCTGGGTCAGTGCTCAGCAATTGTGCCAAGACCCATGCCCCCCTTAGAGGCGCCGCTGCGCCACGCCGCGACTGCTTCCAACGCATTTGCTGCTTCAGGCCGGCGCAGCTGCGTGGCGGCGAGCGCTGCGTCTAGCACCCGCGATAGTCGCTCCGCTTGACGCCGCGGCAGCACGGCGGCCGGGGGCTGAGCGCTTGGCTCCGCGCGAGTCCGTTCCCTTTCGCTGCCCGTTGCAGCAGATCGCGCAGCGCCCGCCATGCACCGTTGTCCTGGCACCAGTCCCGGTACTAAACTGAGGGCAGGAGCAGTGCAAGGGCCGCCGCGGGGACGTCGCAGCCGCTGCGCTGCTGCTGCAGGCAGGGTTAGCTATATAGTTGAAGTTCATTGTGGCGCTCTGGGTGTAGACGCCCCCTGCAAAACCTCAGAAATGGAAGCCTGTCAGTGCACACTCGACATACGATTATCACGGTGGTGACCACACCTTTATCCTGCTCAGCGCTCAGGTTGTCCGGAACTCCTCCAGGGTCAATAAACGGGCGGAGCGCTCGCGCTGGCCGAAAGCGGAGTCGTACAACTGGCGCGGCGGCGAGGATTATCGCCGCCTGCATTTTTTGCGCGAACGTCGACTGCAGATCTGTCTGCGCCTGGTCTGCCTTTGTTTGCCATATACAGACTGTGGCAAGCTGGCCAGATCTTCACACCATCGCTTCCGCATTTTTTGCCAAGCAAAAGAACAGTCTTGACGAGGAACTGGAACTGTAAACTCGAACTCCGCAAAACGTGTGCAAACCTGGACAAGGACCCGGAAAGCACGTCGCGTTGGCACTCCGGCTGGCGTGATTGTGTCAACCAGCAGAGTTGGGCCAGAAGGCCTGTCGGTAGCGGCAATGTCCAACGCCGCGCCTTCCGGCGACACCCGCGCCACCTCCGTGCGGCCTCAGCAAAGGAGGGATGTTAGCTCATGGAGGCAGTTCGGTGCGCTGGCGTACAAGAACTGGCTGCTGAAGAAGAGGAAGCCAGTATCTCTGATCCTTGAGCTGCTGCTGCCTGTGGCATTCATGGTGAGCTGCAAAGTTTTTACACCATGTCACTTGATTTGTGTTGGTGAAGTTTCGCTGCGGTGTGCGTCAGCATTGGAATGCGCAGCATCTACTGTGTAAACTTTATCTCAGGAACTTGCATCTGCTTCCAAAGACTCACTGTACATAATACTGTCACCCATTTCGATTCCACGCCGATGGGACGACAGCCAGTTACTGTCAGAGGAAAAAAGAGCATGAGGAAAAAAGAGCATCTGATCAGACATGGCAACTTTCTAACCTCAAACGTCTCCGCAGTTACAGCACCATGTAACCTTCGAATATCGTCACCAGCACTCCACCATTGCAGCTATTGCCTAGAATGATGTTGTTCAGAGCTTCTGTGCAATATTGCATTCGACTTGCTCATGTTCATGATAGATGGACATACTACTTCAGCAGAGCAATGTCATCTATCAGGCATCATAAGGCCCTCATCAACAGATCAAAGACGGCATCACGCAGCAGCGTGATGCGCTCATGATACTCGCACCACCTGTCACTTCTGGCGTACAGAACAGGGACTGCACGCTTGTCTCTTCCATCAGTGAAGTCACACCACCGGCACTAGCGTCAGTCAGTCAACGCACGCACGTGCAGGCTCTGCAACAGTTATACGATAAGACTGCTGGCCTGACTCTGTGACGCTGCAACAGATTAAATGATTAAACTGAGCACTGCCCCATGCACTGAGGTTTATATCTCCATCGGTGCGCAAGCAGCAGACTGCCGTTGTTTGCGATGAAGCAAGAAACAACTGGTTCTGTGCACATTAAGGGTGGTACAGGTCGCCTTCGAACATGCCGCTGACCTCTGCCAGAGGGCCTGCCGTCGCTGCCGCCAGAATACTTCAAGTAGTACCAGAGTACTTCAAGTAGCGACTCTCCTCTTGCACCGAAAATGCCAAACATGCTGCTGACCTCTGCCAGAGGGGCCTGCCGTCGCCGCCGCCAGATAACTCCAAGTAGTGACTCTCCACCATGACTACTTCAAGTGGTGACTCTCCACTGCATGCTTGCGCTCGCTCAGGCCCTCCTGGGCGCCCTCGCCAGCAGCAGCTCCAGCCAGACGAACGAGCCCGCGATGGTCGACGGCGCGGCGTACCCCGTGCCGACCCTCGCGTTCTTGCGTGGGCAGACGGTGTCGACGCCCGCGCAGCCCAACATCCTGTGCTACGACAACAACCTGTTCAACCTGTGCGCGTGCGAATACCCCAAGCAGGTGAGCAAAGTGCTGTTGGCACCTAAAGTGCTGCTGTGAGCACTTTCTAGGTATGTAAGAGTTTACAGCATGTACCTCATAGTAGTCGAGGTGCTTGTAAGGTAGTGTCATGAGTAGGAATCATATACTCGAAGCGAGTGTAAACCACACTCGATAGTGGTGTCGACGCCCGCACAGCTTAACATCCTGTGTACAGGGGCGTGTTCAAATTCACCCGCGCCTTCATGCACAAAGCGCCTGCGGGCATCGGCAGAGCCCTTGCTGGAGCGATGGAGCCGCCCATTGTGACTCTCCTCTATGCGGTTAGTGTGACACCGCAGCCGCTGCGCTACAACAGCGACTGGTGCCGCCTGTCGGAAGGTAGCCGTTGTGCTGTCCCCACAATGCAAAGATCACCACAAGGGCATGTGTGCATTCGCCCGTACTTGCACGCACAAAGTGCCCGCGGGCGTCGGCAGCCTTCTGGAAGTACCAACGAAACAGCGCACTGTGACTCTCCTCTGCGATTCTGTGACACGCCAGCCGCTGCAGGAGGAGTTCCTGAGCGACATCAACGACTACTTCCAGAGCGGCTTCAACAGCAACCCGCTGCAGGCGCTGTTCCAGACGTCGCACTCTATCAAGGCGTACTATGCTGTGTGCACGGGCGTTGCGGCGGCGGCCTCCAGTCCCGCGCTCACGCAGGCCCAGGCACGTCCTTCTTCACGTATTTACTTCAACAGGGGAAGTTCAGAAAAGTGCTTTCATTCATTGTGTCTAGTTTTTGTTTCGTGCGCTGTGTCCATGATAGGTCTCACTCAAGTCCAGGCACGTGCTTTGTCACGTTACAATTTCAACAGTTGAAGTTGCTCAAAGATTTGTTTCTTGCACTGCGTCCATGGAAGGTCTCACGCAAGCCCAGGCACATGCATCACGTTCCAACCTCGAGAATAGAAGTTGTTCGAAGTTTTGTTTCTTGCACTGTGTCCATGGTAGGTTTCTTGCACTGTGTCCATGGTAGGTCTCATGCAAGCCCAGGCACATGCTTAGTCACGTTTCATCTTCAACAATAGAAGTCGTTCAAAGTTTTGTTTCTTGCACTGCGGGTCCAAATGGTACATTCTAAGTTCAACTTCAACAGAAGAAGTTCAGCTTGTTGCTTCTTGCACTGTGTCCGTGATAAGTGTCATTGCTTGTCCAGTGCTTGTCCGATGCGCCTTCGGCTTTCAACTCACGCACGCCCAGGCACGTACTCGTTTGTTGCGTTTCGCTGAGAGCGCTCAGAAGCCCAGAAGTGTCGGATGGTCATGCTCGCTACTGAGGCTACACAAAGGGGGCTCACCTGACAACCACGCCTATCGCATCGCCAGGCATGTGCCTCGGCACATCTAAGGCTCAAAAGAGGATGTCAGTTGTGTCTCTCGTACTCTGGAGACGCTGCGTTCCATTGCTCATACAATGCGAGTATGAAGAGTGTGCGCGCCGATCAAGTGCCCGGAGGTATTGGGGGTGCGGTCCCCGCAGTTCTTTTTTGGGATGCTGACAATTGCGTGCTGCGCGCAGCACTTGTTGACTCCCATGACCCGTGTGGCACAGCGCCGATAAGCGGCGATGTTCCAACAGTTGAAGTTGAAGTTGAAGTTGAACTTTGACACTGTGTGACACTCCGCGCTCCTCGCGGTTCCAGGAGTGCGCGCTGGCACAAACCTCCACGGCCTGTGCGGCAGCGGCACAGACATCCGGCATTTGAAGTTTATGTGAAGTTGACTCTGTGTGACGCGCCGCGCTCCTCGCTGTTCCAGGGGTGCGCGCTGGCACAGAACTACCACGACCTGTGCGGCTCGGTGCCTACGTACCCGGGCGTGCCGACATTCCCCGCAGCGCTGCTCAACGCATGTCCTGTGACCACCACGACCATCTGGTCCGTGGCCGACGCCGAGATTGTCATCAACAACGCCATCAAGGTGAGTTTTGAACTTTGCCGCGCGATGGTGGTACTTCACATTTGAAGTTTTGACTGCCCCCCCGCAGCGCTGCTCAACGCATGTCCTGTGACCACTACAACTATCTGGTCCGTGGCCGACGCCGAGATTGCCATCAACAACGCCATCAAGGTGAGTTTGAAGTTGGCCGCGCAAGATGGTGGTACTTCATGTTTGAAGTGTGGTTTATCGCGGCGCTGCTCATCGACGCCATCAAGGGAAGTTTGAAGTTTGCCGTGCAATGATGGTTAAATGGTTGAAGTACTGGTTGCCCCCCAAGTCACTGCTCAGCACGTGTCTGGTGACCGCCACCACTATCAACAACGCCCGTCAAGGCAAGGTTGAGTTTGCTGCGCAATGATTTTGCCACTCAACTTCACACTTGGTTGCGATGGCGGCGGCGTTTGGTCTGCTTTCTTTAAACATGTAGCCATACTCTGCGGTAATCGTACAACCCTTACAACCTGTTTTGAAAAATAAAATGTGTTTATGGGCATTTTGCGTATCTTTTTGATAGGTCCACCACATGCCATGGAAGGCATCGCAACTCGCACGCTTGTACTCCATTGCGACGTAAGCGCAGTGTATTTTGCGCTGCCCTCATCCTGTGCCTAACCCTATCTTGCCACCCACAAACAACCCTCACCACCTGTCTTGCAATTCGTGACTTGTAACCCTCCTACCTTGCGATCCCCAAACAACCCTCACACCCTGTCTTGCAATCCTCATTGGCACAGGCCGCGGATTTAGCGGGCATTGGCGTCTCCATCCCTGCTGCCAGCATTGAGGGCAACTGCGAGGCGATGCACCTCGCCGTGGTCCCCCTGGACACAACATGGGCAGCGGGCCAGGCAGGCCTGTCTGACACCGAGGTGAGACGCTGCAGCAGGGTAGGCAGGTATATTGTCTGATGACGCGCAAGTGAGGTTGCACAAGTGGTGGGCAGTGGGCCAGGCGGGCGTATGGGACACCGAGTTGAGATAATGCAGCAAGGTAGGCAGGCATGTATGCTGCTCTGGTGACGCTCCAGTGGAGTTGTACGTACGCACAATGTGCATGCACTGCAACAACTACAAATTTGTGACCTGTTTGAGGGCAGCTGCGCTGGCCTTCTGCGAAGGCATGGCGGCATCCTACTGTCTATGAAAAGCCGCCAGTCACTGTCGCCACTTGCACCGACCTTGATGCACAACTTCGACGTGGTACTCATTAGCTGACTGCATGTCAGCGGCGGCGCTGCCTGTTGGCCTTCTGTCAGGACATTCTCGTCCACTAAATGCCAATACTTCGAAGTAGTTTCTTCCCTACGGCGTCAACCTTGAACTTCAACCTCAGCATGTGACGCATAGGATGACATTATTGCGGCGCTGGCCGCTGGCCTTCTATCAGGACACTGCAACAACGCGGCATCGGTCCTCTCGTCCAAAAACTGCCCATCGTTTTTGCCATTGGCTAATCAAACCCTTGCACTACAACTTTGCACTGCTGAATGTGTGCGCAGGCAGCGGCGCTGGCCTTCTACCAGGACATTGTGACGTCCGTCGGCGCCGAGTCAGTGCTCGGCTTTGCCAGCATGGGTGCTCTCGACGACTATGTGACGCAGAAAGGCTACTCGCGCGACGCCGCCATACCGCTCGTCGGCGTCGCCGTCGGTGAGTTGAAGTTACAGATGAAGTTTGCGGTGCGCTGCAGAAACACTTGCTTTGCAGAGCGCCTGCTCACGCCACGCTGCTACGCTGCTCGGCATGTCCGTCAGTGAGTTGAAGTGCACAGTTGAAGTTGATGGGGTCGTGTGTGTGCGTGTGCCGCCGCATGCGGTCAGGCGATTCGCCCATGCACGCAGTACTTCTTCGCGTTTCTTCATCCACATACCATGCAGGCAGGTACTGCAGACCATGTTGTAGACGCGTTGATGTGCATTGCTGCGCCTGCCGCCTATAGAGTGTGCGGTCAGCGAGGTGGTAAGCACACCGCAGTTGAGCGCTGCTGCTGCTGTTTGACTTGCGGGTTTCTGAGTATTTATCTCAATACTACCATATCTACTTTCAACAACGCTTACAAGTATGAAGTGCATTTGTGAGTACTGTGCAGGTGAGTGTCCTGCTGATTCTCCATACACGTATCTGCAGCGAACGCAGCTGAATCTGTGAAGTACCAAGCGCCCTGCTCAGCTCTGCCTCCCCCCCCCCCCCCCCCCAATCTGAAGCATGTGAAGTACTAGCAATGCGTGGCTGCTGACCCCCCCCCCCCTTGCTCCAAATCTGCTGTGACGCAGTATTTGCGACAGCCGCACCGGACTGGTCCTACACGCTGCGCTCCAACTACACCTGACCCCCCCCCCCCCCTCCCTCCCCCAATGCCCCCCTGCTTAGCAATGCGTGGCTGCTGACCCCCCCCCCCCCCCCCTCTTCTCTCCCAATCTGCTGCGACGCAGTCTTCGAAACAGCCGCCCCAGACTGGTCCTACACGCTGCGCTCCAACTACACCATGCAGCTGAACGACGACGGGTACCGCGTGGAGCGCGTTCCGCAGACCAACTCCGTGACGGACACATCCATGAGGAACGCGCTTTCCACCAGCGACTACCAGGGCCGCACCGTCTACCCCTTCAACCAGGTGCGCGATGCGTCGTTGCACTGCTGCTTTCCTGATTGTAGTTGTTTCACGTGGGGGCTGGCTCCGCGCCTGCGTGCGCAACAGTTCACGCCTTCTATGGGCAGGTGCGAGTGCTTGGCGTTAGGATCAGGGGTAGGGCTAGCAGGGCGCTCCCACGCGCCACCAGACGGCAAGGAGTGCGCAAGGCCTTCAATGTTATGCAGCTGTGCGGTGGTGTAGCGGGTAGCGCACGCAGCGCACTGCGCCTTCTCTTTGTGCATTTTTGTAGTTTTTTGTTCAGGTTTGAAGCATGGTGTTGAAGTTGCGTAACACTCCTCCTTTCGTCTTGCTCCCCGCGCGCGCGACAGGCGTATCTGACCAGCGGGCTGCTGACCCTGCAGCAGGAGCTCGACACATTCATCATGCGCCAGGAGGGCATCGCGGCGCCGGACGTGCAGTACAGGTACAGTTCGTTCACAGTACAGTGCAGTACAGTGCAGTACACTTTGCAGGCGATTGATGAACACTGGGAGCGCAACGCGTTCATCATGCGCCGAGAGGGCGCCGCGGCGCCGGCTGTGCAAAACAGGCGCAGTCCACCTGCAGTACAGTTCAGTACACAGTCCGCCTGCATGTGCTGTCGCGACGGTTACTCACACACAGTCCAGGCACCGGTTCAACCCTGCGCATCTTGCGCTGCTTATTGCTCATCTCATCCTGCTGCCCACGTCGTTCCGCACACGCGGCTCAGCGTCTGCAGTTATGGCTCTCGAGAGCCGCTGCCACGCCGCATGTCTCTCACGTGCTTCTCGCGTCATACGTGTCCTTACATCATTCACCCAATGTGACGCTATTCACCCAACATGACATCATTCACCAACTGCCTGAGCACAGTTGAGCACTGCTGACGTCGCGTGCTGTCCGCTCGCGCACCGCAGGGTCGGCTTCTTCCCCTCCCCGGAGTTCACGCAGAACGATTTCTGGCCCAACGTCGGCGACATGTTCGCCATCGTCATGGTGCTGGTGCTTATGTACCCCGTGTCCAACGTCATCCGCGCGCTGTGAGTACGCAACCCTAGGGGGTAGGGTTGAGGCTTGCTCAATGACAATTGTGCGATGTGACTATGCAACCGAAGTTGGGCCCTGCCCCATGATGCTAGCCCAGCACTGTGAGTACGCACCCTACATGTAGGGTTAGGGTTTGGCCTTAGCCAATGACGTTAGTCCAACGTCATCCGCGCGCTGTGAGTACGCAATGTTTGGGGTAGGGTTGAGGCTTTGCTCAATGACAATTGTGCGATGTGACTATGCGATCTGGGGTAAGTCGGGCCCTGCCCCATGCCACTAGTCCGGCGCCATGAGTATGCACCCTACAAATAGGATTAGGGTTTGGCCTTAGCGAATGACCTTTGTCCAGCGTCGTTCACGCGCTGTGAGTACGCACCCTGTAGGGTAGGGTTTAGGCTTGCCCAATGACGTTTGTCAATGGCAGTCACGCGCTGTGCGTGCAGAAATGAGGGGGCAGGGTCGAGCCTTGCTTGCCCAACGGTATTGGCCGGATGTCATCCGCTTGCTGCAGTTGCTCCGGTGGCATATTCAACACACGTGCCTCCTGTGCGCCGCACTCGCACATGAGCGCTGCCGCTTGAGGCATGGCGGGACTGGTAGCACCCGGCTGCGCGCATGCGCCGCCGCTTTTCTACTTTTGCCCACAGCGCAACTTGCTGAGCGCTGACGCCTCCCTGTGTAAGAGCTGGCGCCTCGCAGCTCGCTGAGCGCTGACGCCTCGCAACTCGCTGAGCGCCGACGCCGCACACATGATGTCGTTGAGCGCTGATACGTCACCACCGTGCTCACGCGCTCTCCCGTGTGCGTGCGCGCGTGTGCGGTGCGTGCGTGCGCAGGGTGGTCGACAAGGAGTTGAAGTTGAAGGAGGGCATGCTACAGATGGGTCTGGGCCCCAAGGTGTACACCCTCAGCTGGCTGTTCCAGTTCGTCATGACCTTCTTCGTGCTGGCCGTGCTGCTGACGGCCATCGGCGCTGGCAGCGTCTTTGAGAACAGGTACGCTTGAAGACATGCCCTGCGCGCATAGCTCGCGGTCAAGTGCGCACCATCATCACCTGAAACTTGGAAAAAGACTCGTGTTAATGCTGGTGGTCCTGGGCCGATGCATGCACTGCAATGTGGATCTTGCTTCTGTATTTCTCCTCTCGGTGTTTGGTGTGAGAAGCACGAGTCTCTGTGGTCGTTCGAGCACGTTGTCTGTTGCGGATGCAGGACACCGTCTGCACTCTGCCACCATGCCGTTCGCGCGTTGCCTCTCATGTGAGTCGATGTTCACCCACTTCTGCGACGCTTTTGCTGTCCACCCGTACACATGCTCCATTCCAAGAGATGCACAGATGTACGGCACTGTTGTACTTCACCACGACAGCTCTATGTGCCAGCGTTCATAGATTACCCCCCCCCCCCCCCCCCCCCCCGGCAACACTCGCACGGTGCGCTGTTGCATGTCACCATCTGCAGCTCTGTATTGCCACCATCTTTTGACCCCCCTTTTGCCCCCCCCCCCCCCCCCCCCCCCCTTGTCCCCCTTCCCCCGCTCTCCCCCCAACTCGCAGCTCTCCGGGAATCGTCTTCCTCTTCTTCTTCCTCTTCTTCCTGGCGACCATCGCGCTGTGCTTCTTTCTGGCGAGTTTCTTCCAGAAGGCACGCTCCGCGTCTACCTACGGCTCCCTCGTCTTCTTCCTCACGGTGTTCCCGTACTTTGCCGTGTCGGGCGACGGCGCCTCCGCGAGCTCGCGCATCGGCGCGTGCGTGCTGCCCTCGTGAGTGCTAAAACATGTTAATATATCATGATGGTGGCAGTGCTCGTGTGTATGTACTTCAAAGCATGTATTCAAAAGTACGTATCGGCGCGTGCGTGCCGCTGCCACCCCTGTGTCACACATGCATATCATGAAGTGTGTATCGTTTTATACTGCTAGTGTAAACTCCAAGAAGCTTGTGCATATATGAACTCTGAAGTACGTTTCATGATGGAGGCAGCATGCGTGCTGCCCCTGCGAGTGCTGCCACCCCTGTGTTTGCAACAGCGGCAGCGTGCGATGTTGTGTCTGCTTACGGTTAGGGTTCCTTGCTCGTGCACCGGTGCGCATGGTTTGCCATTGTCAACTGTGTATGGCCCACCGCTCATGTGCATGGGCGTTGCCTAGTGATGGCACGCATGTGTTGCCGTCAGAGCACCTTTGCGCGCTTACAGCAGTGCCTTCTTTCACGGTGGCATCTTTGGGAGTGCGTGTGATTGTATTCGGTCTGCACCATCAGTGGCATAAAATATTGACGCTAAAAGCTTGCACACAGAAGTCTTTTTGACTGGTGGACACGGTGGTACTGTTTGACTCGTGGCCAATGACTGCAGCAGCGGCGACCATGGTTGTTGGTGGAAGGCACTTGCGGCTAACCATCCCTTGTCACCTAGAGCTCAACGATCTTTTGATTCGTTTTCCATATTGCCTCGCATTGACCCCCCCCCCCCCCCCATTCCTGCTCCTTGTCTTCAGGACATGCTTCGCAGTCGGCACCCTGCCGTTTAAGGACTACGAAGGCAACGGTCAGGGCGTCACGGCTGACACCGTCAGCTCGCACGACAGCGTCAACATCTCCATGGCGCAGGTATACAGGCGTGGCACTTCAACTTGAACTTGAAATCGCAGATGCAGTAGACACAGAGACCCCGTGAGCGTACTTGGCCAGGGAAAGGTCAACGATGCAACATTGACGGCGCGTGTCTGCCATAAGCACTGTGTGCGTGCAAAGTGGAAGCCTGCTGTTGCACGCAGCAGCGTGAAGGCGGCAATGGTATGCATCTTGCTCACTGCTGCAGCTTGCAGCTGCGATAGTGTGCACAGAAGACGCGCCGCAACACAATGTACTGCCGTACAACACCGAGAAGCATCAATATCACCCTGACAGATTACGGCACGCTCACCTACTAGTCTAGATGCGTATGGTGTCGCGGTCCTCATGGCAACACCCTCTTCCGCTGCGTATCCCCTGCCACCGCGTGTGCACGCCCCCGATATGACCCCCGCCTCCCGCACGCCGTGCACGTCCGGGTGCTACTGCTGCTTTCAGGTGCTGGGCATGCTGCTTTTCGACATTGTCCACTATGCAGAAGGTGGAGCAGCCATCTTACGATCCTGACATATGGTGAAAGGCTCACTTCTGTGCTGTTGCATTCCTCAAGGCAACACCTTAATTGCTACATGCTGCCTACTTGTGCGCGCATGCGCACCTGCATCCACCCCCCCCCCCCCCCTTCCCGCACGCCGTGCACATCTGAGCGCTCTTGCTGCTTGCAGGTGAACGTGAAACAGCCACTGTCAAGGTCCCGGCGGATTGCATAACGCACACATGCCAGTCTAGGTCACCTGTCTGGTGTCGCGTTTCTCAAGGTCACGCCCTTGTCTGCTGCGTATTCCTCGCCGCCGCGTGAGCACGACCCTGATCTGACCCTCGCATCGTGCGCATTCGGGTGCTGTTGCTGCTTGCAGGTGCTTGGCATGCTGCTCTTCGACATCGTCCTCTACTCATTCCTGGCCTGGTACGCCGGCCAGGTGATCAAGTCAGAGTGGGGCACCAACCGCCCGTGGTACTTCCTGGTCACCAAGGTGGGCATGTATGTATGTAGCGCATTGCGCATTACAAGTCTCAATCAACAGCCAGCAGGGGGGCTGATGAAGCAGGGAGCCGACATTTGATCCTCGAGTTGAGTCCAGAGAAGCTTGTTGTACTGCCTGGTCACTAAGGCTGGTTGGTCTGCACAGTAGTGCGCAATGCACGTGTTGACTGACGGTTATCAAGGGGGCTGATGAAGCAGGCAACCATCATGTTACTCTCAAGTGGAGCCCTAGAGGAGCTCGTGGTACTGTTGGTATGCACGCTAGGGCCGCATCAAAACTTTGACTGACTGCTGTGAGGGGGGGCTGATGAAGCGGGGAACTGTCATTCTGATTCCCCAGTTGAGGTCGAGAGGAGCTCGTGGTACTGCCCGGTCACTAAGGCTGTTCTGCACAGTACGGCGCAATGCTCGTCAAACACGTGAAGTATTACGTACTTCTTCAAATATGAAGTGCGGACGCTCCGCGCGCAGTCACTCACGTGCCCCAGCAGCGCCGTGATCTGCCCGCGGTACTTGGTCAAATCAAGCATGTCGACGGCCTCGAAAGGCTCGCCGTCGGGCGAAGGGAAGGCTGGCGCCCATTATGGGGGCTGACGAAGCAGCGAACCGTCATTGTACTCTCAAGTTGAGTTCCGGATGGGGGCCTGTGGTGCTTTCCGGCGACCAAGACTGGCATGCACGCTAGGGCCGCACTAAAATTTTGACTGACCGCTTCGAGGGGGGGCTGATGAAGCAGGCCACAGTGAGGGAGCATTGTCGCAGTGAACGGTCGATCGGAGGTTTGGAGGGAGGGTTGATCAGAGGTTTGGAGGGGCAGCTCACGACGATGGTACACGCGAGAGAATGCTGCCCTATGTAGTGTGAAAGTATGCTGTTCATGGGGCAGGCCAAGTGCTCAGCGGTCGTGTTTCTCCACGTGCGCACGGGCAGCCCGAACACCAGAGCATTCACACATTCAGCGGACAGCGCAGGTCTGTACGTCTCATCAGGTCGATCTGCTTCGTTATTCTGTTGACGCTGCTGCGCGACAGTGCCGCTGCTTCGTCAGCTTGCAACGCCTTTGACTGCCAAGCGCTCAGCACCTGATGCTCATATGTCGACGTATAGGCAAGGTTCGCCATGCGAGGGTCAGGTCGGCACTGCGCATGTGTTTGCATCGCTCCGTGTGAGGTTCAAGCCAGCACTGCGCGCGTGTGTGCATAGTTCTCTCGTCTCGTCGCGTGGAAATCTGTGTGTGCATCATCAGTTTGCCTTTGGGCCTCGGCTGACGCAGCGCTCAACGACGCTCGCTGCTGCAGGCCTACTGGTTCCCCGCCGCGGCCGCCCGCGACGACAGGGCTGCGGCTCAGGAGGCTCTGCTGGTGAGTTGAAGTGCACATTGAGATGCGGAGATGATTGAAGTGTATCATGTGTTGCCCTTGATGTTGTTTGTAGCTAGCTTGCCGCAGGTGCGTGGTCTACCTGTGGTGTGCCGCTCATGTACTCGTAGCAAACTGAGGCAATACCAGCTGCCGCACCGTCGAGCCAATGGCGGTGGAGGCGCTGCGCCGTTTACTCATTTACTCAAGCACTCGTTGACTCATTCAGTCATCAGGCCGGCCGCCGCACGATCGAGCCGGTGGCGGAGGTGCTGTGCCATTCACTCTGTACTCAATGACTCATTAGATCGATCACTCATTGACCCAATTGCTCTTTGACTCGACGGCTTGTTGGCTCACTTACTTACAGTCACTCATATACTGATTTGTCTCAATGTACGCGCTCTTCCGCCAGGCCGACGAGACTCAGGCCGGTCGCCGCACCATCGAGCCAGTTGCAGAGACGCTGCGTCGGCAGCTGGGCGAAGGCGGCGCGTCGTGCGTGGCCATGCGCGGCCTCACCAAGACCTTCCCTTCGCCCAACGGCGAGCCATTCAAGGCGGTCGATATGCTCGACCTGACCATGTACCGCGGGCAGATCACCGCGCTGCTGGGGCACGTGAGTGTTTGCACGCGGAACGTCTGCGCGTTGTGTACTTCAAGCAGTACTTCTAAGTACTTGATATACTTACTTGATGTTTGATGGTCGACGTGCTCGACCTGATCAGGAAGCGGGGGCAGATCACCGCGCTGTTGGGGTGCGCAAGTTACCGCACACGGAGCGTGCTCATGTACTCGAGTAGTTTACGCGGAGCGTCCACACTTCCTGTACTTCAACAAGTACTTGATGTTTGATTCAAGGCGGTGGATATGCTCGACCTGACCATGTACCGGGGGCAGATCACCGCGCTGCTGGGGCACGTGAGTGACCGTGCGCATGCGGAGCGTCTGCACTTCGTGTACTTGAAGTTTGACAGGCAACGTGTATTCGTTCAAGGGGCGGTGGACACGATGGTTTCGATTTTGGTCACGCTGGCAGATCATCGTGCTGCTGAGCCATGTGAGTGATCGTGCGGAGCGTCTAGACTCGATATCACCTGAATTTGACCGGTGCACATGCGCGAGGCAATGGCGTTGCTGAATCTGACCATGGACAGCAGGCGGATTGCCGCGTCGCTGGGCCAGGAGCGCGCGGACGTTTCCCGCTTTTGTGTCCTTGACCCTTCAGCAGTGCTGAGCTACATACATGCATGCTGAGCCACATACATACATACCAGGCACATCAATCACGCTGCTGGGGGCTACATTACCTCAAACGCACGAAGATCGTGCACCCGAAGCACACAGGCGCTTACCTAGTCACCTTTATCAACGTCTCACTGTCTCACTCGTGATTTGCTTTGCGCGTGCTCGCAGAACGGTGCGGGCAAGACGACCACCATGAACATGCTCACCGGCATGATGCCCGTCACATCGGGGCGCGCCTACGTCACAGGCCTCGACGTCAAGTCGCAGATGACGCAGGTGAGGCCTAACTTCAACAGTCAACACACTATAATAGCCACGTGATGTACCTGTACTTACAGCTGAAAAGTATACTTGAGGTATGCCTACGTCACAGGGCTCGACGTCAGGTCGCAGATGACGCAGGTGAGCCCCAATTCTTCAGAATACTTCGGAAGTAGTAAGCTCTTGGGGCTAGACCTTAGCTTTCAAAGCGCTACAACATCGCAAAGGTACCTACCTGTACTCACAGTCGAGCGCTCGACATCAAGACGCAGATGATGCAGGCAAGCCCCACCCACTCCTGAGCTCTGAGGGCTATACCTCAAATTCAACGTGGAATGCGCATGTACCTTTATTGTTGCTCGCTCACGTACACGTGCTTCAGAGTATATAGTGCAGATGCGCAATTGCTTGCGTGACAGGGCTTGCCGTAGACTCTTAGATCACGCTCATGAGCCCTCACCAATTAGGGTTAGGGTTATCACGCTCATCAGCCCTCACCACTTAGGGTTAGGGTTAGGGTCAGCCTCACCCTAACCCTGACCCCTCATGGCAGAAATATCCCACAAGGAGGTCACTCTGTCCCCATCCCCTGTGTCATTGCTCCGTTGCGACAGATCCACCAGCGCTGCTGTCGCTGCGCACTGCCGCACCTGTATCTGTTGCTGAGCACTGTGCCCATTCCCTGTGTCATCGCTCCGACGCGACAGATCCGCCAGGACCTCGGTGTGTGCCCCCAGCACGACATCCTGTACCCCGACCTGACGGTGGTGGAGCACCTGCGCATGTTCGCCGCCTTCAAGGTGCGCGGCAACTTAGAGCAATTACAGCGGTTACAGCGGTTACAGCTTGAGAGCGTCCCCACGTGTACTGGCTTTGACCATTCCATGATGCATTTGGGAGCATGCCGTGCCTTCGGCAATGATGGACCTGCTGGATGTGTGTCTGTTTTGCTGTGACATTGTACCCTCGGGGGGAGGGGCGTTGCTGATTGCACTACCGCAGAATAAATCACATGCGCCCTCTTGAGATGCGGCGTGTTGATCCGACACCGCATGGTCATGAGTGCCAAACCCAATATCATGCAATTCCTACATTCATTAGCTTCACAAGGTGCCTCGCCGCAAGCTTGCAAAGAAGTGCCTTTGCATTCATAGATAATGCACGTAGCCTGGTACATGCATACATACCCAAACCCTTACCCCCCTTGTTTTTCCCCTAGGGCGTCCCCCGCAAGCGCGTCAAGGAGGACGTCGACCTCATGATCAAGGCGGTGGGGCTCGTTGAGAAGCGCGGCGAGAAGAGCGCGGGGCTCAGCGGCGGACAGAAGCGCAAGCTGAGCGTCGCCATCGCCTTCATCGGCGGCAGCCGCGTCGTGTTCCTGGACGAGGTGCGCTTGATGGTTACTAGGGTAGTTTTAGCCTGCGAAGCGCGCTTGACGGTTACTGGGGCTAGGGTGTGCCTGCGCAAGCTTCGTCGCGTTCCTGGACGAGGTGCGCTTGACGGCAACTAGGGTCACGGTTAGCCTACGCAAGCTTAGGGTTAGCGCAAGCTGAGCGTTGCCATCGCCTTCATCGGCGGCAGCTGCGTCGTCTTCCTGGACGAGGTGCGCTTGACGCTTACTAGGGTTAGGGTATCTAGGGTTAAGGTTAGCTTGCACAAGCTGAGCGTTGCCATCGCGTCCATCGGCGGCAGCCGTGTCGTCTTCCTGGACGAGGTGCGCTTGACGCTTTCCAGGGTTAGGGTTAGCCTTTTATCAAGGTTAGGGCTGGTCTGTGCAGGTTGAGCGTTGCCATTGCCTTCATCGGCAGCACCCGCGTCGAGTTCCTGGACTAGGTGCGCGTGCATGTTGACAGAGTTGGGGGGTTAGCTTGCTACCACAGGAGTGGGAGCGAGAGCTCAGTATTGTCATGGCTGAGCGGTGCCATGGCCTTCATTTGCAGCACCTGCGCGCGGTGCTCCTGGAGGAAGTGCGCTCGCGTATTACTAGGGTTAGGGCCAGCGTTCCGCTCAAGCGCGTTCATCAACGGCCTGTGTCTGGCAGCGGTGTATACAATGATGCTCAGTTCCCATGTGCTGCGAAATCGCTGTTCACAAACTACGCCATTGTCAGCATACAAATGGCAGTCAGACCGCGACAACCGCGCCAGCGCTCCGCCTGCCGCAGCGTGCCATTACAGGCAACAGCTAGCGCAACCACTCTCCTTCGCGCTCTCTACTCTGCTGACAATGGTCACCATGCAGCAGTGCTCAGCTCCGCACCGCAAGCACACAACCGCGACCGCGCCGCCGTCTGCTGCTGCCCTGTTGCTTTGCCTGCAGCCCACCAGCGGCATGGACCCGCACTCGCGCCGCTTCACGTGGGACGTCATCCGCCGCCAGAAGGAGGTGAGCCCTAGGGTCAGGGTTTGGCGATGGTGCAAGCGTTGGTTGGGGGGTGGGGGGGGGTATCTCTGGCCCTTGCTTTTGAAGGCGTCAAGCTAGCCGCTGCGTTCCAGCGCCTGAACTCACGGTAGCGCTGAGTAATAGTGCTTGGGGGTCATACTGGTTTAGATCTGGTAAGATCTGGGGGTAGGGGGTATCCACAGCCGCCGCCCCTTACAGGCGCCACTCTAGCCGCTGCATACCTGGATGCATGCGAGCTTAAGCGGCAATGCGCCGTGAAAGCAGCGAAACAACTGTGGCGCGCTCTCTGCGTCTCTGAGGCTAGCATTATTATGTTATGAGTCCCTGGGGGTGAGCTGGCCGGCGGGATACGATGCACAACGTGCGTGTGTACGGTGTTGAGGCATGATGTTCATGACAACGCACAGGGATTCCACTGCTGCAGTGCTTTCACGTTCACGGCTGATCCGATGCGGCGCATTCTGCCATGACTGGCGTGGTGACTCACGTGCGCAGCTAGTGTTGACCAACTGACTATGTATGTCTCACCCCCCCTACTGCTTGCTGTCGATGCTGCTGCTGCTGCTGCTGCTGCGCCAGGGGCGCGTGATCGTGCTGACCACGCACTTCATGGACGAG
The DNA here is from genome assembly GCA_017506865.1 of Tribonema minus. NCBI lineage: Eukaryota > Xanthophyceae > Tribonematales > Tribonemataceae > Tribonema > Tribonema minus. The sequence continues at coordinate 26,002 of JAFCMP010000379.1, forward strand.
GCAGACCTGCTCGGTGAGTACACCGCGAGCGCACTACACCACGCCAGCAGTACACGTGAACTGCCAACTCACGCGCGGCTCCTTGGCGGCTCATTTGCTTGCGCTCGCGTCAATCAGCGCCCCTCACCGCGCGTCCTTTTACAACACATTGTCTCTCGTTCACTCAGCATCTGTGTACGTTATGAAATGAAGACGGCCAACGAGCCTCAGTTTGCATCAACGCCGCTACTGCTGCGCGCACACCATAATGCTGGGGCATGCGTCAAGATTTGCTGTGAGATGCGTGCAGTGTGCATGGAATCTGCTGTCGCCGTCCCCTGACCTCCGTCAGCACGCCTTCCCTTGCGCACAAACATGCACATATGACATGCGTACAGGTATGTGTGGCTGTATGGTTGCCTAACATACATACCCCCGTGGCTGCGCGCAGGCGACTGCATCGCCACCATGGTGGCACTGATTGGCTCGTGGCCAATGGCTGCAGCAGCGGCGACCACGGTCACTGGTGGAAGGCACTTGCGGCTCACCACACCTCGTCACCTAAAGCTTACGATCTTATGCTTCATTTTAATGTCCCAGGGCATGCTCCCGTGCAGCGGCTCCAGCATATATGTACATACGACATGCATACAGGGTATGTATGGCTGTATGATTGCCTAACATACATACTTCCGTAACTGCACGCAGGCGACCGCATCGCCATCATGTCCCAGGGCATGCTCAAGTGCTGCGGCTCCAGCCTGTTCCTCAAGGGCCTGTACGGCGTCGGCTACAACCTCACCGTCGTCAAGACCATATCTGGCACCGAAGGTGAGAGTGGTGGTACAGTTGAAGATATAAATTGAAGTAACGAAAACAAAAAACCTCAGGGCCTGTACGGCGTCGGCTACAACCTCACCGTCGTCAAGACCATGTCCGGCACTGAAGGTGAGAGTGGTGGTACAGTCGAAGATGAAATTTGAAGTAAGAGTGTCGACAGTGCCATGCGTTGTGCTCTGTAATGGTGTAGGGCGCGAAGGCAGGCGATGTAAGGGCTACGTATCGCCACCACCTGTAACTTTGCGCTGGTTTTGTGGACTCATTGACTTCGTGTGCCCGCGCTGCGGGGGGCAACCGAGCACTGCCGTGCAATTAACCCTTGTGTAACGTAACACTACGTCTACTTAAAGTACACAGTAGTAGTTTAGGTTAGGGTTTGAGACGCTGCAGACCAGCTCAGCTTTGCTTTTTGTCGACAAGCGCCCTAGCGGTCACATACCGTCCCTTGTGTGTGTAACATACATTAGAGAACCCCTCTCATTGCTACCACGTGTGTATGTACTGCAAGCCGCCCCTTGTGTGTGCACGTTTAATCTCAGTGTAATTTATACCCCCCCCCTCGCCTCCATCACTGTGTTTGTGTGGCGCAGGGGAGGGTGACGGCAAGGAGGAGAACCCTGCCGACATGCAGAAGCGCCTAGAGGGCGCCAGCGCTGAGATCGAGAAGCTCGTGCGCAGGCACGTGCGGCAGGCGCAGGTATGTATGTATTGCGATGGTCATCGATGCTGACAGCAGTGCTCATCTCTGCTTTCTCGGCTCTGCCTGTTTTACTGTTTTGCTACCGAGTGTGATTCATCAAGGTTTTGCGTGTGGGTAACCTTTTTCCGTCCTATTGTGGGGCAGGCACGCTGCCAGCGAGCAGAGGCAGCCCTGGCAGGCGCAGCTTTGTATTGCAAAAGTCGTCGCTCGATGCTGACATCAATGCTCATCTCTGCTTGCTCAGCACCGCCGCGCCGTCCATCAGCTTCAATCATTGTGTTGATTGAGTGTGTGGGTGTGCACAGGGGTGTCCGGCTCAGTGTGTATAGCGTGCACAGGGGCCAGCGGGTCCGACTCTGGTGTTCACTTTGTGCTGAGGCGTGATTCCGCAAGGTCTGGCATGTAGGTATCCTCGTCCAATCCCTTTGTAGGGCTGGCACTCTGTCGATGAGCAGATACCGCCCTGCGCGCGTCGTGTCGCCTCATTGCTGGCAGCTTTCATCAAACCTGAAGCCTGCCAGGTCGGCAGCGCCCTGTGACGCAGTGCACATCCAAGCACTGTTCTCAAACGCAAACCCTAGTGTGCCTGTCCGCACCTACGCGTCTATGCAGCCCCTGAAAACACATGGAAGTCTTGCAAGCATAGCTATTCACTTGCGCTTACATACATACCCCATCACAGGTGCTGAGCGATGCGGCGGCGATGTCGCCCTCCCAGCTGCCCATCATCACGCGCCCTCACGCGCTAGTCTCACGCACACACAGCTTGTCCAGGCCCTGCACATTCACCCATTTCCTTGAAGTACTGAGCATGGCAAACACACAAACTCACTCACCCACTCACACCTACACAACTACCCCCGCCACACCTCCAGGTGCTGACCGATGCGGGCACATTCAACCACCCTTTTAAGTACCTGGCATGGCAGGCATACAAATCTTCTCACCCATCCGCATATACATACCTACCTCCCTAGGTGCTGAGCGACGTGGGCGCGGAGGCCCTCACTCACTCACTCACTCACTCGCTCACTCACTCACTCACTCACTCACTCACTCACATATACATGCCTACCTCCCTAGGTGCTGAGCGATGTGGGCGCGGAGGTGGCCTTCCAGCTGCCCACCAACGCGTCCGCGAGCTTCAAGCCGCTGCTGCTCGAGCTGGACGACAACAAGAGCGCCCTGTGCGTGGGCTCCTACGGGATGAGTGTCACCACCCTAGAGGAGGTGAGTTTTATTCTGAGCCGTGCTGCTGCTGCTGCTGCTGCTGCCACCGGGGTTCTCAGTCAACAATGCAACTAGAATCACAGTCTGTGAGTGACACAAAGCGTGTCTGCAGGGTGGCATTCAAGTAAAGTTACAGGCCGTGAGTGGCACGAAGTACGTCTGCATGGTGGTCGACCTCAGTCGCCGATGCAGCACAGGTAACTCCACCCTGAACACATGTCAGAGGCTTAACACCAAAAGAGCGCTAAACACCAAGAGTGCGCTGGGCGTGGGCTCCTACGGGATGAGCGTCACCACGCTGGAGGAGGTGAGTCATTGTACTGAGCCGTGCTGCCGCTGCTGCTGCTGCCAACGGCGCTCAGAGCGTCATCCCCCTTAACATGGGTATAGTTAGGAGCGCAGCCCCCCCCCCCCCCCCCCCCCATGCCGAATCTTCAGAGACCAACAGAAACCTCTGGGGCGCAACCCCCAGGTCCGGTGCCCCCTCGCAACCGCACCAGGATAATAGCCCGTTTTAGGTCTACAGTTTGCACGTGGCACGAAGCGCGTCGCCATGGGAGGCAACGCTAGTCGCGCCAGGCAGGACGACAGCACGACAGCACAATATACCAACCTACCCCCCCCCCTACCCCCTCTCAGGTCTTCATCCGCGTCGCCCACGGCACCGAGACGGCGGAGGAGCGGCGCGAGATCAGCGCCATGCGGCAGCGCTCGCACTCGAGCTCCGCGGCAGCGGACGGCGCGGCGCCGGGCGTCGCGCGCCGCCCCAGCGACCTCGGCGACATCCCGGAGGAGGCCGCTGTGAGCAAGGCTGCGGCGGACGCGGCCGCGAAGGAGGGGCAGGTATGTATATGCCGCCACCGCGCCTGTTGTAGGAGCATCGCACCTGATGTAGGGTTAGGGTCAAGGGCGGGCGTCGCACGCCGCCCAAGCGATCTTGGCAGTATCTCCGAGGAGGCCGCCGTGAGCAAGGCTGCGGCCGACGCGGCGGCGAAGGAGGGGCAGGTGTGCAGCGCTGTGTGACTGAGCATGCCGCGCGACATAGGGTTAGGGTTGGGGTCTGGTTCACTGGTAGGGTTGAAGTAGGTTTAGGGTTAGTGTAGTGCGTCGCGCGCTGTGCTAGCGATCTCGGCGACATTCCTGAGGAGGCCGCTGTCAGCAAGGCTGAGGCCGACGCGGCGGCGAAGGAGGGGCAGGTACGTCACGTGGTCTCTGCCCACCGCACCTCATGTAGGACTACCGCACCTGATGTAGGGTTGGGGGGTGGGGTTAGGATTAGGGTAGAAATAGGGGTAAAGTGAGGGCTAGGAATAGGGTGGGGCATGGTGCGCCGTTCAGGCGAGCGCGGCGACAGCCTGGAGGAGGCTGCTGTGAGCAAGGCGGCGGCGGACGCGGCTGCGAAGGACAGGTGCATGGCACGGTCAGGATGCGTGTTGAGATTGGGGTGAGGGCTGCTGCGTCTGAGCGTGCCGCGCAGTGCGTCGAAGCGCTCGCGCGTGAAGATAGAGGCATCCTGCCGCAGCACATTGGGCGGCACAGCTGTGGCTGATATCCAATCTCCATGGCCAACGGGCTGCGGCGGAAACTCTGCCACAGCATGAAGGTAAGGCAGAAGGTGGTACCCGGCCTCCCCATTGTCTGGTCCACGTGCGGGTGGTCTGTGTCTTCGCCTTCTCGGCGGAGGACAGATTGCCTCAGAATGGCGAATCCGCTTCGGCAATAGACTTGCGCGTGCCATGCTTGTGATCCCCGTCGATGGGCATGCTGCTCACTACAGCAGTGCCTGCTATATATTCCTCTCTCACACATTTCACGCTGCTCTCGAACCTCAATGAGCAAGCCCGGGCAGCTCCTCTCACCACATGCATTCTCAAGGCCAAGTGCCCCCCCCCCCCCCCCCCCCCCCTTACAATTCTCGGCTCTCAGATGTTCCACCCCATGGCCATGACCAACGCGGAGCGCTTCCGCCGCCACGTGCGGGCGCTGGTCGTCAAGCGCGCGCTCACGTACAAGCGCGACCGCAAGATGGTGTGCTTCACGACGCTCGCGCCCGCCGTGTTCCTCCTGCTGGGCCTGCTCATCCTGCTCGTCTTCCCGAGCCCGGATCAGCCGTCGCTGCTGCTGTCGTTCGAGGACTACAACGCCAGTGAGTATTGCTCTGCGAAGCTGCCCATCAACGCAAGAGTATGTATTTGTTGGGAGCGGTGACGTTCGAACACGTGTCACCGGAGCGTGTTTAGTGCCACTGCACTTCGATGACAGCTTGTAGTCCCTCCTGCTGGGTCTGCTCATCCTGCTGGTGCTCCCCAGCCCGGATCAGCCGTCGCTGCTGCTGTCGTTCGAGGACTACGACCCCAGTGAGTGTCGCTCTGCGAGATCGCGCATTACCGTATTCATTGGGAGCGGCAACCTGCGTGCCTCCTGTGTCTTGTGAACTTCCGGTTGTTGATGTTCTGTGCGCGGATGAGCTGTTGCTCATCCTGCTCGCTTGCCCGAGCCCCGATCAGCCGATGCTGCTGCTGACGTTCGAGGACTACAACCGCAGTGAGTGAGTATTGCCTTGGAACACTGCGAATCACCGTATTCATGGGGGGAGGCATTTTGAGAGGCGATCTTCCAGCTTGCGTAACTGGAGCGTGTTCAGTGCCGCTGCGCTTTGATGAACGCTTGTGAACTCCCACTTGTTATTGTCGCGCGCGGATAAGCCGTTGCTCATTTTGCTCACCTTCCCGAGCCCGAATCAGCTGGCCCTTTGGCTGTCGTTTGAGGATTGGAACCCCAGTAAGTGTTTATGTGAAACTATCCACCGCCGTCGATCGTTGGGCGCAGACTTGCTGACAACGTGCTCCAATGCGTTCTCTCAGCGGCGTTGCGCTTAGATGAATGTTTGGTATGAATAACACGTGTCATCGCATATCTATGCTGTGGGCAGTCCAGCCGTCTTTGGTGCTGGCGCTTGGGTGCCTGCGCAATTGCCATCGATGCCGTTCTTCGGAAGCAAAATTGTAGCCGACATTGAAGGGACAGTTGCAGCGCCACTGCCCTGGCGCTTACTCAATCAGGCGCTCACCCAATCCGCATCTGATTAATCACATCGATTATCCTGCTAACTCCGACCCAACATACTCAGGATCGCACGCGCCATCACGACCGCACACTTCAGACACGATGACTACCGACCATTGCCACTGCCGTTGCCGCCGCCGCCGCCGCCACTGCCGTGCCCGCAGGCATCCAGCAGTCGCCGCTGCCCTACGCCACCACGTGCGATAACGCGGACAACGTCTCGCCGCCGCCCGTGTGCGGCATCCCGCCGCTGATAACCGAGGTGTCTACGGCGTACGGCGTGACACCCGCGCCAGTGACACTGCCTGACGGCACGACGCAGGAGCTCAATCAGTGGCTGCTGGACAACAGGGCGAGCACGTTCACGAGCGGCGCGTCGACTTACGGTGAGTCCGTCCCCTCCCGTTGTTTATGTTGCTGATGAGTATTGAAGTTGAAGGTAGAGAGTATTACGTTGGTGGTGAAAGTACAGAGCTACTGGACAGGAGGGTGAGCACGTTCACGAGCGGCGCGTCGACGTACGGTGAGTCCGTCCCCTCCCGTCGTTGATGTTGCTGATGAGTCGTGAAGTTGAAGTGCAGAGTACGCGTTGAAGTGAAGAAAGGGCGTGCGTGCGCTCACGTCGATGGCACGTGCGCGCGGGGTTGTCAGAGGCAAAGCAGCGCATCTGCCGCACCGCAGCGGTTGCACTACTGATAAGCAGCGGAACGAGCGGCGCGGCCGCACAGATGCGCCCTCGCTTGCGTCAGGGGGGTATGTACGCATTCAGGCTCGGTATGCGAAGTGCCCGCTGTTTCAGTCCAAATCACCGCTGCACGTAATAGTCTGTGTCATGTGTTCTCATGCGTTGCGATGCCCACGTGTTTCGCTCAGAGCCAGCGCTGCATGCACCGATCGCGGCATGTATTCTTACACATTGCCCCGTTGCCCGTTGCTCCCCAGGCGCCTTTGGCTGGAACACGGTGGACGTGACCGGCGGCGCCGCGGCGGTTGACGCGACAGTGCACAGCAACTTCACCGCCAAGCACGCGGCGCCGCTGTACAACAACCTGCTCTCCAACGCAATGCTCCAGGTGCGCGCCGCGCCATCAGTGTCTTAGGTTTACGCTTCACATGCCGCGTCTGCGCGACGCTGCGAGGGGTGCACGTGAACAACAAGTTGAAGTATGTAGCGCGTGACATGCATCGCTGTTGGACCCACATCGCTGAAGATCGCTAGTCTGCGATGCAAGTACGGCTGCGCGTGCGTTGCGGTTGGTGTGCGCTCACTTCACTCGATGACGCTCCTTGCTGAGCCTAGAAAGGCTCCATCTCTGCCATCGTACATGCGTTTCTCGCGACAGCCGATGTATGCGACAGCCGATGTATCCGGCGGCACCTGCATTTTACGTTGAACAAGCGGGCCAGGGTCAGAATCAGGGCAGCCCTGACCTTATGTTTGTGTGCTGAGCTGCAGAGACTGCCACACAGCTGAGACGTGCTGCCGCCTCCATGAATGCATCACCGCGGCACGTGCGTTACATTCGCCACAGCTGAGACGTGCTGGCCAATGTGTCATCGCTCCGCGCACGCGCGCGCGGACTTTCACTTGAAAAGTGGTTTTGCGCCACAGCTGACACGTGCAGCCAAATGCGCCATCGCTCCGCGCGTGCTGTTCCACATTTGAGGCGCGGTTAGCGCCACAGACGCGGTTTGGCGCCACAGCTGAGACGTGCTGCCAAATGCGCCACCGCTGCGCACGCGCGTGCAGTTTCACACTTGATAAGCGCTTTTGTGCCACAGCTGAGACGGGCTGCCAAATGCGTCACCGCTCCGCTCGCACGCGTGCGCAGGCTGCGGGCGTCGACTCCACCATCGCTGCGACCATGTGGCCGCTGCCCCGCGACGAAGTGCTGCCGAATGCATCACTGCTGCGCGCGCGTGCAATGCTACATCTTCAACCAGCTGTTTGGTGTAGTGAGCGACGCTGCCACACAGCTGAGACGTGCTGCCGAATGACAGTGTCATCGTTGCGCGCGTGTGCGCAGATTCACATTTCAGAAGCGGTTTTGTGCCACCGCTGCGCACGCGCGTGCAGATACACATTTGAGAAGCGGTTTTGTGCCACAGCTGAGCCGTGCTGCCAAATGCGTCATCGCTCCGCACGTGCAGGCTGCGGGCGTTGACTCCACCATCGCCGTCACCATGTGGCCGCTGCCCGCGACCTCCTTCGAGAGCAACATCAACGACAACACGTTCACCTTCCCGACGGTCATCTTCCTCATGGTCGGCTTTGCGTTCATACCGGCGGCCTGGTGCGGCTACGTCGTGCGCGAGCGCGAGACCAAAAGCAAGCACCAGCAGGTGATTTTCTAAAGGGGACCAGGCGTAGAATGGGTACTTCGCAAGCCCCCGAAGGAAGTTGGCAGTGTGCCAATTCGCACCTCGTGCTGACAGGCAGCCAACGAGTGTTAAGCACAGCTGCAGTAGAGGCGATAGCTGGTAGGCACAGTGGTGCGGCTAGGTCATGCGCGAGACCACGAGCAAGCATCAGCAGGTGATTTTTTGAAAATACATACTTCAAACTAGCTGATTTTTGACAAGCGAGGTCGGTGGTCGGGAGATTTGACAAGTGAGGTTGGTGGTTGGGAGGAAGATGAACTCGTCTACTGACCGTGAAACTTCCACCATAAATTGAAGTTATCCGCTTTGAGCTACTGAACATGTGAACGTTGGTGATTGAGATGATTGAAAACTTTGAAGTTTGATCATGAAGCGCGATCAGGCAAAGTGTGCACTCGCAAGGCCTGCTGCAGCACACTGTGAGCACCAAGGCAGCGGCAACGCGAGTCACAGCCCTTCAGTCATTCATTCATCCGCGCCGTGAACTCACAAGTGGTGAGCGGCGCGAGCCTCGTTTCGTTGCGTACTGGCTGAATCCCTCACGAGTCATTCATCCATTCATCCATCCGCGCCGTGAATTCACAGGTGGTGAGCGGCGTGAGCCTCGTTTCGTTGCGTACTGGCTGAATCACTCATGAGTCATTCATTCATTCATTCATTCATTCATTCATCTGCGCCGTGAATCCACAGGTAGTGAGCGGCGTGAGCCTCGCCGCGTACTGGGCCAGCACGTACGCGTGGGACATGGCATCCTTCATCCTCACGCCGCCCGCGGTGATGGCGCTGCTCGCGATGTTTGGCAAGAGTGGCAGCCTCATCGACGGCGCGGCGGCGGGCCTCGCGTGCTTCCTGCTGCTGCTGCTGTGGGGCCCGGCCAACATGGGCTGCACGTACTTCCTGAGCTTCTTCTTCACGTCGCACTCCATGTGAGCATTTGTGGGAGTTTTGGTCTATTGAAGTTTGTGCGCCATCTTCACCTTGCACTCCACGTGAGCGTTCGCGAATGTTTTGGTCTGTTGAAATTTGTGCGCTAGAGCTTTGATGCTGCTGCTGCTGTGGGGCTCGGCCAAATGTGGGCTGCACGTACTTCCTGAGCTTCTTCTTCACATCGCACTCCATGTGAGCCTTTGTGGGAGTTTTGGTTTGTTGTCGATTGTGTGCTGGTAATGCTGCTGCTGGTGTTGGGCACTGGTGATGTCGGCTGCTCGTACTTCCTCCGCTTATTCTTCGCGTCGCACTCTTTGTGACACTCTGTTGAAGATCATGTTGAATTTTCTGTTTAAGTACCGTTGCCAGTGAATTCAAACTGCACTTTTTCCAGCCCCCATGCATGGCTTATAGAAGTATGCCTCCCCTCTCCCCCCCCCGCCCCTCCCTGCTTGACTGTTTCACCCTTTGCTCTAAACGAGGCGGCGATCCAAGGCCCCTTGCATCGCATTCACCCCCCTTCTCCCCCTCCACGTTCTGATTTCACGCGTCCCTATGCCCCCCCCCCCCCCCCCCCTCCCCCCCCCCGCCGTTTCACATCTTTCTTTAACGAAGCGGCATTTCAAAGCACCCTTGCATGGCATTCACTCACTTTCTCCCCCCCCTCCTTCTGATTCATGCCTTCCTGTGCAGCTCCATGACCACCATTCTGTTCATCAACTGGGTGTTCGGCCTGATTGCCCCCTTGGCGGTCTTCTTTATGCTCTTCTTTGACTCGGTCAAGACCATTGCGCGCGTGCTCAAGTGGGTGCTGCGCATCCACCCGGGCTTCTGCCTCGGCGACGGCCTGCTCAACCTGGGTGAGCCGTCACTGTAATGTAGCTGTAAAGTGTGACTGTAATGGCATGTGGTTAATGCCACGTAATTGTGATACAATCTGCCAAAATGCGACCGTGTGCATGAACTGCGGGAGACACACAACATGGTTTCACATATGATTCCGGCGCCTGTTTGCAGGCCCGCATCGATCGATGTCACTCGCACTGTGCTCACAGCGACTGTGTGCGCACCGCCAACGAACTGAAGTACGTGGCCGTCACTGCATTGATGGGTATGCGTGTATCGTCACACGATCCATATGAATGTGCTGCATATTGGCGTTGGTCAGGTCGAAGCAGCTGTGGACGCACACTGGTAGCACAATTCACGTTGACGCCCGGTGTAGGCCCAGTGCTGTTTTGGATTCTGTGGATTCTTGGAGCGTGGCAGTATATTGCGGCAGTATACCATCTTACCACTCCAACCCCAAACTACCGCTAGCACACCGCAGGATCCATGCACTCTGCCTGCGCCCCTTTACTCGCCACGTCTCAATGTCGTGAGCGGCACGCCGCCAACCCATCGACTGCTGGCGTGCGTCTTTTGCCATGTTCTGTTGGAATACCAGCTTATTCAGAAGTCATGTTTGAAGTATGTGCAACGCCTGCATCATCACTACGGTACTTAACCCCCCCCCCCCCCTCCCCCCCCCCCCGCTACCCGCGCGCGCAGGCAACCGCGCCATTGTCAGGTTTGCCTTGAATCTGGACAGCGACCCCACGCCGTTCTCCATACAAGTGGCGGGCGCCAACCTGCTCTACATGCTCGTGGAGATCTTTGTGTACGCGCTGCTGACGCTGTGGGTGGAGCGCGTCTTCTCTGGCACCAGGTATGTATGTAGGTGTGCGCTTTAAAGTGGGGTATGCAGGTACAGCCACCTCAAGTTTGTGCGCTGTGAACTTCAATTACCTGAAACCCTCTCTCTTCTATGTGCTACTGACCTTGTGGGTGGTTGCTTCAAACTCACTTCAACAACTCATAGTTCAACTGCTGACAGTACTCATGCTGTGGCGTGGAGCGCGACTTCTCTGGCAATACTGTAGGTATGTAGGCATGCGTTTTAAAGTGGGGCATGCAAGTACAGGCACGTCAAGATGCTGTGAACTTCGACTATAATAGACACATGCGGGGCAATGTCACGCCCCCTGCGCGTGTCGTATTCCTCCCCGCTTAGAACGGCGCACTGAGCTGCTGGCGCGCTGTCCCGAATGCACACGAAAAGCGCGCGCTCCTGATCCCCTGATCTCCTTGCCACGTCAACGGCTGCCTTGCGCATCGTATTGAACGACATATTCCTTCTGTCTCTCAACGGCGTACCCAAATGCGCGCACAAACGCTCGCGCCCCATCACTCACCCCCCTTCGCTCCGCAACTTGAACTGCCCCCCCCCCCCCTCCCCCCCCGCCCCCCCACGGCGCAGGACGATCATGTCGTACTTCAGCGACAAGCGCCTCGCGCGCCGCATGAATGCCCTCAAGGACCCTGACTCGTTCTGGGACTCTGACTTGAAGGGGGCGGCGCCGGAGGGCGCCGGTTCGGGCAAGAAGCGCAGCGGCTGGTGCTGCAAGTCCGCAGGAGTTGAAGATGTTGCCATGGGTGAGTCACCGCTCAGCTCTCTCGCCTACTTCAAGTGTGGGCTGATCGATGAGCCAGCGCCTCTGGACCGTCGAGCGGCGTGTGTCATTGTCATGTTGAAGTTCTGACGTGACGCACCATCCTGCTCAGCAGTAGTCAAAGACGGCCCCCTGCACCCTGGGCTGCGAACGCGTAATACAGCTTGTGACATCTTCACCGCTTCATTTGAGTTTGAAAGTGCCGCTATCACTGCCCGTGCTCGCAGTGCCTGCGGGCGGCGCGGAGGCCGTCAGCGAGGACCCCGACGTCCCGGTGACCTGCCACGATAATTATCCAATACCTAGCAGACTCGACACACTTTGCTGCTGCGCCTGCAGGAACAAGCCCTGACGTGCACAAGCGTCCGCCTCTCGATCGCGCGTGCTTGCAGTGCCACGCGGGCAGTCAGCGCGAGACACCCCAAAACCTCACAGGCGCGATGCTGCCTGTGACGGCTTCACCGCTGTATCTGACGTTGGAAAGCGCTGCTATCACAGCGCCGTCGCAGACAGGCCCTGACGTGGGAAAGTGCTGCCTCTCGATTACCTGTATATGATTGCAGTGCCTGCGGGCGGCGCGGAGGTCGTCAGCGAGGACCCCGACGTCCTGACCGAGCGCGACAGGGTCAGCCGCGGCGTATCGGACGTGATTCAGATACAGGGCTTGCGCAAGGTGTACCCCGCCAGCACAGGCATGAAGGTGGGCGCTCAGTGCTTTTGAGGCATTTGTGACAGCGCTCTGATGGCAGAGTATTCTGCAGCATTACCAGGCGCTCTCTGCAGCGTTGTGCTGGCGATTTCGTGTCAGTGCTCCGCGCCACTGTTTCTTAGCTATGCTGCACCGTCAGCAGCTGAGTGTTACACACCGCTTTACGTCACAACGCGGTACCCTGAGAGGTGGCCATGCACTACTCTGATACTGTGCTTTACAAGGCGAAGTCCATGTAAAGCTATAATCTGTGCGGCCACTGACCTGCATTGACGATGACGCAGCTGAGACTTCCCATTGTTCTCCTTCGTTGCGCCACGCTGCGCCGCCGCGGCAACATATAGCCGTGCACAACTCGTGTAGGCATGGTATAAGCACACACAAGTAGGGTATGTAGGCTTTGTGGAACGCGTGTGTGCATGCGCGCACGCGCAAGTACTGTAGAGCATCGGGCCATGTGCCATACTCTGTCAGCATTTGACAGGCTTACATTGCGATTTGCGTCGCGCCATGCTGTCCTCACAGGTCGCTGTGCGCAACATGTGGCTCGGCATCCCCAAGGGCCAGTGCTTCGCGCTGCTGGGCATCAACGGCGCCGGTAAGCATACCTACCCTACCCTTGCATAGGACAGTTACAACTGGCGTCGTGGCAGTTGCATCCAGGGCCTGTACCTGCCCTTTCTGTGTGTGGTGGCTGCAAGTTTTAGGCCGTTGACGCACAGTGCGCATGAGTCGGTAAGCGCTTCTGATCTCGCACCTACCCTTGCATGTGACAGTCACAACGGGCGTCGTGGCAGTTGCGGCGCTGTGTCCGCCCTTTCTCGGTTTGGTGGCGGCAGCCTTGAGGCCATCGATGCACATTGCATCATGTGCCGTATGCGTGTGCATTTCTGCACCAGTGCGCGTATGCACCACTGCAGAACATGATGGAATAGCGACGGCATGCACGTGCTGCTAGCGCCGCTGTGACCCTCTGTCGATGGCATCGCCACTCACCAGCAGCGTACGTGCGGTGCCGACCACTGGACCGTACCTGAATCATCTCCTCACCTTCCCCTGATATGCCCGATCTTGCTTGTGTTGCTACCCACTTATTTGAATTGCGACCTTGAAGTGTGTGACATCACGATGCAGTGCTTGACATTCCACACGCTATGCTGCGGGCTCACACCTGTCTCACTTGAAGCACCTGACCCTTACTTGAAGTATCTGCCCTCACTTGAAGTATATGCGCATCCCGCTCGCTCGTGCGCCTCCAGGCAAGACCACAGCCATCTCGACGCTGTGCGGCGAGCAGCAGCCCTGTGAGCTCTCATCCTTATCACTTGAAGTACTGAACCCCAGTTCAAAGTGTTTTACCCTAACTTCAAGTATCTACCCCCAAACGCGCCCTCAGGCAAGACCACGGCGATCTCCACGCTGTGCGGCGAGCAGCAGCCCACGCAGGGGCGCGCGACGCTGGCGGGCGTTGATGTCGCAAAGGATGCGGAGGCCGTGCACCGCCTCATTGGCTACTGCCCGCAGTTCGACGCGCTCTTTGAGTCCATGACAGCGCGCGAGCACCTCGAAATGTGAGTGAAAACTATAATTCACCCTCTTTCTGAGGGGCGCTTAGCCCCAGTCATAAAAATGTGGGCAGTTGCAGTTGAGGAGATGCGGAGGCCGTGCACCGCCTCATTGGCTACTGCCCGCAATTTGATGCGCTCTTCGAGTCCATGACTGCACGAGAAGACCTCGAGATGTGAGTGAATACTTCAATTTACCCTGTTTGTGAGGGGCGCTTAGCCCCAGTCGATAATAATCAAACAGTTGAAGTTGAGGAGACGCGGAGGCCGTGCATCGACTCAATGGCTAATGCCCGCAGTTTGACGCGCTCTTCGAGTCCATGGCGGGGGGGGGGGGGGTATGCGGTTCTGCGCGCATCCAGGGGCTCCGCGAATTAGACACGAAGGCCGCCGCGAAGGCCAAGATCTCGTGACACTGCTCTCACGAGCAATCGCTCTGTTGCGTCTGCTACAAATCATCCGAAGCATGCGCATGCAACTTTGCTGTTTGGCATCTCGTCTCCTGCTTGTATTTTGCTGACTCCTGCGCCCCCATTGTCTGGCCCTGCGCAGTATGCAGGTTTGCGCGCATCGATGTGAAACTTCTCGTATCTCTTCGCCGCTACACATGTATGCAGCGTTGATGTTTGGCGTCATTTCTGGCTGGATTTGCTTGCTGACGCGCCATTTGTTTCTGGCCTGTGCTGCGGGGGGTATGCAGGTATGCACGCATCAAGGGGCTCCGCAAGTCGGACGTCAAGGCTGCCGCGGAGGCCAAACACTCGTGACATTATGTCTCTCACGCGCAATCGCCCTGTTCCGCGGCAGCCAAGATCTCGTGACATTGCTCTCACCAGCAATCGCTCTGTCACGTCTGCTACAAATCGTCCGAAGCGTGCGCATGCAACTTCGATGTTTGGTATCTCATCTCCTGCTTGTTTGTTTGGCGGGGTATGTAGGTATGCGCGCATCAAGGGGCTGCGTGAGTCGGACGTGAAGGCCGCCGCGGAGGCCAAGATGACGGAGATGGACCTGCTGCAGTACGCCGACAAGCTCGCTGGCGGTTACAGGTGCGTGTAACTGTCGTGTAACTGTCAACTGTTCATGGCACTGTTTACGAGTACACACAGTGTGAGATGGCATGCTCGCTCCCTGTGGAGATGGACCTGCTGCAGTACGCCGACAAGCTCGCCGGCGGTTACAAGTGACGTGTAACGAGCGCGTAACTGTCAAGCAACAGGCCGTGATGCTCTGGAGTCGTACTGTGAGACGGAAACAGGATTTGCTACTTCTACACTTCACAGTGCATTCACAAAGGTGTCCACAAAGGCATTTATGATGTGAGTGTCAAAGTGTCGTGGTCTGTGCAAGGTGCTGCCCGCTATTTGGCCTCTAAGCACCAGCGACACATATCAAAACAGGAGGACTTAGGGTTAGGGTTAGGGCTAGGGTTAGCAGGCCACGGAAACGCTGGGGATGCAAACAGCGTTTACACCAACCATAGGCAAATGGCAAGAACGTGTGGCAGTTGAAATCTCACCGGCATCTTCAAGCTTTTGGCTGCCAAGCCATGAAAGTGTAAAGTGAGTCAGGTCATGCTGTCTCCGTTCTGCCACTGCGTGCACCGCATGATACGGTAGCATCGGGTACTCTCGCTTTGTTGCTAACACTATCTGCCCACTGCGCCAGCATCGCCACGCCAGCCTGTAACGGCGCCATCACTGACATCTCCACGCGCTTCTGTCCCCGCACCTTTGTTACCCTCGCAGCGGCGGCAACAAGCGCAAGCTGAGCGTGGCCGTGGCGATGCTCGGCGGGCCCGAGATCGTGTTCCTGGACGAGCCCAGCACAGGTACGTATGTATCTGAGCGCTGCTGCTGTTGAATGTAATGTGCCCACTGCGTGACCGCCGCGTCTGCTGCTGCATCATCACCACGAGCAGCACGCAGCATGGCTCAACATGTTAGTGACCAGCCAATGAGCGCTGATGCATAACAGCCGCATTTGCTGCTCATCATCATCATCGCGAGCAGCACGCAGCATGGCTCAACTAGCAGTGAGGAGCCGTGCTGAGCGCTGATGTCGTCACGAAGCGAACGCAGCGCTCGCGCCGCGCGCTGCTCGCTGCGGCAGCGCTCACGCATGTGGGGGGGAGTAGTGAGCCAGGCCACATGGCGCGCCGCTGGCTTCTTGCGACGACCCACAATCTTCCACTTGCTGGCTGCCTGCAAACTTCCGACTGGTCCTGCTGCATCCGGCCGCCATTGCCTCGCAGGCGTGGGCCCGGTCGCGCGGCGCCACATGTGGGAGGTCACCAGCCCGAATGTGAAGGAAGTCGCACACTTGAACTTCCCTTCTGCTAGACTACCTCAAACATGGAGTTTCACACACCCACACATCTTGTTGTGCTGAAGTGCGCACTCAAACTTCACCTTGTGCTGATGCTGCTGTTTTCATCTGCCAGGCGTGGACCCTGTCGCGCGGCGCCACATGTGGGAGGTCATCAGCCGCATCGTGACCACCAACAAGCAGTGCGCGCTGGTGCTGACGACGCACAGCATGGAGGAGGCCGAGGCCCTTTGCCAGGTACGCGATGCACTTCCCATTGTATACAGACATGCGTTGCGTGTCGCAGCGGTCCCTGGCTAACCCTAGCCCTAGATGTGCGATGCTGGCATTGTCGCGCAGGGCGGGCTGCGGGTCACTGATGATTGTTGCCACTCGCTCACGCCTTGACTCTTGCTTCTAGAATAATTGATAGAAGTATGAGCACAACTACATTGTCTATGTGTGGAGTATGAGCACAACTAAAGATGTCTATGTGCGCACCGCTGGCACTGTGGCGCGGGGCGTGCTGCAGGCCATTGCTGAACGCTGTCGCTCACGCACGCCTTGACTCTTGCTTTTGGAAGACGTCTGCAAGGCCAGCACACGAGTGCGTCAGTTGATTGTGTAGCAAAGTCCTTGTAATCACGACAACACTCCTTGACAGCAATAAATAGATGTGGGCATGAGCTACATGATCTTTTGGTAAGCGCTGCGCGTGCAGTCCCCTCCAGAGGGTCATGCAGCCAGCCCCCTTGACCAACTGCACTGTGCAGATAGTTCAATAAATCTTTCTATGATAAATTTATTTCTGCTTGCATCTTCAAAGCAAAATCTGAGAGTGGTCGAAGATCAACTTTTATGTTCTTGTGTTCACAAACAAAACACATTCGATCCTTTCCTTGCGTGCGCAGCGTATCGGCATCATGGTCGGCGGGCGCCTGCAGTGCCTGGGCTCCGCGCAGCACCTCAAGTCGCGCTTCGGCTCCGGCTACCAGCTGGAGGTCACCGCGGCGCTGCCGACGAGCGCTGCCGCCAGCGCGGCGGCGCAGTCGCTGTGCGCGTCGGCGGGCGTTGCGCCGGGCTCCGTCGTCCTCAGCAGCGAGGCTCAGGTGCGTCACTGTTTGAGGTTGTAGTTGAAGCTGCGCATGCGGCGCTACCGACAAGCGCTGCCGCCAGCGCCGCGGCGCAGTCGCTGTGCGCGTCGGCGGGCGTCGCACCGGGCTCTGTTGTGCTCAGCAGCGAGGCTCAGGTGTGTTGCTGGTTGGAGTTGCAGTTGAGGTGGGGTTGATTGAAGTTGGTGCTGTATGAATTTGAAGTTGAAAGTTGCTGTTTGAAGTTAAAGTTGGCGGTGCGCGCACAGAGAGCGGCGCGGTCGAAGCCTGCGCTGACGTTGACGGCACGGTGGCTCTGTCGCTCTGCTCTTGCAGTGCGCATATCGTGACAGCTGTGGTGATCTGGATCATTCACAACGTCATCCACTTTTCATTGTGTTCTGTCGAACTTGTGGACATCTGCCAATTCACGTCCAACCTGGTGTCTCCGATGCACTGGTAGTTGATTCTCCGCACGCAGCACTGGTAGTTGACATCTCCGTAGCACCCGTCAGTGTCAACGTCCGTGCAGCCTTGCTCTCACCGGCGCTCCGCGATGGGGCTCTGCGTTTGTCACGTAACAGTCCGACTCACCGCTGGCGCTCTCAGCAATCTAGGCCTACGCACGCGTGGCAAAAGCTGAGAGCTGCTGCACAAGCGGACTGAGCTTTGTGCTCCATGAAATGCACCTCTCCGCATTCCACGAAGTGCAGGACATTCAAATTTAACCGGTGAGGGTCACTTGACTCCAAGCCATGGTGCTGCTCACGCCCACATGTCTGCATTTTGCCACCTGCTTATGTGCCGGACGCTGCCTCTGCAGTGCATCCTGCGCGCCTATGTACACTCCCTTTAGGTGAAGCAGACGCTGCGCGCGCTTCAAAACTTCAAGCGGTCAAATTTGCCTGATTCTCAGCCCGCTTTACCACTCAAAGGCGTATTTGCCATCTGCCTATGCGTCGGATGCTGACCTTGCAGCTTTCGATGCGCGCCTTTGCTCTCCCAGGTCAAGCAGGCGCTGCGCGGCTCGTACCCCGCGCTGGAGAGCGAGATCTCGCAGGACGGCCGCGGCAGCCTGCTGTGGCAGGAGCTGCTCGCCGAGGGCTCCATACAGGTGAGCATGCATACATACCATGCATATATGTCTACATACATGGCAAATGATAATGTGAGTCCAAGGTACTTTCAGGTCGCAGCTCACGTTTGAGCGCTGATACGTCTTGTGGCAGGATCTGGTTGCCCAGGGTTCCATTGCACGACCAAGTGCTGATGTTTCCTCCGATGTGGTTTTGAGATAGGTGGCGGTCGTAATTGTGCTTCTCAGTAGACGCGGGGGTTACAATCAGGCAACAACCTCCGGCAGCGCTGAAGGTTTGGGGATGACAAATCATAAGGCGAGGCATACACATACACATCGAAGCAGTGGTGTCACATGTGCGCTGACCTCGCAGTACGCACCCCACAGTCTCAAACTCACCTCTAAGCCATCGCAGTGCTCTCCTCACACTCTTGCTTCTCCGCCCCTCCCTGCCGCGGCAGACGCAAGACGTAGCAGAGTGGGCCCTGCAGGAGAGCGCGTGCAGGAAATCGCGTGTCGTGACGTGTGCATTGAGACTGCAGCATGCACCCCGCAGCCTCAAACTGGTCTCTTAGCCATCGCAGTGCTCGCCTCACACCCTCGCTGCCCCTTTCCCCATGCCTACCCATCCGCGTGGCAGACGCAAGACGTGGCGGAGTGGGCCCTGCAGGAGAGCGCGTGCAACGCGATCCTCGCCTTCATCGCGCGCCACTTTGCCGGCGCGCAGCTGCTGGAGAAGCAGGGCGGCAAGCTGCGCCTCGCGCTGCCGCCGCAGGAGGGCATGACTCTGGGCGCCATCTTTGGGCTCATCGAGGACAGCAGGGCCGAGCTGGGCATCGGCGATTATGCGCTGGTGAGTCTTGGATGAGCCCCTCGGAATTGCAGCCTCTCATAAGGGTCCGCATCACTGCCCGCACGTACGTTGTGCCGTCTGTGCAAGTGGCGCATGTGTACGCACCTTTCGTTGAGGACAGCAGGGCCGAGCTGGGCATTGGCGATTATGCGCTGGTAAGTCTCAGATAAACCCGTTAAAATAGCAGCCCCTCTCACCAGGTCTGCAGTACGTCAGCCATGCAGGGTCATGACTGGCCACAGTTATACACAGCATATGACATGTCACTTGGGGCTTTTCGAGGACAGCAGGGCCGAGCTCGGCATTTGCGATTACGCACTGGTGGGTCTTGGAGAGAAACGTGCCCTGCTGATTACTGCCACAGGCTGCCTTGATAGGGGTCATGACGCGTCCATCATTGCCGCCCTCACGAGTGTTCCGCCGTGTTTGTGCGCGCTGTGCATGTGTGCGCACCCACGCGCTCACTCAGCAGCGAAATCTGCTCCATTGCCGCTGCTGTTTGCGCATCCACCCACGCACGCACTCACTGGCAAAATCTGCTCCACTGCTGGTGCTATTCGCGCGCCCACGCACGCACTCATCAGCAAAATCTGCCGCACTGCCACCGCTGCTGCCTCTCCTCTTGCAGGGGCAAACCTCGCTCGAGCAGATCTTCAACGGCTTCGCCGCCAAGCAGGCCGAGGAGACCTCCGACGCCCCCGGCCGCGCTGCCGACCTCCAGCACCTCATCGCCGACTCCACTGACCCCGAAAAGACGGGCAGCGGCGTCGTCATGCTGAGCGCTGATGCGGCCGTCTAGGCGCCGAGCCCTGCAGCAGCGCGGCGCGTTCAGCAGCAGGAGCAGCGAGCGGGCTGGGCGATGGGAGGCCAGGCATGAGCGTGCAGCTGGTGCTCATGCGGCGGCAGCGCAGTTGGTGCAGTCGGCGGCAGCAGCAGCAGCAGCGGTCGGCGGCGGCACAGCGGCGGCGGCAGCGGCGGCGCGGCGGTAGCAGTGGCGAATGTGGCAGGTGCAAGGCAGTGCTGCTCGGCGTTTGCGGTGGCAGCATGCCGAGGCGGCACCTGATGGGATGCTGGCTGCGGCAGTGTCGATGCGTGAAGCGGGGCTGTGTGCGTCTGTGGTTTCCGCGGCGGCGAGAAAAGCAGCAGCTTGCCGCGTGATCATGTACTTCAAAGTACCAGAGACCATCGATGGTGACGTGGGGCTGCAGCGGCGGCGGCAGCGGCGGCGCTGCAGCAGCGCACAGCCCGCTGATGCCGCCTTCTAGCGCCGTGCAGTAACTTATGCTAGGTCAGGTGACGGCATGAATTGTGTACCCTCCCCGCCAGTAGGAGTGGCGGCCATGTGACAAGACATTAGCAGCAGCAGCAGCAGCAGCAGTAGCAGCTTTCTGTGTAGAGCGGGGCGGCAGCAGTACGCCGTGCAGCAGCGGCAGCTGAGGTGGCCTGCCTGTTGCGCCAGCCTACCTGCCTTGCTTTGCAGGTTTTTGTGACTGTGTTTCTGTGTCCCGTTTTTTGACTGCGCGCCTTTGAGGGAGTGCTTCCCGCCTGAAATTACCAGGTGTTTGTGGCAGGCCTTGCGTGCGCTCTCGGTTTCTGATTGTGCTACAGTAGGCCCCTGCTTGTCACTGTACAGATTAATGGACTCATGGTGTACTTTACCATCTGTAAACATTGACACGATCTTGAGGTTTGATGCTGTGCTTGGGCTGCAACAGCCGGTTGCGGTTTGGATTGCCATGCTGCACGGCTGCGTTGCGCATAGATTGTGTCAACATATTGCTGTGTGCCAAATGGCTTCTCGTGCTTCTGATGCATCTCAGGCCTGAAAGAACACTTGTTGGCGAAAACTGACGTGGCAGCATGGGCCTACAAGCATGGGAAGTACTTTTTATTAATTCTCGCTCAGGGCGCGAAAAGTACTTCGAAGTATGCCGTTGCTGGCTGCCATCATAGCCAACCTGCCATAGATTTACCCCAACAGCAGATGCTTGCTCGGCGGTATGTACAACGGACACTCTACAAAGGCGGCAACTTGTGCTATTCTAGACACTGTTGATGTGCCATCTGCATTCACACCATGTGGTTTGTGTTCAACAAAGACCACTGCTGCTGCCGCCAGCGCCAGCAGCAGCATAGTGGCCAATGTTCTCACAGGCGACGCTGGTGCCGCATGCTGCTGCTACTCTTGTCACTGTTGCTGCTGCCAGCGCCAGCAGCAGCATAGTGGCGGATGTTTTCGCTGCCGACGATGTCGCCGCCAGTCTCCCATCCCATACATCCCCTGCGCGCACTGCTGCAAACATCGCGCACTGCCAGCTGAAGATACATGTCGTGCGCCGCTTCTTGTAGCTGTGTGCTAATGCTTGTTCCTTGGCGAGCAGAGGCGTTGACTCATCTTAAGGGAGGATTGCGTGATGAACGAGCGCAGTGCAGACGCCTCTGAACTTGCTGAGTTGTTCTGCGCTGAAACAATAAATTCATGGTGTCATGCACGTTCGTGAAGGCCCGTAAGGAAGAAGATACCTCTGAACAACTGAAACCTTAATTCAAGCAGGGCAAGCTGCGGTGAATGCTGCAGGGTGTAGATGGCAATGGTGTTGGGTGTAGCGGGCACGAGGTCATAACCTACTGCCAATCAGGCAGAGTTTTATGTAGGTCATTGCACCACCAGTGCCAAATCAGCAGGCATGTAACACATGACATTGCAGTCAAGCACAGGCTAACTGAGTGCAGCATCGTGGTGTATGAAAGAATTGGGGCGATGCAACAAACAGCAAGATATACAGCAATCCAGGTTGCCATGTGAGAGCGTATGACATAGCGGCGAGCAGGCCACGACGGCCCAACGCAACGCATCACGCTGCACAAATGAGTTTGCAGTGACATAGAACTCCTTTGCCAACCCTAAATATGAGGACTCTCGAGCAAACCTGCACGTGCCAGTGGTGGCAGCCCATCCGGTGATCCTCCTGTAGCTGATTGGCAACTGCACGAGTGCATTATGAGGCTCCGCGCTTGATGAATTACTGGACTGAATACGTCATCGTGTGAGGCATTCACTGACGCGCATTCGTGTCATCTATGTTGCGATGACTTGCGTTCGTTGCAGCTGTTTGATTGGATCTCCTCTCGCGTTCAGCCGCCACCCTCTGTGAGCGTTGTTCCAGCGAAGCATTGCTAACTCTACGAGCAGCCGCCTGGCACGATCTGCAGCAAGTCGTTGCCCACGTTGCTCTGGTTGTGTTTCTCGCACGAGCATCAGGATTGCCTAGCACGATTCGCAGCAAGTCGTTGCTCACGTTTCACTGGTAGCTTTTGCACAGACCGCCTAGCACGATCAACAGCAAGCTGCTGCTCACGTTGCTGTGGCGTCTCTCGCCCAGCACGGTACACGCTGCTCTATCGGGTCGCAATACATGCTAGCCACTCTTTCCCACCTCTTCGCTTCCGACCTCGCTGCTTTGATGCGACGGCCGATGAATTACTTCTACTACTCGGTGCGGCTGCTTCAACTGCTGCTGCTGCGGCCACTGTCGCCGCCGGCACAGTTTCGAAGTTCAACTTTTGACACACAACTTGAACTCTGACGTGCACGAAGAACGCGCTCGCTCGCGGACACAGTACCGCAGTGCAACAAACGAGAGCGCAACGCGCACAAACGGTGGAGGGACTCAGGGCAGACACGGCAGGGTAGGGCAGCGGGTGCTGAACGAGCAGGTGAGCACACACTGCCTCGAACATCGGTCGCAGCACATTTCAAAGATCGGCCTCGACAAATACCAGCATTGCACTCACATCACTAACCTTGTACACTTGCAGGATGGTTTTGCACATCCTGTACCTGCTGGTACTCTGGTGCTGGCCAGGCCGTCCGAAGCACAGCGAAAAAGACATCGAAAATGGTGGAGGTGAGGGGCCTAGTGCAGGCGGCACCTTCGAAAGTGCTCCTTCTCACGGAACAGCCGCGCTACCTAAGCCAGCAGGTGGAGCTGCAGCAGCTGCAGCAGCTGCAGTTGCAGCAGCTGCAGCAGCTGGTCCCCCTCCGGGGCTAGCGAGATTACGCTCTGTTACATGGACCCCCGATCAGATCTTCGACGTCAAGCGCCGCATCATACGGAGGAAGATCGAGCCGCTCGCGATAATGGCTTCTTGTGCAGCTGATTTGGACGTTGCCTCGGACTGGCTCTTCTTTGTAGATCCGGGATCTCGAGGCACGCAATACGCGCACATCGCAGAAATGCGCACTGCAACGCTTACATTCTGCATAATCGGGACGGTGCTGTGGTTTCTTGTTTGTACGGAGTTCCACATCGGCGCAGCGCTCAGTGGGCGCATAAATAGGTGGTGGGGGACAAATGCGTTCACCGGGCGCATACCTCTTGGCGTCACGCTAGGTGTCAACATGCTGCTGGAGGACATTCCACAGGTTGTTCTTTCCGGGATAGACACATCGAAAACGGGGCTCAGCGCGTTCGGCGCTTTCAATATCGCCGGTTCTATATTCTCTATCATTACGAGATTAGTGGAGGTGATGGAATCGTTGGAAGAGATACCTGCACGTGCCGAACTCCAACTAGTCGAGGATGCTCCGGATGTCATTGACACCATCGCCATGCTCAGGGAGTCGGATGCTGCGAAGGCAGCAAGAGCGAGTGCTGTTTGGCGAGCTGATTATTCAACAGCTCTGCGGGTGCACGGTATCAGAGGCCTGAGTAACAGAGCGTGCGTTCAGGCGATCGGTGACATACTGCAACTTGAGGGGTTTACGAGGCCCACGGCGCAAGAAGCGGTGACTAGCCTTAGTTTCCTTGGGTGCCGTGCGCTGCAGAGTGTGCCTGAGTCCATAGGCAATCTGACGGGCCTCACAAGCCTTGATTTCAGTGGGTGCAGGGAGCTCCGGTGCGTGCCTCGGGAGATGTATAAGCTCACCAATCTCACGAGCCTTGATTTCACTGGGTGCCAGGCGCTCCAGAGCGTGTATTTAAAGCACTTAGAAAAACTCACAGCCCTAAAATTAGAAGGCTGTGTTGCTCTGACAAGCCTTTCTTTCCAAAAGTGCTGGGCGCTCAACAGCGTGCCTGAGTCCATAAGCAAGCTCACCGGTCTCACACGCCTTGATTTCCGCGAGTGGCTCATGCTTCAGAGCGTGCCTGAGTCCATAGGCAATCTGACCAGCCTCACAAGCCTTTCTTTCTCTGAGTGCATGAGGCTCCAGAGCGTGTCTGAGTCCATAGGCGGCCTTATCGGCCTCACAAGCCTGGAATTCAACAGGCGTGAGGCGCTCCAGAGCGTGCCTGTGTCGATAGGCGGCCTCACCGGCCTTACAAGCCTTGGTTTCCGTAAGTGTGAGGCGCTCCAGAGCGTGCCTGAGTCCATAGGCGGCCTCACCGGCCTCACAAGCCTTGATTTCTGTGAGTGTGAGGCGCTCCAGAGCGTGCCTGAGTCGATTGGCGGCCTCACTGGCCTCACAAGCCTTGATTTCTGTGAGTGTGAGGCGCTCCAGAGCGTGCCTGAGTCCATATGCAACCTCACCGGCCTCACAAGCCTTGACCTGATCAAATGCCAAGACGGCGTTGTGCAAGCAGCAGTTGAGGCCCTGACGCTAACGTCCCCCCGCACTCTCAACAAAGAGTATTTTATCGAGTGGGGGTCTGAAGACATTCTAGAGCTATCACTGTCTGCACTGCCAGGTCGCCCAGCCATCGAGGTCAGGTTGTCAAAGGATAAGCGAGCGCTGTTAGCGTTGTGATAGGATTTTCCAACGTAGCTTAAAGAGTCTATATTTAGTAATACCCTATATTTACTATATTTACCTATATAAATCCCTACGGAAGAAGAAGACTCAGTCAGTCTGGTTTCTAGCGGGGGAAGTGCGAGCGGCGAGTAGGTGCGCACGTGCGATGTCGGGGAATGCCGACTCTGAGACCCTGACCTGAAATGATCTTGACCCTGATCTAGAATAATCACAGGTAAATTTTGGCGCCATTTCCGGAGCAACTGAGGCTGCTGCTGCTGCTGCTGCTGCTGCTGCCGCGCACATCAGCCCCTTCAGCTCAGTCAGAGACACAGCCCTACGAGGCGCAGTCTTGAGAGCGTAGCCGCCAGAGCCAGGACTAGGGTTATAAAGGGATCTCCAGCTGTACTCTGCATTGCCGCCACTCGCCCGCCAGCACAACCAGCAGCAGCAGCAGCAGCAGCACACACAGCAGGCAGCCCGCAGAGCGCAGGCACGCACCAGCACGGCAGTCAACCGTTACCTCGGCGCAACAGACCACCAGCAGCGCACAGCCAGCAGCAGCAGCAGCAGCAACAAGGCAGGCGGCAAGCGGAGCAGGCCAGCAAAACGCAGGCAAGTATTTTTAAAAGTGCGCACTGTTGTTAACTCTGCAGGATGTCCTGCGCCATCGGTACGTACGCCCACAGCATAGCGAGCAACGCCTGCCAATGTAGCAGCAGCAGCAGGAGCAGCAGCAGCAACACCAGGCGCGCAGTCGTAGGCATGGCGCCCTTTGTATCGTTGGCAATTGAGGCACCAGCAGCTGCTGCAGCAGCAGCAGCACCACCACCACCAGCAATTGACATCAACGACAACTGACATCAGATGGTATTGCGCCAATGGTATGCCGCGCGCAATGTCACTTGCCACCAGAGCAAGCGCACTGGTATACCTGCTTTAAAACACCGCGCAGAACAGCGCCAGCACCAGCAACAACAGCAGCAGCATCAGCAGCAGAAGTAGCGGCAGCTGCTGCTTACTTACACAGCTGCTGCAGAACAAAGAGCAGTGGCAGCAGCAGATAAATGAGCAGCAGCAGCAGCAGCAGCAGCATCAACGGTAGCAGTAGCACCAGCGCTGATAGCAGCAGCATGAATGAAGTACAGCAGTGAAGGTATACCCTATGGATGCAGAGCAGCTGACATTCACAGCGGTGCAAAGCTCACAACACAAACGAGGTTGCACATTGCAATCATAATGATCCACATGTTTATCATTTGACATCCAGTGAAGCGCGCTGGAAACCCATTGGCATGTATGCACTCATGGATCATGTCATGTATGCGCTTCGAAACACTTGCTCGACCAGCATCATCGTCATAACCTACCAGCGCTGTTGTGGGTGTACGTGAGAACAAGGCGGGGAACATCACACCACAACAGCCACCCACGTCTTGCCACCACCAGCCACCAGCGCAGGGTGTCACTGGCTTGTGTTTGTGGCAAAACCGGCGTGAATAAGGGTGTAACGCCCCTGAACTCCTGGCAAGTTGTGCACTGCAAGGTGCATGGCCGGCAGCAGCTGTGCACAAGTACCTAGCCTCGCGCCGCACACAGGGCGCCAATGAGGCTGCATATTTTGATAGCAAGACATGTGCAGACGTCAGCCCTCAGGCTGCAAAACCATCGCGTATGCCTCTATGCGAACGACTGGAATGCTGGACCGCTCGTGACAGTCTGTGAGACACTATATAGCCTAAGGGCAAGGGGAAAAAATCCCCTCGCAAGGGGAAAAGCAAACTTGGCTTGAGCCTGGTTTGCATTACACTCACCCTCCTCACGGCGCCAACTTGACATCCCAAGATAGGAGAATCAGGAGAAATAGGAAAAATTAGAAAATTTCCTACAGGTACAGTGACAGGCGCCATTGAGCAGTCGGTGCGGCCCCATAGTAGAATTTCATTTTTTTCCTATTTCTCCTATTTTCCTATCATGCATACCCAGAAAAAGTGCTTCAGGAGGCCAGTGATTGCAAGACACGCACTTAAGCCCATTTTACTTTCATATCCGATAGGAAAGTTTTCCCATCAAACTGATCACGTCATCTCAACCACATTTTTTTTGTTGCCGTCATTCGAAAGCAGCATGGACATCGACGACTTTGACCTGCGAGCCGCGGAGAATGGCTTTATTGTTGATGAGGAGCCCCCTGAAGAGCCGCCTGTGCCGCTTGCCACCCCGCCGGCTGCGCCAGCTGCTCCATGTGCACCCCGCCCCTCGCCCAAGCGCAACACCAGCTACGCGAGGCAGAAGGTGCAGCAGTACCTCGCGCCTTCCGGCCAGGGCATCAAGGGGTCGCACAACGGCATGGATGACATGCGCGGAGTGTTCGACGTGCCCAACTATGAGACTGATGCCGATGTGCGCGAGACCTTCTTCACCGACATCATTGAGGACCTGCACCGCTGCGGCTCGCCCTTTGTGCTGATGGAGAACATCTGCAGGCTACCAGACGATGCAGAGACGCGCCTGCGTCTCGACATTGACGTGGAAGTACCTTATAAGTTAAACGCCGACCATCCACTTGCCCTCACCCCCGCCGTCGCCCACAAGTTCTGTAAGACGCTGTGGGACGTGTTGCACGAGTGCACTGGCATCAGCGGCGCCTCGCGCTTCTTTGTAGACGCCAAGGGCGCGCCCACGCCGACAGTTGCAGGCATGTGGAAGCACGGCGTGAAGATTACGTGCAGCGACATCAAGTGCACACACAAGGACATGCTGGGCATTAGGCAGCTCATGAACGACCGCTACAGCGCGTGGGGGCACGAGGAGTGGCTGGATGGCAAGGAGGCGCACGAGATGCAGATTATCGACCCGTGCATCTACGAGAACAACGGCACTATGCTGCACGGCGCGGTCAAGGAGAAACAGCAGCAGCACGGCGGCTACAAGACGGTGGCAGTGATGGGCGGTGACGACCTTCAGTACTACAACCGCTCAGCGGATCCGCTCCGCTCATCCGCGACCCTGAAACTCAAAAAGCAACCGAGCACTTATGCTATAGTAAAGTCTCCAGGGCAGAACAGGTGTTGAAGTTGGGTAATGGCATGCTGTAGCCCTATGTCAGGGGCATCTGCTGACTACTCACTTGTTTAAGTTGATGTTGTTCCTGATGTGATATTGTACTTCAACGGTGATATTCATACTTCAACTTCATGCCAACTTCAACTGTCATATCACTGCTCAGCGTGCAATAGCACGGCTCCACCCGTCTCAACTTCAACAACCAACAGCTCTTCTGGTGCGTCTAAGTGAGGCCAAGAATCTACCATTGTCAAACTTCAACAGTTTGAGTGTCTTGACTGACTTCACTATAGCATAAGTGCTCGGTTGCTTTTTGGGTTTCAGGGTCGCGGATGAGCGGAGCGGATCGGAGGCGACTTGCACGACCTCTCCTTCGCTGAGCTGCTGCGCGCCACATCCATCCTGCACCATGACGAGAGCACCGCAAAGCTGCAATGGCGCGCGGGCAAGGAGCCGGTCATTGTGCAGCGGCGTGGTGCCAAGCGCACGCGCCGCAGTGCCGGCGCGGTAGCGCTGGCCGCTGCAGCGGAGCACTACACCAACAAACTTACCACCGCAGATGTGCAGCACATCTACGAGGCGGCGGGGGGGGAGCTGCAGCTGCAGCAGATTGCCGGCATCAGGCCCGGCACTATCTCATGGCGGGAGGTGAGCCCCGGCACTGATGCTAGGGTGTGCCTTGTGCCCGAATGTGCCGGCAGTGGCCACAGCGACAACGCATTGCTTATCGAGTGCTATCACGGGCTCAAGTACAAATGCTGCTCCACCGGAAAGTGCTTGTACCTGGAGCGCTGGGAGACCGAAGAGGACCTGCTCTTCGGTGGTGACAACGGGCTCGCCAGGCTGTTTGCCAAGCTGCGCGGCCACGACGTCAAGAACATCGGCGGCGACGGCGACAAGGCGCGTTTCATTATCTACTGCGAAAAGACGGCGCTGTGGAAGCCGCGCTACAACAGTTTCGTGCGCTGCACCGAGATACCCAAGCTGGTGGCCGCCTACGTCGAACCGCGACTACAGAACCTGGAGCCGTACCTGGAGGCGGCGTGTGCCGCTGCTCGCGCACGCAGTAGGGCAGAGGAAGAGGACGAGGAGGCGGACGAGGAGCTAAGAGATTTGAAGGCCAAAGCGGCCTCCCTCTTTGCCATCAAAGAGAGCATCAAGGGCACGAGCAAGCGCGAGGCCATCCTGAAGGACGTATTCAGCACCATACGCGATGAGGATTTTGAAAAGCTACTCGACGTCAACAAGGACATATTCAGCTGCCAAAACGGCGTGGTGGAGCTGGCCACTGCCACGCTTCGCCCGCGCGTGCGGAAGGACATGCTGACCCGTGCAGTCAACATCGACTACAATGCTGACTCGCCGCGCATCCCCGAAGTTATGCAGCTGCTGACCGACATCACCCTCGCCGCGCCGAATCGCCTCAACCGCCCGGCGCTGCTGGAGCGCCTGCTGCGCATACTGGGCTACTCCATCACAGGCCACGTGCGCGAGGAGATCATTGTATTCCTTCTAGGCTGCAGCGCGCGCAACGGCAAGGGCATCATCGAGAGCCTGCTGCAGCAGGTTCTCGGCTGCATGTTCTACCAGGCGCCGCAGAGCTTTCTGACGGCATGCAAGGCGGTGTCGGCGGGTGCCGCGTCGTCGCACATGATGGCGCTACGCGGTGCGTGCTTGGTCCACCTCGACGAGCTACCGGCGGGCGTTGCGTTGACGCGCAGATGATCAAGTACATCAGCGGCGGTGCCGACATCTCGGGGCGAGAGCTGTTTGGCAAGCAGACGTCGTTTAGCCCAACGGCAGTTCCGAGGGCCAACACCAACGAGATGCCAATCATCAAGGCGGAGCCGGCGATAATGCAACGCATTGAGATCATCCCCTGCGATGCCAAGTTTCGCACGCCCGGGGATGCCAAGTTCCCCTACGACGCCAATGATAAGACACACTTCATCAAGAACACCAAACTGCGCGAAAACCTGCCCGTGGAGGCGTTCCTGGCGGTGGTGGTGCAGGCGGCCAAGAGGTGGTACGAGGGTGGGCTGGGGGAGAAACCGGCTTGCTGCAAGCTGGCATGCGACGCTTTTGCCGCCGAAAACGACACGCTGCAAAGCTGGATCAACGACGAGTGTGAGCTGGGACCCAGGGAGGGCGCCGATCCGGCGCTAATCTTGTGCAGCAGCGCGTTCAGCGGTTACAACAACTCCCGCGCGCGTCAGGAGCCGGCGCTACCGCCAATCAAGAAACGCGACATGCACGAGCAGATGGCGGCCAAGGGGTTTGCCAAGATAGACGACTACAGGAAGGCGCACAGTCAGGACAATTGCAAATGCGTGTACGCCGGGCTCAAGTCTGCGGGCGGCTACTAGTGAATGCAAGTGCGCCATGATGATCTTGCAAACCTGCGTCCCCTTCATTGCCATGTTTTTGCCTGCTCACTTGCTTGTTCAAGTGGCCTTCAGGCTTGATAATTAATGGAACGCTTGCGTGCTTGCCTGCTTAGTAATACCCCCTTTCAAAGTATTACAATGGAATACTATATACTTGCCCGCTTGTGCTGCCTTTAAACATGCAATGTCTGCATGCTTGTCAATGTGATGAGGGGAAAATATCCCCTCTTGAGAGGAAAATCGAAACGGGCTTAAACGTGGCCTGCACTGCACTCACCCTCCTCAGGGCCACCGGTACAAAACCCAGGATAGGAAAATCAGGCAAAATAGGAAAAATTAGACAATCTACTACCGAATGCTACTTGCCCTCTGCACATCTGTGCGGCTTCATAGTAGAATTTCATTTTTTTCCTATTTCTCCTATTTTCCTATTCTGCACAAGTGTGGGCCTTCAGGAGGTCAGTGGCTGCAAAAAGCATGTATAAGCCAATCTCAGTTTTCCTATCCACTAGGAAAATTTCCCCCTCGAACGCCGACCCGAGCAATGCTATGTGGCAGCCCCCGGGCCACACTAGCACCGCCTCACCCATGCGCCGTGCAACGTCCAGTCATAGCGAACACTCAAACGAGGCAAGAGGCGTGACACAGGTCGGTATAAAGCAACTTTGACCTTCATTTGGTTGCAGGTGGCCTGGTAAATGAGGTCCCATGCCAACCCCTCATCGCATCCGGTACTGCAAAGTGTGCGCTTTCAATCATGTCGTCCCACTCCAGCACTTGCATAAGCTCCTTCGAGTTGCCGCCCCAGCCACACATTGTCAGCAAGCCAGCTGCGGTGTAAACATCGTACAAAGATCATCCATGGCAAGCACCGCCCGATTGTCACAAGCCTGATCTTGCAGCACCGCCACATGCTGTGCCGTGCTCGACTTAGATGGGGCACACGTCCTGCTCGTTACGATAAGACGCTTGTGCGCCTGCGCGTAGTGGAAGGAAGAAACACAGCAAGACACCATCAGTGCGTTGC
This sequence comes from Tribonema minus, assembly GCA_017506865.1. Lineage (NCBI taxonomy): Eukaryota > Xanthophyceae > Tribonematales > Tribonemataceae > Tribonema > Tribonema minus. The sequence continues at coordinate 57,435 of JAFCMP010000379.1, forward strand.
ATACTCGGCACACAAATGTCTTATGTGCCACCACCGTCATAGTGCAATACACAGGGTTGTCTGCTACGATCAGCTGCTGCAGCAACATGAGGGCGAGGCACTCCGAGTCAGCCAGCACAGGCACAGGAAAGGCAGATCATGCACAGGCATCAAGTGTACACATGTAAAAGGTAGCCAGTACACATCACATGTACACGTCACATGGGCGTAAGCACTTCCAGTACTTGCTGTAGGTGGTTTGATCTGCAGCCACAATGGCACCGTGCAATGCAAAATCTTGTCAGCGCCTTACACCTCTGGTGCTTGCAACTTGAAGGCGCCTGCCAACCGTCATTCAACATGGAAGCGTGTGGCCAGCATAGACATGCACATGCACTTCTCATAGTCATCATGACCTATGCTGCTCAACTGTGACCTTCATGTTTGCAAGCGCTTTCAATATGACGTCCACCTTCATGTCTGCCAGCGCATCTGAGATCACTTTCATCTGATGAAGTATAAGGTCAGCTGGTGCGTGGTTATCACCCTCTGATAGCCAATTGAACGTTACAGCAGCCATCGTTGGGCTGTGCTTCATGAACTCATACCTAGATGACGATCGCTCAGATCTATGCCCCAGATATGCTTTGATGGCATTGGTGTACTGTGCTTGAAACTCCAGGCGCAGGTGTCCGTACTCGTGGTGGAAGCAGTATGCTGCATAGATCTGCCTGATCTTGTGCGGAGTCATGGCTACACCAATGTGCTTGCGATAAAGGTTTGCTATGGTTTGGAGTGCAGGTACTTTCTCCAGGTCTAGCTTGCGCTGCATGTTGTTCAGCTCGTGAGGAGAGCGGCAGCGCAAGAGCGCAAGTCCCTTCTCAAACCTGGCAAAGTCACACCATAATGGTGCGCGATGGTTCGCCTGCCCACCCTTGGCGCGCGCGCTGGTAATGAAGTGGCCAGCGCCTCCATGGCTCACTGTGTATGCAGGGCCCCTCAGCTCAGCCCCGCGCATACCCGAAACTAAACCCAAAGCCACAAAACGTTCCTTCTCTGTTGTCACTAGCGAATCTACGGTAGCTGCAGCCCACTGCATTACGTGTCCAAAGTTCATTATGAAATACCCACGCCCACCTTTAACCTTGTAGCTCTCATCTTGCCTTGTGATGTTTCGATGAGCGAGTAGAGGGCACCTAAACGAGTCACCCCACGCAAGCCCTCTCAGTGCTACACGTACGCTGGTGAGAACAGCGGCCAGGCTATTCGAGCTGAGCGGTCTGCGAGCAGCCAGAAGGGTGTCCTTATGCGCACCAACAGCAGCAGCACACCGTTCTCTATATGTGTCCTCGCTGGCAATCCAATCACAAGACGCTGCCATCACCTCAAGCATGTATCCCCTCGCATCGCATGGGCCGTGCAGATCCACCCTCCTACATCGCTTCATGGCAAGAGCGACTACTGGAGTCACTCGCCAGTCGTCCACGCCATACGTTAGCTTTGTCGCAGGCATCTGTAGCACTACCAATCATCAAAGATAATTTTGTGCGTATTCAGCCATATGAAGAAAGCATTGCACCACCCAACTCATGTATTGACTGATCAAAGAATACGTAACGTGCACAGGTGGTGCAATGACCACTGCCAGGCAAATATTATATACTGCCTTAAACATACCACGCTTTAGGCACCATGCCGTGCACAAGTACACTCATCCACAAGCTCACCCTATGGCTCCATGAGCGCAGGAGCCCCTACGCGGTAGTAAGGTGGTTAGAGCAGCTGCACCCTGAGGCCCTCTCTGACGACCTCGCTCATATCAGAAGCCTGTCGCGCAGAAAATATGGTGACAGCGTTGTGAAACGTGGTGATGCATACAAGGCAGGACTGGAACAGGCTGTCCAGCACGCAAAGCGCATGATATGTCTAGCCAAGAGCAATGAGGAGAGGGTATGGGCGGAACATGTCAAAGCACGCACTGCTGATCTTGACTCCCTTAGCTTCTCCAGCCAGTACGAGCTCAAGGTCAGTGGCAGCTTACATAAAACTGCGGCACACTCGTACACTGGTAGTGTGTCTGTGGATGGCATGCTTGCTGTCCTCGTGCGGCAACCAGCCTATGTTACAGAGCTCAGGCCGCCCGAGCGTCAAGCTGGATCAAACATGGTGCAACTATCACAGCAGATTTCAGCAAATGAAAAGGTACTCACTGGCTGTGATACGCTGCAGGCGGGCGCTGAAGTGCACAACCAAGAAGTGACACAAACAGCACGCTATAGCCTGCCTGTGCAAACTTATGCTGCCCATACCTCACGTGAAGCGAACTGCAAAGTGGCCCAGCACACGGCTGTGCGGCGCAACGAGCCACCTAGCACACAAGTGCAGGCACAGTGCCAGGCCCAATCAGTGTCATCTAATATCAGAGGTGCTATACCTGGCATACATGATGACACATTGCGCAGTGCTGCCCAGCGGCAAAGTGTTTCATGCCGCCCCAGCTCGAGCTCCATGCACGTCCCTGCTGCAGCGCACATAGATTCAAGCACAGCACAGCAGCAGCAGCAGCAAGTGTTGAGCAAAGCACCAGGACCACCAGCAGTCAACGAGATTATGTGCGACATGTTGGCAATCGTGAAATATCCTAGACCGAAGGTAATTGGATTGGCATGCGCACTGGCATTCATGTCCGGGAGAAGCTTGTCTGAACTACTTGCAACCGGCACTTTCACTTCTACACCGCACAGCACCAGCAAATGCCCATGCATCGTTTTCAACGTATTTTCATCAGCTACCACTGCCGGTGGCACTGCAGCACCGTTGCCCCTTAGGATCCGCTCCGCCCATCCGCGACCTTGAAACCCAAAAAGCAACCGAGCGCTTATGCTATAGTGAGGTCAGTCAAGACCCTCAAACTGTTGAAGTTAGATAATAGTAGGTTGTTGGCCTCACTCAGACGCACCAGAGCAGCTCTTGGTTGTTGAAGTTGAGATAAGTGGAGCCGTGCTATTGCACGTTGAGCAGTGACATGACAGTTGAAGTTGGCATGAAGTTGAAGTTTGAATATCACCGTTGAAGTTCAATATCACATCAGGATCAATATCAACTTCAACAAGTGAGTAGTCAGCAGATGCCCCTGACATAGGGCTACAGCGTGCCATAACCCAACTTCAATATCAGTTCTGCCCTGGAGACTTTACTACTGGACAAGGGCCTCGGTTGCTTTTTGGGTTTCAGGGTTGCGGATGAGCGGAGCGGATCCTCCTTCTATGTGAGCCCAGATTATTCCTGGCGGCGTTGCACAGGCTGCGGGAACTGAAACCAATGTCATCCACGACTCCTTGCAAGGACGTAAACTCATGTTTCTGCAAGACCTCCAATGCAGCTGCAAAGGCTGTGTTGGGGTCACCTCATTGCACGTTCTCAGACCTGAGGGCGCTGTACGTGGGGCTAACATGCGCACAGCGTCGCACCACTGATGCATGCCCACAGCAGTCCTGCATCCAAAGTGGCTTCATAGCGAAAACACAGAACCTGGTAAAAGACTGGGCAAAGCAATGTTTGCCAACCTCACGACTGCCGTCCTCAAAGGCATTCCTGACAAAGTGCTGCAGCGGTTACCTAGCTGCCGTGAGTGTAAACGACGCCTCCAAAGATGGCTGCATGCCACTAAGTGCTGCTGTTAACGTTGATGGCGAGCTGCCAATAGCGGTGGCACCGGTGGTGGCGTCGTCTTTCACAGGTACGTCGCCCTGCTCCAGCCACGCGATCAACCAGGCCAAGCTGCTCCAGACACTGTTGCCTGTGCTTGCCCAGCACCGCAAACAGAGTGGTTCACAGGCGTACATTAAACCAGGTATCAAGGCTCGTGCATGCAGATGACATTGTAGAGTGTAAGCATGATTGCAACCAGCGGGCCACACACATGCAACGGTTGCTGAGACACACACATGGAGTTGTGCTCCTAAAGCTCACAAATGTTTAAAAGTATCAAGGCTCGTCATTTCAGTGGCAGAGTATGACTTCCGCACCATCTGCTCACCCGCAAAAGCGCTCCAAGGACATCATTGGCTGCCAGCAAGGACAGGCTGCCTCTCCGGTAGTTGTTGGTGCTGACACCTGTTGCTGCTGTTGGTGCTGGCGATGGTGCTGCTGCTGCTGCTGCTGCTGCTCGCGTTTCACCGCCCTGGTTGACCCGATAGACGCCCGCTCCTAAACTGACGGGCCTCACCCGTTTCGGGACTCAGTGCTGGTAACATGAGGGGGCTGCTGCTGACTGCCGCACTGTGGTGGCGGTGCTTGCAAGTATCTGAGCGAGATTTGTGGGAGGGCATGCTGGTGTGCACCTGCATGCTGGTGCGCCTGCCGCTTCAAGTGGCTGAAAAATCAGGCGCAATGATGAAGGTGCGGTCACCTTCGTCTCCACGAGGGGCAGCCCTGGTGTTGATGCCAATAACCCGCTTTCTGGTACAGTCACCACCATTGTCATGCTGAACTTATCCGTGTCTTGTTCCGGACATAAATATACAAACAACAACACTGAGTGAAAACACACGTGTCACGTCTCACGCAACAGCAGCAGCAGCAGCAGCAGCAGGCAACAAGTGACAGGGAGAGGGAGAGGCGCGCAGAAAGCAGCCAAGAAGGAAGAGATTGACGTAGGCGGGGCGAACAACTGAAGAGGGCTTTTCACGCAGAGGTAAGCTCCCGCTTTATACCTACAAGACGCCTGCTGCTGCTGCTGCTGCTCAGAGCGACAGTGACGATGCCAAAGCAAGCAGCAGTGCAGCGGCGAAGGGGAGAGAGATAGTAGAGAACGGCAGGCCTGCTGGTATGAGTGGTGCTAGCACCTTTCCGGGACCTTGGTGCTGTGCATGACCTTCATAGCTGACATGCAACAGCAGAGAGCGCGCGCCGCGCAGCAGCAGCAGGCAGCAGCAGTAGCAGCAGCAGCAGCAGCAGCGCACACAGCAGCACCTGTAGGCACTGTGCTGGAGCCAAGGCAGACCAACTGCCACCACTATCACCAGCACCCCAGCGGCAGTGCCAGCAGCGAAGAACAGTAGTAATAGGAGGGCGTTTGCGCACACTTCGTCCCGCCAAAAAGACATCATTCTGTCCACTTCGCACTGGTGTTCATCATGCCCCCCTCATGCCCCTGCTTTTGCTTCTGCTCATGCTTTGTCATCGGTGCAGCCAGTGCGCGTGAACCTTCACAATGGTCCCATGGCATGCAGCAGCAGCAGCTACCTGGCCAAGGGTGACAGTGCTCTGTGCAGCACTGCTAGGCGCCCATGGGTTCCTGGCAGCTCACATCAAAGCCTCGTCTCGAGAACTGGCCCCGCACCAGAGTGCATGGCGGAGTGTGTCTTCTCTTTGCACGGTGCCTGGCAAGGTGCGTCTACGCTTTGCTATGATTTGCAATGCATTTGTGGTGAGTGCAGCAGACAGCGAGGTGCAAAGTATTCTGATGTGTTCAGTGCTGTTTGACCAGTTTGCATCATTCCAGCAAATGGCTTTATCAAAACGATCAATGATTGATTTGCTGCACATGCTGCATACGTGTGGCATATTTGTCTTGCAGGACGGCCCTGAGTTTTTCATTGCTGGAGTTGGGTTTGTGCTCAACACACTGCCAGAAGCAGTGCAGGCAGGGCTTGCCGCTATTGGCGGCGCAAACAGCACGACGCGTGCTGTGGACAAGCTCCACAGCAGCACTCTGGTGCTCAACGAGGCACTGAAAGGGGACAAGCTCGTGCAGCGTGATTGCTTTGCGGACTTCAAACGCTTGGTGGACAGTGCGACGGCTGATGATCAAAACCCGTCGCTGCTGGTGCATGGTCCACGGGGTGCCGGGAAGACCAGCATAGTTGCAGCAGCTCTTCAGGTTCGCTGTGCATGACCCCCACCATCAATGTCTGCTGCATGTACATCCACGGTTACCGCAATGACTCTTCTGTGTATCTGATGTTGCCAGCACGCTGGTGGCACCATCAACATGCGGAAACCCTTTAGAGTAGCGGTGCTCTGTGACGCTTCTTCACATTGTCAAGCACAAAGCAATTGTCCTTTGCAGGCCAATTAGCGATCAAAGCCAACCAAAGCACATATTGTGCTGCTGAGCAGAAGAATGCACAAGAGAAGGTCGAAATGGAGCATCCCTCACATACACGGCATGCCAGGCTCTTCCTGAGCGCCTGTGCAGCAGCAATGCGCTGCGTGAGCAGCTCGATACACCTGCTCTGATAAGAGTCTGTAACGTTGCAGTCCGTGTGATGCAGAGGTAGTGACAGTGTAGGCGTTGTCCGCACTCTCAGCAGCTCCAGCTGGAGCGTGGCTTCCGAGACACTCCTTGGCACAGCTGTGGTCACTGGTGGCCTCAATCAGCGTCCAGCCAGCCGGAATTGCAGCAGGTGCTGTGCCTTTTCATGGCATGTGCTCCGTGTCCACTGCACATTTTCTAACTGCACCCTGTTGTGACAACACGGCAGTTTTTCTAGTATTGCAGCTCACGTGATCACTACATTTTGCGCAATTGATGGGTTTTCCAGTCTGTCATCACCATCCGTGTGATGCAGGACAGTAATCAACCAGTACTTTGTACTGCTTCTCAGAAATCATGTTCCTCGAGTCTTGTGCAACTTGCTGCTGATTTAGTGCAGATGTAAACGTCACCATCGTTGTCTTTGTGAAGGTGATAAGTTACTGATATCGTTCATCAGTCAAGTTGTTTTCATAGGCGTACTGCATGGCAACGGCCCATGCAAATGGGCTGGCCTTTGCATGCACATATCATGATGATGTTGCTTGTCTGTCCGTCAGGCCATGGCTACTGACAAGAACATGAAGTACGCTACTTGTTGCTCAATCGAATTTCACTTCCTGCTGAAACGTTTTGCTCTATGTAGACAGGGCGTACGAGCAGCTTGTCCCATATCTTACAATGAGTGCTCTAAAATGGGTGTTGGAGAATGCCACCGTGCTAAACCGCACAAGTGTAGATGCAGGACTATGATGGCCGCAGCCATGGCTTCCTGTTTCTGTGATGTATGCAGCAGCTACGCCATTAGAAAAGGTGCATCTGGCCAAATGCCGACGAACATGTGCGACCCTGGTCAGAGCACTTCGTATTCTGATTCAGATCTGCTTTCTTACACCAGAATTGCACTATATGATTGAACAGTGATACATAGTTACAAGCTACTGACGTGTGTCTCAGCTCATCGTGCAGTTTTTTTTGGCAATGCTAAGATGTACTCTCACTTCTGTGGAATCCATCCAACTGATGGAAGGGGCTGATTGCTCTGGAGTTAGCTTTTTGTGGCTTTGTATACATTACGTTGTTTACCCTCTTTCACATGTCTAAATGGGTAAAACCATCCGTGCATGTGCTACACGTCATAGCGTGTTCTCTTGACGGCAATAGCTGCAGACAGCAAATAGCCAACATCTAGGACTTTCAACGACTCGAGTTGCCAGTTTGACATTAATGTAAAAGAGCTCTCTCCATTGGCGCAGTTGCTATTTTTTCAGGCTCACATCATGTTTGTCTGAGCACAACCACGCAATTGGATATGTACACACATACTGGTCGAGTGGTAGACATTGTCGGGAGGCCGTTTCACTGTAGCTTCATGCTCTGTCTGGGGGGTATGGAGTTTGCTGACGCAGGGTAGCCTCTGGTGCAGCATGGTCAAAGATGTGGGTATGAGTGGATTGCACATTGCGCAACGCTTGTATGCCTGCACATGCCTGTTCACTGGTGACATCCTAAACGTTGTGGACCGACGCTGATGTCACGAAAAATCATTGTCAGCGCCTGTGGTCATCGAGCATTTGCATTGCATTCACCGTGTGCTGACCGCTTTGTATGCTGCGTTGTTGTCTTGGACGTGCCCCCACTCTCAGAACACGGCTGGCGTGCTGTACATGTCATATCAGGGTGACGGCCCTGACTTGGCGGTGCGCTTGGAGCATGCGATGATGAAGCTCGCTAAGCTCCCGATTGTTGCGCCAAAAGCCGACCCCGGCGACCGTCTTCGAGCCATCTTTACCATATACAAAAAAGCGCGCAAACGCCGGCCGATCGTCATCATTGACATCAATGAGAAGATGGAGCCGGCGACTCTCAGCAAACTGCTGATGGCGGCCAAGCAGCTGGGGTTTGAGGAGAAGCTGGCCACTTTCATATTCGTCGTGTCAGCCTCACGGAGTGCACTGCGCCTGACGGTGACCACCGAGGAGTCTCGTGTGGACGGGTACTCTGCACCGGGCTTTACAGAAGATGAGGCGCTTGCATACCTCGCCAAGCATCTCAGCCCCTTCCCTGGTATGGCAGAGTTTGTGGTGCAGCAGGTTGGGACGCGTGCCATGCACCTGGTGAGCCTGTGCCGCAAGTGCCAGGGCGCGAAGTCAGAGACAGAGTGCCGGGGGCGGGCGGAGGCATACAGGACGGCGCGCATCGATGATGCAGGGTTAGTGTTGCTAGGCTTTGTAGCAATGGCCAAGAAGAATGCGGCCTTCAGCAAGGAAGCAAGTCTGGCGTTCTTCAAGAAGCTGCTGGACGGCACTCCCGTGCTGAAAGACAGAGACGCAATGGTGGCATTCGGGTTCGATGAGCCGGATTTGCTCCTCGCAGCACTTGCCAAGTGGCATGCATTTGCTGTTGATCCGTTTGAGCACACAATCAGCATGCAGTCGCATTTCATGCATATAGCAATTGATGAGTACCTGCAAGCTGAGGCCCTTGGTGCGGCTGGCACAAGTGAGCGCAGCTCTGTGTAGGCATCTTCAACGGCGGCGAGCTTTGTGCTGTCCTGTGAATAGGTTGCTGTATATGATTTCACAGAAGCACACGCACGCGCACACAAAATTGCACAAATTGCGCTTTCATTCTTGTTTACTAGTTGTGTTGTTGTTGTCTGTTTCTTACTACTACTTGTTGTGCTTGTGTTGCGAAAACGTGCATGGTGGTGAAGACAGTTGGCGTGCCGCCGCTTCAGACCTGTGATGTGCGCATTGGGGGTTGTTTATTTCGGTATACGGCAGGCATGGTGCTCACATCTCGGCACAGTGCATATCCCCACCAGCTTGCAGCCTTGTTAGCTTCAGTATATCACAATTTCAGCGCTTTCTTGATGAAAATTGGGGGCATGGCATCGCGTGACCTGTGCATCTCACTGCCACTCATCAATGCGCTGCCAGAGTTGGTACACGGCGAAGATACCGCCCACATGCAGACCATAGCATCGTGTGGATGGCTCGTAGTCATGTGCATGTCGAGCTTGCGTGTATGCAACCTATGGGCCTGTTGTAAGCCTCACAGTGGAGTTGATCCCATGTGCATCATAATGCTCATTTCAAAGGCCCACAATACACTGAAAGGATCAAGGCCGTGATTTGCTTCCATGCATGCAGTAAATACAAGCCTTTGCTGCTCAGCATACGCTGTGCCCGAGCAATGGCGGCCATTGAGCGCTACACTGCCACCCTGTGCGCTTGCCATGATGCGCTCCGCTAGCTCCCGCTTGATAATGTGTTGTCGCTACTTCTTTGCAAATGCAAGCTTGTGTACTTGAAAGCATCACTTGCAGATGAGCTGGCGTGCTGCCTGCATCGTTTGAACTATAGGAACTGCTGACCTGTCCATGTGCTGCCATGGCAATTGAAAGTGTCATACATAGGAGGAGCCGGGACCACCGCCAGCTACAATCCGTGTGCTGTGAAGTGCTAAGATTGGCAACCTTGTCAGCACCACCAGACACCTGACGAACCAACATCACATAGCAGCTACGTGTGCAGCTGTGAGTTTATAGCAGTACTCAAATAGCTCCTCCACGTGGCACACACAAAACAACCGGCCTCCCTCGCGGCCCTTTTTAATACGAGAATATGAGTACTCTAATAGGAGATGCCTCGCTACTACTTGAGAGAATACCACCAGGTGCCGCATGCCACAGCGCACGCATGGAAATGGTTGCCATGCTCTCTGAATGTGAGTGACGCTGCCACAGAATATACTAGTACTGCATTACTTTTGTGCAGCCACAGCAGTATTGGCAATGAAGCCCACAAACATACTACTATCAATACCTTTGTGTGTGACCCTGATGCTAGCAATCAGGATCGCATACACATAAATTGGCTGACTTGCTGAGTTTGTTGCTTGAGCATGGGGCCATGTGGCTCTGTTTTGGTTGCAAATACGCGCAGACACAGCCTTACTTAGGGGCGTATTATATCATCTATTACCACGAGGCTGTTCATCCAGTGTGGTGGTTGCATACCAGCGGCGAGGACAAGAGCAGCACCTAAAAAGCACCGTCGCTGGCAAAAATGCCACTCATTCGCATATGCATTTATCATGCGGTGGTAGATGCAGAGGTGGCAGATACGCCACTGGTATGACTTCAACTGGAACATGTCTTACAAGCCACTGGCGCAAGCCATTGTTGTACACGTGACGCGAACTTGCACGCGCGCCGTGGGACTTGTTGGACTCCTGAGTAAATATAGGCCCTATAGTCGGCCACTTTGGTTTTTTGTGCGCTGTTGCCGCTCGCAATCGCTTGATGCTTTTGGAACTGCTGGTGCGATGGAACTGCTGGTGAGGCTGTTGATGATGGTGGTTCATGTTACACCAGCTTGACAATGTGCACGCTGTCGGTCGCTCGCTCCTGCTGCTAGCTTGCAAGAAGCAATCTTGAAGTCTCACTCTCAGACTGGGTATTAAATTTGAATAAAGTGGGGGTGGTCTTCAGTGGCCTACAGTAGAGGTCACTGGCAGCCCCCCCTGAGGCTTTGGGTCTTAGAGGTCAGCCCCCCCCCCCCCTTCCGGGGCGGGGCCTGTGAGCTTGGACAGTGGTAATATACTATAGTGCACACACACCGACAAACTGTTCGCACTGTGCATTGAGACAGTATGAATTTTGGGCCATGCAAGGTATACCATGTTGAGTACTAGCACATGGTTTGCATGTGCAATATGAGTTGAATATTTATATAGCTCTACGATCTTTCAATTCGTTTTCATATACACAAGAAAATACCCCCACTCCTCAAGTGATCGGGAGCGAGCGACCCGGAAAGAGACGTAAGCTGCTTAAAGCAGTCAGTCAGAGACCATCAACTCAATAATTGCTTGCAAGATCATGAATGTGAAACAACATGTGCATCACCTCAGGTTGATGTTTTCTGTTGAATGATTGAGATCATGTTACTCGCATGCCGCAGGATTACATTTGCATCGCCATGAAGCCGTGCTGCCACGCTTATTAGCACATCAACACCACGGTGACCACGCTCGCGCCATCAGCGCCAAAAAGGGTTGCTGGCCCTACTCCTAAGTTGTTAGGGCCGGAGGGAAGTTTGCGCGCAAGGCTTTAAAAAAAAATTGAAGCAGAGATGCGAACATGAAAGTGGAGACTCTGAGCCCTCGAGAGCTCTGCAGGCCGCAAAGTGTGGCCGCAGACTTGAGACTGCGATGCGATACATGCCAAGTGCCAAAACGCTGCATGCGATTAGCGCCACCTGTGCAGCAACACCTCGGAGAGCCAGCGCCAGAAATCAGCTTCCTGGATGTTGCTTGAGCGTGTTGCCGCTGGGAGAGCGGCAACAGATCCCCAGCGCGCTAATTGGTGAACGCTTGCAGCAATACGCACGGCATACCCACGGGCCGCAAAAATCAGCAAGCGTGCAATCACTAGATGCAAACTTGCGCGCGCCATGGTCTAAGCAGGACCCTGAAGGGTCTCTCGCCATTAAGAAACCTGCTCATTAAACATTGCAGCAAAAAGGGCGCCACAGCAGTATACAGCGGGACCTTCTGGCGCATGTGGCCATGCACGCGCCGCGCCAGTAGGGGCTGATCCCCGCAATGTACAGTCAGCTGCGTCGGCTCGCAAACTGCAGAATGTGGCCTTAGGCTAGCATCGAGTCTGTTGCTTAGTGCTATGCTCGCTGAGCTTCGCGCCATCGAGAGTTCTGACTTTGGGCTGCTGGCGGAGGCGCTTCTCGGCCAGCTGAAAACAGCGCCGACTTCAGACGCGGAAGCAGCTGCCGGTTGCACTCAGCTGGGTGACGATAGCATGCAGGCCATGAAGCTCGGCGTCCACTGGCATATTCGGGGTCATGGCGGCAGGCCTTTCTGTGATCCCAGCAAAGACACAAGGGCCGAGTCAGTCGAGGAGCGTCCGATGCACACCGGATCATATGATGCCGCGGGCGCCTTCGCGCCTACAAGTTGCAGGATTCGAAGCAGCACCAGTGAAGCCTCACCTTTGCTCAGGAGCCGCATTATCACTCCCACCCTTGCGGACGCGTAGCAGCGCGCCTCATCTGCAGGCTGCATCGCCATCACCTGGTGCACTTCTCTCGTTTGATTTTTGCAGAGAACTTGAAGTTTCCCGAGAAGAGCTTTCCCTCATGGAATAAACCCCCACTGGAAAAGGGCGCTAGCAGTGGAAGACCGCAGGAAGGGGGAGGCGCAAGCAAAGGAGAAACGCAGAAAGGTGCAAGCAGCAGCATGCAGCAGCCAAAAAGCGCAAACTGTACAAGGCAGATGTGTTACGCAATGCCGGGTTAGCTAAGCGTCAGATCCTCATTGAGCTGAGCATGTCGCTGGCGCGGGAGTTGGCGTCGCAACTTGGCGGAGCGCGTCATGGCGTACACACGCGGGGCGCGAATGCTGGGCTGTGTTACAGCGCCGGTATCCAAGCTCCTAGGACACAGCGCAGGCTAGGCTGCTGCGTTGACGCAAGCTTTTCGATTGCATAGGCAACCCGGCCTCCCTTGGGCCTTTATAAATACAAGTCCATACGTACAAGCAGCACCAGGCCACAGCACAGGCGCTAGACTATAGTCTATATATAGGTCAGGTCAGCAGTACGTGTGCGTACAGCACTGCAGGCAAGCAACCGAAAGTAGCTCCGGATATATATAGAGCGCTGGCAGCAGGCAAGCAGCTCACACAGCACCAGTGATTTGTGTGTACACTGTACAGCATACAGCTAGCAGCTCACAAAGCACAAACAATCTGTATGGCAGTACATATCTATCAGCAGCAGCGTATTATACCGGTCGTAGTGGTACAGAGCCAGCAGCGATACAATGAACAGCTCTAGCAGCAGCAACACAGCAGCAGGAGCAGCAGCAGCAGCAGCAGCGAACACAGCCGCTGCGCGGAACGACTACACAGCGGTGCCAGTAGCAGTAAGCACAGCAGCAGCAAGCTAACTTAAAGGTGCCGCTGCCATCCCAGGGTGTCGAATTTTTTTAGGGGTCACATGCTGAGCAGGTCACCTGAGCAAGGTCGACATGCTCTTCATGATGGACTGCAATCCAACAAACTGTTGAAGTTCATCTGAGCGAACAGCAGCACACGCAAGAATCCCTTACGATGTGGATTTGATGTGCGCTTGTGATTTGACAACGCATATCATGTGCGCTTGTGATGTTTTTGTGCACAACGATCTTGTGTTGCCAACGTGCTGCTAGCTGGTGTGCTGAGATTTTGATTATTGCGGCATGAAGTATGTGTTTTTACAGCCCCCCGTTGCTCGTTTGCTACAACGCATTGCTGTGACTTTACACCCGCGTGTTTTTTTTGGCTTTGACAGAAACCTTCCTAGAAGTATGACATGCAGCGGTTCAGAAACTTCCAACATGCTCAACGAGAGCTTCAGCTTAAAAATTGACGTTGTTCCAGATCGAACGGTCCGAGTCGACGACACCCTGCGGCTCAAGATGCTTTGCCTCAATCAGAACATCTCCAGCTTGTTTATCATTGACGAGGCCGAACAAGAACATCCGCAGCTACCTGCAGGCTATGTTGTTTGCAATGCGGTCACCGCTGCATATACCACTCAGCTTGGGAAGAGCTTCCTAGTGACTTGGATCACGAGCCATGTGGTGACACTGTAATCATGAGGCTTGACAACCAGAGGCAACAGGTATTCGTAAAGTCTGATAAGGACAACAATGCATACCGCTCAGCAGCAGCATGACATTGTTTCCTTGTGCTGCATGTGTGTCATTGCCGTCTAGCCTAGTTGAGTTGCTGCGCGTGGCCTGACCTCAGCACTGTTTCGCTCAAGCAGCAGGTCGGCAGCAACTTGGCGCCCCCAGCAGCGATGTAAACATGTTGCAACAATACTACACCTGGTGTTGCGCTTTGTACTACAGCTGTCTGTTTTCGCCGCTCTGTCTTTCACTAATGCAGCCAACGGTGAACGTACGCTCCGAATGCACTGCAAAAGTTGGTTGCGCTCACAGCAACCTGTTCTTTGCCTGCTGCACTATTTCGCTAGCCAAAGCACTGGATCCTAAGCCTCAGCTCTGCCTCAGCTCGAGCTCATCAGAGCACTGCAAATGACTGCATGCATAAATGCTTGAGTGCACATTGGCCACACAATGTGCAAATTGACATCTCACCTTGTGCACCCACTGGCAGTGACCAACTTGAAGTGTTACAGCTACAGAAATAGCTAGCACAGTGGTTCTTGGTTACAGTGTGATAGTGCCAAGAGCATTGCATTGCACAAAAAGTGCAAGAGGCAGAGTCCCAACACTTACAATACAGAAGGAGCACATCTGACTACATCGTTTTAGTTCAGGAACAAATCGCAAACACTAATTGGTACGATGGCGAACAGAATGCGGGACCTGTTGGGCTTATGAAGTTTGGTAGGGTCCCTCAGGGATGCTACTGCACAAATAGGGTTTGCTGTTGGGACACCCCACAGCTAAGGGCATTGCTCAGCGCAGTGGTGCATGTCCCGACAGGTGCCGTGATACATCAGCGCAGCTGCTGTCGGTGAGGCGCTTTGGGCTTGCCAAATGCCATGAGGCATGGCTGCCTTGCATGCATGTAGATTTGCGCGCCAACACATGTTCATTGCCCTTGTGGCTCATGGCATGCTGCAGTGCTACTTGGTCGTCTCTGCCTGGAATTATGTCGAAGCAACCGCACAGCAGCCGAGGGTATGATATTGCTGTAAATAAGAACTCCTTCAAGTTGCTTGTCATGATTTTCGCACGCATACCCGCCGTTGTGCATCGATTGTGCAGCCGCTAGTGGTAGGTACACGCAATTTAAGAGCGGTCAGCCCCAAGCAGCACCAAACGCTGTTGTAGTTGTATCGACCAGATCTGTGTTCAGCCGTCAGACTGCTCTTATGCTCTTATACTCGCGCCGCTCTTATATCGAGCGCTCTTAGATCGTAGCTGTCACTGTACACGCGACAATCCACGTGAACCAAAACATCGCCATCAGCACGACACAGCAGCAGCTTGACATGCTCGCGAAGAAAACGGATGCAAAGGGTGCTCACAAGCATACGCAGACCTTCAGATGCTTGCTGATTTATGGTCTTGCAACAAGCATCATCTCCACCCCCCCCCCCTAGGGCTAATTGCTCCTGCTGTCGCGTTCTGCTCGTCCCACTCTCAGATCGTAAACTGCCTGGGGTAAATCACTTCCGCTACTAGTGACGCCGGTGCCAAAACAACGAGCGCCGACCCGTGCAGTGGCTCCACTGCGCCAGTGACAGTGCACCTTGACAACACACTAAGCGAGGACGCCCTTGGTCGATGGCACGCCTGCCGTCGCGTCGGCGCGGATAGCGTGGCGCAGCGCGACGCCAGTGGCCTTGAAGGCGCTCTCCGCCTGCCACATGCGTCCATGCGCGAGAGATGGAGTGGATGAATGGTGAAGGGTGGCTGTGAAATGAGTGATTAGCAGACGTACGTAGGCGCACCGACCAAGATGAATTGATGGCGCAACCCATGGGGGGTACACAGGGGGAATTGCGCCGATGTGCGGCAGAGGCGTCAAACTCCCCAACAATTCTGAGCAAACGCAATCCGTTCCCTGCTTGACAGCATGCAATGGCTCTGTGAGCACAGCCTGCCTGGCGTACCAAGAGCACGGCCGCATGCAAAACGAGGACATATTGGCCTTTGGTGTTGAACTTGCAAGTGCATCAGTGAGGAGGTAATGCTGACCGCGGAGGCACGGCTAAGCAGAAGTGGCAGATTTTGTGCCTGTGGAAAAGGCGAATAATGCGCACTGAAGTGTAACTACAAGCTGCCAGCTTGACAACATATAGATTCTACAAGGCACACTTGCAATTACAGAAAACATGTCATTGTGGCCGACAAATGCAGCACATTTCAAACCCCCCAATGATGCCCTTGAGCAGCAGGGTATGATCCGTGCAAGCTCGCACGTGTACTGCAGCACCATAGGTCCCTAGTGGTGGCAGTTGAAGCCCTTGATGACGTCCACGTGCAGCGTGATGCGCAAAATGTGTCATTATGGCCAATAACCGCAGCACTACCAAAACCATGCAATGTCTGACGAAGCCCTTGAGCAAGAGGGTATGATCTGTGCAAGTGCACACGCGCAGTGCAGCACCACGGGGGTACCTTGTGGTGGCAGTTGAAGCCCTTGATGACGTCCACGTGCAGCGTGATGCGTGCGGCCTGGGCAAAGGACTCCAGCACGTGTGGCAGCATTTCTGTGGAGACCGTTCCTATCATCTGATGCACCGTGCGACGCAGGACGAGAGTAGAGTAGCAGTGATTTAGGGTGTTTAAAACACAATGAGCACTCAATATAAGCATCAGCTGTGGCTGCACGTGCGGCAGCATCTCCGTGGACACCTTTCCTATCATCTGCAGCAGCGTGCGACAGGATGCACGACGAGAGTAGTGGTGACTTGGGCTTCAATCATCGAGATGAGCACTCGAATATCAGCATCAGCTGCTGCTATGTCAACGGATCTTCTGATGGTATCTTCTGATGGTATATCTACCAACACTGAGTGAGCTCTGACCACCGGTTTCACGCAATGGCAGCGTCGCCATACACCAAGGCAGCAGTAACTCAGTGCGTACGAATGACAATCGTGAGGCTGAGCGCAGGCACAGTGAACCATGGCCGCATGGCACATGGTTGCGTGTACCCCACGCGTGAGCACGAACACTTGAGAGCTTTGACTGATCTGGCGCTGCAATACTGCGATGTCAATGTTGTCGCCAATCACTGCTGCAGTAGCAACAAATACATGTCACATGACAGCAGATGTGCCATTGTCAATGCGGCAACAAATGAGGACGCGTACAGGACAAGAACGACACGCCATGCAGTCAAAGCACGGCATGCCAGTCAGGGCTGTGGACTGCGGATCGATGCACCTCAATTAGTATTAGGGTTAGAGTTAGGGTTCGCACCTCACGGGTGAGCATCAAGTTGATGTCCGCGTGCGGGCGGCTCGAGATGTCCACCACTGCGCGCGCGAGGGCCTGCGGCAGGCGCGCACGACACACATTGTGTCAGGCACACTAAGACATTTCACATACTTCATAAAAGAAGTATCGTATTTGCAAAGCGTGGCACTGAGGCACTCCATTGGAGAAACGTGTTGTAACGAATGAGCTGCAAACATGCCGAGCACGGACCTGCTAAATGCCTGTACGCGATTAAAAATGTGAAGTGGCGGCCGCAGCTTGTGTTTGTAGCTGGCAGTAAGGATTTACACAGGATGATTGCTTCGAGCTGACCTGCAGGATGATGGTGTTTGCTAGTTGTGCTGTCAGCAAGACATTTTCTTAGGGCATGCAAACAATCATATAGCATGTGGCATGTTGGTCTACAAATAATACTGCTTAGTACAACAGACCGATGGCATCGCATTACATGAGATTACCCAGGGCTTGACACATGACTCGCACATGGCCTGACACCTATCACACAACACTTGCTTGACAATCACATGCTGGCCCTGATCTGGCCCACTGGTGCAAAGCATTTCACCTCCTTGAGTAAGCAGTTGTGCACTTGCTGTAGCGACTGAAAGTGTTGACTGCAGAACATCAGCCCTCCACAAGCTCCACAAGTGGTGCCTCCTGTTTTGAATAATGTAGCAGTTGCAATATACCTCCAATGTGCAGTCCGCAGCAACCGGTTCACTGCAATATTGGTGGTGCAAACGTACCTCATCAAGCGGGCAGAATGCGTTGCCAAACCGTGCAATGCCGGCACGGGCACCCAATGCCTGCATTGGCATGTGTAAACCGGCATTACAAGTCAGAAGATGATTTGACATGATCACGCACCCACAAAACAGGCAACTATTGCAGTGCAGTCAACCACGTGCAACCATGACTGCCGCTAATAACTTCAGTGTGCTGAACGCACCCGCAAACAGCGTACACCAGGCGCAAGGCAGAATGAGATGCACTACGTGGCACACTGCTGGCAAGCACATGACAACTCAACGGCTTTGTTAAAACCGCATGTGCGAGTATTGCACTTTCGCATGAACATGCGCCTGCACCGCATAGGGTTAGGGTTAGGGTTGGGTCATGCCTCGCTGTTGCTGCTTCAGCCTGGACTTAACGAAGTGCAAGCAACCCTGTAGGTAGCCTGCTGTTTGTACACATATATACATATATCGAATGGAAATTTTGCATTGTGCTCAGTCCCACTTGCCTTGTCAAATGCCTCCCCCAATGCGATCGCGCAGTCCTCCGCCGTGTGGTGGTCGTCTATAAAGAGGTCGCCTTCGCACTGGTCGACAAATGCACACACGCCAACACGAGGTGAGGCCACATGTTGAACATCATGAGGCACAGCATGCAGAGTGAATGATCACCTAGCTGCACAGAAAGCGCCAACAGCTCCTGCGTCCCTCAAGAAACATGCACAGCTTTGTATGACAAAGGCAGAGCAAAATGCCATGCCACACAATGGGCAGATTCAATCGCAATGCAGCTATAGTCAGCGCCGATCGTCATCTTGCGTTACCAACTACACAATGGCACGTGCTTTAAAGCACGTAAGACAAAGCATGCGTAGACCTCAGATGAGCACCAGCAAACAACCAGCTGGCACGCTGCATCGGGTTGCACTGCAGCGCAGCTCCTCTGTACCTTCAAAGCCAATCAGCCCGCCGTGCTTGGCCGTGGCGTGCACATCCGCATTATAGAAGTATGATTTAGAAGTATGATGCAGCGACAGCAGAATGCAGGGATGCCACAAGAGCAGCACCCTCACACTCCAAATACTGGACGTCCAAGCACTTAGAAGACCGTGGGCTCTGGTGTGCCATGCATCAGCGTCCCTTCAGTGCAGAGCCCACAAAGCCATTGTGCGCAGGCACGCATACGACAGGCACAGCATCCGAGGGAGCTGCAGCGCGGCTCATCTGCACCTTCAAAGTCAAATCGAGCCTGCCGTGCTTGGCCATGGCGTGCAGCATGTGGTCCAGGAAGCCCAGGCCTGTGTTAATAGATGCCTGAGAAACAAAAAGACAATCAAGAACGGGGCCAATCGGTTAGATTTTTTTTCGGTGTGGTCGACAGTTGCCAACGCGCTCACGGCGCTTTCATGATCCTGGCCCGGTTTTCTGTGCCAATTCAGCATGCAAAAACATGCCAGCGACAACTTCCAACAGAGTTCATCAAGGTGAAGAAGGGTACTAAAGAGCAGCACGTGGGCCAGTAAGCCCAGTCCTGTGTTGATGGAGGCCTAGCGTACAAAACAACAGCAGAAGCGTTGGCTTTACAACCCTGCCCAGTGTAGACAACACCGCACAATGTGCTCAAAATGCTGCATGACCACGGTGTGGGCATGCAAACGAAGCACGCAAGCACCAACACTCTTAGCTTGAGCTCATCAGTGTACATGTGAAGCGAACACCATGAAATGCTACGTGGCCCCAGGTTCACTGTAGCCGAAATGCCTGGGGCATGGTAGGCACAGCGACGATGGCTGCCAACGGCGGCGTGCGGTAATGCACAACTCCAGCAGCCTCTAGCGCCCTGCGGACAGCATGGACTTACACCTGCCACTGCCAGAGCCAAAGCTGTAGCATTGGGCAAAGAAGGAGCTAGGGCGAGGAGGGCTCCTATGAGGCACTGCTCACCAGCCTCATGGCATCACTGACTTTACAGCACCACTCAATTTACTGCAAAGGCGCTGGATTCTGCAAGACTCAGGGGCCGTTGAGTCAGCGCCACTTGCGGAGAAGCGAGAGTGCCTCATACAGCGCACTTCACACTGCCAGCATGGACAGGCCAACTGATCTATCAGGCGGCGGGCGTAACCTTGGAGGTGCACAAGACGACACTCTGCAGCCCAATGAGATTCACAACAATCGAGACAGCGATACTGCAAAAGATGTCAACAGACAACGAGCAGCACATCGAGTAGATTGCACGAGCTCGAAGGCAGCTTACACGGGCAAGTGTTGTCAACGCAATGTCCACCTCAAAACGGTACCCTACTCGTTACCTTCCCAGTGCCGTCCAAGTTGATGTCCACGCTGATCTTGGTCTCGTTTGTTTTCCGGCTGATGGATGCCACACGAGCGCCTGCGCAGTGCCGCAAATGCACAGTGCTTAGGTCAGGCCATTGCACGTGCATCTATAGTGCAAGTGCAACATCACAGGATTGTATGGTTCGGTGGCACTGCAACTTTTAAGATTGCACTAATTGATAGGTCACATTGACAGTGCCGTGATGTCATGAGAGGTGGGTTGCTAGGCATACATTGTCGACTTCAACTTTTCAAAGCGGAAGGACAGCTTTTCACGCCTTTGGCAACAGTGAGAGCAAACTCAACCCTTGGCACATTTCCAGAGGTGCAGCCATATGCGTACTGGTGCGCACTCAATGCACGTAGTGATGCTCATGGCCCGTAGGGCACCTCAGCTTGTGGAGACCAAGCACGCGAACAGCAGTCCATGATACTGTGGCCATTTTCAATGTAGCACGCAGCGCAGCTGCCGTCAGCTCCTTGTGGGTAGTTCAGTGCGACTGCATGTTCCGCCATGTATTGTTGCAGGCATGATAGCCGTTTCTCATATCAGTGCAACACGTTTGGCCTGGCTCTCCTGGGATGTCGATGGGTTTGAGTTTTACGCAACACACTGTGCAAAGCATTGCATGAAGTTCATGAGCGCACTAACCCTAACCCTAACCCTAAGGTGCCAGACTAGAATAGACAGCGACAGTACGAGCGATAAGCAGGCTGATAGCTGATTGCTACAAGCAGGGGCAGCTAGTAGACCAAAGCAGATAACCCGCAAGCAGACATGACCACAATGCACGCCATGGGGGCATCTAAGCGACTGTGTCCGGAGTCTCACCATTGGTCTCTGTGCGCTGGCGTTTGGTCCTGTGCATGAGACAGGCAGCAGGCACAGCAAGGGATGCTGTTAGGTGCACGCTGAGCGGGCACGTAGACACTGAGCACTGCTGAAGTCCCCGCAACGCAGCGAAACAAGTGGTACTGGAGGCAAGCACTGGAATTTGTTAGGTGCCACAAGCGCCATAACACTCCAACTAGGCCGACGCTTTCGGCTTGTCGGCCAGGGGCGACAACAGGCAGCTCAGCGGTTGCAGGATCTACTGGCGTCAGTGCATACGCATTGCTATCAAGTAGCCGATGGCTAACAACAGTTGCACAAAGTTAGTCCACTGAGACAGGGTCACTGGCATTGCGCCAGGTCTGAGGTCGGTTCGGGGATGCAAAGTAAACTGCGCATTGCTGCGGCTCTCCACGCATGATGCCGGCATGGCAGGTGCTAAACGCAGTGCCCTGTCGAGAGTTGTAACTCGCTTGCGCTGCCCTCTCTGGGCAACATGTCACAATCAGCTTCGCAGCCCTTGCCAATCTGCTGCACTGTGATGAGTTGATCAGCAGCGTGCTTGATGTAACCCTAACCCTAACTCTAACCCTAACCCTAAGTGCAGTCTGTTGCGCTGGCCAGCCCTCACTGCTCCTGACACGACCGCACACAACGGCGAATCCATCAAAGTTTCTGCGCACATGCAGGCATGGCGTTTCTGCCATAGCGGCTAAAACTTTGAAAAACCAAACATTGCTACCTATCCGTCGTGCTCAACGGGATCCACCAAGGCTTCTGGGCACGTCCGGGCGTACTCTTGGTGCAAAGGCGGCTGGCCATTTCACACGTCAGGCGCTCGGTGCCATTCTGATGCACCAGGCGGGTCACCTGACCACTTCGCTCCTTCACCGTAATACGGGCAGCGACACTTTTCCAGCAAATGTGGCGCTACAGGCAGCAGCCTGGGATACATGCCCTGCATACAAACAAATGTGTGTCCACTGCACGCCTCGTGCATCGATACTCAAAGTGCGGCAGTTCCAAGATTGACAACTTCACTGCACTGCAGTGCCCGACGCAGTGAGTGACTCACCCAGGTGCTTCGCTGTCCTGCCGAGGGGGGACCAGGTCGAGCAGTGCTGCGCAACCTGCAATGCATCAAGTTGAGGTGAAGCTGCAGTAAGTCTAGTGGATCAAACAAATGCGATAAAGGAGGCTGGAGTGTGTTGAGCAATGCTTGGCAGCAGCTAATGCAACAACGCGAATTCGCCAGATGACAGCAACACATACACATACAGGAGGGCAGGCAAATCATGCAAGCCCATCCAACCCTTCCTAGAAGGTGGAGCCCCTTTGTGTGGTGACAATACCGCAAGCTTGCCATTCTCAATATATCAACCTTGGCTAAACAGATGTCACTGCCGTTTCATAAGCAATAGTCTACCATAAAGTACTCCACTTCTGCCTCTCAACGTACTGATCTGATGTCAGATTGCAGTCATTGTGCAGGCCGAGCTTTCTGTTCTGCTCACAGAGGGGAAGGGCAGAAGCACAGGACCCCATGCAAGTATAACAAAGGCACAGCATTCCACTCGCGTACCCGGCTCGATGATGTCGATGGCGCCCGCTTGCCGCATGCTCTCCGCCAGTGCGCTCAGCTTGCCGTCCAGCCATGACTGTTGCAAGGCACATGAGCAAAGAGGGCACGTTATCACTTTTATGGGCTGCAGATGCTACCATCCGTCCCTCAATGCGCCCAGTGGCTGGCTTCAGACAGATTTTGCTGCGACTGACAGCTGCAGCGGTCGCGTTGTTGCCTCTGAGCAAGCGCTAGCATCCTAGGCGCTCTGTAAATTAAACATGTGTAAGCTGCCAAACTCTATCATGAACGATAAACAACTATAGTAAGCTACAAATGTTGAAGCTACAACATGTGCCGAAGCTACAACATGTGCCGTACAATGGCAGGATGTGTCAATGAAACCAAAGCATCGTTCAGCGCTGCGCAATGAGTAGTCCACAAGAACCTGGAACAGAAGCGCCTAACCTGGACCACATTCGACATGAAGCAAACACTTACATACGTCCACTGGTGCTGGGCGGCAGCGATACATGCAGCAAGCGCCAGCCTGTGCAGGAAACAATCCCACCGAGTCACGTACAACGCCCTGATCTCCATCCTCAAGCAACAGCAAAATAGTGGAATCTACCACCACCACTAACAACCCAGCAATTAGAGATTTGAAGATGCAGTCTACTCTGATGCTCACGTGCGCCTGGTCCAGCGGCGTCCGCACGCGAAATACATACTTGAAGTACATCTGTAAGCATGAGCAGAGCAGGTAGGAACTTCCACCGCTAACGATCCAGCAAACAAGGATAAGAAGACACAGTCTACGAGGATTGATACTCACGTGCGCCTGGTCTAGCGGCGTTCGCACGCCGACGCCGCGCCCGCCCGCCGCCACGACGGCCTTGATGTCGTCCGGCGTGTCGCCAATCAGGATGCACTCCTGGTGGGAGTGCAGGCGAGGGGCAGCGGTGCTCAGCATTAGAGGGAGAGGGGGGGGGGGCTGGCGGGGGGGGGGGGGGGGGGGGTAGCGCATGGGTGTATCTGCATGAGCCACTGCAATTTTTGATTCGCCACGACGACGGCCTTGATGTCATCCGGCGTGTCGCCGATCAGGATGCACTCCTGACGGGTGCAGGCGAGGGGCAGCGGTGCTCAGCGTCAGGGAGCGGGGGGGCTAGCGCATGGGCATATCTGCGTGAACGCCACTGCAGTGTTCAGCCGCCGACGCGCAAGAGCAGTGGTTGCCTATGAATAATGCCAACTGCTTAACCATGCTCGATTCTGGACCACACAGAGACAGCATAGAAGTATTTGCAAGATTCTTCTCGCACCAATGTGTCGTGTATGTGCAATTGAGAAAAGCAGTTCTGTTTGAGAGACAACACATGCAGTGATCATGTACGTAAAGATGTGATGCTAGTACATATCCGGGTAGCGTCAGCGGGATCTCATGCGCTAATGGAGTTGCTTCCCACATGTGTATTCTCAAGTATGTCGCAGTCTATCATACATAACGCAGAAGTACAATGGCGGCTGAACATGATTTCATAGCGATGAGCCCGCCAAACTGCTTTTGCATGGACCAGATCCGTGTTCAGCCCAGCACGCTTTCAGGTTGGGACCACTCTGATGCAGAGCGCTCAAATGTAATCGCCTCTCTGTAGATACTTCAAGTGTCAAGTCACCTTTGTGTCCACGCCCATGAGCTCAGCGCAACGCCGCACTGGGAATGGGTCGGGTTTTGGGGGCCCTGCACAATAACGCAAACAGCAATGGTCAAATGGGCTATCGAGGTGCCGCCACACAGTGGCAGTCATCAATGCAGCATTCTTCAGCTGCAGAGGCAGACAAATGGCCGTGCTTCCGAGAGTTGGTGTGAAAGCAGCACACAGCCCTCCTGGTACAGCCGTACTGGTAAAACGTTGCACGTTGCTTTGAGTATTTTGTTCTGCAACTCCTGCTCGCCTCTGCCGTGAACATTTATTTCAATCCTAGATCTATGCATGCCGCCTCTCTGCGCCCTGCTGGCTTTGCTGCCAGGTTAAGCTGCACCTTACGTGGCATGGCCATTACGTTGATGCATCAGGTGAAGTTTAAATTGAACGTACATCAACAGCAAACACACAACAGGTGCATCTGCAGTCCTGCAACACAGGCACATGTCTTGTAAGAATGCATGCCTTTCCCACAGAGCTTTTCTTTCCCACAGAGCTGCCTTTCCCCACAGAGCTGCTGGTCTCATGCTTCGAAAGAAGATGTTAAGGTCATGATTGCTGCCATGTACTGCCGAGGTTGCTATGAAAAGCTGAATGTCTCATACGAAGCATAGGGATCCTAACTTGCATATGGCCATCCCTCAACAGCATAAAGGACACGAATGTCTCGACTCTGACAGCTACTCTGACATATGGCCATATGCAGCGTTGTCAGCGCTCAGCACCATCCAGAGCTCCTGATAATATACTGGTTTTAAACTTGCTTCTCAATCATGCTGCAGCATCGGCAACTTGGAAACATCCTATGCTGTCAAAATGAGAGCTCCTTAGCACAATCACGACTTAGGAGCAGCAGAAAATGAAGCGCCATGTCATGCGCTACCTCTTACATTAGGGCTTTTTTGCTGCGATGACTCACCGTCATCCATACACACAGCGGCGCGGAACAGGGACTGCAGCCCGTGAGCCTAGATAGGAGGCAACGCACGCACACACACACACACACAACACACACACACACAATGGACAAGTGAGAACTATGGCACCACCGAAAGGCGGTTTACTATGATCTTGTACAGTGAGAACACATGCAAGTGTGTCGGATCACATCGTTGACGCCTTGTACATACATGCAGTGCTTGTTTTTGCTTGAAGCATCGGAAACACAAGTACGCTAGAGCTTCTGGCATGACTGGACGCATCACAAACGCAATTACACTCTGCGCCCAACGGTCCCCAGCAACTGCCCTTCGGCTGTTCGCGGGTGGTAGCAGTCACACTTCGGCGCAAAATACACACAGTATGTACAATACAGCCATAATGATGAGCTGAGACAATCTCAGAAGGACGCCAACAGAGGATTGCGCAAAGGTGAAGTGCAGACAACATGAAAGCCAACCTCACTGGCATTGCAACAATGGACCGCACATGCACTGCTGGTAAGCAGTGTGCACACCCTCTGATGAAACATACCTGGGCGCTACAGGCCAGGAAATCCGTATTGTATGCGCTTATAAAATTCGAAAACACACACCACAGCCGGGAGAGCGCACGAGCGCGCAGTAGGTGCAACTCTGCGGCACTCTTGCTGCAGTGCGTGCACTTTGTGCGCTGCAGCCTTGCAAATGATCACTTGCTGAAGGCTCTATCAAGCGTTCCCTGCTGTTCACATTGCCCAAACTGACACTCATCAAGGACGGTGAGTCCTCTGATTGTCCTTTTTTTATTTTCTCAGCCTTGGTAAGATTGCACCGTGACGGTAAGATATTCAGATGTTTCGACATCAACGAACCCATTCAAAGCCGCCGCCACGGCGTTTGCTACCGCTAGCGCCGCCGCATCCGGCCCTTGCACCAAAGGGTCCAAGATTTCCGCCTCGGGCGCCTGCCCTACTGCCGGTGGGTTGCCTCCAACCAGCGCTATGTCTGCCATACTATGCAACTGTTTTCTCGTTTCATGTTAGCTGGCTGTACTACAGTGGCCTGCTTGACAACGCACACAGTGTGATCAAACGCAGGGACCACCAATTGTGTGACAGCAGTGACATCATTGCAGTTCAGCCGGAACCGATATGATTATGCAATCGTTTAAGGCTCCCGATAAACGGCCTGCCTCTCCGTGGACTCAATGCACTCCGGCCGTTTCGATGTCTACAAGGAACCCATTCAAAGCAACAAGTGCAAATCACTTCAAGTCTCAATTGCCATTCCTCAATCAGCTTTCTGATGGTACGTACGCACTTCAAAGTACTTCGTGATTTTCTTCATACTTACGTACATGGAGAGCCTGGAAGTGCCCCCCCCCCCCCCCCCCCTCCCCTCCCTGTGAATCTCACCTTCAAGAAAGTGTCGCAGTCCTTGCGTGGCCGCCCAGTGACGATGCCCATGCCGTGCGGCAGCCGTCGGTTAAGCTCCTCCAATAAGCCCTGCAGCCGCAGGCACACACACATTAATCAGATATCTGTTGCACACTTATCTATTGTTGCACACTTATCTATACAATAGTTGGCAAGCACGTGTAGGCGATGCTATGACCACACAGAGCTCAGCAGAACTCCTGCTGAGTCATTGAAGACCATCCATCCTCACAAGTTTGAGGTAGTGCATGGAGCTCCTGCAGCATGCGCCCCAACAGCAAACAGAGTGCAGGCAGGCACAATCATTCACCCAATTCAAAGGTCAGGGAGAAGGCAGTAAGATTCTTACTGCTTCACTAATGTGCGCAGCACTTGCACTACACTGTTGATTCAGCGCAATGAACGCGGCAGACGACACCTGCGCTCATAATCAACACACATCCCT
This sequence comes from Tribonema minus, assembly GCA_017506865.1. Classification (NCBI taxonomy): domain Eukaryota; class Xanthophyceae; order Tribonematales; family Tribonemataceae; genus Tribonema; species Tribonema minus. Next base: position 84,635 of record JAFCMP010000379.1, read on the forward strand.
GCGTTGAGAGTGACACAGGCTTTGAACTCCAAAAGCAGAAAACTGAAAAGCACACTGTAACCTGAGCTGGTACATCTGCACCAGGAAGCACACAGCTTGAAGCCCCCAAGTTCTCTTACCGTGGATGATACATCTGTCTCACTAGCACACATTTGAGGCTCACAAAATCCTCTCTTGCTTGCGGGAGTAGTCAAGTTCTGACTTGCATGATAAATGCACAAGGGCTTTCAACGCAGCACCAATTGCGTATGCACCTTTGCTGGAATGAGCCGTTCGAGAGTGCAGAGCCCCGGCTTTCCAGGTGTACCTGCAATAGTGGCAGGGCAACAGATAGACACATGCACACACAATTGCAATCACATATTTGTAAATTGTTCGGTCCGCCGCGGATAAGCACAACGAGCCAGTTGTCCCACAATGCACTGACTCCTGCACTCCAGTTGATCCAGACCAACACATGCGTCTTGTACTAGGGCAGCTTCACGTCCATAACGACCTCGACTTGCGAAGGCACTCAGAAAAATGGGCGCTAAAACTCAATTTAGCATCACACTACTACGAAGTACGCAGATTGAGGCCAGGTTGTACATCAGCGGTTGAAGGCGTTTTCAACAGTGCTTGTTCAGCACGAAGCATCACAATGGTATTGTGAAATAGAAGGCAACGACATCTTTGTGGAAGTCCGTTCGCTGAGGTGTCTGATCATGATGCACACCCTGCCTGCTACTTCAGCACACAGTGGCCTGCATATGTGAGCATCGAAGAACTTGAGGCAGAAGATGCACTGTCACACTCTCTTGCTGCAACGCAGTAGCACCACGATTGGACGGGCAGTCTATGTTCCCTGAAGTAAGGTTGGCAGAATGATGCATTCATATCACCTCATTACGCTGGTCGCATTGATGCATCAAGTCAGTGGCCAGCTGTGGCTGCCAAACATAGAATGGAGCCAGGAACTGCAGTCCAAGGCAAACATGCTTCGCATTGCAGATGTTTGTAGCAAGTCAGCGAGCAGGAAGCATGGGAATTGATTCATGTGGAGGGCACTGGTGGCATTGAAGGGAAAAATGTAACATTGCTTTCAATTCAACAACAGACAGCTCAAGATTGTATCAAAACCAGCTGGTCATGTGGGAAGGGGACGATATGCGGGGGCGGGGGCGGGGGGGGGCAGAAGCAGGAGAGCAGCATGATATTGAATTTGTTACCACTCCACCAAGGCATTGCCGCACCTTGATAGAGCTCTTCAAACTTGTCTGTGACCTCCTCCAGGGTCGCCGTCTTGCCCGCTTCGGTCAAGAAACGACGTGTCAGCACCTGCCGCGTGGCAAAACAAAATCAAAACAGGCAGTAGAGATTAGCAAACCAGGTGCACTTCCAGATGTTGTTTGCTAAACTTGCAACGTCACAGTTTACTGGGAAGCGCTATGTGTCAACAAAAAAGGTAGCAAGTACTGTCTCAACCCCATCCAGGATGCCTCGCTGATGCTCTTCACACACTCATTCTACTGCGGTACTGCAATGCACACGGGCACATAAGCCGAGTTGGGCGAATGCTACAACAGCAAGTATAGGAATCGGCCCAAGCTTAGCCATCTCTTTTGTGGTTGTGTGAAGTGCACTGAGAGTACGGCTGACATGCGTGCCACCCAGTCATATTTGGCCACTCCATCGCCTTCGCTGTCTCAAACTGCTCTGGGACAATGGCCGCTGCTTAAAGACGAGCAAATAAACCTGCAATGCCTCACACTGAAAACAATCATATCACGTGCTTTACTGAATAACCTTCAGGATGATTTCTCACAGTATACAAGCACAAATTGAACTTCTACGATGCCTGCGTGCACACTTCCCTTGGCCTTGTTGCCTCCTCCTGCGTGACATTAGTGGTGTGGCAGTGTTGTGCCTTTCGATATGTTGCTCTGAGTGCTTCAACAGCGTAGTAGCAAAGTTGCTTTCAACCAATACATCAGTGCGTAAAGTGAGCATTATGCGTGCACATACGGTATGCACAATTGCAGTTGATGCCTGCTCACCCAGTCACTGTTTGCCTTGCCCTTTGCCTTCGCCGCCTCTATCTGCTATGCAGGAGCATGGCCATTGTCTCAGGCCACGTATTGTAAACGCAAGTTGAGTGCAGTAGGACGCTGTTTCCAAACATGAGAGCAGATGGTGTGCCTTGCACGAGCACAGACCGTATGCACAACTATGATGCCTGCTCACCCAGTCATTGTTTGCATTGCCCTTGGCCTTCGCCGCCTCTATCTGCTCCGGCGTCACGGTCACATCCCAAGCTGCAGCGGTGTCCACGATTGCTTGCCTGCGCCAGAGATGGGCGCATGGCAGTGAGCCGCAACATGTTCAAATAGCTGTAACCATAGAATGCTCGAAATTCCGAGGCAGGTGTGGCATGAAGCACAAGCATGATAGGCGAAGCACGTGTGGCAACAGACGTACAAGCTCCACTCGCTTTCACCAGTCCTGAGATGCGAATCATAGCACCTGGGATATGACCAAGTTACTGTAGCAGTGAGCGTTTGCCTGCGACAAAGCCATGAACACAGCATGTACATCTGCAGAGAACTGCCACTGGTGTTACCCTGCTGCTCTTGTTTCGTGCAAAGGAAAGTTTAACTTGAATACCACGTGCCCCCCCCCCTCCCCTCTTCACACCACACATGACGTTGACTCATGCACCAGGTACAAATGTGATAGTGGTGAATCGACATATGGCCTGCGCCAGCATTGAAGGGTGGTGTTGAACAATGCACACGACTGTGTTATCAAAATGCAGCATACCGAACACTGCTTCTCTGTCCCTGAACCTTTAGAGCACGCGCAAAATGTGGCAGCGCGCCACCCACGGACATTGTGCAGCGCTGCGCGTGATGTACAAGATCACACATGCTACTTCAACAACTTGAAGTACCTGTACGAGCCGCTGACTTCCGCCAGCACGCCATCCATGTCCCAGAGAATGCACGTGATCGGCCTGCTGCGGCGATGGCATTCGAGCAGCACCAGCAGGTTCAGAAGGTGACGCGCAAGTGTGCCAAATGGAATGCCCGGCAGCGTGAGCAAGCGCGACCTGAAAGTGGGAGGGCGCACATGTTTTTTTGATCAACTTGTGATCAATAACGTGCAACTCGTGCGCATCTGCGACCATGGTGGCGGGCGAGGGTCAGCGCATTCGCTCATGCTGGGGCTCATCTGTTGTGCAGTTTCTGCAGCCTGTGAGCGTTACGTCATAGAGCGGTGCAGTTATACTTACACCTAATGTACAGATACATTCCACTCATGAGTGCGTCACGTAACCAGACAACAACAATGACCATCACCATCACCATCAGGAATGCATTAGACATTTTGCACTTTACCGAAGCTGCGCATGAATCAGATCCGTGCAATTCATCGCCTCCAGTGAACAATCGTGACTATGTGCAGACGCTTTTTGCTTGAATCAACCGATGAAGCAATCTCAGCACAGGGTGTACCTTCTGGTTGCCGCACCACTTCAGAAGGAATTTGCGCCTCCAATGAAGCACATAGCCGGTAAATATCGGCCGCATCATGCAATTAGGCCACATGTTGGCTTTTACTCTATCGCATACCACATTGCGCGGTTCGTTGGTTTGTTGTGAGGAAACAGGAATCATTCCTGCCAGGTCTGCGGTGATGCGTACGCAGCCTGCAGGTCGGCTTACCTGGAGTCCATAATGCTGACTTCTTGCGCTCGGCAGTGGCCACTCAGCAGCACTCCGCGAGGTCCGATCGTCGCCTGTGTCAGCTGTGTGTTGCCTCGAGCTCACTCAACCTTTTCACACCTCGAACCTCTACTTCAACTTCCAACTTCCTCTTGAACATTGCGAGTGACCGAGGCAGGGACTACCAGTGGTGGTGCTTGAAGGTTGCCTCACTTTGGTTGCGGAATTGACGGCGTTACCTTGTCGTTGATTGCGAGCCGGCGGCAATAAACCTTTCTGGTGCGGCGTCTTGAAAGTCAACATCAACCCATGGCGGAGGTCCCAAACCTGCCAGAAGCGCCAGCAGCGGTGAACGAAGCTGCGAATGAGGCGCCAGACGGTTCGGATGCAGCCGAACACAAGCAGCAAAATGACGACAGCGATGGAGGAAGGAGAGGCCTTAAACGGAAGGCGGCCCAGCAGCAGGTCCACGAGGACACTTATAGGCAGTGGACTATAGCTGGAGAAGAGGTGCAAATAAAAGAGGTGAGTACTGCTGAAACCATGGTTTGGGCATTTTGCAGAGTATATTCTGATTCTTCTAGCTAACTGCCATGAACTGAGCCAACTACGACATGTTGAGCTCGTCATCGTAATTGAAGCAGCTCAACTCGGCTTTGAACAATTTCTTGTTCAAAGCCGAGTTGAGTTGCAATGCAAATTCAAACACGTGCCCTCGTATACAAATCTCCACATCTGATGTGCTAGAGTCGCACATGATGTGTGAGCTATGCAAGCATCGGCTCATAGCTCAGATCAGAGCACCCAGTATTTATTGCGGCGCCGATGCAGGACGATGAGCACACCGCTGTGTTCCAAGATGGCCGATGCTTGGCATGTGATGTCACAGTGCAAATGACGTGTGGTGCCTCGGGCTCATGGCGACATGCAAACAATGGAAAATTGCCAGCGTTCACACAGTGTATAAGATGCTTTTGATATGTAGACTCCTAGAACCGGGCCACCCAATCTCATCATTGCAACATTTTTGTAATTCATCACAATAGTAATCAAAGCTTACAAGTATGCGTATTTGCGCCTCTCGTGCGCTCTCACTGGTGGTTGTCCCCAAGGGTCCCCCATCACGTGCAGTCTACTTCCACACCAATCGCATATAGGTACTGCTCATGTTACCTATTAGTACACAACGCCCGAGCGTGAACAGCACTGCCACCAAGTTGCGTAAGGAGCACACAAGCGCCAGCATGGCATTGTTTCCACAAATGTACGCCGCTGCAGGTGGTTGGACATGCTTCGAAGTGTATGTATGCAGGCTAGAACCTCCAGGGCGTGGAATGGGCGCATACTCTCAAGTACGTCAAAGACAATGCATGCAGGCCAGGACCTCCAGGGCTTTCGAAGAATTGTACCATACTACAAAATTTTCATAAAATCTGCAGCATGATCACCTTGCTGTTTGATCGGGGGCCAAAGCCTTTGAGATGCGCTGCCTTCTAGAACTAGAGTCAGGAATAGGGTTAGGGTAATGTTGGCAGCTTTTTAAAGTCTCAAAGCCAGCTCACCAGACTGGAAATGATGCTTGTGCCTGGCTTTGCATTTTTATCAGAACTTCACGTGGCAAGCCGATATTGCTGCCGCACCTTTCTTGTTTGCGCAGCCCACGAAGAAGCGCATGAAGAAACTCGATGAATCGCAGCTGAGGTTTCTGGCGTACAAGCACAGGCTGGGCGAGCTGTGCAGAGCGGATAACATGCTGCAGGTGATGTTGAAGTTGGGCGTCAGCAATGACGCGATGGCGCGGCGATGCACGCACTTTGTGGATGTTCCAAGGGGTGCTTCTTGGTATCTGCACATACAGAAATGCTGCATTGCTGACTGCAGGTTCTTTTCCCAGGGAGAGTCGCCCGCAGCTTGAGCTGTGGACAGACGACCGCCTACCAGCCAGTCTTCACCATGATGTCACATGTCGTCAACGGCAGCATTTTCCCTCTCCGTTTGCCATTTAAGCCACATTCTTATTGCGTGATGCATGTCAACAGCGATATCTACGTGCTCGACGCGCAGTCTTTCTTGTCACAATGAGCGACGCACATTAAGTTCATCAATCGCGCGACCTGGTAATGTTTTTTGCTGCGGCCCATGCTGCTTGCAGTGGCTGTGCCAGCAAGGCTCAAGGTCGTTTAGTGGGTTCACTCAAACGCTGCAATGACGTCACCTCAATATGTACTAATCTCCGCATTCAAGGAAGGTGCTCAAGATGCTACCTGAATGGTGCAATCAGTGAACGTTGTTTGTCCTTTACCGCCTGACAAATGTTTGTCTGTGCTGCATGTGATCATTTGCTCTCAGGCGCTCCGCGTGTACGACGAGATGAAGGAGTATAAGATGCCGGTGAGCCTCCTACAAACAGTAATAGAAGTACCATATAAATAATTGATGCGATGAATGCGACAGATACGCAGCACAGCACACCAGCGCGCCACAACGCTGCACAAACGGCGCATTATGCGCTGTGGTTTTCACATCTGGCAACGCTGCAAGTGCCCTTTCTCATTGCTGCAGTACTTGTCCCTGAAGGTATTGCAGCAAGCACGATGCTGCAGAGCGATTATTTGTAAACGAGCCAGGCAGTCTGATCAACGCTCCTCATGTCAGGTGCCAGTTATTCATGCGCACTGCCATTGTTCATCTGTAACAAACAGTGAGTAACATCAAAGAAATGCCATGCCCCCAAGCGTTTGCATCACACAGTGAGCAATCTCGCATCCTGTGGTGCAGTCAATGCCTTAAAGCTAGTCGCTGTCATGCCATCGTTATGGCAACATTCAGCCTCTCGCTGCACTGCATTTGGCTTGCCAGTTGCTGGTCACTGCCACAGACCATACAGCAGCAGGGCGCCAGGGCACTGTGGACTTTTGTGAACCTGTGAGCTTTGGGGCATGGCCTACCCAAGTCTTGCGGTGATGCATGCAGACTAGTGCCCCCCACCCCCCCACCCCCCCCTACGTAGCTTGCAGTAATGCATGCAGAGAAGTCCTCCCTGCCCCCCCCCCTCCCCCCCCCTATCCGCCCCCCGTACTTGCAACGCTGAGATGGCGCTGACCACAAGCATTTGTGCGACGCGTTGCAGCTGGATACGGGCACGTTCACCGTGCTGCTGGCCGTCTGCGGCGGCAATGCCGGCGACAGGGACGAGCTGAGCAGCGGCAACGGCGACATTGAGTTCAACAAGCGTGAGAGGTACCTGCACGCCTGAAGTACTTGTAACATTCAGTTCAACAAGCGTGAGTGGTACCTGCATGCTTGTAACATTGAGTTCAAAAAGCATGAGAGGTAGGGGATGTAGCCTGCATGCCTGAACTACTTATAGCGGCGACATTGATTTCAACAAGCGTGAAAGGTAGGGGATGTAGCCTGCATGCCTGAAGTACTTGTAATGACGACATTGAGTTTAACAAGTGCGAGAGGTAGGTGATGTAGGCTGCGTGCTTGAACTACTTGTCATGACGACATTAAGTTCAACACGCACGAGATATAGGTGATGCGCAAACTTTGAAGCACTTGCAATGGCGGCATTGAGCTCAACAAGCGCGAGAGGTAGGTGATGTGCGCTGCATACTTTGACTTACTTGCAAACTACAGGTCTGCTGATGCAGGTATGGACATGCAGTAAGCATGCTCACACGTGCGTGTCTAGCACTTTTTCAGTGGAAGTTTTAAGAAACTTCAGCGTGTTTGAGCTTTGGAGTTCAAGAGCTGTCACCACGGTCTGGCAATGCATCCGCGTCCTCCCGGTCCTTGGCGCAGGGCTGCCTCATATTTCAAAGCAGCTTACAATGTGGCGTCGCGTGACTGCATTGAGATATGAACACATGTTCTGGGGGTGTGCAGCTGCCCAGGTGTTGGATTGTTGTACGCCTCGAATTTCAGCACGCCAAACACATACAATGTGCTACATAATATCATCCTGAATTGACAGTACGAAAGCAGTACTCCGGTCTGCACGCCTCATCAGGTACGGCTTTGTGATTTCACTAAGTCAAACATCTTTGGAGTTTCAGTTCTATGTGTAGCGCTGATGGTGGGACGTGTTGAGTATCAGCTGCGACAGCTTCAAATTTGTCAGGCACGCGCAAGTCGCTACCTGACCGCGCACAAGTTGGCTTTCAGCACTTGAAGTTTGCAACGTGAGGTTGAAGCTCCACGAGGACGAGGCAGAATATGACTGCCCTGTGATGGGTGAATTACTTCCACGCATACTGGCGCGCCTCAATGAAAATTCACGTTCATGAGCTGTGCTCCTTGCAGGGATGAACTGAAGGCGAATGGCCCACCTCCGGGGTCAGCAGAGCGCAACGCGGCGCTGGCTTCGCAGGCCTCGTACAAAATCTACACAGAGGTACGGCAGGGTCCATTGTGTGCATTTCAGTTTCGTGGTCCAGCGGTGTGCCCCTTACAACCGCACCTTAAGTTGACACGCATGCCATTTATGGGCATAACAGTAGATGTAAAGTGCAGCTGCGATTCCAGGCGCTATTGAGCCGCACTTTCCAGGTCCATTACTGGATAGTGATGTGATGCCATTTGCGACCTCTGGTCACCTAAAGCAGCCTTTGTGTTGTCAGGCGAGTTTTGTATCAAGATGCACATCAACATCGAAGTATTTGGAAGTATGCGTATTTATACCCTTTTACTCAAGTGCCCCGATGCAATGGGCAACCTCTGCTCAAACAAGCAGCCTCATGTTATTCAAAGCATTCATGGAGTTCACCTACATAAGTTTGAATGCCGCAATGACACGTGTGGTGTCCGCGCCATGCTGCCATCTCTGCTGTGCGCATGGCGTTTCCCGTCGCCGTGTGTGACGTGCACGCCTCGCATGTTCCTCAACGCGCCCGCCGTTTGTGCACTTATGTATCCCCGTGCAGGATATGGCAGCAGCGAGCCTGCGGCGAATTCCTGAGTCAGCATTCACAGGTGCGCTGGTGCAGTCATCGCACCCACTGCGTGTGATCAAAGCAATAGCACTGTTGAGTCATGGGGACAGGAGTCAAATGAAAGAATTAGCAAAATGGTGAGCTTGCATGCTGCTGTAATGTGAGCTGCCCGCTTTTTCATAGATTTGAAGAGCCTGGGCAAGCAACTTGAAATTTTCACCACCAGCTGCTGAACCTCATCATAAACCTTTGCGCAAGCCTTGATTAGTATGCAGGCAACCAGATAAAGCTTCGCAAATCTCTCAATTCCACCTGCTTTTAAAACTGTGCGGTACTTTGACTACAGGATTAAAACTGTGCGGTACTTTGACTACAGGATCACATACTTTGGAATACATGGTCTACGACATTCTCTGTTGAGTTGTCTTCACAAGCAGGAATGATGCGCGATCTGACACTGACGAGCCTGTAATGCGCGCGCAAATGCATGACGTAGCTGGCAGCGCAGGTTGCTGGTTGGGAGAATATGTAGTTCTAGCGCAAATCATGATTTACCACGGGCTACAAATTGTGCATGCATGCAATTCAAATCCGCACCTTTCAAGTATAGACGGTGAACGCTTGCCACGCAGGTGAGCGCAAGGTGAGCGAGATGAGCAAAGCTCACCCCCAGATCCCAACTCACTGTTGTGATTGCTCGTTTTCGTACGCAAACAGTCATGGCGAGAAAGAAAAACAACAGGAGTTGTACTAACCTCGAAGTACATAGTATGTAGTGCGACGCCGTCAGCGAGGTGAGCTGGCAAGCAGCGGTGAGCATGGTGAGCGCGGTGAGCGAGGTGACCGGATGATGTGCGCAGCGAGGTCGACGAGGGGCCAGCGAGGTGAGCGTGGTGACCGTGGCCAGCTGTGGTCAGCGAGGTGAGCGGGGTGACCCCCGAGGCCAGCGGTGAGCGAGGTGAGCGCGGTGACCTCGCTGACCTCGCTCACCCTGCTCACCTCGCTCACCTCGCTCACCCTGCTCCCCCGCTCACCCTGCTCACCTCGCTGACCTCGCTGACCTAGCTCACCCTGCTCACCTCGCTCACCTTGCTCACCCCACTCACCTCGCTCACCTCGCTCACCCTGCTCACCTCGCTCACCCCGCTCACCTCGCTCACCTCGCTGACCTCGCTCACCTCGCTCACCTCGCTGACCTCGCTCACCCTGTTCACCTCGCTTACCTAGCCGCCGCCACGAATGCGACTGGGCGCGCTCACCTCGCTGACCTCGCTCTCCTCGCGCTCACCATCGCGGGCCCGTTTCCCCGTCTATAACCCGCACCTTTGCCCCCCCCCCCCCCAATAGCCTGTGTGCATTGCTGACCATCGCTTCATATATATACTGCTGGGGTTCTGCAAATGGACTGTTTCAGTTGTCTTTTTTTTCAACTTTCAAATAATTAGCTGCAATTTACAGGAGCTGCTCAACAACAGCGCCTTGTGTCGCATATCAATGCTACGCTCTCGCAATTGCAATTAGTATTATGACATTTATCATGGGCTTCCGCATGCGCTGCAGCACATAACGAGTCAAATGAGGCAACATGAAGCTCACTGCAGCGCGCATTTTGCCATTGCCGCAGCGCTAATACGGGCAGCGTGCCGCGCCGGGGAGGTGGACAGAGGGCTGGAACTGCTGCGGCAGCTCCTCGCAGCGCCATCGGAGAAGCCCCGAATACGGTAGGTATACTAGTTATAATGCGCACAAGGTAGGTATACTAGACTGGTAACGCCATCCTGCCATTCAGTCCAAGAGCGGCTTCAAATACGGCAGGTAATAAATAATGCCGTCTACTTTTAAACCTGCCGTCATTTTTGAAAGCGGGCCAATGGTAGTCTTAAGGGTTTAACGCGGGAAAGCTGTTGCTAGAGCATCGCGGGGCATGAGCTCCGAAGACTGCAGGACACCGTGACCCGCAATTTGCAGCACTTGTGGAAACATGCTTCTGTCATGCTATGAGATATCAAGCCATCATGCTTACACTTTGCCCAATTTGCAGCGCCTTTGCACTTCTTCTATGCTTATGAGAAATGAATCAAAAGATTGTAGAGCTCTACGTGACAAGGGATGGTTAACCGCAAGTGCCTTCCACCAATAACCGTGGTCGCCGCTGCTGCAGTCATTGGCCACGAGTCAAACATATTATGCTATGCTATGCTATGGCATGTCACCCCACAATACTTAGCACTTTGCCTCGTGCATTGCCTTGGCAACTGACAGGAGCTACGGGCCGCTGCTGGCTGCGTGTGCGGAGGCGGGGCGGCTTGATGACTCCATGGCACTGTGGAAGGTGATCCCCACAAGCGTATATCATTAATTAATGAGAAGCTCCGGTAATTCTTAAATGTCACCAGCAATGCTACCAATGCATAGGTGTGTTGAATTCAGTCATTCACAAAACAATGTACACCAAATCTAGAAGTCAAACACACTCAAATTGTACCAAACAAACAGTTCTTCTCCATCTGGAGGAAAACTCGAATACTTTTGTGTGCATCTATTTATAAACAATATGTATATATATATAAATCATTCAGCACTTTTAGTAAAATGCCTATTACCACAGGGGTCCTGCGGGGCCGAGCGGCCCTCGGTCGACCACTTGTCCGATGTTGTGCACTGCTCCTGGTGTTGCATTTTGCATCTTCTGAGCGTGAGTCATTCTCAGTCATCCACTGTTTTGAGTGTCAAGAGGTATGGGACGCTGCCGCTGCTTCATCCACCTGTGCATGCTGCGCTTTCGAATCAGCTGGCTCAACGGCGGCGTTGTGAAGAGCAGCTCTCAGAGATGTGCACTCAGAGATGTGCTGTCCCGTGCGGAGTGGAATCAAGTTGCCATACCCTAGGCCGTCCATTTTGTCGTGTTGGCTTGACACCACCGCATGTTCATCAAGCCTTGTTGAGCACACTTAGTTGTGGCCCTCCAGATCAGGCCTTGGCTACACCCGTGCCCTTGACCTTCACCCGTGTCATTTGTGCACACAATGCGCAACGAAGGAGCCAGAGGTCTCATAAGCATCACCTCATCCCCTCAACCCTGATTCGTGTCGTGTGCGCGTGGCAGAGCGCGCTTGAGCACCAGCTGCTCTTGACGGAGAGGGAGTTCCTGAGCCTGCTGGCGGTGTGCACCGTAACGCAAGATCGTGAAAGGTACGGAGGTGTGGAGTCGGTGTAAGACGGCGCTTCGATAGTTATGACAGTGATGCTCAATGCTGCTGAGTTCAAGTACGGTTGCCATTTGAATGGGAGACGTAGAGAGTAGCGCCGGGCTGGTGTCAAACGCTGATTCGCGCAATCCTGCCGCACATAATGTATGCGCCAGGCGAAACCAGGAACGGTATGGACATGTGGAGTCAGTATAATGTGGTGCTTTGATCAATGACGTATGTGTGTTGACTCGAATTGTCATTGCCACTGCCAGTGCCAGCTCACGACACTCCCACTGAGGCCGACAGAGTCATCGTTTGTTGTACCGTGCCACAACAATGGTGGGCAGCATCAGAGGGCCACCCATCACCAAATCGCCTGTTGCATCGTGGTGAATGAGGGACAGTATATGAAGTCGCTGCCAGCGCGCACTGCTGCCAGCGCACACTGCGCATGCTTTTGACGCCTGAGCTACTGACAATGTGTACCAGCGGCTTGGGTGCTTGCACGATGCACGCCTGTAATTGGTGTGGACTTTGACGCGGTGCCTGACGCATGTCCACGACGCATGTTCTCAAATGGGTCGGGCCACCAATTCCTTCATTTCACCAGAACCTGCACAAGCAGTGGCACAATTGCATCAGCAGCCCAATTTACAACTCCTGAACGGTCCCATTGTGTTCATGTCGACGTTTATAGAAATGTATGCATGCGGCTTGAGTCGCTTCCTGCAGACGTGAAGACGTGGTGTTGAACTACATAGAGGAGATGGCGGACTTGGTTCAGCACCCCTAAGCGATGCTTTGAAATGTACTCACTGTGTGCACATTGTTCAAATATGTTTTGCTGCTCCACTCGCATCACTGCGTGCAGATTTGAAGATGTGGTTTCAAACTACATGGAGGACGTGCTGCAGCCCCGCTCGCGACAGAGCTGGGATGTGATTCGTGCCTGGTTTGAAGCCGAAGGGGGTTGGAAGATAACAGGTGCGCATGCCGCTTTGTGTTCCTCTCATGTTCGGTTACACACCGGCGTATGTTATTTATGCCGTTTGTTTTCCTCCTCATGATTCAGGCACAAGACGAGGCAGTGGTGGTGAATGTGTGAGATGACAGTAGTTATCACACTTGAAGTGTTTTACATTTCAACCTGGAGTAATACTCCTAGCATTTGCCGCCAACACAGGAACGCCATACCTATCTATCTGTTTGCAAGTGCTTTCGCCATCTTGAGCGGAAGCAAGCACCTGCGTGACTGCGTGACTCGGAGACGCGCTCTCGTTGCTGAGCGCTGCTGCAGAGTGCGACGTGGCCGACGACGGGCGGTGCGGCTGCTGTGCGCGCGCCCTGGAGAGCGTCGAGCTGAGTGACGACATGACGCAGCGTCTGCTGCAGCAGGTGACCACACTCATCAATTCACTTATCAACAGCATTGTCGACGTCATCTGCTGCTGCAGCAGGTGACCACTTGTGGCACTCACAAATTCGCATCTACAATGCGTTTACGTCTGCTGCGGCACATGAACAGGATTGCATCTCAGAACTACCTTGCCTGAGATTCCCGGCACATGTAATTTCCTGGAGAGCGTCGAGCTGAGCGACGACATGACGCAGCGTCTGCTGCAGCAGGTGACCACAGTGACACTCACCAATCCGCACTTAACAGCAGCATTGTCATTGTCGTGTGCTGCGGCACGTGAACAGACACACATAAGACATGACGCAGCGCCTGCTGCAGCAGGTGACCACACTCACAAATCCGCATCTCAACAGTAGCATTGTCATTGTCATAAGCTGCGGCACGTGAACACATGCGCATCAGACATGACGTAGCGTCTGCTGCAGCAGGTGACCACACTCACCAACCCACATTTCAACAGCAGTCATTGTCATTGTTGTGTGCTGCGGCACGTGCACAGACGCACGTATTTGCATCTCAGGACTGCCTTGCCTGAGATTTCCGGCATGTGATTTCCGGCGTTGGTGCTCAGATGGCGTTGTGCTCCTGGTGTCAGTTGCGCTTTAGACAAGGAAGGTCGTAGTGTGCTGCCCTTGCTGCTGCTGCACGTGACTACGTCCGCGAACAGTGTCATCATGTGCCATGCACATGGCGTGCCTTAGTCCATTGTCAAATACGCGCACTCTTTCATCAAAGCATTCTTGCAAAGTATGAACCTGGTTACGTTCTCACGTGGCCCCAGCCCCATGACTGTTGCTTTCATGAATGCTGTGAATCAATGCCTGCATCTGGTGTGCTGACTTTCTTGCACAAAGCATGCATTGAGACACTCAGAGCACCACAATAACCTCAAGGAGATAAGCTTGAGCCTTACTGCGCCATCACCTGAACCCCAATCCAACACTGCTGTGTGCTACAGGTTGCGGACCTTGTTCGCGTGGACGACAGGCACAAGGCACAGTGGGCGACATTTACGGACTGGGTGGAAGAGCACGGTAAGCAGTTCCGCCGCACTTGTTTCTTTTGCCGACTGTGGTTGCGCATTTGCGCTACAGCACTTTCCATCTGGGAGTTTGATAACACGAGTAGAGCAATGATAGTAGCAGCAGCGGCTGTGTTGCTGAGGTCAGAGATGCGTAATTTCATGTGGTCCTGCATTGGATACAGCACTCCATGGGCATTACACAGATCTCTACAACCTCATATCTTTGTACCCCCCCCCCCCCCCCCCCCCCCCCCGACTGCACAGGCTTGGGTTTTGACGTGATCATCGACGGCGCGAATGTGGGCTACTTCAAGAAGAAGAGCATGGTGCAAGTCGGCAGCTTGGTCGACCACGAGCAGATTGATTGGGTGAGCCTTCCTGACCCATTGCACATAAGCGGCAGCTATAGCTGCGTCACTGGTGCTGTACACACCGAGACTGTATGTGAGCACGTAATCATTAATGGGCGCAGCAAACGCGCAATTCATTGGTGTGCAAACCACTTTTTTTTGTGTGCGTACCACAAGTTTTTGGTTGACTGCTCTCATGCATATCCCATTTATGGGCCGTGAGACAAGCACATGTCAGCCGTATCAGGCCTGCAGATGGTGTGGTCCCCTGTTGACATATTACCTGAAAAATTGTCCTGGCATCAGCCTCATAGGCGACTTTCAGCAGCAATGATGAGCGCATGCCTGTCCCGTCGTTGCCCACTTTTTGTCAACAAGCATTCATGGCTGTACGTGCGCTTGTGTGCCCCCCCCCCCCAAGGTCGTGCGGCACTTTGAGGAGCAGGGGAAGCGCGTGCTGGTGAGACGCTGCAACTAGGGGTTAGGGTCAGGTTTATTGTGCGGCAAGGTGCATGATAGATAGGGGGAACAACAGGGGTGAACGCGTTGTTGACAGGCCAGCCTACCCCTGCACTTTTGAAAGTGCTCTAGCACCTTCTTGCGTTCATAAACCCCCGCCCATTCAATCACAACCTGTACATACATGTGCATACTTATTAGGTGCACAAGTACTAGCACCCCTCTGATGCCGGTCTACTTAGTAACTGGACTGCAGGGCGACAAGCTTAGCCTTACGCCACAAATAATCCAAGCATTGGAGCCGTCATCGCTTGCGCATAGTCATCATACTCAAAGAAGGTGTTGTCCATGGACGCGTCAGGTAGTGTTGCACAGACATCTGCAGGACGACAAGCGAGCTTGATGATGATGATTTTGAGTACTCTTCTAGTAATATTCCAGTAATCAAATCATTGCAGTCACCCGCGTCGCTAGTGCATGAAGTGACATGCAGAGAATGTGCTGCTTCTAAACGTATCAGGTGGTGCTGCACAACAGGCACTTGCAGGACGACAAGATGAGCTCGATGTTGCTAATTTGAGCACTCTTCCCAGTGATATGGCATTATTCATTGCAGTCACTGGCATCGCTAGTGCAGCAATTGACATGCAGTGAATGTGCTGTTTCTTAATGCATCAAGTGGTGCTGCACAACAGGCACCTGCAGGACAGTAAGCTGCAGAGAGTCATCGTACGCTATGATAGAGCCCAATGTGCATTCACCAATCATAACTGTCCGACCATGCAGCCACCGCGCTGCTTGAGCAGAGCCATGGCACTCAATCTTTTTGTTGTCTGTGGACGCATCAGGTGGTGCTGCACAACCGGCACCTGCAGGACAGCAAGCTGAGCCCGCAGTGCCTGCGCGTGCTGCAGCGGTGGCGCGCAGATGGCATTGTGCAGTCCTGCATGCCCAAGAACAATGACGACTGGTACTGGCTTTGGGCGGTGAGTGATTTTTAACGATGGCTCTACTTCAATATTGAAGCACTTTACAAGTACTGATCGATTAATACTTGAACAAGTATTCACTTCTACTTCAAGTATGTCTGTTGTAACTCTACGACTGGCTGGACCTGTTGTCAGGTGTGCACCGGCAGCCACAGTGCATGTAGTACCTGAGTCACTGCACCAGTGCAGTGTTCTTGCTGTAGTTCGTTGTCCACACTGCACACTGGCTCGTTGTCGCCAGCACGTGGGTACCGCACATCACTTTGGCGCTCTCTTGACGCGAAACCACCCAGCAGCAGTGTACCTAGTTAAGTCATGCACCTGCATCTGTGCTGCAGCACTACTGTACACCATACCTACTTACCTTATGAATATGTTGTGACCCCAGGCGGTGCGCGTCGGCGGGCGTGTGCTGGTCGTCACCAACGACGAGATGCGCGACCACCACTTCCTGATGCTCAGCCACAGAAGGTGAGTGGCGATGCCCCAGCCACCAACGGCTTGCAAACTTGCAGCGCACGTGTGGCAACAGACTTCATTATACATTGACTATGCAAAGCGGCAAAAACAGCACTGTAGTTCAAACTAGGTAGCAGTGCTTGATGAGCAATGGATGCGGGCTGGCTGGCTATGCTAGCATTGCTATAACCCGTGAGTGGGCTATGTGGCAGTTGATGAGCAGTTGCCGTCTGGTATACACAATTTTGCATTTCTGAGCAAACGTGCGTCGCTTCAATCAACACAGGGCTCGACACGGATCGCGCTTTTGCCAAAACTGTGAATCAAATCAAAGCCTTTCTTGGGCTCACGGATCCACTCAATCATAAGTGCCCCAGCCAACAGTGACGGATCAAATCAAATATAGTGCTTCTTCTTCACGGAATCAGACGGATCAAATCTCATCATTGCATCATTGCATCTCACGGATCAAATCAAGCATCCAGCACCAATTACGTGACAACCAGTTGTTCGTGACATATGCGAGATGTGTACTGTACATAAGTGCGAAATGTATGTGCGCTGACCCGGCCCCAAATAACACAGGCGGCTCGTCATCCTACAACATTTCGGACACAGCAGCATGTGCTGTGGGCCTACAGAGCTCACACGCCCACACGCCATTGACAATGCCTCAACACGAAAGCCAAACGTACGAGCCACACACACACATGCCGCCATTGGCAGGGTGCCTCGCGCGCTTACACGCAAGCTCAACTCTTACGTGAAGTTGCACGTGAAGTAGGGAGCGCGATATGGTTTGTAAAGGAAGCGATGGAAGACGGCGATTATCATGTGTTCAGTGATCGCCTGCAGTACCTGCACGGCGTCTTTCAAGTCTGACACCGGCGTCAAGGGCTTGTTTTGGCGATTGAACCGCTGAGATTTGATCCGTGTCCGTCCACGGGTGTTTTGAAAACTCACGGATCAAATCAAATCAGTACAGACAGCTCAGAATCATTCATAAATCAAATCTTTAGGAGGCTGGAGGTTGAGAATCAAATCAAAATCAGTGATTTGATCCGTGACTTTTGAATGATCCGTCCAAGGCCATGATCCGTGTCGAGCCCTGAATCAACATGCGCGTTCGTGTCCATCATTGTGCTTTGTATCACATCACCGAGCTTGCTTACTTCCTGACCGGTGTTAAACTTGCATTATTTGCGCAGCGCCTTCAGAAAAGTTGTGCCGAGGCCCCATACAAGTGTGATGCTGTCGACAGCATTGGGCAGTGCTCAGTCAGAATTGTGATCATATCGCAGTTACATGCGCATACGCAGTCCTCTAGATGCAGAGTTGCCTTTGTCCGGAGCTGCGATCCACCATCGCATTTGGAAGTGCCCTTGTGAACCCTAGCCAACCTGCTGCCATGCCAATGCTCTTACTGTTGCAGTTTTCAGAGGTGGAAGGAGCGTCACCAAGTGCACTTCTGCTTCGGAGACTGGGTAAGTGTGAATGCTGCTCCCCCACCACGCAGATTATGATGACTGTAGCTTGTGTGCCAGTGATGGCAGGGTTTGCGAGTGTGTACATTATTTTCGCTGGTCACTGGAGTGGCGATCTATGCAAGTGATGTGGTACGCGAGCAGCATCGTGTTTAGCACCTTATCAGCCGGCCCTCACACATAGCCACACTTCTTTGTCGACGCCGTGCATCAGCCGACCTGCTGACCACTTTTGTACAGGGCCGCCCCTGCTTTGCCAAGTAGCAATGGCAAGCGTGCCAATCTCTATCTCTCCGGGCTATACTGTATGATGCATGTGAACCATTGCATGTGCTGCTGTATTACACTGGTAGAAAGGCGTGACTTTGAAGTCCATACTGTTCCATCATCTTCAAGCATAACACAACATCGTCCTGCCACGAGCGCCTCGCAGTAGTTTTGTCGCCAACATGTTCTGGTCACTTCAAGCGTTTGAAACTGTGAGGCCAAAGCGCCAAAACGACGAGCTCATCAGCACAAACACGATTTGCATGTTGGCTGCTGCAGCGTGACGGCCGTCGCCAGGTGCTCGTCCGGGAGCCCCGCAAGTACTCGAAGCGCATTCAGCGAGCGTCGGACGACAGCGCGTGGCACTTCCCCCTCGAGGGGGAAGATCGCTGGCTGTGCGTCACAAAGAGCGGCGCGTCATGACGGCAGCACATGCTGAGCACTGCAGCTCAAGACAGGGCAGCGCTCAGCGCAACATGCGCTGGTCTTAGGCGTTGTGGAGGTGAAGCTGGGTGGTCAAGCCCTGCGTGCATTGCATTGATAGCGTGCAGAGTCCCTTGTGCTGCATGATTTGCGAGGGGTTGCATCACCATTGTGGACAGGTGGGAGGCCATGGGTGGAGCCTTCAAATGCAACAGTTTTGTTGTGACGGCTGTGTAGTTGTGAACACTGTTCACCAAACCCTTTTCTCTTGCTGAGCTGTGCTGGTTTGCTGACCGTTGTTTGGCCTCCGCTCATGGACATCACTACTGCATTAGTTGATGGTGATTGGTTCTTGATGTCCCGCAAATGCGCTGTGTGTTGAGCGCCACAATGGTTTATCATGCCATCAAGCACGGCATGAAAAGCACATTACGTCATCTTGATGCATGACGGCAAAAGTTGGTTTGGCTGGCCATGCTTCGCTTGATGCTTTGTTGTTCCAATATTCGAGCGTGATCGGTTTGTGGCAGTCCTGCATGGTCACTTTTTATTTCAGAAAGACTCTGTGTAGCCACACGCCAGGTACCCATAGCCAGTGGCATACCCCGTGCAGTCGCCGGTGTTGGAGACTTGCCACCAGACGCAGGGGAAGCACAAAGAGCTGCTGTCAAACAGAGCAGGTCAGATGCATCACTGGATTCCATTACAGAGCTCCAGAGCTGGCAGCGCACAGCATAGCGCGGTTGCATTGCACACGTTTCACAGTGTGTCAATTTCTGCTCAGAAGCCTTTTTTGGCCAAAAAAAAAGGGCCTTCACACTTCACACTTCCGTCCAACCTCAAGTTGGCGCGTCAACCTCAAGGTTTCGAATTTTGGCGCCATGTGCTCTTTGACCACCCTGGACTGCTTTACACCTGCTGCTGCTGCGAGCACTTGAGCGGAACAAAACGGCGCATTTCTAGTACGGCGCAAATTTAATCTCTAGATTGCCGAAAGCTCTTGCCTTTGTTGATGCACAGTGCACAACCTCAGCCCACCGAGGCGAACGAAGCCTCCCCGCCAAGCAGCGACACTGCTTGTGCTGCAGTCACTCCTCGGCATCTTTCCAACCCATACGCCAAACGTGACCGGCAGCAGACAGACGACTCATGCGATGAGGTGTCCCAGAATTCAGGCTTCAACCGCAACAGCAGCAACAAGGCGAGGGAGAGGCGACGATCATCAATCAGCAAATGGCGCCCTCCCTCCAGTGCGAGGAGTGCTGACAGGAATGCCAGCCATGGCAGCAACAGACCTGAAGCGGATCCATGGCATGCGAAGCCCCCTCCGGCCATGACATGCTGGGACATGCTTTGTCAAAGGTAGGCCCATGTCGACCTGCATGACCAGTAGGCGTTCGTGGCATTGGATTGTGGACAAGGTCTTGCCATTTGATTTGCAACAGCCCTTGTGGATTTGCTCAAGCACAGTGCAACGCAGTCAAATAAGAAGCTGTGATTTCTTCCCATCACTCATATGGCAGCTACTCGCATGGGCAATGCGATGCATCCTGTTGCGAAGAGGCTCGCTGTGCCAGCGTCAACAGCAGTTCAAGTTCAGTGCTCATTTCAAGTGGTTAGCGCCTGCCGCAGATGAGTCGGACGAACAAGCATGCGCCACCTGACCGCCACCTGACCACGCTGCTGACCATGTGCCCGATCAACCCAGCCATAACGTGCACTTTGCAGTCACCTTTAAGTGCTATTTTCTACTCCTATCCTCAGCGAGCGGCGAGGCCGGCTGTCATTTGGCTGCGCGGCACTAGACGCCAATCTCGGTGGCGGGCTGCCACTGCACGGACTCACGGAGTTGGTGGGGGAGGCGGGCACTGGAAAAACACAGTTCTGTCTGCAGCTCCTGCTGCAGGCGGTGCTGCCGGTGGAGCACGGGGGTGTGGGGGGCAGGTGAGCAAAGGTTCATGACATAATTGCAGAGAGTGCATTTGTCTTGGAACACACACTGGACCCGCAAGTTCAGCAGTGCGTGGTCAGCAGTGGCTGTAGGCACGGTTGCTGATGGTCTGAGTGGCCGGGTGACAAGGCAGTCGAGTGGGCGATTAACCCTTGTCGTAGGTGATTTGGTGAGCGCTGGCAATTGGATGTGTGTGGCTTGATGAGCATCAAACCTGAGAATGCTGCTGAGATGCTGTCCTCTCGCGCTGGTGGTGGCATGGTCATGGGCAAGCTCGCTGCTGCATGCGGTGCGTGGCATTGCAAGTTCAAGTTTGTATCTGGGCGGCAGGTCAGCGAAAGCTGCTTCCACCTCAGGAGGCTTTCATCACCGCGCGCTTGCAATTGACTTCAGCTTCTGGTAAAGCACTCGACACAGGACCATGTGGTCCTGCCTGCAGCCGACTTTGCAGGCATCGATGCCAGTACAACAAAAGATGTGGGGTGCCTGATTTGCCGACAGTGCCATTCAGAGCCAGTCTCCATGAACATGACACCATAAGGATGCGATAACTTCGAACATTTATCGGTCTGGCAGCAAGTGCAATTCACTGGTGGCAGCTCATGTGCAGAGCCACTGTAATCTCTGCCTTCAACAAACATGGTAGTTTATCTCATGTTCGCAGCACATATTGCTGTAACCCTCGTGATGTTCTTACTTCCTTCTTTTCACTCGGCTTCTGTGCAGAGCCATTGTTCTTTCGTGCGGAGAGGGCGTCTTCCCAAGCCCGCGCCTGAAGCAGATGGCGGAGTGTCTGGCGGCCGATGTTGCGGGCAGAGCAGGCGCCGGCGCCCCCGAGGGAGCTGGTGTAACTGCCGTAACCGCAACAGAGCTGCTGGAGCGCATCCACATACAGACGGCACACAATGTCGATGAGCAGCTCGAGGTAAGGTTTCATCAGCATTGTCGTCAAGGTCTATGAAGTGCTGTGTCTGCCATGTACAGTAGAGTTTTTTTTATCTGGTTCAGCATTGTGAAGGAACATCGCAACTCAGTGTGAGGCCTCAATGTACCATGTTTTTGTCCCAACGCAACTACATGTGTACACGTGCGTTCGCCTTCGAAGAGGCAGACCGTTTTATTCTCCATCCAGACTATGGGTCGTGCTGTACACCTCAGCAACTGGCCGCAAATGTATGCGCCATAATGTGCCCTGCAAGAGCTTGCCCACCAGAGGGCTGAAGGTGGTGCTTGGCTGACGCACATCGTATGAGCTCGTGCTGAGAGAGAACGGTTGCCGGAGCAATCTGCCATTGATCTTTGCTTATCAGATGCGCAAGCCCTTGTTGTAATGGGTTGTGCATTTTGTAGGTTTCAGCGTGTGCCTGATGCGGGCACCATCACTGACTGTTAGCCAGATGTGACTGTGGAAGGCGCTACAGCCACCAAGTCGACAAAGCCGCCATGACGCCATGACATACTGCAAGTAGCCATTGTAACATGTTGCAGGTACCAGTGGATCACCGCAGCGAGTCTCGGTTGAGCGTAACCACGCAGCACATTACGAAGTGTTCTCAGACCCAATGCCACGCCGAGCGCACACCTTCCTCCGCGTGTACCGCCCACAGCTGCTTTGCATATAGCATCGGGCAACGCCGCATGACAAACTGCTTCACAACCAGATGCCACCCCATGCACACACGCCTCTCCGCTTGTGCCACTCACAGCCGCCTTGCATGTGATGATGTCGCTTCACACCGCAGATCATCACTAAACAGCTGGCGATGGCGATGGCGCAGCTCGGCGTGCGTCTTGTGGTTATCGACTCGGTTTCGGGGCTCATGCGGTCTGAAAAGGCGGGGGGCGGTCTGGGGGGGGGGCGCGGCCCAGGAGGAGGGGGGGTCGATGACTCAGCGGGCCGTACCCGCGTGCTGTTCAGGATGGCGCAGGTGTGTGCTCAGAGCGGAGCTTGCTGGTGCAAGTTCTTGAAGAAGTGCACTGAGAGATTGTGCGATCTTTGAAGGCAGAGGTTTTTACAGATTTTGTTGGTCATGGGCTGAGATCGTAAGGTTGCAAGTTGTATAACATGCGCTGTTAATTTGCTGCAGGCATGCGCAGAGTCTTAGTTTCAGCCAGTACAATTCGAGGGTGCAGGCGCGTGTCATCAGCGCATGTGAGTCACCACATGTTCAATGCGTTGCGTCAACAAACCAGCAGGCCGACTTGTGGTCAACAAGTACTGCAGAGGGCTGCAGAGGAGCATTTTGATACACATGTGTCTACACAAAGCGCAGATTCATCATACACAGTTGGGTGCATCATCGCACTAATTGAAAATGCAGGAAGTGCATGAAGGACTGCCGTGCGACTGGCCCGGATATGCTGCAGTTAAATATGTAAATATGTAAAGGTGACGGCCTAACTCAATTCAGGAGGCGGCGGCTGCGCTGTTGGCAGCTTGACAGCCAACATAAGTGCAAGTCACTAGTGAAAAGAAATCGACAAGTGTGCAGAATAGGATTTGTTGGCTGCGTGCTGTGACGCCTGTGCACGGCGTTTGAGTACACAATGGCGGCGGCATAACATCACCATGGTTGGCAACTCTACGCGCCATACCACAAACTTCAAGTAATACCTCAAGTAGGCCTTTAGTTTCATCTGTCCGACTCCTGCAGCAATATGGTGCATGCGGCATATACCAGGCAGTAATATTCTTGTATGAGCCTTTCGTGATGTCGAGCAAGTGCAATTTGTACGCCGGTTGTGTGAAAGTGAAAATGTCATCAACCGCATGCTGTGCATCTGGTATGTGCGGTGTTCATCGATACGGTCAGCACAGGTGCACAGTTTCATACTCACCAGCAGTTGCTGAGCCATGCCAGCATCAAATATGAGGCGGAAATGATGTCAGCAGACCCTATGATGCTGTTGCTCAGTGCAGTAACGCACCTGCGCATTGCTGTGATTCATTGCAGGTCATGAAGCAGCTCAGCGACAGACACAATGCGGCATTCGTCATTGTAAATCAGGTACGACGCTGGCGCTCACTCACTGTGGGTCTGGAGTCCACTGCCAGCGGTTGGACGGTCCGGAGTAGAAGTACTGATTTTCACAGGATGAGAACCACGTTTTGTTATTGGAAGGGGCACGCCAATCAGCTGCATGTCACCCTTCCAGCATCACTATACTGAGAACATATATTTAAATTGGCAATCAACTGTACGTGTGTAGCGCGTTTGATCGCAGATTTGTGACTTCATCAGTTTGTCATGACTGAAGCACAAGCTTTGAACCCTGCCTGCGCCAAGATCCTGTCTGTCAACCCTGCCGAGGTGTTGCTGAGCTCATGCTGCGCTATGCATGATTGGTCACTGCAGACTACTTCAGAATGCTTGTGAGCAAACCAAGATGTAGTATCATGATACTGTAAAGCAGTAAGGTACAGCAACTTGCAAACCACAACGCTCTAGTCTGCATGCAGTCACGTCGTAATGTGGCACGTGAGCCATTCGAACTCCATTTAACATGCAGGTTTTTCGACTGCTGCTGTGCATGCGCATTGCATCTGTTGCAGGTCACGAGCAGACCAGGGCGGGGCAACGGCGATGACGGCGGAGGCACCACGGCAGCACTGGGCCTGGGCTGGTCGAACTGCATCAACACGCGCTACGTGCTGCACAGGTGGGTGGTCAGGCTTGCGCGCACTGATGTACTGCGCTTCATTGGGAGCGTTGCACTTTACGTGCACTCTCCTGAAGCACCTAGATGCGCTTGGGGCCCTAGGGATTGTTGATCGGCAAGAGTGAAGGCACCTGGCAGTGATGCGAGCTTTGTTGAGCGAGTCTGTGCCCACAACTTTACTACTTCTATACCGCGTAAGGCTACCGTTGATGCCGACGGTCACACCGCTGCAGCGTACAGCACGCATCAACGCGTTGTTGACCCTTCATGAAGTACGGGCGATGCAGCACCGACATACTTACTGCGTGTGCATACATTGCCAGACTTGGTGCGTGCTCGCTATCTGATCCCCCGATCTTCGGGAGCCTACACCTGACTGATTGCATGTTGACGCTGACCTTCTTGCAGACGCGAAAGCGGTGCGGCGTCTTCCACCGGCGGAGGCGATGCTCCAGGCGGCTTCGAGCGGCACATTGTCATTGAGTTCTCGCCCAGCCTGCCCCTGTTGCGCGAGCGCTACCGCATCTGCGCGGAGGGCGTGCGGGGCGTGTCAACCTCATAGGCCCTGACAACACCACTCCAAGAATCAGATGCGGGGCGCAGAAACCATGTTTTCCACAAGTGACTTCTGGCCCGCAGGTCTACGCATGCCTCACGTGCGTGTGTGGCAGAGCAGCTGCAGTCCCAGGTGGGCACTGTCAACTCGATCAGGGCGGTGAAGCAAATCATCACGCCTTTCAATCGTGACGAAGTGCCGAAGAACACGTGCACGCGGCCCCCGCCGTGAGATCAGTGTGTGGCGCCGCTGCCCTGTTGCATTTGCACTCGGCTTCGATGAGGTCACACACCGAATGCTAATGTCATCAGGGCATGTCTGCAAGTGCCTTGCCAGTGGCCACAGCTTGCGCAACACAACATTTGGTTGACCACGAAGGCGAGGTGGTGGTGGTACCATTCTTGAAGTTACTGGTCGTCAGCCTCTGGCTCCAGCGGAGGCAGCACTCCACTGGTTCACGTCCTGCACCAGCGGAATGTGATCATGAGTGTTCACAACTTGGAGTTGAAGTACTCTGGCTGATGATCGCTTTCAGGGGGTGCAGCGCTTGAGGGTCAGACAGAGTGCCGCCTGCGGCGCTGCTATGTGATGCAGTGCAATGGAAGCAGCCAGTGTCAGACACAGCGTCCTCAACGGCCATGTGAGAGAAAGAAACATCGAGTCATTAGCACCCATATTGAAGAGACAAGCTGCAGCACATACTCAACATGCTTCCTGCCTTTTTTTCTTGTCAACTCTTCTGTGCTCGCATTGATCACGGTCGGCAGTATCCACTTCTTCATCAGCAATGGTGACATGCGTATGAGCTTCAGCCGATCTGCTTGTGGTGAGCCATCTCTCGAAGGAGTGTTCTACTCTGCTGATGGAATGCTGAGGCAACGGATTTGCGGCGGCCCCGTCATGACACACATTTAGCGTTCACCCCGTCACATGCTCAATGCAAACTCGCGGGCTGAGCTTGCTGCCACCTACACATGACGCCAATGATGACAGGTCCCTGTTGATGCCATCGTCTGCACAAGTTACCATCTACAGTGGCAACTTGGCCCTGATCTATTCAGGACTGGGCTCGTGCATTTGTACCTGAACCTGTTTAAGCCGCCACTCCTTTCTGGCCAGCGCGCGTGCATCATCACGCACTATGTCAAGAGGACACTACATGCATCATAATACTGAATATTGTATACTTCAATACGCCGCAATAGATATGACTGGACCTTAGCATCCCTCGTCTTGGGCCGTCTTGGCATATGTCAATGCATTCGTACGTATGGACTTGTATTTATAAAGCATTCGTACAGGACATGCGGATGGCTGGGCAAGCAGGCGAAGGAGTTGGCAATGCACTCGGCACTGTGCTCTGGCGCGAGGAAGGCAGATGTGTTGCGCAAAGCCGGGCTTGCTAGCGTCGGATACTCATTGAGTTGAGTATGTCAGTGGCGTGGGGCGCATGCATCATGACGTACACACACGCAGCGCAAATGCTGGCTGTGTTGCAGTGCCGGTGTCCAAGCTGTTAAAGCACAGTGCAAGCTAGGTAGGCTGCTGCATAGGAGGGACCCGGCGTCCATTGCAACCTTTGTAAACAGAAGTCCACATACACTGCATATGTCGTGTGCACATGTTTGCTGATGTGAAGGCTGTTGTTGGGGGGGTTCATACGCATGTATATACGCACGTGGCACTCATAGTGGCTGCAATGCCACATGACGTGTGGAGCTGATCATGGCCACAGTCTTGACCCAGAGAGTCACACGCACAGATTCATGTGTGTACCTGCACACTGGCAGGTTCCAATCAACCTGAAGTGCATGCGACAGTGACTTGTAAAAAAACAAGAGAGAGAAGGTGGGTTACGGTTTAGGGTAAGAGGATCCAGAAGTGGAGTCAGAGTTAGGGTTAAAGTTAGGCTAAGGTTAGGCCTGGGGTCAGGATTTGAGTATCCGTGTCAGAGCTGACGGCAAGCATTTGAAGGGTCATACAGGCTTGCGTCAGAGACAAAAAAAAGAAATTATTGTTTTGAAGGGTGGGTCAGAAACCCAGAAAAAGTAAGTAGGTTTCGGAGATTAGTGATAGTGAACGAGGAAAAAAGGATACCGCACCCGCGAATCGAACGCGAGGCCTAACCTTGGGAAGGTTAGATGTTGCCACTACACCAGTGCGGTCCATCCGTGTTTGGTGGCAGTATCGTGCTCCGGCCATTTCTGACTCAGCTTCAGCGTAGCACCAGGCAATGAGCGTGCCACAGTGCTCATCGGCACGCGGGGCCTACCTAACCTTGCGAAGGTAGATGTTGCCACTACACCAGTGCGGTCGGGAACACGGCGTGTCTCTGCTGGCACACTCGCGCCGCAGCCATATAGCATGTATGCTACTACATAGACGAGCCAACTGACAGCCTGTCAGCCTGGGCGAGAGTGAGTTGTCAATGAGTCAGCCACCGTGACGGTGAGTGTGCTCAGCCCAACCTTGCGAAGGTAGATGTTGCCACTACACCAGTGCGGTCATCATTATGCTTGTCATGACAGCACCGCGCTCCCCCCATCCCTGAAGCTTCAGCCTCAGGCTACTAGTAGTAGGCAAGTTGAAGCAGGATCCTGGATGGTCCTGACACACGGCGGCCGTTTGAATCTCGGCGTTCTCCAACGCTTGCACTGCAGCTGACACAGTGTCACGCGCGCTGCGGTGACCGCCATAATGACAATTTTGTACAGGAGCGCCACTGCGGTGACCGAGTGCGCGCTACACTCATTGACAAGGCCATCAGCATGGTGCATGCATTGCAAGCCGTCAGGCCTCCAGGCATTGACAAATAGTATTGTCAGTGAGTGCGCTCATCGGCACGCGAGGCCTAACCTTGCAAAGTGCTGCAGCTTTTCTGAGGTTATACCCTCAGTTACACTTTGCAAAAATCAAATTAGTCAAGTAGAAAAGCATAGAGAAAAATTGGACCACCAAAATTCAGGTTTGAAAAAAAAATCGGTATGTCTCTAACATCATACTTCAAAGTTCAACTCCAGTTTTTTAAACTTTTGAAAAAATATTTATTTTTTGATGTATAGTTTCTTTATTCATTAAATAAACGCCCGAGGCCCAGGTGACGCCCGAGGCCCAGGTGGCAGAACCTCAACAGCCGCTGTTGACGGTAGTAGAGCTTCAAGCTCAGCCTGCCAATGCTCTCGCCAAAAGGCTCAACGCGGTTGAACTCCCACTTCTATTCTTACGCGTACCACGGCGCGCCTCCTTGTCCGCGTCCTCACGAGTAAATTAAATCCTGCAGTTGACAAGTTGCCCTGCCTTGAACTTATTATCGCTGTCGTGCACGAATGCCGCCAGCTGCCCTAGACCCGGCTCAGAGTCTGCTTCTACATGGTACGTGTGGGGGGCGCCGCGTGCATTGCCAGCGCTGCTACTGTTCGATCTCAACTCCGCCGTGACGGTTGCAGCTCTGGCGACCGTGACTGTCTTGAACAGTGCTTCGATGCGAACTGCCGCAGCGGCTGCTTTCTGTTGAGCGTTGCTGCGGCAGTTGCTGCAGCACTACGGTAGTGGTGCAGCACGCTATAGCGCATGCGCCGGCAGTCCGAGGCGATGGTCTAAGACTTGTATGCGTCGAAGCACAGCATGTGCTCCCTGCTGCCGTGGTACTCTGCACGGGTCTGGTCATCGAGCACGCGCTTGGCACGCAGCTCCAGTACACACACGCGGTAGCTGGTCACACGCGGTAGCCGGTCAAAGCGCATGGGTGGCATGTGTTTGCGCCGGTAGCGGCAGTGACATCCACTGTCAGCAGCGCGATGTCGCAAGGCGCACATCAAATCCACATCGTAAGGGATTCTTGAGTGTGCTGCTGTTCGCTCAGATGAACTTTGTTGGATTAATCAATTGCAGTCCATCATGAAGAGCATGTCGACCTTGCTCAGGTGACCTGCTCAGCATGTGACCCCTAAAAAAGTTTGACACCCTGGCATGGCAGCGGCACCTTTGCTTGCTGCTGCTGTGCTTACTAGGAGCTGCTTTATAGTCCTCCTGCGCAGCGGCTGAGCCACAGTGTTCGCTGATGCTGCTGCTGGCACTGTACCACTGCCACCGTTGTAATATACGCTGTGTGCTGCACAAAAAGATCTGGTGCTCTGTGTGGACTTGATACCGGAGCTGCTTTCGGGTGCTTCAGTGCTGTACACACACATACTGCTGACCTGACCTAAAGTTAGCGCCTTTCTGTGGCCTTGTGCGGCTTCTGCCAGGTCAACTGGAACAAAAGGAAAGCTCAACTCGGGAAACTTCAAGTTCTCTGCCCGCAAACAAGAAGTGCACACACCACTCAGCTTTGTGATGGCGATGCAACCTGCAGATGAGGCGTGCTGCTACGCATCCGCAAGGGTGGGAGCGATAATGCGGCACCTGAGCAAAGGTGAGGCTTTGACTGCGCTGGTGCTTGCGTCCTTCCAACACTGCACATGAATCTTCCGATTAAGGGCGCAAGCGCTCGCACATATGTGACTCCGGTGTGCATCGGATGCTCCTCACCTGACTCTGCTCTTGTGTCTTTGTTGGGATCACAGAGATCACAGAGAGGCCTGCTGCCGTAACCCCAAGTATGGACGCCGAGCTTCATGGCCTGCGTGCTATCGTCACCCAACTGAGTGCAACCGGCAGCTGCTTCCGCGGTCTGAAGTTGGTGCTCTTTCAGCTGGCTGTTGTCGAAAAGTGCCGGACGGCGCCTGCAACAGCAGCTCGAAAGTCAGAACTCCCAATGGCACGGAGCTCAGCGAGCCTAGCACTCAGCGACAGGTCGATGCTAGGCCACATTCTGCAGTTTGTGGGCCGGCGCAGTTGGCTGTACATTGCGGGGGTCGGCCCCCACTGGCGCGGCACGTACATGGCCACGTGCGCCATGCACTTTGGCTTCGCGCATCTGCTCAGGACTGCGTGGAGGGAGGCGTTCTCCAGCGTCGACGCGTTCATCGCGGCGGCAGATGCGGCCGCGCTCGAGGAGCGTCACCGGCACGCTCTGCGGCGCCACCTGGGCAGGTGGAGGACGCAGGAGGTCCTGGCATGCGCCCTGGCATGCGCCGCTGGCGCAGGCGTCGACTCGCCCCTGCACGGCTCCATGCTGGCGAGCGCTGCTGAAAGCGGCCGCCCCGACTGGTTTGTGCACCTGAGAGGCCAGCTCGTCAGGCGCCAGCTGCTGGTGTGGAGGACGCCATCAGAGCAGCCATTGCGGCGGCGCGGTGCGGAGACGGAGGCGGCATGCTGGGATGGATTGCGCACGTCCGGCTTCCGGGTATGCCGGAGTGGATCCCGGCAGGCCTAGCAGCTGTGGTGCGCGGCACGGTCATGTGGACACGCTGCGGTGGGCTGTCACGCACACAGGGAACTGGGGCTTTGACATCAAGCGTAACCACTTCGATGCTTTGCCTGACGAGTGGCTTGACGAGGGCGTGTTGCACGGCTGCTTCACGCCTGATGTATTCCATTTAGATGAAGACGACAAGTACCACATCCTTTCAGAGACGGCAGTCAGGGCGGGGCACCTGCACATTGTGCGGTACATTGTCGATGCAATGCCTCGCTGCATCAGCGCTGACGCCGTCGCGCTTGCGCTGCGAATGGAGCGTCTTGATATAGCCAAGGCGTTGATGCGCAGCTGGAGGGGGTTTGAGGAGGAGTTGATGGATGATGTGATGCCCATGCTCGCACGTCAGCGCAACAGCCCTGTTGAGCTATTCGCGCTCGGATGGGACTACATTGACGGCTGGCGATACGAGACCCTGTTGATGGTGTTAAGGACAGCGCAGGAGTCGGGAAACGCTCCCCTGGTGGCGTGGCTGAGAAAGCAAGGTGTGTGTTGACATGCATTTTCAGAGAAGCGTTTTTGTACTTTTCGCTGCTTGCTCTGTGTTGTTTACATGCATGTACCGCAAGAAGTCAGCAATCTTGTGTTTACTTTCTCGCATCACTGACGCTGTAGTCGTCATCATGTTGTTTTTATATACTCTTTGCTCGGAACGCTGCCTGCCTTCATTTGTGGGAATCCGATGCAAGTGACCTAGTACTGCTGCACTACTGTGCTACGAAGATCAGTTGGCATACACAGTGTGCGTCTCGTAGGCAGAGATGCTGCATGTCTGACACTGCTGATGCGCGGAGCAAGCCCGAAATGCGTTGCTGTCCGCCAATGTGACTGCATGCAGTTGCAGAGCACGGGTACATTTCACATCATTGCATTGCTTGCCAGTCCTACTGCCGAAACAGTGCGTGCTTGCTGGTGCTGTTGAGCTCCACAGCGCTGTCGAGGTTCGTGCTGTTTTTATCATGATATTTGCTGAGAGCGCAGTACAACCTTTTGTCTGTGTGTTTGTGGACTTGTGGACTTGCATGTATGAAGGCCCCGGGGAGGCCAGGTTGCCCGTGCAACCAAAAAAGTATCTGTGCATGACAATGCCCAAGGCATGCCGCTCATGTCAAGAATGACAGAGAGATGCGCTTCGGCCTTGTGTCACCTCACGACCGTCACACGAACACTGCAATTTGCATGTATTCTGTGACCGTGTACCTTTTTGAAATTAAAAAAATTTCAAAAGTGCTCTACTTGGTCTGGATTTGGCACAAACAAGCCGTTGGACTTTTTAAAGTAATGCAATTGCATGGGTAGTGCGCAAGAACAACAATT
Organism: Tribonema minus; assembly: GCA_017506865.1. Lineage (NCBI taxonomy): Eukaryota > Xanthophyceae > Tribonematales > Tribonemataceae > Tribonema > Tribonema minus. Next base: position 116,182 of record JAFCMP010000379.1, read on the forward strand.
GGAACACGCTCAATGTTGCATTCGAAACTGACAGCGGCTGCGAGTTGGGACGATCTGGTAGCTGCAGCTTCTTGAAGTCTGCACGCGAATCTATCATGACAACTGACTCTTGCAACGGCATGCATCACCCGTTCATGTATTTGAGCGATGCCACAGAGTTGCAACGCCTTTCGTGGACCAATGGATTGCCAGGAGACACGAAGCGATAAGCACGCACACAGGTGGTCAAAGTGCACTATTATCTTTAAGGTACACCGCAAAGCTCACATGTGTGCTGCTGCTTATGCTGTGCCTCATTCCAGTGCCTGGGTACAGAACTACTGGTAGTACATTATGATGCAAGGACAGCGTTACGCAAATGCCTCAGAGAAGACAGGGTCCAGGAATAGGTCCGCACTGCCCTGCCCTCGCCTGTGCAGTGGTGACAAGGACAGTGCGCACACCCCATCATCTGCGCTTCCTGAGGCCCCGGCAGCAGCACCGCCATCCAGCCACTCTCCTGCGCTGCAGCTGCCAGCAATCGGCGGGAGCAACACAGCGCTGCTGCCACCGCCACCGCAACTGTTGCTGCCGCTGCTTCCTGGTTGGTAATTTGATTGCAATTCGGTTTCTATGATATTTGGCGGGGGGCGTCCCAGGGGGCGCGTCGCCGCCAGCAGTACCGCAGTCACCTCCGACACTGCCGCGCTGCCGCTGCCAGCGCTGCGACCACCGTCACCACAGGTGTGGTTGCGTCCTAACTCAACAGGCACTGCGGCAACGCGGCGCAGGCACTGTTGCTGCTGCAGCTCGGCGCACTGCTGCCGCCACCACCGCAGCTGCTGCTGCCGCGACTTTACGTGCTGCCACTGCTGCGGCAACGGAGCCTGCTTTCGGTGCTGCTGCTCCTGCTGCCATCGGTGCCGGCGCTGCGGCGACAGCGAGAACGCTTTCCCCCCCGATCGTGCTGTGCGAAAGCTGCTGTTGAGTGCTGCTGCATTTGTGGCAGCTGCACTAGTGCTCAGCAGCGGCGTAGTCATTGGTCGCGCACTCCTGCCGTGTGGTGTGCGCAAGTCCAGCCCGCCGCACCTGGACACGCCGCAGTTGAAGTAGCCTGAAAAGTACGCGGGCGTTGAGAACGGAGCGCTGCAAAAGGGCCTGCTTTGAGCGTAATCCTACAGCACTTCTGAGCGATGCAGTTGTGTGACTGGTATGCATTCATATGACTGGACTGCACACGTCCGCGCATTAATTCTGGCAAGGGGGGCTGCTAGGATCGACACGGTTGCATCGGTAATGCACCCCATGAGTGCGTTTGATTGACTTGACCAGTGCCCTGCAATCAAGCTACGCGGCTGCACGTTGCCATCACAAACATGCGCTTCTATGCAAGGCAGTGTCACCACATGTGTCAGCCCCAGCAGTCTGTATGTGCAGCACTCCCGCGGCAAGCTTTGCTGCACGCGCCAGCAGCCTGGTCCGCGCAGTCACGCCATGATAAGGCATCTTGGTGCCGTGCAACTTCAATGATGCAGCACCGTGACGCGCTCGCTCAGGGTTGCTTTTTTTCTGAACTTCAGCATCGACACAGCAGCTGCAAGCGGCTAGCTGCACATGCAGCGCGACAGCAGGGCCCCCCAATTTAACGACCCTTACCATACTCGTCATTTTCCATAGCCTGCAGCGGCTCATTTGCAGCAGCAGCGCGTTCGGCGCCGCCAGCTGCTGCCATGACAGCACTCGGCGACGACGGCGCTCCGGCACTGGCTGCGTCCGCCGCCGCCGTAACCGCAAAAAGCGCCTTCCGTGCGGCCTCGACCAAGTCATCTTGCATGGTGGCGCCGCCTGCCATTGGTGCAGTGCAGCAGCACAGGCATGTGTTGATGGTTGTTGCGCGCGTATGTGGGTGAGGCAGCAGTCAGTATATCAAAGTGGGATTCTGCTGTGACTGGCTGCTCGCTGTTGCCGTGACAGCGTGTAGCAGTGCCAGTACCACATCATGTGTTTTCTAACCTGCCGCAGAGATAGCAGGATGGAAATCATAAACAGAGGCAACACAAGAGCTCATCACATTCTCAAGGCCATTCATTCGATGCGCAAATTGCTGGAAGCTTTAGCCATATTCAGCAGTTGACTCACCAGTTCATTTCTGCACTTGCTCACTCGTTCACTCAACGGCACTTTCTCGTCTCAAATATTGCCAACAGCCCATCTCTTCTTGTGTGTGATCTGCCACTGTTGTCCATCAATGACGATTCTCCAAGAACAGATGACGAACAGCTGACAACGCACAGATGCTGTGAAAGCTGGATTCCGCCGCAGCACCTGCATGCTGTGTGGCAGTCTGCTGTGCATGGCAATGGCAACGGATGTGCCAATTTATTCCAGACCCAGACTATTTGACTGTCTTTGGCCAAGCAGGCAATTTCTGGCGCCACAACAGGAAATGTGGCTTGAAGTACTTGTTAGCACGTCAGAAGGGCTGCATTGCAGGCTTGAGTGTGCTTTGTGACTATATTGCCTGTCTAAACATACTGACATTTGACAAGACATTGGCTTGTGTCATGGCAATCGCAGACTGCACTCGAAGAAGTCATCGAATGGACTTATCGCTCTTGCATACAAGAATCAACAAATACTTCATAACCGTGTTGCACCTTCAAGAAACCTACCTGGTGTTTTGCCTCTGCTGCCAATGCGTGACAGCGCTGCGCCTATGCCCAGCCCCTGCATCTCCTTGGCCAAAACTCCGCCCGGGTATCCTGCCAGACTTGACACTGCCAGCACACAGCAGAGGGCTGTAGGCTCCGGCGTTGAAGGATCCGCCACCGTCTGCACCATGGAAAGGTGTCAGATATAAAAGTAATGCTTTGAGCATAGCATGTTTAGACTGTAGGATCGACACATGAATTTGCACCCTGCACATGGATTTGCGTCATTGGCGATGCTCGAGACTTGAGTAAGAGTTCGGAACGCAGAAAGAGGGAGTGGGCTCTGCCGGTCTGCCACACCTGTTTTCTCCATGTGACGGTTTCAATGTGTTGCGCTAGGTGTGGTGTTTTGGTGAGGGTCAAAGGTGAGCCACCGGGTAGATGTTACCTTCACGCTCATTCTTGTGGAGGATGATGGGCACTGATCATCTCTGTCGCAGCACGCCGAGGCCGCAGCACGTGCACGCACCGCGCGCTCAGGCACGCGCTGCTCTGTGTCAAGTACGCTGCACAGAGCTGGTACAGCCGCGATGCGCGCCTGACACAGAGCACCCAGCTCCATTGGGAACACTCATGAAGCATTGAGCTTAATCTGGCGCTGCCAGTGGCTCTCCGCCCGTGCGGTCAAACTGTGATGTTGCTGCAGAGGGTGCGCTGACCGCTTTCAGCGCGCTGGCGCTTTGCCGCACGGCGGCCCCCTCCCCCCACACATCTGCCCCGCTCTGTACTGCATAGCTGACTGAGCGCTGCTGCTCACCTGACACAGCGCACCTAGCCCGTTGCACGCGCGCGCCAGCGGCACGTCAAGGCCGCAGCACGAGCAATAACTATTGTGCTCAGGCACGCTGCTCTGCGTCTAGCGCGCTACACAGAGCCAACACAGCCGCGATGCCCGCCTGACACAGTGGTGCGCCCAGTTTGCGCAGCTGACTGAGTTGCTGCTCACCTGACACAGCACGCCCAGGCCGCTGCACGCGCGCGCCAGCGGCGCCACGCGCACGACGTCGCGGCACAGCGCCTCCAGCGCGCACGCGCCGCTGAACTGCGCGCGTCGCTGGCATGGCTCAGCAGCCTGAGCGCTGCCGCTGCTCCTGCGGGTGATGCTGCTGGCAGTGCTGGCAGATGGGGCGGCAGGGGGGATGCGCGTGGTATCTGCGGCGCTTTTTGCCCCTGTCATGCAAGCGGGTGGTTTTTTTTTGGGGGGGGGGGGCTGTTGCTGAGCGCAGGGCTAAAGTGACGCATAAAGGGAGTCAAGTTTCACGCAAGGACGATAGTGCAACGGTGCAATGACTACGGCGCGCTAGACGGTTCATTGATGTTGCTCGAAAACGCAGGCACTCATGCTGAAGGTACTGCTGCTGCTGACGCTGACACTGGACACGCCAGCGGCATCATCAATGCCATTTGTAAGGACTCAGAAGCTAATTGTTTGAGACATCAGCCGTGCACGTGGCAGCGGCGCCGGAACACCTCGACTAGTACAGGTCCGACTTGTACAGTACGTCCCTTGATCGCTGCCACAATAGACAGCATTGAGACGCAAAGCCATGCATCAGCATGTGGTGCTTTCTTTCGTCTGGGAAGCAAGCATGTGCATGACATGGGAGAGTCACCTGCTAGGGGGAGGCTGAGCAGCGCCACAGCCGCGCTCACAGCGGCATATCGTGGCGTCAGTATCACTTCAGAGGCGCTGCAGCCGCCCATGACGCCGTCAAACGCGCCGACCACGCGCGATGCCACACTGTAGGCCTGCAGAGCAGCAGGGGCCAGCGAAGTAGATATGCTTTTTGTTTTAGAGCCACCATGCCTATCATGATGCGTGCGGAGCAGCAACGTCCAGCGCAGCAGACATGCTCGATGTTGTAGAACAACTATACGCTTATAACTTGTCAAGGACCGCAGTAATGGCATTCAAGAGACTGCACATTTATCCCAGCAGGACAGCCTGCACTTCAGCTTTTTGGCACCTGCCCTTTACGCCGCTCATGCATTGTCTAAACAAGCTGTATGACACCGGCAGTGCGCTGCAATGTGGGTCACTGGTCCTGCATCGGGGGCGCCGCCTAAGCTCTGCCAGCTGAGCACTGTAAATTATTCACATTGAAGCCGGAACCATCACAGGGAAAAACAATTTACAGTGTGGTCGTTGGCAGCAGCACCGGCACCGCAACATTGCCTTCAAACTGCGAGCCCAACTCGACGCTAAGCTCCATGACTCTGTCATACTTTTTGGTCAACGCGCGAATAGCCCTGGTCATTGTTGTGCCAAAACATTGCTTGTCGCGTCATGCATAGTGGTCCTGCGCGCAGAGAGGTTGACCATGGTCCACACACCACGGAGCTTAATTCCCATGTCAAAGACCGCATACAGCACAGACGACCGTACAAGCATGACGTCACGTGTCCATCGCCCCCATGCGCACCTCTGCCTTCGCGTCTGCGTCCAATTGACCGTCCTCGCACGTCAGTGCTCCCCTCTCCAAGCAGCGCCGCAGCAGCAGCACGCCAGGGCCCGCCACAATGGCCTTGCGTCCCGCCGGCGTTGCCGCAACTCGGCCGACGAGGCGAAAGAAAAAGGCCGGCAGCTGCAGCAGCCGCTGAGTTGCAGCCTTGGACGCCTTGGCGGCCTTGGAGCCTTGCTGGGGCACTGCGTCGCAACAGTGAGTAGGCGCAAAGAGCAGTCATAAAAACGGTCGTGAACACCGCGTTATGCGCTTGCGTGTCGGGGCCATAGCTGTTGCATTATATTGTATATTTCTATTCTAACATGGTTGTGATTGCAGATTTCTGCTGGCATTTTATGTTCTACACAGCTTATCTTGCACAATGTTCTGCACAGCATATATATCTTGAAGCACAATGCTTTGTGTAAGGGACTGCACTTCTGCCGGCCGAGGTTCTGCATTGGAGATCGTGCAAGTTAATGAGGACATTGGCTGCTGTAGCGGCTCACTGGCAACCCAAACAGCATGGCTACATTTGTAGCGTTGGTGAGGGGCTGGTATGTAATGTGCGGAGGAGCTGCGGACACCTGATTAAACAGGTGCAATGGATCATAAGCGCTGCTTGGTGATGCGCACAGGACACGACTGATGAACGCTCAACGCGCCAGGATGATCTGGGTGCATTACTAAAATATTGTATGCTGCAGCACAAGCCTAGGCAGCACTGTCAGCAAATTGTATGCCGTGCTGCACAGACACTGACACCTTTTTGAGCATTTGTCCATGCTCGAGATCAGCGGAAAAAGTGTGCACAAGCTCAATACTGTAGCAGCATGCCCATTAATGTACGTTGCAGTGCAGAATAGCCCAAGGGTTTCCGCCCCTCAAGCGGAAAAAAATAATTCTGACAAGCGGTGCGTGAAAAATGCACTAAACTGATCGAGTCAGCAGCTTGTGGTGGGAAAAAAACCCCATTTTTGCCCTCACGCTCCACGCATGAGTCCCCTGGCAGCGGTGCCGAGTTTTGCGGCGCTAGCCTGAGCAGCGCTGTCAGCATGCCGTGCTGCACATGACTGTCCAACGAGGCATGCAGCAAGCTGCCGACCTAACATTGGATCTAGTGAGCTTTATCTCACGCACCAGGATCCCTGGGCAGCAGCGCCGAGTCTTGCGGCGCGAGCCTGAGCAGCGCGGTCAGCATGCATGCTGCACAAGTCCTTGTTGTCTGGGCAAGCATAGCGTAGCAAGCTACCGATCTAGTGAGCAGCTGTCTCTCACGCACCGGGATCTCCTGGCAGCAGCGCAGAGTCTTGCGGCGCAAGCCTGAGCAGCGCTGTCAGCAGGCCGTGCTGCTCGACCAGCGCCGCGCACGCCGCGGGGGCGGCCGCCAGCTGAGCCGCCGCCGTGCACAGCGCGTCCGCCGTCTGCGCAAGGGCGTGAAGTGCGACAGAAGAGGTGAGTGGAGTGGATGAGAGCTTCCAGTAAGCATGGGACAGCCACGCGCTTGAGAAAGCTGACACACAGCGCGTCCGCCGTCTGAACGAGCGCCTTGCCGCAGTAGGGGTGTAGAGTTTAATAACAGTAGGTTCGTGGAGTGGATAGCAGTTTCCAGCAAGCATCGGGCGGCCGCACGCGCTCGGTGGAAGCTATGGATACCACTGAGCCCTGAAACAGTTTCCCTTCTGTTGACGGACATCAAGCGTACATGCAGGGGGGTTGCACGGTGGTGTGTGGAGCGGCAAGCAGGGCTTGCTTAGCTGCAATGCGGTGCAACACATGTGGTTAGGGTTGGGGGAAGGGCTTGACTGCTCGCATGCGTCCTTTCGAGGCCTTTTAAAAGCCATTGTGTCACCGCCACAATGAACAGCATGACCGTTGCTCATCCTGTCTTCAGTACTGCAGCAGATGGCTGTCTCGCCTGCCTGGTGTGTGCTCACGCTTGCCAACTGCACCAACAGTCACCAAAACGGCAACCCCGTTTTCTCAGCAAGCTTCTCAGTGCGCAGATTCCGTAAGTTGGGTACAGCTTGCTACAGACGAATATGTTGCTCGCTCACCTCTGTTATTCAGTTCGGAACGGGGAGTGGCAATGAGCGTGCAAGGGCAGCAGGATGAGCTGCAGGCAGAAACGTACACAACGGCGGACAGTGCCTGCAGATGTACGCCATAAATACAAACTTCGAAATACATGTACTATACGCCGAAATTGCCTTGGACCCAGTGTGCTGTATACACAACTTGAAAATAGCAGCCATCGATCGCGGTTGCCATGAAGCACTTCTGCCATTTACACTGCAAGTTGTTGTCGTGCACTTTTCTTGCAAGGACACTTGTTGAGAAAAATCAAGCTAAAGGCCCAAAAATAATGCAAGCATATTGCACTGAAACATCAAGACCCTCATACCTCAACGTCGGTAGCCCTGGCAATTGAGCTGCAGAGTGTGGTGCCAACGGTGCTCGCCAGTCGCAGCAACAGTGGTGAGAACTGCTGCAATGCTGCTGCCCTTGCATCGCTCCGTGCAGAGGCGGACAGCCTTGAAGGACAAATCGGGCCCTGAGCAGGCAGCAAGAGCGCCCAAGAATTGAAAGGTTTGAGTCAACTATATTTACTCGTAAAGCACATAGTAATTCAATTTTCAGATGCTAAAATGCCAAATGGTTTGTATCGTAAATCAATCACTGAAATTGGTATCGCAGCACTGGTGAGCACTGATGCAGGACTGAGCGCTGATGCAGGGCTGCTGCTGTTGCACGGCTAGGTGCATGAGACAGTGCTCAGTTTGTTACTGGGCGCTATGATTCACATGAAAAATCTCAGGGCATACAAAAGGCTAGTAAAGTGCCCCCCTTACAAATGTGTTTCCAGTCCCTGGGGTAGTGAATGACCAATGTGTTACTCGACTTGACCAATGTGTTGCTCGACTTGACCAATGTGTTACTCGACTTGAAGCAGTCAAGCAGTCATGGAAGTCCATTGTCAGGAGCCTCAAGAACTGGCATCATGATCATCGCGAGGGTGCAACTGATTCTTACAGATTTGTGGCAGCTATTGGATTGCACCCTGCCCCGCTCTGCCCCTCCGGTATGGCTGGCATTCGACTTGAGAACATGCCACTTTGTAGTGGGCAGCCAGTAATAGCGACATCTCCGAACACCAACACCAAGAGTGCTGAGCCAGATGTGGGTCTGAACAGGATCTGGAGTGCGCATTGATTGAAATTGACAACCACACGCATGTTTTAAAGTAGAGCATGAGGGTTTGTGAGAGGCCCCAGGTGCACGTATTGTCACCCCCAGCTGCAGCAAAATTACCCGCAGCCAACACCAAAAGACTGACGCAAAAGACTGACCCTGTTCAACTTTGAAAAAGCATGCACGCCCACTGTGTATGGCGGCTGCGCTGGTGTACTATGCTACTGTACATGCTGGCGCCATGCACATGCTGGTTCTGGCAGAATGCCGAGTGACTTCGCTCACCACAAGACTGGTAATGTACTGCGAGTTTCACCAATTGCGTCCTCAAGGACATCAACGAGACCGAGTCAGCGACGCCTCTGCAAATATTTTGGCAACGCGCGATAGGGTACTAGCCGTAGTAAATTTCCTCACTGAAGGCCATGATCACATCAAAATTTTATTAAAGACATATGGAGGGCATCACGAACTATCACTGGTACCAATCAAGGAGACAAGCAATAAAACAAATACGTCGTAGTACTTCCAACGAGAAGTAGTAGAACCTATATTAAAGGCATCTAAATGCTGCCGCTGTGGCTGGACTTTGCCAGGTGCAGTTGGTCAGCTTGGAGCTTAAAGTGCAATCTATGAAGTAAATCATCGAAAATTGCATTACTATCATTGTAGCAATTCGAATGAGTAGCAACGGGCACCTGGGCGCTGCTGCGTTGAGTCGCCGACACCAAGTAGAGGTTGAGCAGTGCTGTGTCCCCGCCTTCATCTGGCACTGGTCGTGGGCAAATCGCTTCCAGCAAATCCGCAGCTATGAGTACGCCACTGCTCCATTGCGCAGCAGAGCAACAGGTCATGTTCAGTCCATCAAAGAAGAAAGGGCATCATGTGTGGTCAGGCACTGTGTAATGCAACTTGTCGGCATTGCTCCCCAAATGTGAGTAAATCACATACTTTGAAGTACGCATCAGACATCATGCCGTTTCCGCGGCATTTATTACGATACTTCATGAGCAGAGTTCTTTTTTCGTGTTCACAAGTCACAGACTTCACAGACTTGAAAAGCCCAGGTGATTGATCAAACACCAGAGGGTTCCGTAATCTTCTCCTTGAACAATGATGCATGCACAATGCTCGAACGCATTCGATGACGTGCCCGTCTTCAACAAGCGCCTCTTGATGAGTGCTTGGTGTTAATTTGTTGTCCACTCTGGGACTGAAAAGTGTTGTGCACACATCTTGCCTGGCCTGCTATGCCATACATGCGTATACTACTATGCCATACATACATGCATGCACACACCTTCATAAACTTCTATTCCAGCTGCGCATACTTTACTGCGCACCTGCGCTGCCTCTACAGCATCAAACGCCTGTACGGTAGCTGCCTGACCTCATCGCATCGTGAAATGATGCATGCCACTGCACTTGTCATGACACTGTGGATTGCCAACTCTTCTCGGCACTGCCTGCCCGCATGACACTGCACGTTCAACATGGCACATCCAGCACCATCCCCGTGCGCCAGGCATGGCAATCGACCAGCCTGTAGGCTGTTTTTACTTGTCATCCCATGATACCATTTTTTCATGAGCACCTGTTCAGTGATTGCCTGGCCTCGTCTTGAAGCGCCGTCTCCTCTGTGCCAGGTGGCACGGGGGCCGGCAGCCGCAGCAGCACCCCCATCTGCCGCACGCGCACAGCGGCGGGCAGGAATGACTTCAGTGTTCAGCACAAGGTGGCCAGCCCGCTACACCATGGTGAGCGTGATGTGAAAATGAATGCTTACACTATGTTGAGTGCGATGTGAAAGTGGATGGTTGAGATGTCAAGTGCTTCCTCGAAGTACATTGTTTTTATTGCGGTTGGGGCAATGTCATTTAAAAGTGTTTGTCAATGTGCACTGAGACGCATCGTCACAAGGTACTTGTAGAATCTGGCAGCAAAGTCAACATCAACCGACTGGGTCTTTCCGCGTCCTGACGTGAGTTGGTAAAAGCACAATCCGCCAGGTGCATGCATTGGGAGCACACAACGCTCAAGCAATAGCAACACCCAGTCACTGTCGATGTCTTCCTGCAAGCTGAGGATACACCAGCCTTGCAGTGCTGCGTGGGGAAAATGCAAATGCGGTGGAACTTCATGAATTTGCGTGCCGTGGTGTCAGGGCTGTGGACTGCATGACCTGGAGACCTGCGCACTGTAAATTTGCAGTGAAGACCCCTGTGTTGGCGCCTCGTGGCATTTTTGGACAGCTATGTACCGCGCATTGCTTTTCCACATGGCACGGTACCTGAGCTGTTAGAGATACTGCGCCCTTGAAAGAAGTGCAGCCTCTGTTGGCTGTGTGAATGCGCCAAACTGGCCGAGCCTCCAACACAAACGAGTCCGCAAGAATGAAAACAACCTTAAAAAGCTTGCCTCAATGAGCGCAAAGGTGTCAATGAGCGCGTCCGCCACCAACTTCAGCGGTGACGCCCCGTTTTCCTCCTCTTCAGGGCTGCTGCCCTGCTGAGCATCCGCACTGTCCACGATGGAAGCAGCGCTCGGCAGCCGCGCATTCACAACTGGGTGTGCAGCCAGTAGCAGCTGCGGCGGCCCCCGTCTTGCCAGTTGCGCGAGCGCTGCGCAGGACTTGTGAGTCGACTCGAACAGCAGCCGCTGCCGCCACGCCGCGCCGCTGCAGCGGGGGACGCAGACAGCGCTGTGACGTAATGGCAAGGCTATGATCTGGTCAGGTGAGCAGAAAGTCCCAATATTTTGGCAGTGACCACAACAACAACCGCCACAACCAGCAGACGCACAGGCCAAAGGGCTCCAACAGCAGCCGCTGTGCTTGCCACGCCAGAATGGCGGCTGTTGTACAATTTGAAAGTATCATGTTATGTTCTGCATTTTATTTACATGCAAGCCGTAATGGGTATCGTATGCGGCTCATCTGGCAGGCTCAAAGCTAAAGCCAGACATGAGTGTCACAAGCACTTTCTTGCTCCATACGTAAAACATTTCAGAAGAACTTGATATATTTGACCAGAATGGGGCAACGAGATGCGCATAGCAGAAGCTGGCCTGCGCCATGTTGCACTATGTAGTGCATCACAGAGTTACCCACGCGTTGATACCCGTGCAGCCTTTGCATGTGTCCCACATACTTCGAAACGTGCATCTTTAGCTCGACATGGGACCCTCCGGCAGTCAGATCCGGGGAACCCTTATATTTGAATCATCTCGTAAGCTGAAGCGACACTTTGGCCTGCTTGGGCGGCCAAAGTGCGCGCAGTAACTTCCCCTGCGCCATATCCTGGCAGGCTAGCCGTCTGGTACGGTGTACACCTCAGCTATCCCCTAACCCTAACCCTAACCCTAAACCTATCGTGCCTGTGGACTGCATGAAGCGCAGGATCCTGACTCGGTAGTACCTTAGAAATAATACTACACGAAGCTCCTGCAAAGACCTCAGACTCGACCTTGTACCAAACGCTCGTACTCACCCCAAGACGCAGATTCATAAGCCCAACCGGACGTTCACCTCAATCCCGACCCTACTCGCAAAAATGATTTTCCTGGCAGCAACCACAGCAGTTCCTTTTCCCGTGTTCTAGAAGTTACGTTATGACAGCAGCGCTCACCCGTGCCCGTCCGCCAGCAGGTTGCAGCCCGTCTGCAGGGCGTGGCAAAGGTAGTTGAGCGCTGATGCCTGCAGCAGCAGCGTTCCGTCCTGTGGCCTCATCGCCCAGGGCCAATGCGCGATGAGGGCGTGCAGGACGATGGCGCCAGCGCAGGCCAGCGGTAGGGGCAGCTGCGCGTACTGTCCTGACGGTCTGTACAGGCAATTACGGTGAGGGGGAGGGTTGCTAAGGTTGGCATGACAACAATCAATTGGGGTTGAAGCAGGACGATGGCACCAGCGCAGGCCAGCGGCAGGGACAGCTGCGTGTACTGGCCTGATGGCCTGTGATGGCAGTTAGGGTTAAAATTATGGAAGAAGTGAGCGTACAAAGCAGGGTGTGCATTAGAAGAGCACATAGCATGCGCACAGACCAGCGGCAGGGGCAGCTGTGCGTACGGTGACTACAAAAGGTAAGGGTAAAGTGTGGATTAGGGTCAGAATTAGCTGGCCCTTACCTTGGTCTGACCCTATGAGGACTAGATGTGCTCTTCAACTTTAGCAGATCCCTACATAAGGCATCCGAGGTGTGGATCGCCTGTGTGAAGGACGCTTCAGTAGAAATTCACAAACAGCAACAAACAAGTTCGCAGGAGTTTTGTGCAGTGTCGGTTCGAGCCCAACAAGTCACTGGCGGACATCAACACCTAGGCACGCTGGGTTATGCTGGTGGCTCTAGAATGCGTTGCTTGCAGGCGGTCACTGCCTGCTTACACTTTGTCCGCAACCACAAAGGCTTCACAGGAGAAGGTGGCATCCCAATACAATGTGAGAGCGCATGCAACACATTACTTCAAAGCACTGAAAAAGTACAGCAAACATCTGTAGAGGCCAATTTAACAAGTGCCAAATTGAAATTGCACCTGTCGGGCCGTGTCAGCACAAACAGCAGCGCCTCCAAAAACCCATCACGGGCGACCGACAGCACAAACGCTGCTGCCGATCGGCTGTGACTGTCCGCGGTGCCATCACCAGCATCCCCGGCAACAGCTTGCTGCAGCTCGCCGTAGAGGGGGACCAGCAGGTCAGTGGCTCCGCTGGCAACTCTGTGTGTGAAGGCGTCGGCACCTGCGGCAGGGGAAAGGACAGGGCTCAGTCGGGTACAGGCCAAGGTGTCCACCCTGGCGCGCCAAGATGATATTAATAATTATGCGTTGTTCTGAAGGTAGTATACTGCAAGTCTTGTGTGCTTCTTACGCACTGAAACAGTATTTTTTGCCGCACTTGGAGTGGTTGTGGTGTCCTCTCCTGTGGTGACTTCACCAGCAGGCAAGTCACACGAAGTTTGCAAAGTGACTGCCTGAAGACAGTCAAATGATAGCTGCTGTGTCTGCTGCTGTTGGTCTGATTGAGACATGACCTGTGCAGCCACCTCAAGGCATTGCTGTCAACCCCCCCCCCCCCTCCCCCCAAATTTGGTCCCTACTATGTACCTTGCTCTGTCGCTATGAATTGGTCCGACTTTGACCTAAACGGGCCCCAGTTCCGCAGCCATTGGCTTGTCAAGGCCTTCTGCGCCTTACTTCACAGACATGTCTGCATGAAAACTAGCCAGCTGCTTGCCGCCCTGCGGCGCGGCAAAGAAGGCTTCGTCGCACTCAAAGCACGAGTATGCAGCGGGCCATGACACGCCTACACGCGCGCACACGCACAAGCACGCACTTGCCAGTTTTCTAGATATAATCGCATGCATAAGCAGCCCTGGGATCGGCCGTGATGCACTCTGCGACTCGTGGGCTCAAAGCAGCATCACAATACTCTCACGGCCCACAAAAACACACTTGAAGACGACCTACTGCCTGCTTACAAGGCCGTCGATCGTGTAATCAAGACGGCCACTTGCAACATAACTACATCACAGTATCAGCCATGCTTGCCTGAGCCGTCGTCGCTGCCGCGCGCCAACGCGACGGCGAGCCTTGTAACTGCCACAAACGCGGGCGTGTGCACGGCCGCGGGGCCGCCTTCTGCCAGCCTGCGGCGTGTGAGGGGTATACGTACATGCCTCAGCTGATGATACAGGCATGCCTCAGTTGATGACGCATGCATGCTGTAGTTGAATGCAACAGGCGCTGTTGCTGTTGCAAGTGCAGCCATGTCTCGTTTGATTGCTGCAGCCGGTGGAACTTATGCAGCATGGTGCTTGGCAGGGTCAATTGCTTCCAAATTGAGGCACAAGTAGTCCAGGCCGTCAGTTCAATTGGGGAGGCCAGCTAAGCGGGCTGGGGGCTGGTTTGTGCAGATGGATCGCAGCAAATGCGCGCTCTCTGTACCCGGTGCACAGCTCATGTTGCGCTGACATACGCATTCTTTCTTATGCCCAGGAAATGTCAACATGGCAGGCGCACCTGCATGCTCCGGTCAGCATGATGCACAACGCGTGTTGCGCCAGAACGACATCATCAGGTACAGCTGGGGACCCTAGGAAAACTAGCACCCCCGTTCCCTCTGTGGCGAACACTGTACTAGGTACGTATGGACTTGTATTTATAAAGGCCCAAGGGAGGCCGGGTTGCCTATGCAATCGAAAAGCTTGCGTCAACGCAGCAGCCTAGTCTGCGCTGTGCCCTAGGAGCCTGGATACCGGCGCTGCAACACAGCCCCAGCATTCGCGCTCCGCGTGTGTACGCCATGACGCGCTCCGCCAACTCCCGCGCCAGCGAAACGCTTAGCTCAATGAGGATCTGACGCTTAGCTACCCCGGCCTTGCATAACACATCTGCCTTCCCCCCCCCTGAGCACAGTGCTGAATGCATTGCCAACTCCTTGACAAAAAGTCTCGTCTGCTTGCCCAGCCGACCGTACGACTCCTGCACGAACGGCACAAAAGCCCAAGATGACGTCAAGGTGCCGGTGTGGTGCTTGACCTTTGCGTCCTCCCCCACCCCAGCAGCATAGCCGTCCGTGTTCGAGGCATTTGTTTTGCCTGTCAGGTACGAGCTCGCTGTGGGCGCGCGCACACTTGTGTCTAGCACTATTCCCTTGTTACGGTATGCACTGCTAAAGTGCAGACACCCTGGGTCAATGACTGTGTCCGCCCGATAGTCCGGTACCTTGAAGACGCTAGCGTCCTCATTGCGGACAATAGAGACATGGTGCTGTCTCAAGATGCGCTGCAGGCACCGCTCTTGGGCAGTGTGTGTCGCGTTGTGCCCCTGTATGGCTGGCTGGGGCAGCTGATCGCATGCGTGGAGGTGGGGCTCACGTCACTGCACCGCCATGGGCACAACTCGCCCTGTATGCCCCACCCGTCTATGAAAATCGCAACCAAAATCATCGTGGCTGCTGCCATACTGGACATGGGCGCCGCACCCGGGCGGTCATTGGCAGTGGGTGGCACGCTCATCCATGCCATTGCCCCCGACGCACGCTGGCTGCGCAGCTGCGCCAGGACCCGCGCGCTAGCCTGTTGGCGGCGGCGGCTGGTGTCGCGCGAGTCACCAATAGGTGCAGCCTGCGTCAGCTTGCCCCCGGCACCAGCCGAGGCAGCCTCTACTAGGTCCTTCACCAGGCAATCCTCGTATTGGCGTCAAAGAACATTTGAAAGGCCGGCCTGTAGTCCGTGCGTGAAGTGACCGCGCCGGCGGCGGGGCACTACCTTCCTGCAGATCTCGTCAGCATAGGCCTCCCAGTCGTCGTCGTCGTCCTCCTGCCCGCCGCTGCAGTTGCATTCTTCCGCGCTAGTTTGTGTTTTAGGTACTAGGCGTAAACAATCTCCTGGAAGGGTTCGGGTTGACGTTGTGTCTCGGGTAGGGGGGTAGGCTAATGCTGGGGAGGGGGGGGTAGCCTACCCCTAAGCTTCGTGATCTCACCTGTCCGCAGCCATGACAGCTCCCTCAGTGTGCCTAAGGCCCGCACGGCCCTCGGGCCGCCGACATAGCTGTGGGTACGTAGGTGGCCGCACACAATGAGTCACAAAGGTTGAGCAACTGCTGCGGTGCAACGACGCACGTACATTGGACGGCAATGACATGCGGCAAGCAACCACAGGCATAAAGCTGGTCGTGGGGGGCGCGCGTGGCGCAAATGAAGCGTGCAGCTGCACAGGTGGGCAGCACCATCATTGTGAGGGATTGAATATTAGGGTGATGACAAATAACACAAAAAAGAATAGAACGGAATGCTTATCAACTAAACAATTCTTGTGGCAAGCTGGACGTCCACCATCTGGGCTTTTTCGTGCCCTAGGTGAGAATCGATAACAAAAGCAGCAGTCCCAAAATGCGGTTGACAATAAAAATAATGAACAGTTACATTTGCACACTGGGAACGAGTATTTGCAAATGGTTAATGCTGAGCATGGCTGGCAGGAAGCACGATCATGCAGCGCCATTGCATATTGAGCAACTGAAGCGCTGAGTTCAACAGTGGCGTTCAGTGACAACAGAAGATGTGCAAGTTCAGGCACTGCAATGCATTTTTATCGTGTCTAAGGTATGGGTCGCACTGATGCGGTGAATACTGCTGTGCTCGTCCACGAAAGGTGAAAATTGCTACACTCACTGCACTGAGCACTGCTGCAGCATGCTCCCGGCACATGATAAATTTGAGCACGTCATGGCAAACACCGGGGGGGAAATGGGGGGGGGGCGAGAGATAGCGGGATGTTTTTGCAAACGCATGGCGGCCTGGCTGCATGATACTGCCTCGTAAGTGCTGCTGCTGTTGCTCCGCCAAAAACTCAGGTAGCATTTTACGAAATATAAAAAATAACGCTGGATGACAACACAAAAAAAATGCCAATGAAAAAAAAAGCAGTACCTGCAGCAGGAGCCCCAAGCACGCTGGTCTCAGGTGATCCTCCTGGCTGTCCAGCCCCCGCACCAGTTGCTAGTGCGGTGGAGACGACACGTTGAAGCACGCATGAGAGGTACAAAAGATGAGCATCTCAATTGAATACTGACCCAGAACACACCTCACGGAAGTGCGCGACAAGTGTGGTATGTGACGCTGTGCCCCATGATGACATCACCTTGGTAAGCCGCGTACTCTTGCATCAGGCAAACAAGGGGCCCGTGTGTGGCAGCAATATAATAATGCCATTGCAGTAACACATCCTGGAAAAGCCACAAAAGCGTAGCATTTGTTCTTGTGCACTTGACAGTTTACTTGGAATGGCAGTTGCCTGTGGTAGTGGTGAAAGCATGATGCGGTGAGGCTGTCAGCAGCAATGGTGCTAATGACGACCCAAAGTCGACACACATGCGGCTTTGACTAAGCAGTCGTACCGTATTCACACGCTCTCTATGCGCACGCCAACGAGCACTGCGTAAGCTCATGTGCTTGGAATCTGCTCAAGTCAGGACACTCCCGGCATCACTACAAAACAGATATGTTGCATGCATTTGCAGTCACACGACGGACGCACCACAAAAGGTGTGGGGCTGCATTTCATGAGCGCAGTGAAACACACAAGAACTCACCATATGGGCCTGATTATAGACGCTACCGCGTCACAAAAATCACAAGCGCTGAAGTCAGTGCTCAAAATCTGTGACAGCGCTCACCTGGAGCCCCCGCCCGCCATTTGCCATGACCGCGTTCAGGGCCCCAGCATGGCAGGGCGTCCTGGCGACCCTCTCGAGGCAGGTGACGGCGAGCAGCATCAGCGCTGCATCTTCACCCAGCACGCAGCCGCCGCTCTCTTGCTGCGGGCTGAGCGGCAGCTGTTGAGGCGTGCTGTCAGCCGCAGCAGTGCTCATATGCGCGCCTGCAATGTGGCACCACGGTGGTGTGAGGGGAGTTGGCTACTTGGACATCTACATGCACCAATGTGAAGTTACAGTTCTAAGTGACGTATGCCTGATGAGACATGACGCTGAGCAGCATCAGCGCTGCGTCTTCGTCCAGCACGCAGCCGCCGCACTCGTGCCTGGGGCCGAGTGGCAGCTTTGAGGCATGCTGTTAGCTGCAGCAGCGCTTATATGCGCGCCTGCGTTTTGGCAACACGGTGTGGTGAGGGCAGTCAGCTACATGAAATCTACTTGTATGCCCCAGTGCCCAAATTTCTCAGTGAGTGCACCTGACGAGGCATGGCGCTGAGCATCATCATTGCCACAGCAACGCTTAGCAGCGGCCGCGCGCGCCGCGGGCCGAGCGGCAGCTGTTGAGGCGGGCTGTCAGCTGCAGCAGTGCTCATACGCATGCGTGCGATAGGGCAGCGCGGCGTACCGGCAGCAGTCAGCTGCTTGGACATCGACATGCTCCCATGTGAAGCTGAATTCTTTGAGTGAAATGCACCTAATTGAGACATGGTGCTGAGCATAATCATCGCCACAGCATTGCTCAGCAGCGGCAGTTGCGAAAGTGTGCCCACCACCGCAGCAGCACTCGTGTGCGCACTTGTGCCGTGGCAGTGGGGTGCACCCAGAGCGCTTAGCTGAATAGCTCCCTAAGTGCCACCACAATGTCTGATTAATGGCTGCGCGTGCTGCTGATCGGTGATGATGTGAACCGCTGCGCATCAGCATCACCGCTTCCTTCGTATGGCGGCCGCTGCCCGCGCATCAACGCTCAACGGCGGCTGCTGCGGCGATTGTGAGCTGCAGCGCTGCTGTACTCACATGCCTGCGGTAGGGGGCATACACTGCGGCAATGGCCGCTGCTGGCAACGTACTTACAAGCAGCATACATTCTCGTGCGTGAAAAACAGTTTCAAGTACAGAGAGTCCCCCAGACTGTCCAGCCCCCTCTCCTAAGGGACGGGGGGGAAGCCCTCACTCACTGACACTCACAGCCTGAGCAAATTCACAGCCTGAGCAAATTCACAGCCGGAGCACTTGAAGTTAAAGAACAACAGAGTAGCTGTGGACACATCACCCGGATGCCAGCACTTACCGCCACCGAGCATTGCCACCAGTGCCTCAAGCACCGTTCCTGGGGCCAATGACCCTTCCATCTGCTCGCTGAGGCTGCCTCGGCCGGGGGGCGTCACGAGGCGACTGGGCCAGTCGGGGTCCTTGCAGTTTGCGTCTGCGGACATGCGCGCCAGCTCAGTGTGCACTGCGTCCGCGGCGGTGCGCGCAACGTCGCCGAGGGCGTCGCAGTAGAGATGAGCGCTGTTGCGGTGGCAGCGCACAGCAGCAGTGAGTAGAGGGTTAACAGATGAGGTGGGAAGCATGTGTTAGTATGCTCCGTGTGCACTGCCTCCGCGGCGGTGCACGCGGCGTCGCGAGGGCATCGCAGGTAGAGATGAGC
Organism: Tribonema minus; assembly: GCA_017506865.1. Taxonomy (NCBI): domain Eukaryota; class Xanthophyceae; order Tribonematales; family Tribonemataceae; genus Tribonema; species Tribonema minus. The sequence continues at coordinate 135,369 of JAFCMP010000379.1, forward strand.
GCTGTCGCGGGGGCAGCACAGTAGCAAGGGCAAGAGTGAGCACGATGTTGCTGAGGGCGTGGCGGTAGAGATGGGCGTTGTCGCGGCAGCAGCGCACAGCAGCGGTGAGCGGAGATCGAGGGATACAGGTCGGGTGTATGGCATTGAATGCAGATAGAAGTGTGACAACTACAGTGGGAACTTTCAATTCGCAATCTTTTTTTTTTAGAGCATTAAGATCTTTTCGAAAGCTCTGGGGCTGAATCAATTGTTCCTCAACATCTTGCATAAGTTATAAATAGTAGACAAAATCTGCTGATTCTCATTACTAATTTATTTCTGGAGAGTTGGTCTGTGTCCCAGTTGCTGTACAGAGCGAGCCTCCCCCCACCCTCATTGCTTCAGTATGCGTTACAGCCGAGTTTCTGGCAACAAACCCTGCACGCCCCCCCCGCCCTTGCATCACAAGCTCCGCGCTTCCACTGATCTTCTAGTCTTCGCATTTGCGCTTCAAGTGTGCTGGTACCTGAGCGCTGCCTGAGCGCTTCAAGACCGCCGCGCCTACTTACCTACCTCCCCGCATGCACATCCCCACCACCAGCAATGCTGTGACAATGCAAGCACATAGTGTAGTACCCCCGTGTTCTTGAAGCCACGCGCGTACATGCCAGCGAGACTTCGCCCAGCGTGTCTATCACACCGCCCGACACAAAAAGTTGGCTGCACTTCAACTGTGGTGTACTTCAACTTCGATTCACTCGGATGGTGCTCTGCCTGAGAGCTTCAGGACCACCGTACCTACATACCTTCCTGCCAGCGTGTCCATCACGCCAATCACGCGGTGCAACGCCGCGACGGTGGCCGTGTCTAGCTGTGCGCTGCTGCTGCTGCTGCCGCCGCCGCCGCCGCTGCCGCGGGCGCTTTCTGCCTTCGGTGGCAGAAGCGATGACAGCAGTGCTCCGAGTGCTGTTGGGACAGCGGCCGCCAACGCATGCGGCAGTAGCAACGGCTCTTTTGAGACCTGTGGTTGCGCGACAACGGGACAACGGGAGACTTTATTTGTGACTGAGGAGTTAATTGCAGCAGGGCAATGCACAGTTTTTTCAGGTTAAGTAAGGGTTCAGCGATGACAGCAGTGCTCCAAGTGCTGTTGGGACGGCGGCCGCCAGCGCGTGCGGCAGCAGCAACGGCTCCTTTGAGACCTGCCGCCGCGCGACGGTGGGAGACTTTGTGATGGTGACCATCGAGAGGCTGACAATAACAGAATAAAGCGCTCTCTCCTGTAGTGTGTGTTTCCACATGTGTGGCTGAGTTGTATGCTTGGTGTGCGGCCATTCTGACAGTGTCTGATGCGGGTGCTGCTTGTGTAGAGGCTGGCAGCAGCAACATGAAAGCTTGTCTCTATCATAAGAAGTGCTTGTATCAACGTGTACGAGCTGAGCTGTATGCTTGGTGCTCAGTTACTGTGACAGTGGCTGCTGCTTGTCATTGGCTGCTGCTAGTGAATGTGGCAGCAGCATCATCGATCCCACAAGGCACTGAAAAAATCTCAATTCGTAGTCTCGATGTTATTTTGTTGGTATCATCTCACGGACAAAATTTGAACAGTATCACACCTCAAAGTGACTGCTCACGCCCCAGGCGAAAATGATACTTCTGAAGTACTCCAGGTAATTTTATGATTATCTGAAGGTGACTGTACCTCAAGAAGGACCTTGAGCGCTGCTGATCTTGCTCGCCGAGCACTGCCGCTGCGGTGTGCGTCGCCTCGGAAGGAGAACAGGTGGCGCGTCACAGCGCACAGCCCTCCGCCGCTGCCGCCGGCGCCGGCGACGGCCGCTCTGCGAGCAGCAGCAGCACAGCATATGTGGTGGTGATTTTTGCATCATACGTAGCAAAACAGCGCGAATTATGACCATCACCTGGCATAATGCTGCCGGCGCTGCCGGCGGCAGCTCTGCACGCAGCACATGCGTAACACACGCTGCGGTTTGACCAGTGATGCACGAAGATATGCCTAAGCTGTTGTGAAATGTGAGCACTTCAGGCCACGTGTAACGTGCATCTGTGCTGCAACGCATAGGTCCCATGCGTCAGTTTTACACAAAGTCCTAGGGTTACAGTATGTGAAGATGAGGGTTGGCCTACAATGGCGACTATGCGCGCAGCGGCGCACGCTGGCAGAGGAGGAATAAACAGATACGTTCAATCGTTCCTGTGCAGGCAACTCATGTGCTAGTGGGTATGAAATACAGTAATTTCAGAGGCATTGACAAGGCATTCGTTATCAACATGATTGCGCCGCCTGACAGGCACAAGTGCCTACTGCAGCACTTCTGATCCTCAGTACATGCAACCAGCCATTGTGAGTTAAATGTAGGGTCAGGGTTTGGGCAGGAGTGGTGAGTACAGACATCACGTGCCGGATCAAGGCGGATAAGCAAAAGCAATACTTCAAATGCCATGTCATGCACACATTAATGCCACCTCCACTCTCTGGGACGATGTGCACCTGTTGCTGCCCGCAAATGTGCAGCTGCTGGGCTGGACGAGAGGCACTAGGGCACGAAGCAGCGCTCCACGCGTCTCAACGCTCGGGCGCCTGATGGCGATGCCGCCGCCCGCCGCGCTGCCGCCGCCGCCGCCGCTGCTGTTGCTGCTGCTGCTGCCAGCGAAGCGCGCGTCTGCAGCGCCGCGCCAGCGCTTCAGAGCGTCTTGCAGCTGAACGACGCAAGTGGGGGGGGGGGGGGGGGGGGGGGCACGTTGTATTGTCAAGAACAGGCTTTGCCGAGAACAGTCCTTAATGGGTGGTGTGTCGTGCGCAAGGCACAGTCTGTGCCGGAAAGTCTCTGACTCTGCACGAGCCAGAAACATTGAGGTCGTCCATTAGCGTGGCTGACTCAACGGGGAAAAGATGGAGGCACCTAGCGAGAGGAGCAGTGCTGCCACAGCTGTGTGGATGGCACATTTTAGTCTCAAAACAAAACGCCGGAGGACAGTACCATGGTGTCGCCCATTTCATGGGCAGGCCTGCCTGTGATGCTGGCGAGAGTCACTGTGTGGATGAACCTCAGCAGGAACGTTGACTTGTGTGACTCATGAGCATGGCCGTGGTACACCGAGCTGCACAATGCAATTGCTGCTCTGCACCAGCAACGCAGAGGTGACTTAATGTGGGCGAGCAGTGCACAATGAGGGGATGGAGCCAGTTCACACAGGTACGTATGGACTTGTATTTATAAAGGCCCAAGGGAGGCCGGGTTGCCTATGCTATTCACACAGGTACTGATGTCGCTCAGAATGTCAATCTGCAAGTAATTGCAGTATGGCGGCGGCGGTCTCATCTTGCATATCAAGGCCACTTCAAAAGCCACAGTGCTTTTGCATGAAGGCTTGAAAGGAGGCCCGAGGTGGCGCATTCGGGTACCTGCTTGTGCATCACGGCCGTGCCGCCGTCGCTGCCACCTCCGCTGCTGCCAACGCCGCTGTCGCCGCGGCGCCAGCGCTGCACGCGCCACCAGCGCTGCACGAGCCGCGTCGCTTCCTCAACGTCGCGCAGCAGCAGGCGCGTGATGCGCGCCGCAGCGCTGCTCAGTATACAAAAGACAGTATACAAAAGACAGTGTGCAGTGCATATGTAAGTTAGGGGCAGGGTGCGTGTAGCCGCAGCACTGCGCAGTAAACAAAGCAACACGGAGTGCATATATTGATAATGTGTAGCCGCAGCGCTGCTCAATAAAGAAAGCAGCGCGGAATATATACATCAGGCAGAATGAAGCTGCGTGTACCGCCTGGGGGGAGCTCGCGGCACGCGCACACCATGCCTGTTGTGCGGGAGCCAACGCATGATCACATGTGGCCGGGCAGCGCTGCGGGGCGCGCGGTGCGACACGCGGCATGCAGTGAAGTTCAACTGCAACTTTGGCTGTAGCCCTTCTCAGCACACAGTTAACCACTGAGAGTTTTCATGAGTCAGCAGCATGTCGCGTGCAGTGCCTTTGCGGGCTCGTAGTGTGTATGCTTGCGTTGTCATATTTACGCAGCGGCGGGTACGTGTCGTACCTATGTAACGGCAGACGCGTATTGCGCAGCAGTGCTAATGTGCATAATGCAGCGCGCGGAGTGTACACGTGAGCAGGAAGTTGCGCGGAGATGCCTGTTGGACAGGTGGCTGCAATGAGCGCAATTGCATCTTTTCAACAGTCCATCAATATTTACTATAGTATGCATATCAGTGTCCGTCTTTAAATCACATATTGTGCGCAAATAACCAAGGCTCGTAGCATGTGTTGCAGTGTGTTGGGCAGCAGCAGGCGCAAGGCACACACCGCAGCGCTGCTCAGCGTGCAGCGCAGCGTACCGAGTGAACGCCTCAGCAGGAAGCTGCGCGTAAAGCCTGTCAAGGGCCGGTGGCAACGCTCAACTCACGCGTCGTGTGTATGCAGCAGTACGTGTGAGGCGCAGCACGGGAAATCTGCATTGAGACAACTCGTGCTTCAAAACAACGGCCGCAGGATGCGTGTGCAGGAAGTCAGCCGCGTGCAGCACGTTTGGCCAACCTTTGCTGCATTGGCTACGCACTTCAAAGTGTGCAATGGTTCAATCGTTATCACCGCACATTGGACAACACTATCATCTGCTGGCGTTTTCGACGGTTCCTGCTAAATTGAACCGCTTCTGTGTAAGCATATTTTGAGCACATACAATAATGAGGCTATGTATGCATATTTGAGCACGTACAATAATGAGGTAGTGTTTGAGACCAGATCACAAGCTTACAATTGTAATAAGCTCACTTTCTTTCTTTCTGACTGTGTTCACTTCAAGGTACTCGTTGATCATATGCAATTGTTCAGCTTTGATCACAAGCAGGGAATTGAGGCACGTCCACCTCTCAACTCCAAGTGTTCTTTAACTACAGTAGAGATGCATCCGTGCCTGAAGCGCATCTACTGCCCTGGCAGGCTTGCAGTCCCTTCTCAGCACTTCCGCCATCTGAATATTCCACAGCGCTGCTGCGCGTATGCTGCCCTGTCAGGCTTGCAGCCGGTTCTCAGCACCTCCACTTTCTGACCCTAACCTTAACCCTACTTCTGCATGCATACTGACTCAGACTTGCCTGAGGTGAGTCAACGCGTCAGCTCTTGAGGGGGCGAGCGCCTCCAGTAGGGGCGCCAGATTTGCAACTGCAGGCGGCAGGGCCGGCTTCAGGGGTCCCGGCAGGCCATCGCTCACGATAGTCTGCAGCGCCCGGCACGAGAAAGTTGTTGAGCATGAAAGTGTTGTGAAATGATACTGGCAGTACAGGCTGGAGTTGGACCTTGGTCATGGTGGGCAGGACAAGGTGCGCATGTGATCAGGAACAATGGTACGGCTTACATGTGAATGGCCCCCGCAGTACGCACTTGAACTCTAGGGGGCCTGGCGCCTTCCCGATAAGGATTATCTGCAGCGCCCAGAGAAACCAATCGATGCTCTGTGTGGTTGCTCACTTCTTCAACTTCTGGTAACGCACCTCCAGTGCCCGATCCAACTTCAAGCGCACGGCGGCGTGCACGCTGGCGAGCCGCAGCAGCATGCCCGTCGCCAGCGCGCAGCGCCGCCGCGACGGCGCCGCACATCACACAAACACTCGGTGCTGTGAAGTGCTCTGCTTACGCTCCGCCCAACAGTACCTACACCGACCCCAGCGCGCGCCCCGTAACCTTCCTTCAAACTTCTGAAGTTGACGCACCTCCAGCGCCCGATCCAACTTCAAGCGCGCGGCGGCGTGCGCATCGGCGAGCCGCAGCAGCATGCCCGTTGCCAGCGCGCAGCGCCGCCGCGACGGCGCCGCGTAGCACTCCGCCAGCAGCGTGTCGAACACCGCCGCCGCCTGCCCGGCGCCCCAGCCGTGTATGTCCCAGTCGGCGACGGCGTCGGCGATAGAGGCGGCGCCCTCGGAGTCGGCAGTTATGGCTGTTACGGCAGTTGAGTCGTCTGCGGCGTCTGCTGCGCGTTCGTCGCCGCTGGCCTGCGGGTGATGCGAGAGGAGGGGTTTGATGGCGGTAGCTCTTGCTTTGGCAGCTGTTTTTTTAGCGAGTGGGGCAGGCTTGGTGGAAGCAGCTGCAGCGGGCAATGATGTCTACTGGGCTGTGGGGATCTGGGGGTGCACAGACGGGCCTTGCGCCCGCTTCATGCACTCACGGCTCGCAGAAGCGCTTGGGCTAACGCGTATACCAACGACCCGACAGAGTGTTGTGTCATGTGCTTGTTCTGATGGTGTGTTTCTCACATGCGCGCCATGCTCCAGCAAGTTTACGAAACCTCCACATTTGTACACAAGCAGTGCTGGGTGACATCGTCTTTAAACGGGTAAGCAGAGGCAGTGTACTCTCACGCAGGAGCGGGATATGTATCCCTTGCAGAACAGTAGGGCTAAGGCGCACAATCGAAAGCCGCGCACGTGACTGAACGGCAAAATTATATAAATCAACAGCCCCAACACCAAGTGTACCGCCCACCCAGGCGATCTGCCCCCCCGGTTGATATGCCTGACCGTGAGAGCACACCAAACGTGGAATAGCGGCAGGGCTGAAATTGGATGTATGGCACCCTTTGTAAACTACTCAGCGATGCTTTCCTGGCATGAGTGAACCATCGCAACTACAGCTGTGCACTTATGTAAATTGATTTGAAACCCCCTCTGTCTCACCGCGCCGCTCCCATCCGAGGACTCGTCATAGGAGTCATAGTCAGAGTCTCCGTGCCCGCCCCTCCGCGCCCGAGGCTTCCTCTTTTTCCGCACCCCCCCCTGCATGAGCCGCATGCGCCCTACCCCCAGCCCCTGAATGTGGTCCGCGATAGGATTGCTGTGGCCAGCAGCGCTCGTCTCGGCGATGCCTGGGGGGAAGTGAAGAAAGTGAAAAAGTCACGGTGGCAGCGCATACAAGAAGGGCGCGTGGCGTAAGCCCTAACCCGAGAGCGTGTACAAACTCTCCGAGATGAGTTGCAGGCGCGCACACGCAGCAACCAGGTTGTGAGTGCGGTCTACAGGCGGGGTGGCGGTGAAGAGCAGAACACGGTTGCCGCCGCGCTCGCAACTAACAAGCTTCACGAGCATATAAGCAACGAGGTACATGCAGCTCACTGCATCACGTCAAAAACAGAGGCCTCAGCGATGCCTGCCAGTGCAACCTTTTGCTGGCGTAGGCGGAAGGCTATGCATGGGCTGTGACTGCAGCATCGTGCAGCATGCCAATTGCTGCAGCTTCAGACGCCCAAGCATCTGATAGCTGTGTTGCAGCTGGCTGCCTTTGCATCAGAATAGCATGCGCTGCTCATTGAGATTATATACGAAAGTCTTGTCCTACTGGTAAGTTCTCAACATCATGTGGCAGAGACAATCGCGCATCTTGAAGGCTGTTGCTACGCAACGCCCACCAGGCACCGCTCCAGCCAAGTCTGGTACAAACTGCAGTAGCTTACGTCCAGCGACATTTGAGGTGGCAACAAAGCGCAGTTCCGCAACAAAACAACTGTGCTTGGAGATATGTGTGCTCCTTTTGCTCATGTCAGCGAACGCAAGTGCTGATCAAAGGTGTGTGTCAGGATGTGAGCAAATGTACACAGATCGGGCGCCCAATCTCTGCATTGCTGGCTCGTGGTTCCAAAGACCAAATGCTACTTGGCGAGCAGTTGAGGTACCATCAATCCCTTGCTTCAGAAAAAAACACACCCATAATTTTGTTGCTTCTATTCAGAGGTCAGAACGTGTGTGTGCACAGACCTGCACCTAACAACCAGCTAGAGCTTGCTTGGTCAACTCTTCCACTTCATGAGCCGCATAGATTTTGCGACCAGCGACACTTGAGTGCCGCGCTCCCTGCTGTGCCCGACTCAACCAGGCTTCGTCTGCTACCCTACGTTAACTCACCTAGCTTCTCCATCTTCTTCGCATAGAGCTGCACCGCCTTCCCTTGCCTGGCCACCCTGTCAGCGGTGCCTCCAAGGTCCTGCTCCCATGGCTCCGGAGGCAGCAGCAAGTGCCCTCCTGCAGGCGGGACACCACCAACTGCACACTTTTCCTCGTGCGTGATGGCCTGTAGGATGCGGCTGTCGAGCGCTCTCGCCGCCATGCTGCTGCGTGTTACTGCGCCGACTCGACTGTTCTCGCTGTCAACAGCTTTGATGATCGCTGCAGCAGCCACTTGTGATTTCGCATGTCTTTTGTCTGCTTTCGGCTGCTTCATGTTCTTCTGCCACCAACGATTGAAGATTTCCGTTACGTAGTTGAAGTGTGGTGATGAGAGCGGTGTGTGCTGCAGCAAGTAGTGCTCTGTCTGCAGGAACGATCCAGTCCAGAGCATGGCGACCGCGCGCCCAGAACGAACAAAGCAGAACGTGGTCGCCGCTCAGGCGACAGAACCATCGAGAAAAATCGAAAATGACAAGGCGCCCTGAGCGAGAATTAATTAAGAAGCACAACGAGCTGCCGCCCTGGCGGCGGCATTGGTTACGTGCCATGCAGTGGCTGCAGGCGGCACAGCCGCTCCAGTGCCGGCTGCTAACGGCGCAGCCATTCTGGCGGCACACCTGCCGCTGGGCCAGTGGCCGCGGCGGCAGCGGCAGCGCACAACTACGCAGAGTCTGGCGGCAGCAGCAGCTGCTCCAGTTTTCAAAACAGCAGCAGCACATGGTGCACCTGCCCACTATCACTGCCAGTGGCAGCAGCACCAATGGCAGCTGCTGCAGGCATTCTTAGACTAGTAGCCTAGGGCAACACAACTGCCTCCAGGCCCGACGGCTGCTGCAGCAGGTGCAACAGGGGCAGCGGCAGCAGGCAGCGCCGCAGCCGTGCCGGCCACAGCAGCGGCAATGGCGGTGACAGCGGCCAATATGGCAGGTGCCGCACCTGCACCAGAGGCAGCAGCAGTACCACCAGCAGCAACTTGTAGAACGACAGGCAACGCAGCCGCGCCAACGCACGCAGCAGCAGCAGCCGTCAATGCAGGCGCTGCGCGCTCCACACCAGCAATCATGATGTTACAAGGCGCAGCAGCAGCAGTGGTGACACGGCTGCCCCTTATGCAGACGATTGCCACAGCTGCCGCATCGCTGCGTCGGCAGCAGGCAACAAGCTAGAACTTCACTTCCAAGCTACTGCCAGCAGCCCTAACGCCACTGCAGCAGCAGCAATAGCCGCCTATGCAGCGGCCGCCGCCTAATAAGCAAGAGGCCATCAAACAGACCCACTATTCTGGTCACTACGTTCAGAATTGCTACATCTTTTGAGTGATATGATGAAGATGCGGGGTGAGAGCACGCAGCCTGTCTCCAGCAAAGTATACTGACCTGTCTGCCTGCAGGGACAATCCAGGCACTGGTGACAGCTTGCCCAAGATGACACACAGCAGAACGTGGCCGCCTGACGTGTGATGCCACACGCTCAGGGGCGTGCTCTGCATGTATAAATAATTGAAACGGTAGTACACAGAAATCCCGATATGCCATTTGGCGGCGGCGGCGTTTGAGTGGTGTCGATGAGACGCTTTCAGACTGTCACACGACATGTAGATTCAGCAAGCTTCAAGTTAGATGCCATTCATCTGGGCTTTTTCGCGCCCTGAGCGAGAATTAATAAAAGTACACAGAAACTGGTTGTACAGTCGCACTGCCGCCGGCCCGCCGCCGGCCGGGGGATCGGCGCTCCGCGCATCCGCGACCCTGAAAGCCAAGAAGCAACTGAGACCCTCAGGCTTGTCCAGTAAAATCTCCAGGGCAGAACCGGTATTGACATGTCGTACGACATGTTCCGAGACACGTGCATGGCACAATGTCATGTGTCGACAACACCTGGACGCACACCACCTTGAGTTCTCCGCCGAGAGCGCACGCATCCCCCTTCCTCCTAGTAGTCTGCCAGCGCGTGAAAGCGTTCACGGGGAACGGCGCACCATACCAGATAGGAGGCAAGGACAATAAGATCGGCATTTCCGCTTCAAGTCTGACCGCTGTAGACACCGCGCACGGCGTGCTGCATGTGAGTTTTGCATCAGTTCTGGCGTCGATGCCACGATCATCATGGTCATTGCAGTGCACCTAGCCACGCGATAGCCTGAGGCGCGTGCAGATGATAGCTGCTACGCTACTAGCATATGCGTGACGCGCGAAATATATCGACCTCATGCCTACAATGCTCTGATACTGCGAGCTGAATATCTTGATCATCTGCTGCAATGCATCTGTTCACGTCTAAGGCACACTGGTGTATTTGTGTAATATAATATTACACCATCATGATAATGCTGGAGAAGTGTTGGCGGCCCTGCTCATGAGCTGCAGCAGCACGTATGCGAATATATGCGAGCATGCATGCACCACGGTGACCCCCATATATTGTAGTACGCCGCCAGTGCAGATGTACGTCAATACATTTACCGTAGTACTCACATACGCCAGTATATACGTTGTTTGTAAGTTATGCGCCATATATGCTGCACATGAATGCGTCTGTTGCACCTCTACCTAAACATAAGCAGTAACATTTACTGTTGTCAACAGTTGTGTTTATAGGCGGGGGAGCATTTGGGGCGTCAGACTTCTTGGGTACAGTGACGCGCACGTGCAACTTAAACTTTCCACACTATAGTGATGCAGGTACCCAGGATGTTGATGCTGATGATGCTATGTTTATACGCATGGAATTTCGTACGTGTGTGCGCGTATACCGCTGCAACTGTTCACCAATCAGCGCGCGCTGGGTCTAGTTGCCGGTTCCACGGGACCACCCAGGAAGTCTCAAACTTATCTGGCGCTGGCATCGCTTTTTGCACACCTGCCGACGAGGGTTTCTGCGAATTTCTTTTTCTTTTCTTATACTGTTCCGCGAAGATTGCCCTCGAGATCTGCGCTGACCAACATGGTCATTGCACCTAGCCACCTAACAGGCGCAAATGATAGCTGCTAGGCTAAGCGCGCAATATATCGACCTCATGCCTACCATGCTCTGATACTGCCAGCTGATATCTTGATCATCTGCTGCTGTCAAGCATGCAACTGTGCATATGTCTAAGGCACTTGTATATTTGTGTCAGCACACCATGATAGTGCTGGGGAAGTGATGCCATGCTCATGAGCTGCAGCAGCATATATGGGCATGCACCACCCCCATATACTGTAGTTTGCCGCCAGACTGAGTGCGGATGTGCGTCAACACATTCGCCGAAGTACGCACATGCGCCAATGTATACGTTGTTTGTAGTACGTGTGGACTTGTACAGTTATGCGCCATATATGCTGCACACAAATGAGTTTGTTGCAACTCTACTTAAAAACTCAGTAAAAGCAGTAACTGTTGTCAACAGTTGTGTCTGTAGGCAAGGGAGCCTTCAAGAAGTTCGGGGCGCAAGCCTTTTTGGATACATTGACTGAGGCGCGCGTGCAACTTGAACTTTCCACACTAACGTGCAGGATCGATGATCTATTTTCTACGAATGGGATATTTCGTACGTGTATATGTATGCGAATATATCGCTGCAACTGTTCAACAGTCAGCGCGCGCTGGGTCTAGTTGCTGCGTCCGCGGGACCACCCAAAACTTATCTGGGAATTGAGGATTTCTCTCGCTGTTCTGCGAAATTTCTTTGCTCTCTTTGCACGTTCCGTGAAGTTTCCAGATCTGGTATCAATCATGCACCAGCAATGACAGCCCGTTTGCTGCGCGTGGCAGCGCTGCTGCTCTTCTTGGCGGCAGGTGCATCTGCTCCCTCTTCAAGCTCTGCTGATGCTGGCATGCCTTCCTGCACATTGTTTGCAAAGGAACTCACAGTTGCCAGCGCCAGCGAATGGCAGGGCCTCGTCAGATCCCTGGCCGCCTGTGACAGCAGCGGGCTGACACTCAACGTCGTGGCGGCATGGCAAGGCACACTCGAGGCGACAGCATCTTTGTCTCTCGGCGCAAAGGCTTCGCTGACCGTTGCTTCCCAAGTGTGGATCGACAGCGGTCTGGAGGCTGACATCGCAATTGGGGATCCATGTGAGTGCTGCGCCAGAGCTGCTGGCAACAATCAGACCGCAAAAATCAGCAAACCCCTCAGGATGAGAAATCCTATGGCGAACGTGGAGTTGAACATCTTGTGAATTGTTGCAAAAGGGAAATTCACCCCAAAGTGAACTTAGCAAGTGCTCCGTGCTCATTCATCACATTTTCTAACCAGCTTCCAACAGCTGCCTTTGCCTCATAACCTCAACATGCTGAATTGCAATAGCAAACGCTGTCAGAGTTCAAGCAGACTTGGCTCAAGTAGTTCTAAGTCGCTGGGTCCTTTTCCCCCAGTTTAGTAAGTCCTGTTTTTCATTTTCAACCTCTTGATGAAGGAATATCTTAAAGGTTCAACTTGAAAGGTTCAACATAAGCAAGTTGACCTCCAGTCAATCTCATGTGCAACTTCAAGTTCTTTCAGTTGAACCATGAACGGCTATGAGATCCATGGCGCTCATCATGCAGTGCACAGCAAAACGGTTACTGTAATGGTGCACGTAGTACGTGCCATTCCCAAAACGCTAATGCCTCAGATGCGGCCTTCAGTATGCTGCACAATTACAATCGCCGTCTACGGCAGCTCTTTTGCTTCGTCATTGTATATTGTTGCCTCATGAGATCACTCACAACTTGCATTAACGCTGCATGCATGTGTGCACATGTGCGACTGCACACTATGACAGTTGGTGCACCAGACGTGGGCCAGCCAACTTTGAGCGGGGGTGGTGCGACTGCTTTGCTTAAGCTGGGAGCAGGCAGCAGCCTGACGCTTGTAGGCATGCGCGTGGAGGGTGGCATTGGGCCCTGCCCCTTCACGGCGCACAGTGTCACAGACGACAGCACGCAATATAGCGGTGGCGCGGTCAGGAGCATGGATAATCATGATGATGTGTGCGCCCAGGTGTTGTCGATGCAACGCATCTCGGTACCTGTACGAATGTCGTACAGGTACCGAGATGCGTTGCATCGTGACATTCGTACAGGTACCGAGATGCGTTGCATCGACAACACCTGGGCGCACAGATGCGGCAGTAACTGCGGTGGGGTGCGTCTTTGCCAGCAATAGAGGTGAGGACTCGGAGTTTGTGATCCAACACTTACAGTACTCTGCGGCAGCACAAATTTGCCACGCACACTGCAGCAGTCCACACTCAGTGACAGTCTGGCAGACTCTGCTTGGCAGTTTACTGCTGCATCCGCTGCAGACGCTCCCGTTCAACAGAAGCCCTATGGCAGCACTGCATGCACTGGCTTCCGGTAAGGTAATGACGGCGCACCATGATCATGGCAACACATGCGGCAATGGCATCACAGGTGAAGCTAGCTGGCAAGCGAACTGCGTGAGGCATAGAACTTCAGAGCTCTAGTCTGAGGCGCTCAAAGTTAACAACTGTACATCAAACATGTTCACCTCACCGCGTGCACTTTTTACTCTGTACTGTGTTCCCATGCATACCAGCCGGCAGCATGCTACAAGGGTGGCGCCATTTAAGCCTCAATTGTCACTGCCAAGCGGAGTAGCTTCACAGACAACTCAGCGGGCCCAACGCCGGACGCAGAGCAGGCGGAACTTGGGACCATCAGCGACACAAACACCTATGATGGGGGCTCGGGTGGGGCCATTTACGCAGGCACGGCAGACATCGCAGCCTGTGTCTTTTCCAACAACATTGCGAAAGGGCAGGGCGGTACGGTGTTCATTGCGCATGCAGCAGCCGTTAACGTCAAGGAGCCAGCGCTGACGATCAGCCACCCAAGCTTTGAAGATGGGCGCACCGTCACGATGGCAAATCGGTACAATAACGGCAACGCAGTGTGGGGGCAGGTGCAGGTGGCTGCATTGTGTCAGAGACTGCTCCCATCACCATCACGGACTCGCAGTTTGTCAGGTGAGTAGAGATCTGCTGACTTGAGCTGGTGCTTGATGTTTCACCACAATGCCATGTGAAAACGACAATGATTGCACATGCGGTGCATGCACGTAACGTGGCATGTGGGCGGCGTGGGCGGCGCGCTAAGGGACAAAGGGGTGTGCGCTTGCACACATGCAATTGCAGCAATGACTCCGTGAATTCAGCAAGTGTAATTGAATGTCGGTAATGACACGGGCATGGCATATTGTGGCGAGCGAAGCTTTAATGACTTGCACATGGTACCTGTGTACTTGGTATTCATATATAAAATTTCCAAGGGGGGCCGGGTGTCCTATGCCATCGTGAAGTTTGCTTCTACGCAGCGCATTATACAAGCAGCTGCGCAGTGTGCCTCATGGCTGAAGTGGTTTGAACATTGCTCTACTCAGACACCGTGAGGCAGTCAACTTGAAGCAGATACCATTAGTTGTGTTGTTAGTTAAGAAGAACATGTTTACTGCATCAAATACTAGCTGCAGTATCAGATGTACTAGTGTAACTGGGCAGGAGCGATATGTGGCCTTATTTGCTCATTGCCCAAGCATATATGGCGCTGCTCACGGGCATGTGCTATTGCGGTGCACTAGCATGACACATTGTGCTCCGCACTGAAGTGCCTGTGCCCACACAACGCAAGCTAACGTGCTGGTGCACTTCACGTGCTGATGGTGCTTCAGATCCTATACTCCGCTATCATGTGAGTTTGTTCTGTCAAAAGAACAGTTATGGTTGGTTTATGTCATCCTGTTGCATCAGACTACTCAGCCTGCCAGCCGCAGTACCAACAGCATTTGGTTTGTTTTCTTCTGCTTCTTGCGTACCAGGTGCATTGCGCACGGTGACGGCGGCGCCATCGCTGCGTACAACGCAGCTGGTGGCACAGAGGGCCAGGACAACATTGGCTCTGTGACCGTGTCAAGCACATCATTTCAGGACTGTGCAGCAGGCAGTGATGGTGGAGCAGTGGCGGCCATCTACGAGAACTCCGACAACCCGCCAGTTGTGTCACTCAACGACGCGACGTTTCAAAATTGCACTGCGGGCAGCGATGGACGTGGGGGGGCAGTCAGCGCATCATCCGGTGTGACTGCCATTTACACCAAGTAAGTTAACTGAAATGCAAAAACATGCGAACACTGCTCCATGGTCGATGCACCACTACAAATGTAGCACATGGTGTGTGACAAAAAAAGTACAGCCACCACGTGGCGCACCGTACAGTGCACACCGTACAGTGCACATCAAAGTGGATGCGTTTTGATCATTCACTCAGCTCTGCACGTTTCTCAGCTCTGCAAGTCTCTCAAACTGGGCGTGCAAAAAGAGCACAACTACTGTCGGTCCCGGGGCCTGAACAGAATGAATCCTGTGCTATGGGGTGGACACGTGTACAACACAATGCTTGACTGATCAGAAATATGCTAGCTACAGTGCACTGGCAGAGAAGGGTGCTGCGGACATTGGAGTCATCAGTGGACTGCTGAGCATAGATATGCTGAGCTTTGCCTGACTGCATCAGGGTGTATCTTATCAGCCTGAGTGCTTAGCACACTGAGCTGCTGGGCAACCACTGGTGTTTATTACATGTTGCCAGCGTGATCTAGACTGCAGTTTTGACGACTTGGCAGATCGAGGAAACATCGTACAAGTGAATGTTCGCGTGTTCAAGCAGGCAGATGGCTTGTGCTGGAGGACCAAAAGTGGGGTGCTGTCATCTCTCAAGCTGGTTTTCACGCTGACACAACCCCCCTGCAACAGCATAGTGAGGGCAGCTCAACGAGCAGCATCCAGACGGTGTTATTGAATCAGCAAGCATGTGTGCACTGCAGTGTCACTGCAGGTGCAGATGATAAGCTACCGCTTGCGCCCAGGGTGCCATGGCCTGGCATGAGCATATATTATTGGTAATAAATATCAAAGTATCACTTGTGAACAAGAAAAAAACTTGGTGTGAAAGTTGCTCAGCTGCTCGTACTTGTAATGGTGCCACCTGCAGTACTGATCACTCAGTAGACAAGTCTCTAGGGTCGAAGTACCAAGAAAACTGGGTGATGTCACGTTGTAGCCCTATGATGACCTGCTGACTACTTCCTTGTTTAAATGAATCCGGATGTCATATTCTACTTGAATAGTATGTTTAAACTTCAACTCCAAACTGACTTTTATTCAATTCTAATCAGCTGAATGTGCAACATTGCGGCTCAACCAACTTGTTTTTCACCTTCAACAAACGAATAGTTGCGGGTGCGTCAGATTAGGTCAGAACGCTGTCACTTTTAAGTCCAAGTGTTTGCGTGTCTGGACCAACCTCACTGTCACAGTAGCATACTTGCCTCGGTTGCATTTGGGCTTCAGGGTCCCGTTAAGCTACGCGCGCGCTTGTTTAAGCCAAAGTGTGCATGGTCTCATTTGTCGGCCGCCTTTTATGTAGAACTGTGTGGGTTCACTTGTGTCAGCCGTGGCCTTGGACTTCTCAGGGTTTGGGCGTATGCCTGCAATTGACTGTGCCCCAGGTCCTAGTCTCATTATTTGAACAGTTGGTTTTTGAACAGTTCTGCCTGGCCTCACATGCTTTATGCTGCCTCTACAATCCTCTCAAACATGTCTTGAATATGGGCAGTTTACGCCTCTACGATTTTGTCGCAGATGAGCACATCAGCAATGGCACATGAGTCGAGTGGTTTGCCAAGAGCTGTGTTACAGCTGGGGAGGGCAGTAGTGCAAGTGGTAGGAGTGGTGGTAACAGTAGCTGCAGTCACTGTAGTGGTAGCTGCACCGCAGCAACCGTTGGGTGGGAATGGAATCCGCCTAGGCGCACCCTGTGTGCTGCTGCACTCAATTTGGAAGCCACTGGCAGTTGCTAACGGTATGATGTCTATACCACACATATTCTGGATACAATATTGACAGTGTTTTTCACCGCTCAGCCACATACAAACAACCTACAAACAACAAAAATACTTCCAAGTTTGCACCAGTAGCACCAAGACGGCGGACATCATGCATGCTGAGTTTGCTGTGTGTGCTGCCCGTGCGGTGCCGCCTGCTGCTGAGCAGATTTTATAGCTGCCGCGCGCTGCGCGGTGGCGCCATCGCTTATGACCTGCGGCAGCGCCTTTGGACCTCTGACCTAAAATCGGTGCCGCCACCGGACAAAATCACGTGCCAACACTGCGTCTTTGAGCGCAACCAAGCATTTGCGACGGGCGGCGCATTGTATGCCTCCGACATCAATGACCTCGGCTTCGAGTTCCACTACAGCTTACTAATCGAGGACAGCACATTCAATGAAAACACGGCGGGTGGCGGTGGCGCAGTGGCTGTTGTGACAGACTACACTAACAAAACGGCACTGGAGATAGCCAGGTCCACCTTCACTAACAATGGCGCTTTTCAGGGTGGTGGAGGCATGCTGCTTCTTGGAGACTTCGGGGACGCCCTGCTTCAGCAGCTGACGTTTGAGAACAGCACTGGGGGGCACGGCGGGGCGGTTCTGTTCACAGTGTGGCCCTCACCAAAAGGTAGGCATGGATGCGAATGCATGACTCTAGAGCATGCACCGCATGCTCAGAGGCTCTCCTGAGCGTGTGTGTGGCGTGTGTTGCTCATGTACCGTCGTAGTCGCCTGTTTGAATGACAGGCGCTCTGGCAGCACGATTAGGTGACTGACATTTTTTTTTTTGATGCTTTGGAGCACATTGTCGAATTGAATCACCACCTAAAGCAAGATATGCGTCACTGTACAACAACTTGTTTAATTCTCAGTGTGTGCTGATCGCTTTACAGTTGCGGCTGCCCTGGAGGATAAAGCGATGTCTGTCAAGACAAACGTCGCCAATGACTGCTACAATGACGGCTATGGCTCATCAAACAGTGGCTGGGCACCACCGGCAGTCGCACGTGCGCAGACGTCGACAGCCCGCCGCAAGGTGCCACTATGGCATCCACAACGGCTGAGCTGTCAACAGACTACACTTCCTTCATCAGCTGTGACATCGGGTAAGCACACTGCAGGCTGCATCATCAGATCCTTTCAACAGCATTGACTCATTGTGCTCATTAGGCAATGTCTGTTTGCTTGTTGCAGGCACTATGCTCATGCACCATGGTGCCTGCATGACATTGTGATGTAGCTGTATGACTTTGCCATGACTCTGCAGATTCTGAACTACTGCTGGGCACTCATGCATGCGCTTTCATCTTCAATGCTAAGTGGCATGCCCCTTACCGCCACATCGCTCCTGGTGCACAGCTACTTTACGCAGGACGGCAAGACTTGCACTCTGTGTGCGGATGATCCCGGTCTTGATTGCGCCGATGCCGCCACAACAATCCCCACTCTGAGGCTCAAATCTGGCTACTGGCGCGGCACGCTAGATGATGATGCAGTGTCCCAGTGCTGGTATGCTGACGCCTGCGTGGGCGGCAGGGCGCCGCGAGACGCCACTAACGGCAACGGCTATTGCTGTTGGGTATGTGGGGCCATGTAAGTTCACTTTGCAGCCGCCCATGGGGCCTTTTAAACCCTTGGTAACTTAGATTGAATTTGTACTTGCCTGCCAGTGGCTTCATCACATCACAATCGTTGTAGTGGCGCTGTCACATGCTACCTGCTGCGCACGTGTACGTACAGCAACATCAAGTAGAGCAGAAACGCACCGGCAGTTACACCTAGTTCTCGACTTTTCTGCCTTCAAGAAGTTCGCTGGCCCCTGACGACACCATTGACGATTGTATGTGCCGCTCATGCTTGAACCCTCAGACTGCGCCGTGTGCGACGCGAGCATCGGCTACATTAGCAGTGGCAAGTACAAGTGTGACCAGTGCACTCCAGCCACGCGCACCGCCACCGCCATCGCCATCATCGTTGTGTGCCTGGTCGCATTGGGCGCAGGCGCATACCTGCTGCCAACGCTGGAGATCAACGGCACAAAGGGCGCGCTCGCTTGGTGGGGCAACCTAAAGTTCAGCAAGCCGTTGAAGCAAGGTTTGCGGCAGCACCAGAGTGGGCCGCATCAGCAGAATCCTGAGCAGCCCGTCAGTGAGCTACACCAGCTTGACACTGGGGGTGACGCTGAACTGGGCCAACAAGACCAGGGAGACAATTGTGGGCAGCACAGCGCGCGGCAGGTGGCTCCGCTTGGCGGCCAGCAGCAGATGGCCGACGCGCAGCCAATGCAACACGCGCTGGCCCTAGGGGGCGGTGGAGGGGCGCCCCAGTCACAGCGGCGCCGGTGCGTGGCTCTGGACTACCTGCGCATCCCCATAGTTGTGGTGCAGCTCGTGTGCGGCTTCCTGGCTGTGACAGGCCTGCCGTTGCCCGACGTTTACGAGGACTTCCTAAACCGCCTCAGTGTCACCCTCGATCTCACCCTCAACACCGGCTGCATCCTCAGCCTCGACTTCTATAAGAGACTGCTGCCATAACGCTGGCGCCGCTGTGCGCAATTGCAGTGCTCGCGGCGTCCTGGGCTGTGTCGCAGCGGCGTGCGCGCCGGCTAGAGCGGCAGACTGAGTGCAGCCCCGAGATCGCTGCGCAGAAGCGGACACGGTCGCTTCACCGCCACTGGACCGCGTTCCTGGCCTTGCTGTTCAACGAGGTTCGTGATCTACAGCACGGTGTCGAGCGTGGTCTTCCTGACCTTTGCGTGCCAGCACTTCCCCGAGCTGGGCGCGTCCTACCTGCGCGCGGACTACTCCATCCAGTGCTATGACGCGCGCTACTGGAGGTACTTCGCGTACGCGGTCGTCATGGCGGCCTTGTACCCCATTGGCACGCCCGCGCTGTACGCGTGGCTGCTCTGGCACAAGCACAGGCTGGCGCGCGTTGCCGAGCCCGAACTGATGCCCGCCAGAGCCAGCGCGTCACCGCTGGAGGTGCGCAAACCGCTGCGGCGCGGGCCCCTGCACGGGTCGATGCTCAGCATGGACCTGGCGGCCAGCGGCCTAGTCGCCGTCTCCGAGTCCCCCTGCGAGAATTCTGGGCCCATCCTTTGTACTAGCGCAAGCAACAGCCTCCCTGGCCTCGGGGAGGGGTCACGTACCCTCAGTAAGTGCTCGGCTGCGCCGGTCAACAATGCTGCGAGCGCACAAGGGGGGCGCAGCGGCAAGTGGAGCGGCGGCGCTTGTGGCTGCCTCGTCGTTCCTGTGGCAGCAGCACCGCGATGAGGTGGACTGGTGGGAGATGGCAGAGTGCATGCGCCGGCTGATGCTGACGGGCTTGCTGGCGTTCATACTGCCGGGCACTGCCGGCCAAGCGGTGAGTGGTACCTTGACATTGTTGACGCCTCATGCACTGCATGCGTGCATGTGTATGCATGCACACAATGTCATGTGCCACAGTGTAATTACAGCAGCTATGCGCTGTCAGTTTTTACCGCTTGGCAGCATGAGTGTGCATGCATACGCTTAGCTGTGCGTTGTACGATTTTTGCCAGTTGGCAACATGAGTGCTGAGTGACAGAGCTCAGCCTAGTCAGCAGCACTGCCAGCAAGCACCAGTAACATGAGAAACCTTAACTGATGAGGTATAGAGCTCAGCCTAGCCAGCAGCATCAGTAACAGGAGAAACTTTAACTGATGAGGCATAGTCCCCAAAGCCAGCTCACTTCCTCACACGCACACCATCATGACCCGGTGTCGCCCCGCTGCAGGCCGTTTCAATGTTCATGGCATTCTTCAGCGCCATGGCGGCCTTGGCGGCGCGGCCGCACGCCGAGGCGTCCGCGCGGCGGCAGTACTACTTGGGCACCCTCAGCGTGTACTTCAGCACCACCATTTCCCTGCTCATGAAGCTCAACCTGACGGCGTTGAAATATGATGCAACGGGCAGTCGCAGGAGGTGATGGGGTGGGTGCTGATCGCGCTCAACGCGCTGCTCATCGCCGCCTCCGCCTGGTCGACCATGCTGGCGCTGGGAGAGACGCTCGGGGTGCGCATCACCGCGTGCTCATTCTCAGCCCAGGACTTCAGGCGCAAAGTGCTTGGCTGGTGTTGATGCATTCCGTCCGCGACCCTGGTGTGTAAATGCCGCAGGACTGTGCACCAGGTTAACAGCACATGTGCCTTACACTACCAAGTAGTAGTAGCTGGTGGGATGGGACTTGTAAATTTGCAGTTGACCGTTGTGCTGCCGCTCTGGGTGCATGGCATCTGGCATTTTTGAAATTCGGAAATTCGCTGCCGTGTGGTGTTGGAGCAGCAGTCTCTTGAGTCATGCTGGCTACAGTCATGTGGTGCAGGGCGAGGGCGTATTCTTCAGATAGTTCTGGGCCTCCACATATTTTCTGGGTGTTTCCACGTCGCTCTCTATAGCATGATTCCTTTCAGTGCATGCTTGTATTGCCTATCTCTCTTAGTAATCAACTGAACGCTCTCAGCAGGGCAACTCGCTTCTGTATAGTCTTCTCTCCCTGCTCTGCCTGTGGGACATCCCTGATCTGATCAGTCACTTCCTGACTCCAACAAGCAGCAAATTGACATGCAATGTGTCATGTCTGAAACTAAATGCGCCACGGCAGTTGTCAGCTGTCAATGATTACCTTACTTTGCGGCAGCTCACACCTTCACGACCCTGAACGCTGCAGCTAAAGACGGTGAACTGCGCAAGATATTGCACATAGACACAGCTACAAATGCAAGGTCACAGCCCAGGTTCCAAGCGCACCCATGTTCTGGGGGGGGCAACTGGTACGCCAAAGTCATTATGTATGCGTAGGAACTGCTTATAGCCAACAGTCGCATTGTCTATGCTGGTAGTGGGCGATGTGCGTGCACTGGAAGCCTTCAAGTTGGTAAAATGATGTCACTGCATGTAGCCACCTAGTGTCAACATCTGCAACCAGTGTAGCATGCTATCACTATCGTGTGACCTAGGTACCTTTTGAGATACATCTGCGTGAGCAAAGCAATCATTCAAATGATCATCAGTGCTTGATGATGACAGTCTACGTTAAGCACCTTTCCACCCGAGAATTGCTCATTATTCTTGGTGAACATAGAACCACAATGTGACACCACCGTTGATCACTCGATTCAGATTGCCAACGGTACTACATTTTAATGGAAACGAATCGAAAGATCGTAGAGCTCCAGGTGACAAGGTGTGGTTAGCCGCCAGTGCTTTCCACCAACTTGAATTGAATTACTATAGTCGCTTCTGCTGCAGCAATTTTATCCATGAGCGCGATGTGTGTTTGCTGCTTGCTACTAGTTTGCAATTTAAGTTGGCAAAAAAATCAAATTTCAGGTGAAAGTGGTCTGAGAACCAAAAAAACATGATCGTAAACGGAGGGAGGGGCCGTCGTTGTGTGGCAGCAAACAGACTGAAAATCAACATCACAACACTCGCGAGCATAGCACTCGCCGTCTGCTTGCCTGCTATGACGTTTCGGTTCCTTTCTCGACCGTGCGAGCACACAATAGGGCTAGGCAACAACAAGGCCGACACGGAAAATGTGCCACCGCCTGGGCCTAATTTGAGTATGCCAGAAAAACACCTCCAGGGGCGCGATGAAGATTGGTGCCCGGTACGTCCAGATTTTGGTCCGGTCGGCCTGAGTATACTTATAAGCACATGGCGGTAGGTACACAGTCGTCACATGACACGCAGATTCCGAATGATTCAGTATTATAAACTTTGATACTTCGAAGTACTTCGAGGTATATTAACCCTCCTTTTGTGTGCGCTGCGCGAGAATAACCAAAATGTACTCCTTCAAGTATATGTACACTATACCCCGAGATGCCATTTGGCGGCGGCGGCGTTTGAGTGGTTGTCGTCGCGACACTTTAGACTGTCATACGACATGTAGATTCCTTACAGCTAGATGCCAATCATCTGGGCTTTTTCGCGCCCTGAGCGAGAATTAATAAAAAGTACACTATACAGTACACCTTCCTGGTGTGAGCTTGTCCTCTTCATGTTTGAACTGCGCTGCCCAGACGACGCTGCTGCATGCTCCAATCTATTTTTCGGCGCAAGGGCTATGAAGCACGGCTGCAGGACAGGTTGCTGCTCTGCATGCATTGTATTCATTGAGAAGTTAAAGAGTGTAACGCATCAGCTGGGCGCCTGTTAACCTGCAGCGCTGACAAGGCTTTACAAATCGCTTGTGCGTGTGCAGCCTTGCCAGTGGCTCACAATGTGCTTGTGCAGCCTTGGCTCACAATGTGCTTGTGCAGCCTTGGCTCACAAGCAGATCACCTGCAGCCGCATCTACAAATTGCATGTTATCATATGGCCTGGCCAAGTGCACAGCACTCACGAACATGCTGGCGGACCATGGGTTTGAAGAAGGCCCACACTTTGCACATGTAGACTTCATGTGTAAAGCAATGTACGAGTCACTCCGACTGGAGCACCGTGACTGCAGTGAGCCATGTGGTGCTAAATGTCAGCGTCAAGGGCGGTGCGCCAGGCAATTGCGCCAAGTCCGCCGTGACTGCATAGAAACCTCCAAAGAAAATGGCATAAGCCATCATCATGATGAGGTGGCTCTTGTTGTATCACATAGTATACAATCAAGTGTGTGTGAGATTACTATCAGCTGACATTGCAATGTAATGCTGTGGTTTCAGTGCCACTGCTGACACATGTATCATTGTCAGATAGGGTTGCAAAAAAGCGTATTTTGAAGTTTATTTCTGAGTTCAAGTGCCGCCTTTGTGGTGGACTGTGCTGGGAACCGAGCAGACTCACCACATGCCCCGCAAATACGCCCTTTGCGCAGCATACTATGTTGAGGTTTGCTCAAGATGTATGCCTGGTTGCCAAATACGCCCCAAACACGCCGTATCTGTGTGGCCAAATACGTTTTCGTGCAACCCTACAGTATCAATGCTCACTGGCAGACGCATCGGATGCACAAGCGTTAAACTCTGCATTGTTGCCAATGATGCACAGCCAGCAAGGATGGGCCTTTTTGATGTCACCTTGCAATATATACATGCATGTACACGGTACATTCAACATACTATAGTAGAGGCTGAACGCAAAGTGATCATCAAAATTATGTCAATGTGATTTCCATGCTTTCAAAAGATCTGCCTGCATTGCTGTTGACTCAGTGTTGAGGCTCTTCGTTTTGCGCACCCAACGATTTTTTTCTCACCTCTTGAAAAATTCAAAGGCAACTTAAAGAATTGATGATAACTTGAAGTTACTCACTGGAAGCTCCACCGTTCACCTGAACGCAAGTAAATTCAATCAAATCTTCTCATGTAACCAGACGGCATCAACATTTGTGCACTGCCCAGTTGTTTCAATTTGAGAAACACGGTATGCAGTCCACCCTCGAAGTTGTTGTCGTCTTTGTTGGGGACTCTTAGTAACCCCAGAAAGGTTGCAAAAGCTTCAATCTCCGGCGCTGCAAGACGGCGAGAGCCTGCTTCAGCGGGTGACTAGTTTTGTCAGAGGATGCGATGATTCACAGGTTCCTAGTTCGCTTTGTTTTCAGTTGTTCTTCAACTCCCATTTGAAGTTGTGTACTTGAAGTTGTATATTATGTCCTGGACCGCATGGGCTGCGCGCACGATAAATCGGGCTTGCAATAACGAAATCTACGGAGGGGCCGGCGGTTCGGCGCTGGCCGGCGAGTTTGTGTCAACTCAACTCTCGTGGTTTGCCTTCTCGAAGGATGTGGCGATGGAGAACCGAAGGAGAACGGCGGCGGCCGCTACGCATCCACTGCTCGACCCATCGCTGGTGCAGCGCATCCTGACCTCCTGCGCCCAACCGTGATGATCCGAAGCACATGCCACGAATTCAGGAACGCTGTACCTCCTGCAGACGCTAGGAAGCAGCAGGAGCATGGCACGGAGCACATCACGGTGGCGGCGGATGCTGTTTCCAGCGCCGATCTCATCAACTGGGCGGTGCACAACGGCCTGGATCCGGAGGTGGCGCAGGAGTCGTGCATCTGGTACGGCGACCTGGACGGCCTGCAGCTGGTTCGCTCGCTCCACAATCTGCCGCTATCTGGGGCGTACTGTGCGAGCGCTGCCTCAGACGGCCTCTTGGACATGCTGATGTGGCTGAGGCAGAGCGGTCGCCCTTGCGGCCAGCATGTGTGCTCAGGCGCTGCAGCCGCTGGGCACCTCCATGTCCTGCAGTGGGCGCGTGCCAACGGGTGCCCATGGGGGGACGAGGGGTTGACGTGTGCACGCGCTGCGCTGCATGGTCATCTTCAAGTGCTGCAGTGGGCCCGTGCCAATGGGTGCCGCTGGGACATGGAGACCTGCGAGTTAGACGCAAACGGAGGGCACCTGGATGTGCTGCAGTGGGCCCGCGCAAACGGGTGTCCTTGGCACTCGTTCGTGTGCAACATATCTGCTGCCAAAGGGCACATTCATATGCTCCAGTGGGCTCACGCCAATGGGTGCCCCTGGGACGCGTTCACATGCGTATCCGCAGCTCAGGGAGGGCAATTGGAGGCGCTGCAGTGGGCGTGTGCCAACGGGTGCCCCTGGGACGAGCGGACATGCTCCTCTGCTGCGGCTGAAGGTCGCTTGGAGGTGCTGCAGCGGGCTCGTGCCAGCGGGTGCCCTTGGGACGCCGCCGTGTGCAGCCAGGCAGCAGAGTACGGGCATCTGCACGTGCTGCAGTGGGCCCGCGCCGATGGGTGTCCTTGGGACGCCGCCGTGTGCAGCAAGGCAGCAGAAAACGGGCATCTGCACGTGCTGCAGTGGGCCCGCGCCAATGGGTGCCCCTGGGACGAGGATGTGTGCAACAAGGCCGCAGAGCACGGACATCTCGAGGTGCTGCGGTGGGCACGCGACAACGGCTGCCCTTGGAGTCCAGAGACATACAATGCAGCCGCAGGGGCAGGCCATTTAGAGATCCTGCAGTGGGCTCGAGCCAACGGGTGCGCGTGGGACGTCAATACAGTCATCATGTCTGCGAGGCGCCACAGGCACTGGGAGGTGCTGGAGTGGGCAGAACAATCGGTGGCCACATGATGCTCCACAGGGCTGATCAGGTGACTACTCACACAGTTCTCTGTGTAAACCACCCATGCCTTGCCATTTTCATGCGGTGACTGTACTAGTAAGGCGACAATGCACAGCAGAGCGTGTGAGCGCGCGCAGACTTGGCAAGCCTGTTTGTGTACGTGTGCGTAGCGCGCCAGTTGCAGGACCTGTACTGGCTCCTGTTGTCGCTGCTGTTCCTCCGCGTAGCCGTGCCGTCTTTGGCGGTATTTGGCTATTCCGTTAAGTATGCTACATATAGCTTTGGTCCTCTCAATGGTGCGCAATTTCTCCCTGGCTCTGATTCTGGATGCAAATGTGCTCGCAATGCCTGGAGCGCGTCAGCACCCAGTACTTCCACAAATTAGATAGCATATCGATAATACATAATGAATGATTACATTATGGGCACATGCAGGTGTAGTCTAGAGGATCTGCTTGTGCGCAGGTGTTGTACCCAGCAGTAGCGCACCAGCTGCACTGCGCAAATCCTAGGAGCTGCTGCTGTTGCATCCAGCACTAGTGCACCAGCTGCATTGCACAAATCTGCTGGGCATCGCATCAGGATGGCTACTAGTAAGCCGTGTAGGGAGCGCCCGCTCCTTCACACTTGGTTTTAAGCCGTGTAGCGATCACCCCCTCCGTCACACTTAGCTCTGTCATATTCGGTGCCCCCTTTCTGTTTTCTGCAAAACCAGGTCACGTGCATTCTCCGGCGGGGGGTTCCTGGTGGGCAGCAAGCGGAAGGGGGTGATGACGATACCCTGGTATCCGCTACTAGTACTGGTGTACTGGGGCATCTATATCGGGGGGGCTGGCAGTTTGCTTGCGTGACTGCGGCCGCGGTAGAATGGAGCTGGATTTGCAGGCGACAGGGCAGTGACCAGCGGTGGAGAGTCAACTTGAAGATGACCAAGGAGCAGGTAACATCAATGCAGTACCTGCAATTCCAGTTCGTGCATTCCGTTTATTACTATCGATCAATCAGCTGTACAGGACCAGGTTAACGCCTGGGTCTTCTGGGCCTATGTGCTGCATGGCCGAACGTAGCGGCCTAGAATGTTAACATACCGCAAGGTGTGATGCGGTGTGCAGTGATGCAATCGTGTGGTTCGTAGTACTTGAGATGTGTAGGCCTTTTGTCTCGAGCACGTTGTGACACAAACGTTGATTTGCGTCAGCTGCACAGTCCATGAGCCAGTGACAACCTGTTGCATGGATACAGGGACATCATGAGTACAACTCCACTGACACACTTTTAAAAATGAATTATTGCTTGATGTTGGAGCAGAAAATCACATGAGCGATGTCGCAAACCTTTAAAAGTGTATCGCGATGCAGCTTGCGGGGTACAGATTTGCTGTCGGCGCCTCACACGGCAGCATCGAATGAAAATGACGCATCATCGAGCATGCCTTCCAAGGCGGGCAAGAGGCGTTTATTGAAACTCGCAACTGCATGGGATACCAGAGGCAAATGCAGCGCCTGATTCAATGCAGCGCCTAATTCAATGCAGCGCCAAATTCAAGTAGGTTGCAGCAGCTCTCAGCATGTCAGTACTGCCAAGTACACAGGCTTTCTGTGCTTATGTTACATGATACATTCAGGCCTCCTTGTGGTGTGTATTGGCCTGAGAAGCTTGCAGCAGGTGTATGCCCGCTGTGTGTGCCAGTGCATTAGCGCTCTTCAAACCACCTACAATTTACAGTCAAGAGAACTCATCCGTGAAATACAGTCGTCAGAACTCGATGAACGCGATGTTCACATCGTTTACATGAATGCCGTCTTGCATTTGTGTGCAGGCAGCGGGGGATCACAAGGGCTCCACAGCAGCAGCAAATCTCAACATGTGCCGGACCATTAATACAGCGCTGTTGGCACCAATGTGAAATGCAGTGAACAGAACACAAGATGGCATTTGCACTCCTGCTGCTGTGTTGAGCTGCATGACTTGTGCCTCAGAGCAGGTGCATACACATGTTATGTAGCCACTTTACTCCGCACGTTCAGAGCACGGCGTGTGTGTGTTTTGGCCTTGATGTTTGATGCGTCAGCTGCCACTGCGGCAGCTTCCCTACATACATGCTGTGGCCATGCCAAAGATTGCGCCCATTATCAAAAGGGCTGTGGAATCATGGATGATACTTTAGCAGTTAATGCAATGCTGGGCCTCGTCAGCACTGCTCGCACTCAGTGCACTCTCCAGCGCACTGAGCTGCACTTTGCACTGTACTTCGTAGATGCACCATTATGTGCCGCACCATTAGCATAGCACCGCAGACATCGCGCGTTTGCACCATGCAAGACATGCATGTATTCACACGTTGTCTGCAGCACAATGACCTCCTGTTGCATCCTTGGATTGCACCGGTTTTCTCTAGTTAGTGATGCCAGGGATTTTGAAATGCTTGATAATGTCCAGGCATGAAGCGTTGTTTTGGCACACTGAATTTGGCAGGTGGTGGCTGCTCATCAAGTGAATGAAAGTGGTAAGGCTCAGTTTCTGTTGATGTTTCTCAATGGATTCTCAGCAACAGCAAATCAGTCTGTGTGCAAGTCATTGGATTCGCAGGCTTCCAATAGAGAGCTTCGTGTCGAACTGCTTGTGCCCCTTAAAGGTGCCTCTGTGGCGGCAAGTGCAAAAATTTTCACCCCCCCCAATGCATTGTCTGTTCAAAATGAAAGTTGGCAAGATCAACTGCAACTTCCAGTTCTGAAGTTGCTCACTTTGAAGTTGTGCAGGAGCTTGTCTGTCTTTTGTGTAGCAGCTACGATATGTAAACATTGCTGCAAGACGCCTACATTGTGCCAGCGCAACGCACATCAGCAGCAGCGACAGCGCTCGGACCGGTAGACACAAGCACAGTATCATGAAAGGAGCAACTGTGATTTGTACAGCGTTGGCTGCCTGCGGCACCGTTGCAGCATCAGCAGCCAGTGGTGGCTGGTTTGTGCTGATTCCAGATGGCAGACCACCACAAGGGCCCTACTCGGTGCAGCAGCTGAACGAGTGGGTTGGGCAAGGAGTTCTGCCTCCAGGTGAGGCAGCCACGTGCTTCAACATTCGGTCCCCGTTAACGCTGACTGTGAGCTGCAATTTGTGCTTATATGCCTGGCTTTGAGAAGGCAATGCAGTTGGCGTGTGGGAGCTGATGTGTGCTTCAACATTCAGGTCAACACGTGTATGGCTCGAGTGACAAGTTCTCTCCTGCAAATTACTGCAGTCGGCGATTCGAATCATTGGAATGGAGATGTGCAACTTTGCATGCATGGCTCTTACTTATTTGCTTGGCGCTTGTTTTCCATGATGCAAATGAGATGTTGTCTTTGTATGTCAACATCGTATGACCATTGCATGCAGGCCAAGGTTCTGTCTTTGAGAGCAGAATAAATACTATCTTGTATATATTGTGCTGTGCTGACAGTTCAGTCGCACATTGCCGGTATGGCCTTGGCAGGCAGTCATGTGACCGAAGGGCAATGCAACTCGGCCCCCGAGCATTGCAATCGTCCTCTGCACCACTCCAGCTGCGAAAAGCACGCTCGCTCACTCGAAACCCTTTGCAGGTTGTTTGGCAACAAATGTTGCAGGAGACAAGAGCATACAGCACAAGGGCACTGGCGGTGTAACACGCTGCCAGGTACACGCATTCAGTCTTGCAGTCTTGCACCGCCTGCCCCCACAGCGCCCTTGACCACATCGATCTCTGAGCACTGTGCCATCATCTTTAGCTGCGCGCTGAAACGCCGCCGTCAATCGCCCGCGCTCACGATGCAGACGCAAAGGTGCAGGCGGGTCGCGGCGCATACCCGCAGCGGCTCGGCGATGTCCTAGCAGAGGCGAGCTCTGCTGTGGCTGGCAGCGACGGCGGCGGCGGCGGCGGCGGCGGCGGCGGCTGGGGTGGGGGGGACGCGACCAGCGAGGAGGAGGAGCCGCGGCGGCAGCAGCCGTCGATGCAGCGACGGCAGCAGGGCTGGGGTACGTGTGTATCTGTGCATGTTGACGGGGGGGGAGTGCGCACAGTGTGGCTTGCGCATGCGCGCGGACTGCGCGCAGCAGAATTCAAATTTTATCAAACCACATGGAAGTAGTGATGATCTCTTTGGCGAGCATTATCAGGCGTGCTTGGTAGGATGGCGGGAGCAGCAGGGGCTGCGGCAGCAGCGCCCTAGCTGGGCGGGCAGGGAAGGGCGATGAGGCCCAGCGCGAGCAGGCATGCACGCATTGAAGAACTACGTCAGCATAAATTCTGCCATACCGAGCCCTGCTTCGTGCTGTTGGCGCATGATTGTGAGAGGTGGCAACGCGAGCAAGGAGGATGATGAGGCGTGGCGCAAGAATGCATGCACATACATACAGACCGCCATATACGGAGCGCTGCTTCATCAGCACTGGTTTTGTCGCACTGGCGCTTCATCGTGACAAGCGGCAACGAGAGCAAGGAGCACGACGAGGCGTGGCGCGAACATACATACATTGAAGTATCATGTCAGCATACATACATACCACCATACCGAGCGCTGCCTCATTAGCGCTGCTTCATGGCGTTGATGCATGATTATGACAGACGGCAATGAGAGCGAGGAGGACGACGAGGCATGGCGCGAGCATACATAACCCTGCTTAGTATCATGTCGGCATACATACATAATGAGCGCTGCTTCACACCGCTCCATAATGAGCGCTGCTTCACTAGCGCTGCTGCATGGCGTTGACGCATGATTGTGATAGGCGGCAATGAGAGCGAGGAGGACGACGAGGCATGGCGCGAGCATACATAACCCTGCTTAGTATCATGTCGGCATACATACATAATGAGCGCTGCTTCACACCGCTCCATAATGAGCGCTGCTTCACTAGCGCTGCTGCATGGCGTTGACGCATGATTGTGATAGGCGGCAATGACAGCGAGGAGGACGACGATGCGTGGCGCGAGCGCCTGCGGCGCAACACGACATGCGCGCTTGAATCGTGCCGGCATACATGCATACTGTCATACTGAGCGCTGCTTCATGGCGTTGACGCATGATTGTGACAGGCGGCAATGAGAGCGAGGAGGACGACGAGGCGTGGCGCGAGCGCCTGCGGCGCCAGGCCTACGGCGCGCCGACGGGGGTCGTGGAGGGGGGCCGGCTGGCAGGGTCGGTGGCAGCGCTCAAGGGCTCCATGCTGGGCATGCTAGGTAGGTAAAACTTCCTCAAGCACTTCAGAAATTACCTTGAAGTTGCTGTGACGTGCACTATGATGGTGTGCAGTGGAAGCATTGGCCATGGGCTCTCAGTGCACGGCATTGAGCGCACTTGTTGCACGCGCGGAGGGGGCCATTTCGCTGACGCTGACTGAGTTCAGGCGCCTCTACTTTTTCTTCCCGGAAGTTTGCATCGATGTGTATGTACTTTTTATAATTCTCGCGCAGGGCGCGACAAAGCTCAGATGAATGGCATCTCACTTGAAGCTGTACGGAATCTACATGTCGTGTGAGTCTGAAAGTGTATCAAAGACAACTACTCAAACGCCGCCGCCGCCAAATGGCATCTCGGGATCCTCCCCTACGTCCTCCTCCATGTGCCCTGTGTATGTACTTCTTCTAGTCTACATATGCTGATGCACATTGAAAGCATTGGTTACGGGTTTTTTCAAGCACAGCGCATTGAGAGCTCTGTGGCGAGCGCGCAAGGAGGCGTTTTGCTGTGCTTATGCGCCAATGCTGCTGTGAGGTGTACAGCGCGCACTGTCGATTCACTCCTGAGCAAGTGATAACGTACATCAGTTCCGTTGCGCACGCTCGTGTGTTTTTATGTATACACAGTGCAGCGTACATTATGATGCCGGGTGGTACTTCAGACTGTATCAAGTGGTATACATGAACGTCCATCACATACACTCTTTTGTCTATAGTATTCGCTTCCGACAATGGGGGCACTTAAAAAGCGCTCATCAAACGCTCAAAAAGCCCCCCAACATGGAGCGTGCGCCCTCAGACGACACTGCCACAGGCCCGCATTATGCATGCGAGCACACCCATATATGAAAGAAATTCACTACTACACATGCATAGTAAGCGCGTGCTAGGACCAATCTTTCCTTTAGTATACTTCGCCACTCGACATAACCCATCAAAACGTCCATCCTTGATCAGGAATGGGGGGGTCCCCTCTCGCGCGGAGCCCCCCCCCCCCCAAGACCCCCCCCGTCCGGCCCCCCTCGCCAGCGGCCGCAGGGACCTCAGGGCCAGCAGGGGGCGTGGCAGCAGGGGCCATGCATAGTAAGCGTGCGCTAGGGACAACCTGAAGTCGGTATCCTTCACAGCTGAACATTAGACTACCTATTGGTCTATTTGTCCTACCATCAGGAATGGGGGGGTCCAAGCGCTCCAGGCGCCCCCCCCCTCCCGCGCGGAGGCCCCCCCCCACAAGACCCCCCCCGTCTGGCCCCCCTCGCCAGCGGGCGCAGGGGCCACAGGCCCAACAAGGGGGGTGGCAGCAGGGACCGCCTCCGCCGCCGCCGCCGCCACCACCAGCGGAGGATGTGCCCTATGACGTGAGTCAAAACTGGACTGAATGACTGCAAGCTCGGGCTGCGCCGAGGTTGCTCGTTGATGGGCTGATGGTTTGGTGCTTTCACGAAATCAGATAGGATACATATGTAGTGCGAGTTTGCATGGGAGGCGTCAGTTGGTGCTGTTGTTTGAGTTGAGGTTTTGTTTGTCGTGAGTGAAGAGTGGACTGAATGACTTTGAGCATGGACACAGGAGGGCTGCCTCGTGGTTGCTCGTAAATGAGCTGACGTGTCTGCTTGTCAAAAATCAGATTGATGCACAAGTACATGGCGCGAGTTGGAGTGGAAGGGGTCAGTTGAGGTTTTTTTGTGTGTGTTCAAAATTTCATGGAGCGCAAGGTGTAGGTGTTTGAGGGCGAAAGCAGAGAAGTCGTGGAGTCTACACGAGGCCGCTCTTGAAATGCGGACCCCACTCTCACTCTGGTGCAGTATTTAGCATCAAATCATAAGTTGCACGGAACCGTGCGTAGTGACGTACTTGCGACCACTCGTTGAGATTGGCCGTTGCATCCGGTCACACTTCCCATGACGTCAAGTAAACAGTGCCGTTGGCAGGTCCAGTCTTGCGTGGCGCCTCCGCTGGCGTCTGCGGACGGGGATTAGGGTTAGGGTTGGCGGCTTGCGGCGGTCTCACCTTTTCGTCCGCTGCACTGCGTGCGTGCATATAACCACTGCCATGATGACTCACTGGCAGCCCTCGTGTGGCCCTCGCATGCATGGCGCCGCTGCCGCCTGCTAGTTGAAGTTGAAGCGGATGTTACGCCGCGCTGATGCACCTGCGTCCTTCACTGGTTCGCTATTTCGCCGGTCTCCATTGCGGCCACAATCTGCGCAGCACACACCTGTGTGTGCGCAGGGAAAGAGTGGACAATAATCATCAGCTGCCTGCATTGTGATGATATCTGGTTGTCATCGTACACAGGCGGCTTTTGAGGTATTGGGCTGGCACGTATCGACTCTCTGTGCCTGCTCGCTGCTGACGACGCGCTTCAACTTCAATGTTGCAGTTGTGGCATGATCAGGGGGCGCTGCAATGATGCATGGATTATCGTCTTTGTTTTCACATTTGCTGAATGTTGTCCGCGCTTGATTCTGTGAGTGTCAGCTTTACCACTCACGCCATGTGTATTCTTTGAAGCATGCGAACAATGCGTTATGGAGTGATTTTGTCATTCAAGTTGCCAATGCGAGCAGCATCTCTAGCGTACCGCAACAATCTCTTACATTTTCTTGAAATCAATCTTTAAACTTCGCTTCTCTCATCTCATTTTGCATTTCGCTGTTGGTGGTGCCCCCACAGGAGGACACCTGGCCTCCCCCCCCGCCACCTCCTCCTGGAGCACCCCCCGGCCAATCAGAAGGGCTCATCAGAGGGGCTGGGTACCCCAGTGAGGGAAGTGCACCACCGCCACCACCCCCTGGCGCCCCAGGCAAGGCTGACATCACTTTGCCCCAAGTTCGGTTGCATGTATGAAAACGAATCAAAAGATTGTAGAGCTCTAGGTTACAAGGGATGGTTAGCCGCAAGTGCCTGCCACCAATAACCGTGGTCGCCGCTGCTGCAGCAATTTGGCCACGAGTCAAACAGTACCACCGTATCCACCAGTCAAAAATGTATATGATACATGTCGTTGCTGTGCGCATGCACAAGCCGATCCTCATATTGCTGGTGGTAGCGGCAATCCGAAACACTGTGCAAAGCATTATTTGAGGCACAAACATTAAGCTCCATTTGTCCAATGACCGAACGCTTTCATCAGCAGGGCGGTGGGTGTCTGCACAATGTTTCGTGCAAACACGCGAGCCTAGAAAGCTGGGTACTCTAATGTGCTCCTCCTTGCCGACGCGCAAGGCGTGGGGGCGGGGGCGCACATGCACACACATACATATACTTCTACTTTGAATTGTACATGTATGTGCGCGTCATTAATCTAATGGACTATAGTGCCAGCTTATGGCTGGACATTCATGCCAGGACCGGGTGCACGTTGATTATGGAAACTGTGCCGAGTGTGAGGTGACAGCATCTATATTTGTATATATATATACATGTTATATATATATATACATGTGCACGTCATGATATGATGGACTTTGGTGTTCATTTATGGCTGGATATGCGCGCTAGGACATGGTGCTCATTGATTCAGGACTTCCATGCGGCGGCGCACGAGATGGTAGCATCTCATGTTCATTGTGGCTACATACCATCATATGCTGTCAAAAGCTTTGTGTTCTGACATGGGGTTTCATTCTCGCCGGCGTGCAGGGGGTGCACAGGGCGCGGGGGCGGGGGGCGGCGGGGGCATGCCGAGCGGACCAGATGACAAGGAAATTGCAGAGTTCCTGCGGGCTCAGGCAGGGGGGCACGACGATGATGATGATCAGGTGCCTATGACACCAGTACTTGGAAACGAAAGAGTTCTACTTAGGTGACACATTGTGGTTAGCCGCAAGTGCCTCCCACCAATGACCGTGGTCGCCGCTGCTGCAGCAACTGGCCACGAGTCAAACGCAAAGTGGGATCGTGGTGCACGTGAGGGCGGCAGACATGGCCGTAGATGCTTACGGAAGTGACTTGTTGAAGTACTGCTAAGCTAACAGGGTACTGGCCGGTGACGGCCAGAACTTCAATAAGGTGAGGCACACGCACTTGACGCTTGGGAAATGACCTGTCGAAGTAGTCCGCAGTACTTTGAAGGCGTGTGGTGACATGCCCTACCGGCGATCTTCACAGGTGGTGCCTACATGGTAACATTCGTACATGTTATGCTGACTTTGTGTTTATTCTGAAGGCGGAAGGTGCAGGGGCGGACGCCCAAGGACATGACTTGTTCAAAGCAGTCTCCAGTACTTGACGGCTGAGTTGAAAACATGTGGTGACGTTTTTTTTCATAATTAGGAAACCAATATCATTTCTGCGGACTCAAAAAATTAAAAATAACAATAGATGAAGCACCTTATGCAATTTGTGATAGGAAGTGACGATGTTTTGACGTGTGCTGCAGCATGAGATGACGCCGGTTGCGAATACCGATTGCCTTTGAGCGTGCCATATGCACTCAACAAACCAGTATCCCACCCTCCTAGATGCACTATTGGTGCAAGATCGACATGATGAAGTTGTGGCTGTCTTCGCGCCGCAGGCAGCCAGTCGTGCAATGCTGAGCTCTGTGAAATAAGTTGCTGCCGGGCTGTGAAGCATGCACCCCCCCCCCCCCCCCCCCCCCCACTTCTCAGTTGCGCCACCAGTGGGCAATCGGCATTGCGTAGCTGTGATGGTCTTCACGCCACAGGGGCCCAGCTGCGGTGATAACGATGGTCAGCCATGTTTACTTCGGCAACGCTGATATGGAACCTGTCGTACTTTGCATGCCACAGCCTTCGCTGCGGGCCCCTCTGCTGCCCGTGAGACAATTCGCGGCGGTGCCTGGGGAATGCGCTAGGGGCGGAAACCTAGCCCTAATCTACCTTTAAGCTAACTCCTAACCAAATTAATGCAAAGGACCGCCCTGACACCATCGCTTGATGGCAGCAGCCCCGCCTGTACCGCCGCGCTCATCTGCACTAGCCCCACGTAAGAACGCTGACCACCGCCATCGACGCGCTTCAATTACCGCTGTGCACTGCCACCGCAGCCCCTGAGGCGACCGCCAGGGGGGCGCATGGGGGGGCGGCCCAGGGGGCGCGACCTCCCGACAGACGGTCTCGACCTTCGCGATAGTGGTGGGCCAGAGGGGGGGCGGCCGGGGGGACAGTGGAGCGGGAGCGTCAACGTCAAGGGCCTCGGGGGCACGGGCGGGGACTGGCTGAGCGAGGACACGGTGAGTATGAGCGCTGCTGTCATTGAACCCTAGGTATAGGGCTTGAGGGATTAACTGAGCGAGGACACGATGAGTATGAGCGCTGCTGCGCCTGTGCCCTAGGTATAGGTTTGAAGAGGCATGTCTTGCGTCAACATCAAGGGCCTCGGGGGCACGGGTGGGGACTGGCTGAGCTAGGACACGGTGAGAATGAGCGCTGCTGTCATTGAACCCTAGGTACAGGGCTTGAGGAATTGACTGAGCGAGGACACGGTGAGTGTGGGCGCTGTTGTGCTTGTGCCCTAAGTAGGTATAGGGTTTGAAGAAGCATGTCTTGCGTGAACGTCAAGGGCCTAGGGGGCACGGCGGGACTGGCTGAGCGAGGACACAGTGCGCACGAGCGCTGCTGTGATGAATTGAACCCTAGGTATAGGGTTTGAAGAAACAGGTGTTGCAAGCGGGGTCAACAGTGAGAAAACTGCGGGCACCGTCTTACGAATGGTTGAACGATGACACGGAAGGGTGGCTGGTTGACGTTTGAATCATAACACTTTGATGTGAACTGCATCTAAGTCGTTCATGTAGTGGTTGTGTCGACATGGTCGTTTCAGGCCGGGGGATGGAGCATTGCCAGCAGCGCTCAACCGTGATTTGCCTCCATGCCAAAATTTCCGTGAAAGCCCGACAGCTCCACACTTCAACAGCTACCGCCGCATCAATCAGTGCGTGTTCGCATGTTACCTGTCACCACGTGCTCGTGTTCCGTACGGGGCAGCGGTCAGCAGCAGCACTCGTAGTACCTGTACCGCCTGGCATGCATCGTGTGCCGCAGTGACCCAGCGCTTCCACGCACACGTCATGTCCCAACGCAGAGAAGCAGCTGGCGCCTTGAAATGTGTCACATCTCCGCTGCAGCAGGCTTCAAGTCCATGTTTGAGCACCAACTATATTTCTAAAGCAACTGTATATTACCCCATAAGAGCGTACGTCTATGTCGTTGCTGCTATTTCGGTGACCAGCGGCCATGCGCACCCAACAACCCACCAGGCCGTCGTTCTGTCATTTCTGCTGACGCCAAGAAAATGGCTTCTTGAGCTTTGTGTCGCTTCTGCCGACCCCAAACACCACTTCACTTCCAGATAAAATTCAAACACCTATATGTTGCCTGCCTGCTGATCTGCTACCAATGTATGCGCAACGCTCGCGTGCGCACGGCGGCGTCACCGCGGGCGCCATCAAGTCCGTGTTTGACTATATGTTGCCTGCCTGCTGATCTGCTACCATGTATGCGCGATACTGCTGCGTGCGCAGGGTGGACGCCCAAATCTGCTTCAGTTTTGAAAAGATTTCCCTGCACGTTGCCCGCGCGCTTACATGAAAACGAATAAAAAGATCGTAGAGCTCTAGGTGACAAGGGATGGTTAGCCGCAAGTGCCTTCCACCAATATCCGTGGTCGCCGCTGCTGCAGCGATTGGCCATGAGTCAAACAGTATCACCATTATGTGTTACCGATGTATGCGCGATGTTTGCGTGCGCAGGGAGGCGGCCCCGCAGGCGCCATGAAGTCCGTCTTTGCGCTGCCGACCAAGCTCTTCGGGCGGCGCAGCAGCAGCAGCGGCAGCAGCGCTCAGCCCCGCCGCGGCCGCGTGGTGTGGCTTTGGCCGGGGGAGAGGGTGATGGCGGCGGCGTGCGCGGCGGCGCGCGGCGCGCTGCCCGTTGCCGCCGCGCTGTGCGGCATGGGCTTCGCGGACTGCGTGAGTATGTATCTATGTATCTATATACCTATACATGCCCTGTTGCCGCATTTACCTACCCACACATGCCCGGTCAAGGGCGTGCAGCGGGCTGTCGCGGCCGCACTGTGCGGCATGGGCTTGCGGACTGCGTGAGTATGTATGTATGTATAGATATGCATACATGCCCTGTTGCCGCGTACTCGCATGTATCCTGCCAAGTGTGCGCAGCGCCCTGCCCGTCGCCGCTGCGCTGTAAGGCATGGGCTTTGCCGACTGCGTGAGTACATGTATACCTATACATGCCCCTTTGCCGCATGCACCTACCCACTCATGCCCTGTCGAGTGTGTGCAGCGCGCTGCCTGCCGGCGCCGCCGCGCTGTGCAGCGTCGGGGGCCGTGAGTCACGGATGCGATTGCCTGCGAGCGCGTGCGTACTGCTACGTTGCCCCCCCTGATGCATGGGCACTTAGTACAAGACGCACCGGTCGACTTGCGCTGTCGCTGCACTCTGGGGCACTTGTTCATTTCTGATCACGATACCTGCTTGTTCTACTAGATGCCTACTTGTTGGTTGAGCGCAGAGCGTAACTCTGCGTGAGCCACCTTTGTATAACTCGTACTTATTGCGCTCATCGCATTCATCTGTTGTCAGTCTCGCGGTCCTCATGCGATCGTCATGAAAGCTGGGCCTTCCTGTCGACTCTGTGGTCCTGTCTCATGGGCTTAGATTCTTCTCAGTTGCCGCAAAGCTCTTGAAGTCAACATCTGTGGCGATAACTGAACCCTAACCCTACGCAGCAATTCCTTAAGACTGCACTCTCCCTGCCTTTTCCAATCGTCCATGTATTCCAACCTTCCACCTCAATCCATGCTACGTGCTTCGCTCGCCCCTTTGCCCCTGCAGCTGCTGGACCTGTTGGGTTCTGTGGCGATTGCGACACCCGCGTATCTCGCGCACCTGCAGCAGGTATATAGTGCAAGCTTTGACGTGCTTTGAAAATGTGATTTACCAAGTAGTTTTGCGCACCGTTAACAGGTCTGAACTGCATTCTTTCACTTCCAGTACTTCATGTGATTCCATGATGCAACGTTGTGACTGCCATCGCCGTGCCTGCATATCTGAGTGCATCTACAGAAGGTAAATATGTATGGAATACGCCGCTCGTGCGACTTGATGCGTGCTCATTATCTTGCTACGAAAGTTTCAGCGGTCAAAGTCTACGCCTACAGTGAAGCCCGTCTGCAGCCGGAGTGTGTACATGCAGAATAGGGTTAGGATTAGGGTTAGTGTTAGGGTTAGGGTCCTGCCTCGTCACCCTTTCATAATCTTACGGATGTAGAAACCAGCTGTCCTACAACTTTGCAGTGTTGTTGCCACAACCATTCATACTTGGCGCCGATTCCAGTAGTCCAAGTTGCAGCTTGACAGTGAAATGCACTCAATGGCTCAAGGGGGATCATTCCAAGCCTGCCCTCTGGCGCCTCATGCTACATGGCGCGCGCCACTGCGGTGCTGCGTGTGCCGTGCCCACCTGCAACACGTTCATCGAAGTTGAAGTTGCGAATTGCAAATGCACAGCCGGATATAACCGCGGCACATGCATTCTGTGCTAGACACTGAGACAGCCTAAAATGCGCGCTCAGCACCCTACACTGTCTTTCTGCAGGGGAAGAAACTTCCACAATACGCATTACCATTGCGCGACGCACACATTTGAACGCACAATTGCAGTAAGGGTTTGCAACATGCAAATGACTGGATATATCCGCGCCACATGCAATTTTTTGCAGGGATCAGTAGCCGCGGGGAGTGCCCCGACACGCCTGCAGTAGGCAGCGGCGCACTTAGAGTCATAATCAAAGTCGGAGTCAGAGTCGGTGTTGCCCTTGACGCGCGTCACATCCACCCGATGCGCCTGTCGCACTACAAGATCGCAGTCATGGTTTGCCATGCAAATGACTGGGTCCGTTTGCGGCGCGTGCATTCGCTTTGAGTCGCAGTCGAGTCAAAGTTACCCTTCCCCCACATCACGCCCACCTGATGTGCTTATTGGGGTGGTTCTTTGCAGCAGCGCGCATCAATCTCACCGCGACACATGCTTTATGTGCAGGAGTGTCTGCAGTGGGCGCTGTACGTGGTGGCCATGGCGGCAGCCGCGGCGGCGGCGGACTGGCTGCTGCGCGGAGCGCTGCTGCCTCGCTCCGTGACACGCGCTGAACAAGGCGAGTCACCTCTCGAAGTAGGCGTGCTGAAGAGTACTGATGCTTCATTTGCTGTCATGTGCTCGCTCCGTCACGCGCGCCGACCAAGGCGAGTCGCCGCTTGAAGTAGGTGTGCTGCATGAAGAGCGCTGATGCATCTTTTCGCTGTCGTGTGCCGCTCCGTTGCGTACGGCGAACACGGCAAGTCATTGCTTGTAGTAGGCCTGCTGCGTGTGAAGCGCGGATGCCTCTTGTGCTGTCTTCTGCATCCGAAGGATGGCAATTTCGAAAATGACTCGGTCCGTGTCCCTAGCACTCTGAACTTCATTATCATGCCGCCAAGGCATGCAATGGTGTTACATTGCTTCGTGTACTCGTTGGCCTGGGACACCTACCCTACATGCCCCCAAAGACAAGAACAGGATTAGTTTTTTTTTTAAATGGAGTACCGGACAAGCGGTGCATTTTTTTTTAAACTCCATCATTCTTCATGTCACAATGTTGCGTCCCCGACCGGCATTCTGCAAATTTAGAATTATTCGTCAGCATGTGACAAATGTTTTCTGCGCCCTTCAAGCGCCACTCCAGTTCTCACCATGTATCATCGCTTCCCGAAATCGAAGCGCATTCGGCAGGACTGGAGCTGCGGTAAAATTATCAGGAGGTGCAAGTGCAAGCCGTGCCTGCGCACAATGACGAAGGACTCCTATGCACACTGCAACCACTCTCACGCAGTCTGCAAGCTTCAACTTGCCCTGCAGCGTGTTGCAAATCTCACTTTACCTACCAACCTCTGTTAAAATGATGTCTGCACTCTCCGTTCGCTAGCCCAGTCCTCATCACTGTCTTGAATTAAACCGCATCTGGCAGGGCTGGAGCGCGCGCTGCACGACATCGGCGGCGGGGCGCTGGCGCTTGCCCCCGCTGACACGGCGCGCATCGTGGGGGGCGCCTACTCGCGCACGCAGCAGCACCTGAAGGCAAGTCAAGTGATCAACTCCCTGCTTGATGGATGTCCCCTCGCAATCAGAGCTGGCAGTGCGTCGTTCTGTTCTTGGTGATGAACAAGGGGTGCATCGTGGGGGGCGCCTTCTCGCGCTAGCAGCAGCACTTGAAGGCAAGTCATCAACTCTTCTGATAGACGTCCCCTAGCGACTAGAGCCGGCAGTTCATGATCAACAGGGAGTGCATCTCTCCTGCTGTTGTGCAGCTGTGTCATTGGTGCTGGCGGCGCCTTGCAACGAAGTGGCAGGCTTGCTGCAGTCTCTATTGACAGTGATTATGTGCTGCTGCAAGCACGCCCGCTTCTGAAACTGCCTCCTTTGATGCGCGCCGTCGGCGTCTAAGGCCTCCCTGATGCGTGCGTTCGCGTGATGCTCGTGCTCACACATAAATACGCAGGTTCACCATGTACGCTCTAACAATGTCTTGCTGACGGCATCAGCGTTGCGCTCAGCAATTGCAAGGCTCCGAGTGCATACGTGCCCTTCATTTCGAACAATTGCCAAATGCGCAATGTGTGTGTGCACGCGCGTGCTGTTCGTCAGCTGCACAAGGTCTGCACTTAGGGTTAGGATCAGGGTTTAGGCGAAGCGCGCATCGGCCAATAAACGCAGGCTACCCGAGTGTCATGGCTGCATGCACATGATCCGCATGTGCACTTCCGTCGGAAAGGTCGCCGCTGAACAGCCGCGCCACTGCGCACGCAGGCGCTCCGCGTGTTTAGCCCGCCTTTAACCGTTGCTTACATTCCACTCACACACCGCCGTGCCGCTCCGCTGCCGCAACTCTGCGTATGTATGAGCTGTCGCCCACAACTCTCGCTCCGCGCGCGCTCCGCATCCATGCGCAAGCCACGCACTTCCACGCCATCCCCCGCCGCTAACACTCTGCGTGCTGCATTCTGCTGCAGCTGTGCGGCGGGCTGGCGGCGCTGGCGACGGCCGCCGCCGCTGCCGCGTTCACGTGGCCTGCCGCGATGGACCTCATCGCTGCCGCGCTGGCGCTGACATATGCAGTGCTCGGCGCGGAGGCGCTGCTGCTGCGCGCGACGCGCGACCCGCCGCCAGTCAACGATGGCTTTTCCAGGTGTGTGGCAATTGCTGCGCACGCTGGGCCGGCTTCAGTTGGGGTGCCGCGCTGCAGTTTGTTTGGTTGTGAAGAACACTATTGTTAGCGTTGACATGCGTGCGCAGTGGTGAAGCTGGTGCGCACGACGCGCGACCTGCCGCTGATTGACGACGCCTTCGCCAGGTATGCTGCTGCTGGGCTCGCTGCGCCGGCTTCAGTAGGGGGGGGGGTTCGCTGTGCTGGTTTCAGTAGGGGGATGCCGTGCAGTTCGTTTGCTTGTGAATGACACAGCTATTGTGAGCGTTGACGCGTGTGCGCGCGACCCGCCGCCGGTCGATAACGCCTTTTCCAGGTGCGCCGCTGCTGTGCGCGTTACGATTGAAATCAATTTTTCTTTAGTTTGTACCTCGAAGTATTATAATATATATTGGGCTTAACTGAAAAATTAAGCAAGTATTTGCAGATGCAAATCTCAGTCTTCGTAACTCACAAATTTGATGGATAATCGTGCAGGGGTGCGGGCGCGCTGTGCTGGTTTCAGTAGTGGGATGCTGTGCTTCAGTTTTATTGTTTGTGAACAACACTGCCGTTGTGAGCGTTGACGCGTGTGCGCGCGACCCGCCGCCAGTCGATGATGGCTTTGCCAGGTGCGCCGCTGCTGCGCACATCGCGCCGGCTTCAATTGAAATTCATTTATTCATAGTTTGTATTTTATTGTATACATTGGGCTAAAGTGAAAAATTAAGCAAGTGTTTGCAAATGCAAATCTCAGTCTACGTAATTCAAAAGTTGTTTGATGAATAAGCATGTAGGGGCGCGCGCGTTGTGCCGGTTTCAGTAGTGGGATGGTTGTGAACAACGCTGCCGTTGTGAGCGTTGACGCGAGCGCAGTGGCGCACTTGGTCTGCACATTGTGCGCTATCGTCTGTCGGCGCCTCCTCCGTGTACGGCTTCGTGCATGCTGCGTCGACTCAAAACATCCGGTATGCGTCGCGCTGTCGGGTTGATCGCTGCTGCGCCAGTTGTTGACGGACACGCCGCCTGCTGCTGGCGCTGTGCGACGCCTGCAACGACAGGGCGCGTGAACGGCTGTCGTGGAAGCTTCTTGGACCGTAAGAGTGTTCAATTTGCTAACTCCTTACATGGCCCAAAAACGCACTTTTACTTTTGAGCCGAATGGACAAAAATGGACAAAACATCAACTGGCCTAGAACGAAGTGCTCGGTGTCATCGCCATCATCGCGTTGACACTTGCACGCGCGTCGTTGCTGAGCGCTGCTGACGCCAACTGCTTTTCGGACCACTTGCCTGAAGGCATTCTAATCAATTCTGGGAACATTACGTGTCCTTGTGAGTACATATTGAACTTCGCCGATTGAGCTCTTTTTTTGCAATCATTGCCCTATGGCACCATGTGATTTCTTTGCTTGATGACGTGGCACAATCAAATTTGAGGCCAGCCCTGTGTGCTCGGTCCTTTACCTGGGTCAGATACTTGCCGCTGTGCTAAATTCATACCCTGTCACCCAGCAATACTCTTCATTGATTCACTCACGACATGCTCGTGGTCACAGCAATAGTCCTTGCCTCGCACTGCTTGATGTACTGTAAATCTGGGCTTACAGCAGTACTCGTTTTGTTCTGGGCTCTCTGGGGGCATTCAAGCTGCCCGTGTGCGCTTGACCAGAGGGCCCACCCACACACAGCTCGGAATGCAGGCTCTGTGCAGTGCGCTGAGCAGTGATTTGTAGTTCTGACTACTTTCCACACTCCTCCTTGATAGTGTCAATCAGCCAAAACCCCCAACTACCAGCCTTTTTTCTGCTCGCAGCATGAATCGCAGTGGTCATCTTTTTTGTGTGTGGCCTCAGCATTGACATATTTGCTGCTTGTGTGTGTATGTATGTTCTGTCAGAGTGCCCGCCCACATGCAGCTAGTAGCGGCGCCCGCGGCCTTCAGACAAGGTACGCGCTGTGCCTCGCTCCAGAGCTACATTGCAACGACGTGATGCACGACCAGATTGTGATGGCGGTCAAGCGTA
The DNA here is from genome assembly GCA_017506865.1 of Tribonema minus. Lineage (NCBI taxonomy): Eukaryota > Xanthophyceae > Tribonematales > Tribonemataceae > Tribonema > Tribonema minus. The sequence goes on from JAFCMP010000379.1 coordinate 179,663, forward strand.
GAGTGCTCCCTTGATGCCCTCAGGCAGCTGCTATCGTGTTTCTTTGACAACCACGTTGAAGCGTGTTGCTTCGCTTGCACTGCACCATGAGGCGATCTCGGGTACGCGTGCTGTTCTGCATGTACAGTACACGCAGATTCTGATTGTGACAGTTGTGCCGGAGTTTACACTCAACTCAAAGTCGGGTCTCCATGGCTGCAGTCGGCACACCTCAGACTCAGTAGTAGTGCACAATTGCTCGTTCCTACCTCCGCCGCCCCCAGCCAACCGCCCGTGGGTTTGCTCTCGGGCGAGGCAGGCGGCAGGAGGAGGCAGCGAAGGTAGCGCAGGAATCCAGACAGCATCATGTTGCTGTCGAAGCATCTCATTACTTACAACGTCAAGCGCACGCTGTGTGCCCGGTGTGCCTCGCGCAGGGGTGGGCTTTGTGGGGACGGCGCGGGGGGTGCTCTACTGGGCCATCATCCACGTGGCCGCTCTCGTGGCGCTCAAGGAGATCACTGCACGCTCCGCTTCAGGGCAGCTGACGTTCACCGCGGGGCAGCTCTTTACGCTGATGATTGAGGTATGTATGGTTGGCATGAGGTAGGTATGGTTGGCATGACGCATGGCGCTCAAGAAGATCTCGTCGCGCTCTGCGTCGGGGCAGCTGACGTTCACTGCGGGGCAGCTCTATACGCTCACGATTGAGGTATGTATCGTTGGCATGAGGTAGGTATGGTTGGCATGAGGTATGGTTGGCATGAGGTAGGTATGGTTGGCATGACTCGTGGCGATCACCGTGCGCTCCACGTCAGGGCAGCTGACGTTCACCGCGGGGCAGCTCTTCACGCTGATGATTGAGGTGCGTTCGACTCGTGGCCAACTGCCGCAGATGTGGCGACCTTTCCATGCTGAACGCCCATGCCTCGAATGCTAAAAAGCTCGCACACTGAAGTCTTTCGACTACTGTGGATATGATGGCACTGCTTGACTCGTGGCCAATGACTGCAGCAGCGGCGACCACAGTTGTCGGTGAAAGGCGTTCAATTTGACGGCCAACCACACACCTTGTCACCTGGAGCTTTACGATATTTTGATGCGTTTCCATGTATGGTTGGCATGATGTAGATATGGTTGGCATGAGTATGTTTGGCATGAGGTAGGTATGGTCGGCATGAGGCAGGTACGGTTGGCATGAGGTAGGTATGGTTGGCCGCGGGCCAGCTCTTCACGCTAATGATTGAGGTACCGTTGGGGACCAGGCGTAGAATGGGTACTTTTTGTCCGCCCCTCAAGCGGAAGTACATGGAGCGCTTTTTGCAAGCCCTCCGGGGAAGCCGGCAGCGTGCCAAATCACACCTCGTGCTAACAGGCAGCCATTGAGTGTTAGGCATGGCTGCATTGAATGGCTTCATGTAGCATGCGCGGAAACACCTTGGGCTCGAGGGATTACACTTGCGGACGGAGGTTTGTGATTGTGCAACATGCAGGCATACAGCGACACGCTGGTTGATCGCCCATCATCTTCACATGCAGCTTCAACTGTATTTTTTTTGCGAACTGCACTTTGACGCTGCCCCTCTGCGCTTCCAGGAGGTGTTTGCAAAATTGAGAGCGTTGTGCACTGCAAATTTGCAATACAGAGGGCTACTGACATTTAACTCTGCATCACCTCCTGCCGCTGCGCTGAGAGACTGACTCCGCACCACTGCAGATATAGCCGAGCGCAAAGCAACGCGCGCTTGTATGATGCTAGACTCATGCACTGCACTGTGCTCACGACGCGCAACCACCGACATTCAAGCGCACAGCCGCACTCCCTCATTGCGCTTCCGTGACGCTCCGTTTGCCTCCGACCGCGCAGATGTGGCTAGTGCGCACGGCGCTCATGGACTGCCTGGCGGCGCTGCGCGAAGGGCGGCGCGTCCGCCCGGCGGCGCGGCACATGCGCACCCTGCAGCTGGCGGCGCAGCGCTAGCCGCCGCCGCGCTGCGCATGATGCAGCGGCGCAGCGCTAGCCGCCGCCGCTACGCATGATGCGACGTGCAGCGCTGGGGCGCAGTCTCGTGTCCGCTGTGCACCCGCGAAGAATGCGGCAATGTGGTTTAATGCGCTGCCGAACTCATGTTCGTCATGCCACGGCGCTCACCGCTGCCACTGATGAACTCCCAAATCGGCGCGTACGCCCAACGGCGCGGCTGATGCGCGCGCTACAGCTGGCGCGGTGCAGCGCTAGCCTCCGCCGCGCTGTGCATGATGCAGCGTGCAGCTATGGGACCCAGTCTCTCATCCGCACTGCTGCCAATGCGTTCAAACTTCACATGCGACCACAAGCCGCAGCCTACTTGAAGCCTGCCGGCGGAATAATGCACAGACATGGTGTGGGCAGATCATGGGCTCTGGCGTCTCTGTTGTGCTGCTGTATAGCTTCCACGATTCCTTGAAGGTGCGCCGTGAGAGGCAGCAATGATGGACTTGAACAGCAGCAGTAAGTCACAATTTAACTCTGCACAAGCCCTAAGCAAGCGCGTTCGCCAACTCAAATGAATGCACTCGCATGGCGTACATCAAATGTCAGTCTGTCCATCATCATCATCATTTGGACATGCGGTCAGTTTTATGCGTAGCCAGAGAAAGGCTGGCAGATGTCACAAGTCTCACGATGGCGGTGATCTGATTTGGTCTCAGTGCGTTGTGCGCAGCTCTCGCCTGAATCCCAGCAATGTCACAAACTATGCCAGTGTGGCCAGTGTGACTTGTGAAGCGGTTCTTGTGGGTGCATCCTTCCTTCCTGGTTGTGCGCTGACAATGAGACATGCACTGTCAATATTCTGATGGACCTTGGAAGGCGAGAGACACATAATATATGCACTCAAGCTCAGCACTGAGGATGTTGAAGCTTGTGGGTTCAATTTACAATGAACTTCATATGTTGCAGTGCTTCAAAGTGTTTTGAGATGTGAGTATGCTACGATGGTGGCAAGTGGACATGCACACACATACTTGAGACTGTCACAGCAGCGCTTCTCTTCTGATGTTAGGAAACAGCCATCGTTTAGACCACGTAATCTGGCACCTTCTGCAGTTCAAGTGACCTGTCATGCTTCCATGAACATGTGCGAGAAAAGGACTGCAGGCAGCTTCAGCTCTGTGAACAAGACAAATTGCTGACTTTTTCAGGGTCTGCAAAGGAAAAGAGTACCGTTGCTGATCATGTGCTCTATGATATGATTGCAATCGCTGCAAACAACCATGCTCCTCAACAACTGGCGTTACATCAATTCTAACATATTGCATGCAAAACAGTCGCCGCATGCAGGAACAAAAATCATGGGCAATGACGCAGGCTGTGTTATCACGTCATACTTCAGCGCCTGTGATGTAATTTTTAGGGCAGTCAAGAATGAGGACACGACCCAGCGTAGCAGGCCTCCATGCATTACTAAGCACATCATCACCCCATCCCCCCGCCCCACTGTCAGTGTTCGCACCAGCAGTCACTGGCGGATTGCGTTAAATCAGGGCACATTTGCTAGCCGCAGATGGGCATGTAGATCTGGGCAACGGAGGCGATGATGCTCTGCAAAGCAAAACTGGCGGCTGCAGCAACACCTCCAGCAGCGCTCGGAGCAGCAGCAGCGTCTGATTTCTGTCGCGACCTGGGTATGGTTCAGGACATGTCTGCAGCAGTGGCAGACGTTGGCGGATGCTGCAGTGCGCGCAGGCGATGCGCTACCCCCGAAATATCTTGTTGCGCAGCAGAGGGCGATTATGACGGCCAGCCTCATGGGAGTATTGCACATGGGCCACGTTGCCGGCTGTACAGCACCGCATACGTCAACCCTGCTGGTAGCGAGCGCATGTTGCGGCGTGCGGCAGAGGGGCGGCACCTTGCCGCGCTCGAGTGGCTCAACAGGCGCTAGCGCCCGCACCCGCCTGCTGTCACTCGTTGCAGGCACCGGTACGGTAGCGACCAGCTGCTGAAAGAGCTGCATCACAAGCGCAACACGTTCCCCATCGACGCTGCTGACCCAAGTTGCCGATTTGCCTTCAACCCCGCAGAGGCATGTGCAGTGATGGCGGAGGGAGGGCACCTAGCTGCCCTGCAGTGGCGCGCGGTAAGCGGTTTCCATGGGATGCGCGCACAGTCACCAACGCAGCCAAAGGTGGGCATATGGAAGTTCTCGCCTTCGCGGTGGAGCACGGCTGCCGTGCCAATGCGGATGCGTGCACAGAAGCTGCCGCACACGGGCAGCTGGCTGCGTTAGTGATGCTCGAGAGCACAACTGGCCGTGGAACCACATGGCTGTGGTGCATGCTGCTCGTTGTGGACACATCAATGTGTTTGCATGGATGCTGCAGCATGGCTGTGAGATCGACAGCGACTCGCCGCACGTCTGCAACACGGCAGCATCCTACGGACGTCTGCCCATACTGCAGATGGCGTGAGAGCATGCATGCACATGGCAGGAGGCCACCTCCACACTCGCAGCAAGGGCAGGCCACTTGCATGTGCTGGAATGGGCAATCAACAACGGTTGCCCATGTGCAACCAATGTTGATTGCCCACTCGAGTACATGCACGGGGCCTGCGTTTGCTGCCAGTGTGCAGGTGGCGTCCTGCCATGCGCATGCGCCATCTGCAGTATGGCCAGATGTCGGTTGAACGCTGCCGTGTTGAAAACATGCGGCGAGTGGCTGTCGAGTTCACAGCCATGCTGTAGCATTCACGCGAACACGTCGATGTGTCCAAGACGGACAGCCTTCACGTAGCGGAGCGGTTCCACGGGCAGTGGTGCGCTGGCAGCAACACAAACGCAGGCAGTTGCCCGTGTTCGTGTTCCGCAGCTTCTGTGTATGTGTCCGCATTGCGTCTTCCAATGCAAAAACGAGAACTTTCATGTGTCCGCCCTTGGCTGCGTTGTTGACGGTGCGTGCATCCTAGGGCAACCGCTTACCGTGGGCCCACTGCAGAGCAGCAGCAAGATGCCCTCCCTCCGCCATCGCAGCACATGCCTCCGCGGGCTTGAAGGGCAGTGGGCAAGCGTTCCCGCCAGCGTCGATGGAAAACCTGTTGCGGCGCAGCTCTTCCAGTACCTGCATGCTACCGGTGCCTGCAACTGGTGTGCCTGCAACTAGTGACAGCGGCGAGTGCCAGAGACTAAGAACTCTCCAGGACTCCCTGAGAATGCGTTACCTGCCCTCTGCGGCGTCTGCCAATGGCTTCCAGTGCTGCAGATGCGGAGCAGGAATTGCTATGCAGGCGCTTGCCGCTTCAGACGGGCTAGAGCTGTATTGTTGAACCACCATACCACCTTGATCAAATACTTCTGCTTGCTGTTCAGCGCTAATGCCGGAGCAACGAGTGTGAAGAACCTCATGCCCAGTCTTGAGGGCAGTGGCGCCTCAAGAGCATGGATAGCTGCTGTCCTTTGACGCATGCCGCACCGCGTCCTCGCTGGAGACAGGTTTCGTGCTATACTGCGAGCTAGCCACCCACTTCAGGAAAGCGAGTTCGGCCAATCCCTGTGGAAATAGAGCGCATTGTCTGTGCCCACTGCGGCGTCTGCTTACGGCTCCCAATACTGCAGATGGCAAAGCATGGCTGAGATCCTCACCCATGCTTGCCGCTCATACTCTCCGTGTGTGACACTGTGAGGCTCCTGTCTCCGCCTTCAACCCGTGTGACTCTCCTTTTTCTGCCTTCAACGTGTGACTCGCCACCGTCGTAACGCTGCTTAAGCTACGTGCTCTCGTCTTTCTGCTGTGAATGTTTTTGGTAGTGAGGCAGCTGCCTGCATGTCTCGCACCAAGGATGTGGTTCGCGCCATGTGCTTGTGGGGCATTCGATGATCGGCTTGGGCACAGCTTTGTGCAGGTATCAATTTTCAACGAGAGTAGGGGGCTGAACAAACACGAATGCAGCTGCCTAGTTTGGTCATCACAACTGAGAAACTTGAAGTTGAGGACACCTTGGCGCGCAATACAACAGCGACTTGCACCAACGCAAACGATGCACTGTTGATTGGTGTCGGTGGATCGCAGTTTCATTTATTTGAAGAGAGCGATGTTGACACATTCAAATAAAGTTGCACGTCAACACACACTTTTCATTTTACACCAGGAGACAATTTAAACCATCACATGGTCCCACTCACCAGGGACAGAATTGAAGGCGGGGGCGACATAAGACGGTCAATTCAATGCAGTGTCAATCACGTGCGCACGCACGCAACAGCTGCAGGCAAAGATTCGGTGTCCTCCGAAGTAGGTGATCGCAGATGCAAGGCATGCAGTTCATGCAGCAATGTCAAGCAACTTCAAGGGTCAGTAGCAGCACGCGACTCACGCGAGGACAGAGAAGCACACGCGCGCAGCGGCGCGCAGCCCGGACAGCAGTAGCATTTAAAAGAAGCGCGGAACCGTTGGAAACAACGCATAGAGCGGCACACAGGGAGCGCTGATTGTGCGCACAGTGCCAAATCCGACTCCTTCCGTAACCTCCTGGGGGAGTGAGTGTTGGGTGTGTCTTGCATTTGTGGGCCACGACAGCCACAGTTGCATGCTCAGGCCCCCCTTTGGCGCCCTCTGGCGTCTTGAGGGGGGATGGCAAGGGCAGTCTTGAGATGCACTGGCAACCTCGTCAACGGGGCTCCACCTGCCGTGCGCACGATTGAGCAGTGAGGGACGCACATTGTGGAGTTGGTAATGCAAGGTGCAGAATACGTGTCGAGAATTTCATCGGGCTGTGCTTCAAGCCAGCAGGCCCGCACGTGTTGCGCGGCAATGGCAGCTTCATTGAAATGATTATGCAGTTCACGTGCAGAATCAGAAGCAGCACCAACTTTGCGCGCGTGCGTGCGTGTGCGTGTGCGTGTGTGTGTGTGTGTGTGCGTGCACGCGGGCGCATGTAATGTTGCGTAAGCGGGCGCTGCGTTTCAGGCACATTGACGTTTTCCGGTCACAGGGGCTCTGCCCGACTGCCATTGCCGTTTCAGCCGAACTGGACCATGAGCGTGTTACCTGAGGCAGAGCAGACTCGCAGTCGACCAGCTTCTGTAAGGTTGAGAGCATGCGGTATGCACAATATCACATCCACTGAGTGCCTGCCTGGTTGCAAAAAGAGATTTGCAGTAGGAAGCCGAAATTGAGGGTAGATGGTATGCGCAGGGCACAGCCATTAGACTACATACATATGTGGCCAAATCATAAGCTGCGGTTCCTCACCGTCCTCAGAAGTATGGCCATCATTGCATACGCGGTCCGCGGCTTCCTCCCATTGCCAGTGCCAACCTGGACGTAGTATCTGCGTCAATGGCAGCAGCCAAGGCAGCGGGGAGCAGCAAGAGATCAGGTCTTGCAGACATGTACGTGTGTCTGTAGAGTCTGGCGCCATGGGATGCACATGTCAGAGCGACCAAACGTCGCTGCTCCTAAGAAAGAGCATGAAGCGTGAAGCTGACATGTCTCAGGCTATGCAACGGTGCAGTTGCTACAAAATGTAGCGTTCCTGCACCTGCTGTGCCACCTAATTATTCACGCACTATGCAAGCACTGTTCTAACCAGTACTACAGGAACTGCTGGCGTGGGGGGGGGTCTGTTCACGCAGGGGACACGTCGCGCAGCCCCAACGCCTGCCGCAGCAGGCGCAGAACCATGTCCAGGAGTAGTGGGGAGGATCACACAATGGAAGCAATCAATAATCAAAACTCAACTCTACGGAGTCCCAAGCGTCCACCTGACGGCGTTCAAGCCTGGGTCGAAAGAATGGCCATGGGCCTCGCACGAAGCCACCGCACCTGCACATATAGTGCAAGCAGGGCAGCAACACCCGACCGGGGGCTGAAGGGGAACGAATGGGGGTCAGCACCAGTTTCCGCCTGAGCTGCCCCAGCCTACCATCTAGCATGGATCTTCAGAAGACTTTACTTATCTTTGCATAAGAAGTCTTCGGTTGCCTTCCGGCGTCAGTACCGCCGTGGACATAGTATCCTCGCCAGTAAATTATCTGCGTCAGAGGCAGCAGCGAAGGCAGCGGGCAGCAGCAGCAAATCAGAATTTGCGCTTGTACGCATGTCTCCAGAGCCTGACACCATGGGATGTCAGGATGAGCAAGCGTTGCTGCTCACACAAACAGCATAGACCATGTACCAGGCTAACCAACGGTGCAGGTGCTCTGATTGGAACGCTACAACTGCTGTGCCACATGTACTCCATGCATTACGCAAGCACCTACCAAGTCGTACAGTAACACTACTACACAAACTGTTGGCGTGGGGGGTCTGTTCACGCAGGGGACACGTCGCGCAGCCCCAACGCCTGCCGCAGCAGGCGCAGAACCATGTCCAGGAGTAGTGGGGGGACTACATGTTCGAGTCTTGGACTCATAAAAGTGCCACAACAGCAGAAGCAGTCATGCAAGCGCAACATTACAGAGTCCCAGGGGTCCACCTGACGGCGTTCAACCCTGGGGGGATGGGGCGAAGGGGCGTCGCACGAGGCCACCGCACCTGCCACATATAGCGCAGGCGGAGCAGCAAGACCCCGGGGCTGGAGGGGAACGAATGGGCTGGAGGTTCAGTATCCAACTGAGCTGTCCCAGCAGACTGTACGCAGCGTGCACGGTCACCATCTTCAGAAGAATGTACTCATCTTTGCGTATGAAGTCTGCGGTTGCTGTTGGGCGTCAGTGCCATTTTGGGCATTGCGCGCATGTGTCTGTGTCGAAGGCAGCAGCAAAGGAGGCACGCAGCAGGAGCAACAGATCAGGGTTGGTTAGCGCATGGACACATGTCTGCAGACAATGTAGCATCAAGATCAAGTAACAATGGCGCCAGCCAGGTGGGATAGCCCTTCCACTCTCACTTGATTAGCCAATCCAATGGGGAAGCGCTGAGGCACTTGATTAGATGAGTTGCGTGCGCGTGCTCGCGATCAAGTGCCATGGATGACAGGCAGCATACGAACATCGTGATCAGTCATCATCGCAATAAAGAGGAGCAGGCAACTGAATAGAGTATTTGCTGAATAATCCGTTCAAGCTTGTAAGCTCAGTCACAGTGTTCTGCACGTAGACTGCGCACTTCGAAAGCCCGCTGACTTCAAGCCCATGTAGGGCGTCGGCGTGGGCACGCGGTATGTTGCCTGCAGGCCCGGAAGTCAAAGAGATGTTGTAGCTGTTCACAACAACAATATAAGGACATCATGGCTGTGATGTCTTACCTTCAGGGCGCCTCGCCATCTCCACGGGATGCTTCCTCCGCGCCATTTGACTCCGCGCTTCGCATCGACCTCCTCCGGATTCATACGATGTACTGTCGTCTATGCCTGACACCTCGTTTCCGTTGCCGTCAATGATTCTGCCCCTCCCCGTCCTCATCGCGCTGCAAGCGCAAGCAGGCGAGGTGGCGATTTTTTCACGAAGTGTAACGGTTTCAGCTTGAAGTTGTGAGGGCGTGACAAAAAGATGTCGTTAGCGTCCATCGATGTGACAGCACCTCTGCGCCAGTGAAATACGCCAAGGATGTTGTGCCACAAGCCAGATTGTCAGTGTATATGCGGGCTGCAGGTACTTGACAGCAGCCATGCTGGTCACATGGACAAGAATTGTGTGCGATGATGTCACTTGATAAATCACAGCTTTGCTGCATGCACACGTCAATTATGGTCAACTCCAGGCTGTGATGTCATCAGGTGGAAATAACAATTTTGAATTGCTGTAGGTTTTACCTTGCTTCTCTTTCTTAAAGATTTTAGAGACGTATTAAAAATTGATGACTCTTGAGAATATGGTTTTGCATGCGGCATGCAAAGTGTGCCTAATGGGTAGCGACCTCTCAGCACGCGTCCCATCATTGCGTCTTCTGCAGCCCACATTAGACTACACCAGCCATACACGCCGCCTAGCAGTGGCTGCATCACTGCCGCGCAGCAAGCTTGACAACGCATGTTGGTATGGCACAGGTGCATGTGAGCGTACCAGTCATAATGTGCGACATTTGCAATGCTGGCACTACCATGTTATGTTTGAGACAGCTTCAAGAGTCAGCACACTCTTCACGATGGGCAGAGCAGCACACACACACAGCGGCGCACAGCCCGTGTAGCAGCAGCGGTAGTAGCATTATAAGGCGCGGAACCGTCCGAACGGGGCATAGAGCGGCACACAGCGAGCGCTGACTACGCGCACAGTTCCAAATCCGACTCCTTCCACAACATCCTGTGGGAGTAAGTGATGTGTGTGTCTTGCGTTTGTGGGCCCCGACGGCCACAGTCGCATGCTCGGGCCCCCCTTCGGCGCCCCCTGGCGTCATGAGCGGGGGGGGTGGCAAGGGTGCGCCTTACTTGCTGGCGACCTCGTCAAAGTTCTCCACCTGCCGTGTGCACGTTGCAGCGGAACATTGTGTTGTCGGTGCATAAAAGAACTTTGAAAAGATTATGAGAAGATGAATGCGTCACATTTTGTTGAGCCGTGCTTCATGCCAACCGGTCCGTGCCCAGTGCACAGTGCCAGAGGTGCGGGTAATGGTGTGCGCAGGGTCGCAGCCAGTACACACACACAACGTTGGGAACATTTCAGTAGACAACTCCACCTTTGGGGGTATACCATATGCTCAGCGTAAGTGTTGCTGCATACATACCAGTTGGGCACATCCTCGTTGTCCTCCTTGATGGGGGGGTCGGCGCGGGCAGCCACTACACAACAGTCTGAGACACATTAGACGGGCAATTGACAAAACGAGAACAGAATTCGAGCATGACAATGCCCCCTGGGCGCAACCGCTGCTACATACAACTACATGCATACATACCAGGTCGGGCACGTCTTCGTCACCCTTGTCAATGGGGGCGCCAGCGCCGGCACCAGCAGCCGCTACACAACAGTTTTGGGCCATTACGCTTGCGGCCGACAAGGGTAGACATTGTACTAGACAACTTCAAAGTAACTGTATACACCGTATGCTCAGCGTAATGGTGGCTGCATACATACCAGGTCAGGCACGTCCTCGTCGTCCTCCTCGATGGGGGCGCCGGCGCCGGCGCCGCCCGCGCCGGCCATGGCCTGCAGCGACGCCATGTTCTCTACGCCCAGCTCGTTGACGATGCCGGGGAGGAGGTCCTGAAGCTCTGCGATACCGCAACGGGGGATAGAAACACACATATGGAACTCAGCGGCCGCGCGCACCATGTTCTTGGCTGACAAGAAGCAGCTGCTGAAATGTGATGGAACTCAGGCCGTGCGCCGGGTTGTTGGTTGACAAGACGTACATGCTGACAAGTGATTGCCGTGCGCATTGAGACACTGGCAAGTTCCCGCAAGACGCATTTGGATTATGGTAGCGGGCTGGACATCTACCATCTGGGGGTTATCATGCGCCCTACGCAAGATATAAAAGAAAGTACATGATGTAACGCAGGCGTATTATGGCAAAAGAGGAGAGCCGACGGCTGCCGTGGTGATGGTCCGCAGTGGAAGGCGCGATGGGTGGGTGCTGCTTGCAATGTGGCAGAGACTTGAGCTGCTGGGGCTTCAAGTTTGAGGGTTTGCATATCTGCGCTTGCCTGCATTTCAGGGGGAGGGGGTACTCCGAAAGTGGCCAGGGGGGGTGCGGTCTGGATGATATAAGGAACTGCAAACGACTCAGCATTGAAAAAGTGAACGTCTCCGTTCCATGCTATGGGTTGGGATCAAGGATGGTGCCTTCGGTCAATGCCACAGCCACACACATTGTGCGACAACAAGGCGAGCAGGCTGACCTGCTGTATGGCTGATCCCGCAGCAGCGCTCAACAGAGTCAGCAGCACAGCTCAACACAGTCAGCAGCAGAGCTCAACACAGTCACGTATGCCACCCTGGAAGACCGCCTCAGGAACGCTAAAAATCGTATCTTGCTGCAGCCCTCAGCGTGGTCAGTGACACAAATCGTCCCGTACGCCGCCAGCAGCATCAGCCTCGGGCGAAGAACCGCACTTCAAGCGCACGTTCATTTTCAGCGCTGTGCCAGTAAACTTCACTAAGCAATGAGAACCCGAAGACAACTTCAATTTACTGTAGCTACGCAGGCCCTTGCATGCGCTGAAAGCACATCGTTGTCGCACGCACTCACTCTTGATCTCAGCGTTCCCGCTGATGACGTATGTGTTGGCGCTGACCGCCGCCTGAACCTGCAGCGGCGAGCAGCGTCCGCAGGGGATGTGATTGGTGAGATTACTTGATATGATGATACCAAGAGCGAGCCATCATGAATGCAGCCGCACCAGGACATTGTCGACTCGCAAAATCTCTAAGCATTGCTATGACGCTAGGGTTCTGAGCCCCTAGTAGAAGCCAGAAGAGGCCTACATTATAGTCAAGTTGAAGTTGAAGTTGAAAGTTGAGTGTATCTGCGGCTCGGCCTCGCCTTGATCGGCTAGCCCACTCAAGATCGACTTGGCAGATGTCGGCTCAGGACCCTATACTACGCACACCCACCCGCGCAACATGCTGCGCACTCGCTGCAACATACAGCGCACTGTCGTGACCAAAAGAGAGCGCTCATCATCACTGCGTGGCAGCTCACCTTGGGGTCACAAAGCGTATACACAGGTGCGCACTCACTGCGACACACACATTACTGTAGTAACCAGAGTGCACACTGCTGATTGTCACCGCTGCGTGGCAGCTCACCTTGATATTCACAGATTTACTTCTCCTTCTCGAAGTGTAACATATAATGTTCATTATCACCACCTGCGTGGCAGCTCACCTTGGGGTTAACAAAGTGTATAACCTCGCCGTTGTCCTGGAACATGTTGACCTCCTCGATGGCGGGGATGTTGGTGGTGCCCAGCTTCTTGAGCGCCGTCATGAGCTTCTTGTCATCTTCAACAAGGAGTTGAAGTGCGGATGTGGCCGCGCAAGGTCAGTGTGAGATATCGGCTGTAATTGATCCTGCAGTCACTGGAAAAGTTCTGTTTGGAATCAATGTGGCTCAGGTTCAAGCAGTACAACAGTGTCACTTGCAAAGCGTGGCGGGGAGCATGTGACGTCAGTGACTGTTGCCGTGTTACTGTCTTTGGACTCAGTCTGGTCCCAAGTATAAGCGGAACCACAGTGTCGTTTGCAAAGCATTACAGAGACAACATGCAAGGTCCCTTTGTGAATCGCTGGCCCGTTCACCAAAGCGGGTTCGTTGAAGCCGGCTTTGTTGTGGCGCGTTAGAGGCTGCAGAGGCACCAGCAGAACCGCTAAGAGTCTTGTTTTACTCCACATTGCATGTGCGCTGTTCCAGATGCACAAGTGCCAGTGAGACACTTTGGCAAAACAGGAAAGAGTACTGTAGACTCTGATGACAGCAAAGATTGACATCCACCATCTGCGCTTATTGCCCTGAGCGAGAATTGATACAGAGCACATGTGGCCAGCGAATGTGCTGCGTGCATTGCTGTACAGTGCAATACTGCGCGGTTGAGGTTGCTTTTAGCACCATACACACCTGCGCTAGCACTGTATCAGCACAGATATACAGATGGCATTGAGACACTTCTGCACAACTGCTGCATGTAGGCTCTGGCAGCAAGTTTGTCAACAGTCATCTGGGCTTTTTGCGCCTTGAGCGAGAACTAACTGCATGTACATGCGGCCAGCTGAGGCGTCGCCTGCATGGCTGTACAGAACAATAACGCGCGGTTGAAGATGAGGTGTTGTCAGCACCATACATACCTGCGCTAGCGGTCTTGTGCACCGCCTTCTTCTTCCGCCGTGCGCCTGCACGTACACAAGGGTTAGGGCGAGGGGCAGGGTCATGGGCAGGCTCACGGGGGGGATCCACAAGCAGATAAACTAATGCGCGCAGCGCTCAACCCATACTCCGTCAGAAATATACGCAATGAGGGTTACGGTGAGGGGCAGGGTTGAGAGCATGCCCAGGTGCAGATTGAAGTTTCACGGACATGAACGCTGAACACTCCATCAAGAAGTAGGTGTTTCGCAGCGAGTAGAAGTAGGTAGGTTAGGGCTGGCGCTCAGATGAGGGCAAGTAGGGTTGGGGTCAGGGCATGCCTGACAGCACGCTCCACAAGCTGAGAGCGGTGCTTGTGTGTACTTAATAGGGCACTGGGGCCAAGCGCGCTTGCCGGAGTGGATGTATGAGAGCTCTTCACAGACTCACCGCAGAACTGTGCAAAGGAACGGACTGGATTAGGCGTCTGGCACCAATCGAGCTGTGATACGGCTCACTGATGTTGATAGGGCATTGCTGGCTTGTACCTACCCGCCAATTTGCCTTGCAAAGGTCGACTGCATGGGGTGACATGCACCTACATTAGCAAGGCGGGGTGATTGGTGATTGGATGGCGCGTCACGCGCCTTCGTCCGACCTCTGTTCTATGTCAGTGCTCGGCATTTGCGCACTGGGTTAACCGCAGCTTAGTGATGACTGCAACTCTAGTAGGACAACTTCTATATCGTGCGCCAGAGCATTACTGAGGAACTTCAACTTTGTGCGCGCGCAGGCACCACGCGGTGGCAGTGCTCCGCACCAACGTCGCACCGAACACAGTGCCACAGAACGCTTAGTTTTTGTCTGCCACTGAACACAGTGCCACAGAGAGCTTAGTCTTTTGTCTGCTGCTGCACAAAATATGCCTCAGAGTGTGCTCTGCCGTGATCTGGTTCTAACCCTCGCCCTAACCCTGACCTACATGTGACATTGACTAGCGGTCTGACATGGAATCGTCTCTGGTGTGAGCGCCATGGCACTCTGCACCACGATTCTTGCCAACCCGGTAACAACTCGTTTTCAGGCGCCACAGATGTGGGCGCCAAATCAGGAACGTACATATGTGTGATGCCATTGCCGCACAGCTAGTAACATTAAGGGCCGCTGTTGACATGTAGTGACGGGCGGAGTCACGTGCGCTGTGCACATTATGCTTTCGTCTGTGACGTTGCAACGCTTTGACACCAGCGCTGCTCGACGAGCACACAAGAGCTGCTGCAGGCGATCACCGGCGCTGTCAACAGGCAGTACCCACTGTGTGGTCATGCAGAGATGTCTGCTGTAAGACAGCATTCAGTAGAAGTTCACAATTCGTCATACGTTGTAATCGTGTGTTGTGAGATTCTACATTCCTTCAGGCCTGAATGCTACTATGTATGTTGATGACTGAATAGCAGTTGAAGTATCACTTCGTAAGCACAACATGCATATGCGTGGTGACTTGAGCCCCCCATTGTTCAAAAGCAGCACTTGCTGCTGGTGCGCTTGAAGCACAACGCACGCACGTCATCATGGCATACTCCGCCCAGCCTGTTGCATGCAGAGAGCAGACCGCCCCCACATCCTGCAGGTCTGACCACCCCCATTCAGCTATGCCACAGCCGCGCGCCTGTTGTAGCATCAAGGTCACAGCATGGCAGCATCGCCCCCTGAGCTTGCCTGATGCTGAGCACACTTGCACACCTTCTGCTCTCACTTGTATTCGTATGCATGTATGTTGTTGCTGCAAACGCCCATTGCCATTTTGTCGCGCAGGCTGAGTGCGTGCACCCGCTGCTAACATTGGTGAGGCATGGCCCAACGGTCTGCGTGCATAAAGCCAAAGGCATTGTACTTTCGCTGCTTCGTAGAAAGGTAAGTGATTGGAAATATTGGAAGCCCTCTTGGTTGTAAGAGGCCTATATGATTCCCGAATGCAGCTCACACAAAACCGTGCCTGGCTGGATCACGCAGCATGCTGTTCTGTAAGCAGCAGCCTAGCCTACTCGGTGTGCAAGACTCCTGCTGGGGCCCTCTACTGAAACACATCACAGCGATTGACATTCAACGTCAGCTGCTTCGATGCAACCAAGAATGAGCTAAAAGGGGCGGCTGACGTACCTCCCACTGTGGCGCTGCCCGCCCCCCCGCCAAAGCGCTTGGCAATCATCTTAGCGCGCGCCTCCAACATGGCAGCATCCGCGCCGCTTGTGTCCTCCACCATGGCTGCTACCTGGTGCCTGGAAGCACGGCAGCCAGCGCCAGCAGCACCGCCATAAGCGATAGGAGGCACCAGAGATGACACAGCGACAGCAGAGGAGCAGCAGCAGAGGGTGAAGTTGATGCAGCTGAGTTGCCAAGCCAGATCGTCTGAAGCAACCTGATGTCGCATCAACAACAACCAAGATGGCAACAAGGCCGCCATAAAAAACGAAGACCGAGCTGAGATCTGCAACAATGACCCCAAATGGGCGCTGTAAGTCCACATACAATAGGCATGGGCTCCAAACTCCCCCTCATAGCTCTCCCTCGTTCAATCTACCACGGCATTTGGGTTGCCGCTGCCCAATGCATATGACCTTGCGCTTTGCAGCATCAATTGCACTTCCTGGTACTTTCTGAACAGCATGCTGCCGCCTCTCCTTCGTTGTCGCCTCCAATGCATGACATCCTTTCGCTCCCTCAGTACATTTGAAGCTGCAACATCAGGCGAAAGCCGCGCCGACTCCGCGCAGCGTGCGCGCTCTACAGGCGCAGCTGCTGATCGGTACGCCATGGGTGACTAGTCGCAGGCTCACCTTGAAAGCAGGGACGCGCTGCTACCTGTGTCGCGCAGGGCCATCGACTTTGATCCGTACGCGGCTACCGCCGGTCGTGCTCGCAAACAGTCGGCTGTAACCTCAACACAAATGCGCCTAACAGGACGCACGCCACCCCTCCGCAAAGCTGCGCCCGATTAGCAGCCCCTGCCTCAAAGTGCACCATGAGCTACGTAATCGGCGTCGATGGCGGCACAGAGTCCATCAGGGCCGGGGTGTACAGCAGCGATGGAACACTGGTGGCATCCTCAGCTACTCCGTATTCAACACAGTACCCCAAACCAGGTGAACAACCAGCTGCCCTTCGTCTGCGTGTCGGCGTTGCTGATCGCCAGCGTGTGTGCTGCTTTATACTGCCAACTCACGCGAATGTCATTGTTGAAGTTGACGTTTTGTATCACGACGGTTTGTACGTGCCTCGCCGCTCGCTGCAGGATGGGCTGAGCAGGATCCTGAGGACTGGTGGGCGGGGCTGGGAGCGGCCGTGAAAGCAGTTGTCGCCAAGAGTGGCGTGCCGGTGTCTGAAATCAAGGGCTTCGTGAGTGCAAATCAGTCAACTTCAACTGTATCATTTGGTGCAGATGCACTTAGTTAGACAGCGCAATACGCGATGAGCTCATGTGCACTCTTTGCGGGAGCGTCAGGATTTATGAGGTGCACTCCATATAAGTGTACTTCAACTATGACGGATCAAAGATGGGATTCAGGCAGTGTATGACATTGCACACAGGTGCATTTGGTGACGCTCACAAATGGGCATCCACAGGAATGACATGCTTCCACTTCTGCCGTTGCCATGCTCAGTGTAACTCGCCAAGTTGCATGTGGCATGAAAAGTTTCAATATCATCAGTGGCATCAGGACTGAATGCAGCATATGAGCCATCATCTTCGACATCGACAGATGCATCACTTGTTGCGGTTGTAGAGGGTCGCACTGCTTTCAACGGGCATATCCTGTGAAGCGCGAGTCGCACGCGTCACCTCGCGTGCGCAAGCGGTTCACGAGTAGGCAACTCGGTTGCCGCAATTGTAATGGGTGCAGCTGTAGGTATGCATGTCTGCACAAGTATGTCAATGATGTAGCTGAGCGTTGCAGCATCATGTCACACCACGTGCTGGCCATCAGCCAGCTCAGCAGCACCCGTGGTAAGAACTGGTCAACCACGTCTCAACTTCAAGTTTCTACTTCAAGTCTTTATGTTGAATTATCAGCTGACCCGACTCATGTGACAGCACATGCGGTAGGCGTGCTCTCACCCTGCGTCTGCGCTGCACGGCTGCAAAGCATGTGGACACATTCTGGTGAGTGTTGCAACATCATGCCACACTGCATGACGCTCACGAGCACTGACCCAATTTGCGTGCAGTGCGCACTCGGTTGGTGTGTTCTCACCCTGCGTCTGCGTTGCACGGCTTTAAAGCATGTAGACAACCTGGTGAGCACTGCAACATCGTGTCTTACCGCATGCTGTTCACGAGCGCTAAATTTACTCAAGTGCAGCGCACTCGGTTGGCGCGCTCTCACCCTGCGCCTTGCGCTGCATTCTTGCAGGGCATGGACACGACGTGCTGCAGCGTGGTGGCGCTGGACGCATCGGGCAACGCACTCAGGTAGGTAGGTTTGCGCAACAGTGTTGGTGCAGGTGGACGTGGGCCTTTGTTGGTGGCCTTTTGAGCGAGGCCTATCAACAGTAGACTCCCTTGCAGGCAGCGCTCTCAGGTAGGCAAGTGCACATGTGAAGCGAACGAGCACAGCGTGTGTCGGTGCAGGTGGGCACGGGCCTATGCTGGTGGTTTTTGTGAAGCCCAAGTCGCACATTGCCTGCCATGCGCCAAGCGGTGCACGACGGGTTCCTGCACCTGTCCGTCACTGGGGGGTATGAGCTGAGCGTTGCATCATCATTTCACACCACACGGTGGCCGTCACCCTGGTCTTGCTGGTGGTGTCTGAGTGATGATGAGTGCCTGCGTGTGTGTTTTGTGCTTCAGGCCGTGCCTGCTGTGGATGGACATGCGGTCGAGGGCGGACTGCGCCCCCGCCGTGCTGGCGACGCTCGCAACGGATATTGCAGTGCTCAGCAATGACACACTCCGACACACAAGTGTGGCCATTTCTTGCATCCCATGGCCACCTTGCTCGCCAATCACCAGACGATCCCAGTATCTATGTGTTTTGTATCGTGATCTCGTGGCCACCATGTTACCAGCTACCTGACTGACGATCACACACAAATCTACCTCCTCAAGTTGAAGCATGTGTTCTGTCTCGCGATTCAGACCGTGCCTGCTGTGGATGGACATGCGGTCGGGGGCGGAGTGCGCCCCTGCCGTGCTGGCAACGGGCGATGCAGCGCTCCGCGTAAACTCCGCGGGCCAAGGGCCGGTGTCGGCGGAGTGGATGATACCCAAGGTATGTATGGTATGCATGCCTTCATAGCCCGCATGCCCATATACTCCACACTGGCAGCTGGCTTGAGGTTCGGCCCAGTTGCGCAGTAGCATCGGAAGAGCGGATGATACTCAGGGTATGAACTGCGTGCATTCACCCACATGACACCGGTTCTGAAGTTCAACACCACATCACAGTACTGCAACTAAGTACGCTCAACTCACTATGGCAGTGCAGCAGTGCCGCAACGGGCGAGACCAGCTTCGAGGTGTCAACGCACCGTAAGATGCAATGCTGGACACGGCGTATTGGCGATTTCGCCGGTGGCAGCTCATCACCGGATGCAACTTCAAACTTGAACCTCACGCGTGCAGGCGTCGCTCGGCAAGAAGTGAATGACCGACCGCATGTGAATGACCAACCTTCAGCACGCCGCGTTGAAGTGGCACATCACCTTGTGACATGTGAACCCTAACCCTAACCCTAACTCCCCCGGAACCGCCCTCGTCATGTGCTGAGCTCACCTCTGTCAAGATGCATCAGCAGGCCACGGTCTTGGCGAATGACGCTCTTGTTCTGAACACTCACATGCGTACACCGTGGTCTTCACGCATTTGCACAGGCGCTCTGGCTGAAGCGCAACGAGCCTGACACCTACGCGGCGGCCAAGTACGTGTGCGAGTATCAGGTGAGCGCTGTGCCACATATCATTGCTCGGCATATGTTGGACGTTTGTGTTTGAGGTTAACGTATGAGGCAATCATCCCAACGGAAGTTCCCATGGTCCACATGATTCAGTCCTTCTGACATTGCAACACTTTCAATGGTGGCGTCATGCGGTCGTCGGCCGCTGGCACGGTAGGTGCGCGGTGCGTTTTTGCACATTATGAAGTTGATAGTTGATGATGAAGTTGGTGTTGAGGTTGTGTCCCGCTCTACCTCGCTGTGAAAACGCAGACACAACTGCACATTATTTTACTGTGCGGCTCTGCTAGCACTACATAGCAACCGGGCCCCTCCATGAGAGCCTCATGTGATCGTTTGTCACTGGTGGGGGGGGGTGAGCACTGTTTTGTTGAAATGTACGTTTCACCAACTGCCAGTGATTGCCTATGCCCGGCGGGCGCGACCAACATCAACTGTGAAGTTGCCATTGTAGCTGACAGTGAAGCGTCATCTGCCATTCTCGCTCGTACAGGACTTCATGAACCTGCGCCTTACCGGCCGCATGGTGGCGAGCATCAACAACGCCTCAATCCGCTGGCACTACTGCTCCAAGGTGAGTGGGTGAGAGACTCAGTGCAAGGTTGGGTCGATTATTGAGAGTGGACGAGGCCAGGTTCAGGGGTAAGGCGATGGTTGGGGGCAGCCGCTTTATACTGCCTGCATCGCCGGCCCTTCTGCGCCCCCCGCCCTAACCCTAACCCTAACCCTAACCCTAAGGTGCGCAAATGCCTAGGCGCGCAACAGTCATCACCTCACTGCTACTTTAACAATGCTGCTGTGGTGCGTTGCTCCCCACGCTTGCGGAGCGCTGCAGCGCAGCTGGCCGATAACACAGATGCCACCTGACAACACACACACAGTGACTCGCCGTGCAGCCGTCAGTAACCGCTACTGACGCCGGCCGCTGCGTCGCACGCTTCCTCAGTGAGGCTCTCTGTGACTCTCTGCGTAACCGTCAGTAACTGCTGCTGACGCTGGCCGCTGCGTCCCGCACTTGCCGAGCACTGCAGCGCAGCTGGCTGACAACACACATGCTACCTGACAACACACACAGTGACTCACTGTATAATCGTCAGTAACTGCCACTGACGCTGGCCGCTGCGCCCCACGCTTGCTGAGCACTGCAGTCAGGCTGGCCCATAGCAAATGCCACCTGTGACTCTCCGTGTAACCGTCAGTAACTGCCACTGACTCTGGCCGCTGCGTTGTGCACTTGCTGAGCATTGCAACGAGGCTGGCCGACAACAACGACTCTCCGTCAGTATCTGCTACTGATGCTGGCCGCTGCGTCTCAATAATAAAAAATGCCACCTGACACCACACCAACAGTGTGAGACTTCGTGTAACTGTCAGTAACTGCCTTTGACGCTCACGCCTTCTGAGCGCTGCAGCGTGGCTGGCCGATAGCAAATGCCATCTGTGACTCTCCGTGTAACCGTCAGTAACTGCCATGTACTGACGCTTACGCTTTCTGAGCGCCGCAGCGAGGCTGGCCGACGTCCCTCCTCGCCGCCCTGGACCTGTCCGACCTGATGGAAAAGTGGCCACAGGAGATGCTCGAGCTGGGCGCCGTCATCGGCGGCCTCACCAGAGACGCTGCCGCGCACCTGGGGCTGCCGGAAGGGCTGCCCGTGGCACAGGTGCGTCACCGTGCGTGCCTCGGCGCACTTCAGTTGAAGTGTCTATTGAAGTACAATCGACCGGTCGACATTGAAGCAGCGACTGCGCTGTGGGTACTGTATGGGCACGAGGATTGACGCGCTGTGGGCGGCGTAGTTGAAGCTGATGCGCCTCATATAACCTTTTCACGATGTTTTACGTTATACCTCAAGAGGTGGCAGTATCTCTCCTCTTCCCTCAGGCTCACGCGGTCTTTCCTGTTGCTCTGACAGACGCATTGGCATTCCGCGCGCAAAGCTGAAATGTCAACAAAAACTTGCCTGAAGCAGAAACTGCTGTTGTAGTGGGCGCACATGGGCAGGCTGCCTCGATTCAGGACCAGAATTTGCTCTCGACTGTTCCAGAGCTGCCGTTGGGATGTTGTGATCCGTGACCAACCTTTGAGCCGTACCTCAAGACAAGCAGGTTTCAACTGCACGCATGAACAATGTCTTCAATGATTTGAAGCAAATCAGGTAGGTGTCGACTGCGCGCTTGAACAACTGTCTTTGTGTGCGCGGGCAGAATTGTACGGGAGTGTCTGTGTGCAGGGATGTATGCGTACATACATTGTTGCACTCATGCACGCGCTCGCCGCCCCAACTTCCGGCAGCACACTGACCTCAAATGCGTGCCTACGCGTGTGTCCTGACTGCCGCTGTGCGCAGGGCGGCGCGGACGCGTTTGTGGGCATTCTGGTGAGTTACGCTCCCATCTGGTGTATCTACTGCTGCAGTGCAGTACGTGAACAGTACATAAGCAGTACATGAATAGTGTGTGTGGCGTGTTGCATGTAGTGCAGCCGCAATCTGCTGTTTGCTTGCAGCTGTGCGCAGTACGTGAGTAGTACATATGGCGTGTTGCATGTAGTGCAGCCGCAATCTGCTGTTTGCTTGCAGCTGTGCGGTACGTGAACAGTACATAAATCCGCAATCTGCCGTGTTGCCTGCAGCAGTGCAGTATGCGGACAGTGCATAAGCAGTGCATGAACAGTATATGAGGCGTGTTGCATGCAGCGCATCCGCAATCTGCTGTTTAGCAGTGACTTCCGTGAACAGTACATAAGCAGTACATGAACAGAACATCTGGTGTGTTTGCCTACAGTGCATGAACTGCCAGGCTGCACCACATACGTACGCCCTAGCCGCCTGTATGCACAAGGCACTATTGTGGTTGAACTCTAGTGCTTGCGCGCTCTCGCAACGCCTGAACAACGCTCACAGTCTAGTGCTTGCATGTTATAGCAGGGCCTGGGCGTGGTACACCCCTGCGAAATGCCGGTCCTCGACAAATGAGATCGCGTCCGACGCTGGCCAATCCTAATCCTAACCCTAAAGTCCTATGCTCACATCTTGTGCAGATCTCTCGCGGAATACACCGCAGCTCACATCATCCTCCACAGAGTATCTGCCGGCAGAGTGCCTGTAATGATTCAGTGTTTGTGCGCTGTCACTGTCCCTGGGCGTGGTAAACCCCTACCTAACCCTAGACACGGCGCTGCTCAACGCGTGAGCACAGACCAATGAATCGCAACGAACGCTCGCATCTGGCATGCAGCCTGAACCAAATGCGCCGACAGCAGCTTACACGCCACCTTCTGTACAGGGTGTCCACCTCAGCAGCAGCGCTCACACCTGAGGACACATCGACGCTAACTAAATCAGTGCTTGCGCTCGCGTGCAGGGCCTCGGCGTGGTGAACCCCGGTGAGATGGCGCTGCTGACCGGCTCGTCGCACTTGCACCTGGGACTGGTCGACCGCGAGATCAGCGGCGGCGGCATGTGGGGCTCCTACAGCGACGCCGTCCTGCACGGCCTGTATGTGGTGCGTAGACGCATACTATTTGTACTTTAAGTTTGCAGTTCGTGTTTACATTCACGGCCTGGTCGACTGCAAGATCAGCGGGATATTTGTGCTTTAAGCTTGGAAGTTCGTGTGTACATTCACGGCCTGGTCGACCGCGAGATCAGCGGCGGCGGCATGTGGGGCTCCTACAGCGGCGCCGTCCTGCACGGCTTGTATGTGGTACGTAGACGCATGACGAAAACGAATCAAAAGATCGCGATATTTGTACCTCAAGTTTGAAGTTAGTGTTTACGTTCACGGACTGGTGGACCGCAATATCAGCGGCGGCGGCATGTGAGGCTCCTATCGCGGCGCCGTCCTGCACGGCTTGTATGTGGTATGTTACCGCGTGTATGCTCATTTATAATAATACGAGTACTTCAACGTTGAAGTAAGTGGTACTGGTACTGCAGAGTGTGTACATAGGCATCGGGTGCCATTGGACTACAAGATTAGCGCGGCGGCATGTGGGGCTCTTACGGCGACGCTGTTCTGCACGGCTTGTGTGTGATATGTTACCGTATGTATACGTATGCAGGCATCACACCTTTGTTCTAGCACGTGTACTTTAACTTTGAATCAAGTTCGTAGGCTTCTATGTACACTTAAACTTTGAAGTAAGTGTGTAGATAATACTTTTATATGTAATATGTGTACTTCAACTTTGAAGTAAGTGTGTAGGTACAACGGCTGGACCGCGAGATCAGCGGCAGCGGCATGGGGATGCCGTCCTGCGCGGTTTTTATGTGGTATGTAGGTATTACACTTCAACATACTTTTTAGGTATGACGTAGCTTGATTGTTCCAAGTGAGCGAGAGCAAATCAGCTGATGCATTCCAACGTATCTACGCGGTCCAGACTTGTTCTGCAGGTGCGGGACACTCCTCGCCTGTCGTGTTGAACCAGAGCTCCATGTGAAGTTTGCGGCAGCCGTGCATGGGTTTGTACAAAGTATTATCTCGGAGTGGTTGCATATGCAGCTGGTCAGCTCGAGATATGGTGTCTTGCCGCACGCTACTGCGCGGCGACGCTCCTACTTCAAGTTTCACTGCCCTGCGCCCATCCAGGATGCAGCTGACCGCTTCACGCACCCTGCACCACGCTTGCTTGAACAGCGTCACTGTATCTTGAGGCGTAGCGATCATTGTTGCAAATAGGCGATGCTGTTGCCGCTCACAGTTGTGCTTGCATCTCCAGTTGAAGGTTTTTTTTTGTCTACTTTCTCAGTATGTCCATGCAGCAGTTGGGCTCTGCGTTCAACGGCAAACCTGCCTGTGCAGTCCAGAGACCAGAGCCGACCAGCTGCATGGGCCAACACCTTCTTCCAGAGACCTTTTTTTCAGATACCACCTGCAGGCATAGCGGCAAAGCTTGAAGTTGTAGTGTCGTCACATCCGCGAAGGCTCCAGCACGACATGATCGCGTGATGCCATTACATCGTTACGAAAAACGGCTGACCCGAGGCCATCATACTCTCTCACTCCCCGCCAATGGCAGGTGGAGGGCGGCCAAACTTCAACTGGAAGTGTCGCGGCGTGGTTCCGCAAAATCGTGGGCGGCGACAGCGTGTCCTACCAGGAGCTCGATGCCGAGGCTGCAGCAGTGCCCCCCGGCTGCGAGGGGCTGCTTTGTCTTGACCATTTTCAGGTGCTGACCTTTGGTTTTTCTCTTCTTGGCTTATTCAAAACTCATTGTCATTTGCAGTACTGGGGCGGCGGTGCCCCCTGGCTGCGAAGGGCTGCTTTGTCTTGGATCAAAGATATCGTGGTTTGAAGTTTTGGGGTGGCAGTGCTCCCCGACTGCGAAGGGCTGCTCTGTCTTGACCACTTTCTGGTACTTGCCTTGTTGTTTTTTTCTCTTTGTCTTGGATCACAATAATGTCATTTGAAGTACTGGGGTGGACACGAGCTGTGTGTGGGGTGCTTGCCACAGTTTTTGCCTTCGTCAATCATTCATGTTATAACATGCGCTCTCAGATAGACACGAGTTGTGTTTGGACCACTTCCAGGCGCTCGCCACAATCTTCTCTGCATCTTTGAGATGAGAAAATGACATATGGGTGAAGTCGAGTTCACCAGCACACAGGGCGTGTTGGTGTGTGGTTCCATCAGCAGTGCGGGACTGACGCTTGGGAGCAACTCATGTTTCCATGAGGACTGTCTGTGGACTGCTCGTGGACTTCCTGTGAACTGCAGGTGTACCGCAGGGCCACCTCATTTCCCTCAGAGACCCCACGACACGGGCGCACACACTGAGATCAGCAGCAGTGACATCGGCAGTCTTAACTAGTCCAAACTTAGGCTGACCCTAACCCTCATCTAACCCTAGCCACGTCCTTCTTGCCGGTACCACAGCCTCTTGGCAGCCCTGCTCAGCAGTCAGCAGTGGCTTAAGCAGAGAGGTCGCTTCCTGAAGTGGTACAATAACGTGCATCTAAAAGTGTACTGGCCATGCACTCCAGGGCAACCGCACACCCCCTTCACAGACCCCCAGAGGTCACTATCACTCGCTGCAGATTGCAACAAGATTACCAGCGGCATTGGCTGACCGCAATGCAGGTAGTTGCTTCGCAGGGTTCTTCAGCCTCGCTGCGTCCCTGGCCGGTTGCCACTGGCACTGTTTGCCACGGCAACGGCACATGAACGAATCTCATGTGTACTGTCGGTGTACTGCCGGTGTACTTTGTGTGGACTGCAGGGCAACCGCACCCCCTTCACGGACCCCCACAGCAGGGGCGCGTTCAGCGGTCTCAGCCTGGGGCACACGCGCGGCCACATGTTCCGGGCGGTGCTTGAGGTGAGAGTGGTATGGCATTTCTTCAAATAGATGCTCGTGCTTTCTGTTGCAATCAATATGTATGATGGCATACATGGCATGTGCAGTGGCCTGAGCCTGGGGCACACGCGCGACACATGACCTGGCCGTGCTTGTTGCGATTAATCCATACGTCTCCTCATGTGCTGGAGGTGCTTGCTGTTGCAGGCAGGGATGTTCAGGGTGCTCCTTGACGTGAGCACTGCACAAGGCTGCACACGCCACAAAGTGTAGTGGCGAGCGCTGCAGCGTCTACTCAAATACCTGAAAGCAGTTCCACCAGCTCGCGTTGAAGTGCTCGTGGCCATATCATGCACGGTCCGTACTCAGATGCTGCCAAGTAGTTCGGCATTATACACTTTGAATAATTCCTCACTGTGAGTATTTTACAAGAGCATCATGTCACGCCTTGAGTACATTGCTTTTCGAGCGATGTGTGCAGCGCCGTCGCATGTTTCCAGAAGCCTCACATTGTTCCCTCAGGTTCATTGCCGTCCTGGTGATGTGCGGTGCTACTTTACCGCGCTGATGCGTTAGGGTTAGGGTGAGGATTCTGGTCTGGTCGGTGAATCCCAAAGGATTAGGGTTAGGATGCGAGTAAGGATTCTGTTCTGGTCTGCTAACCCCAACTCTAACTCCAACTCTGGCGCCCGCTGTCCTCGGGCACAACACAGCCACGCGACCAGGTCTGCGCTAGATGACCTAATCCTGCCTATGGTCACAATCTTAGAATTAGGGTAAGGTTTGGGTTTAGGGCGAGGGTTAGTTTAGGGTAAGGATTAGGTCCCGCCAGAAGGTAAACCTGTCCAGTTGCTGCTAATCGTTCTGGCATCGGTCAAGAGCCTATGGTCACAAACTCAAGGTTGGGGTTGAAGGTTAGGGGTGGGGGTTAGGTCAGGGTGGTAAGGGTCAGGACATGAAGCTAAACAGGTAGGTCCAGCCGCTGACCGCTTTGGCGTTGGCTAACAACCCCAACCCTAACCCTACCCCTGTTGGGCTCGCAGGGCGTCAGCATGGGCACGGAGCTGGTCCTGGAGGCCATGAGGAAGGCCGGCTATCAGCCTACGTCCATAGGTATGTACGCATGTACATGCCTGATGTGCCCCCTGAGTTACGCACCCCTTGTGGTGCGAGCATGCCTCGGCGGTTATAGCGCACTGCCGTAACAACAAAGCACAGCGCCTATTGCTGACCGTATTCTGTTGCCGCAACTGTTGCCGACGCCGCGACGCGGTCGCGGCTGTGGCTCCCTTGGTGCATGGCAGTTGCAGGATGATGGCACACAGTACTCTGAGCATCTCTCATGTACCTAGTGGGCATCAGCACGAGTCCCCAAAACGTCCCTCTTTGATTCCTGTCCTCTGTCGCCGCAGCTGTTGCCAGCGGCTCTCGCCGCTGGTGGCTGCAACTTCAACTTCATCATCAACATGGCAGTCACTGAACGACAACCAGCATGCCTGCACAGTACCTCGAGTACCATCATGTGATGCGAGGCATCAGCACGAGTGCCCCTCACTGACTGTGTCCCCATTCTATTCGCTCTCGCCGCAGCTGCTGCCGGCGGCGCCGCGCGCTCGCCGCTCCCTCCAACGCCTGGCAGTTACACGGCAGTTACAAGAATGATATTTTGAAGCGGTGCATAGCACAGTCTCTGACTTCCCTGCGTAGCTTACGTAGCTCATGTCATGTGCAAGAAGATCGCACAGTGCCCCTCACAGCCCTGTCTAATTTCTATCCTACTTGCTATGCTCTGTTGTGGCAGCCGTTGCCGGTGGCGCAGCGCGCTCGCCGCTGTGGCTCCAACTTCATGCGGACGTGTGCGGCGTACCCCTACACATCACCAAGGGCGGCACCGACGCGTGCCTGCTCGGCTCCGCAATGCTAGCTGCCGTAGGCGCCGGCCTGTACGACAGCATACCCGGCGCGGCAGCAGCGATGGTCAAGGTGCATGACGGCGGGCGCATTGTTGAAATTGAAGTTGAAATAGCAGCGGCAGTGCTCAAGCGCGCCTGCTGGGCTCCGTGATGCTTGCTGCCGTAGGCGCCGGCCTGTACGATAGCATACCTGCCGCGGCAGCAGCGGTGGTCAAGGTGCGTGACGGCGGGCGCATTGTTGAAATTGAAGTTGAAAGAGCAGTGGCAGTGCTCAAACGCGCCTGCTGGGCTCCGTGATGCTCGCTGCCGTAGGCGCCGGCCTGTACGACAGCATACCCGCCGCCGCAGCGGCGATGGTCAAGGTGCGTGACGGCAGGCGCATTGTTGAAATTGAAGTTGAAAGAGCAGCGGCAGTGCTCAAGCGCGCCTGCTGGGCTCCGTAATGCTCGCTGCCGTAGGCGCCGGCCTGTACGACAGCATACCCGCCGCCGCAGCGGCGATGGTCAAGGTGCGTGACGGCGGACGCATTGTTGAAGTTGAACTAGCAGCGGCAGTGCTCAAGCGTGCCTGCTGGGCTCCGTGATGCTCGCTGCCGTAGGCGATGGCCTGTACGATAGCATACCAGCCGCGGCGGCGGCGGCGATGGTCAAGGTGCGTGGCGGTGGGCGATGTCGGGGCGCAGTGTTGAAGTTGAAGTGGCAGCGGCAGTGGCTCGTCAGTGAGAGAGTTGCAGCAGTACCAGTACGGGGCAGCGAAGCACCCGTGCTTGGGGTTAGGGTAAGGCGCCATACGATGCACGCCCGTCAGAAGAAAATATTGATCGTATGCAGAGCGCTGACGTAGTTGACGTAGCTGCAGCTGCCAAGTACTGACACAGGTCAGCGCCGAAACAGAGTAGAACCACTCTCGTCACAGCCAAAAAAACTTCAACACTGCATATTGAGCTATAATTGTGTTGTTGTTGCTCTTCTCCCCTGCCGGATAAATGTGTCGTCGCCTCCGATCGCTGAAACAACCGCATCAACTCGCACTGATGCGCGTTCGCGGGGCTTCTCGAGATCTCCCAACACTACTCTAACCATAGCCGCTGCTGTAGCTGAGCGCCAACATTGCTGCAATCACCGCATTGACTCAATTACTCGCTGACGCATTTTTTCGCGTGGGGGTTTCCCCAACCCCACCCAACCCTGACCCTGACTGCTGCCGACGCCCCCTCTTGCAAGCCCAGCACCCACGGTCTGGCGATGCCTCTCTCAGCCTCTTCTGCTGCCTTTGCTAGTATGCAACGCCGCATCTCCAATGAAATAACGGCACTGACTGCGGAGGGCTCCCCCCAACCCTAACCCTAGCCCTAACTGCTGCCCCCGCCCCCGCCCCCCCCCCCGCTGCAGATCGAGCGCACGATACTGCCAGATAAGAACGCGCACGCCGCCTACGGGCCTGTCATCGCGCACTACCGGCGCCTCTACACCTCACTAAAACCGCTGTTTCACAGCCAAGCAGGGGGCAGCGCTGGCGCGGCGAAGGGGGGCGGGGGCGGGGGGGTTACTCTAGGGGACAAGCTGGGGAAACCCCTGGCGGCTGTGCGGGCGCGCGGAGATGCATTACGGTATGTATATGCTTAGTGCATAATGGTATACTTTGAGGCATGTGGTTTGTGTGCATTGGCATTAAGGTAGGTCTACAGAGGGCTGACGCGTTACGGTTCTACCAAGGTGTGCAGAGGCGCGTTGCGGTGTATTGCTTTACTTCAAGTTTGAAGTACAAACGACGTATGTATGTACTGGGTGCCGGTGCGGAACGGTGTGGACTATACGCCGTGTGTGGAGACACAGTTCGGCACGCCCCCAATGGTATGCATATTATGTGCAGGCGCATGCAGCTGTCGAAGCGCACAGCTGATGTTGAACCTTTTTCACTGTATCAATGAACGACCCACGTGTTTGACTTAGAGCATGGTACCGATGATCCCTCAGCTCAAGATACGCAGGATAATTGACTCCACGAGTCTGTGAATTTTGCCTGATCACCACAGGACCACAGTGGCGTGTGTGTGTTCCTGGTACCCACTAATAGAAGCAGCAAAGAAGACGCTACTGCAGTTCTCAGGCATCTCAAATGCCGCCATTTTTGTGAACCAGTTCTCTGGAAGCACTGTGTGTCCTTTACGCACCGCCCCCGCCTGACTCCATGACTCTATGACCCACTCTATTTTGGCAGGACCGCAGCGGACGTGCGTGTGTTTTTGGTAGCTACTAGTACAAGTATCACAGAAAGATGCTGCTGCAGCTCTCAGGCATCTCAAATGCCGCATTTGTATGAGCCGATCCTTTGAAAGCACTGTGACCTGAACGTACCGCCCCCGCTTGACTCTATGACTCTGTGACTCACTCTATTTGGCAGGATGGCATCGGACGTGTGCGTGTCCCTCGTACCTATCGCTACACCCTTGAGAAGCACTGATGATCCTTTGCGAAGCAACTCACCACACCTGACCCATGACACTATGACTCACTCGATCTATGACTCACTCATATTATGACTCACTCCATGTATGACTCCATGAATCACTCGACAGGACCGCAGCAGACGTGCGCGGCATCGTCGACGCCTCCATCCTGGCCGCCGACTTTGCGGACTTTGGAGGCGAGGCAGAGCGCGCGCTGGAGGCCGGCGCGCAGTGGTGCCATGTCGACATTGTGGATGGGCACTTTGCTAAGGTGAACTTTGAAGTATTGTAAACAATCACAAGTATGGTGCGAGCACGAGCATACACCACCGTGATGCTGGTGTTACATCACTGGGCATCATGATATCGGCTCTCGTCCTTTGCCCGCTGGGTGGGGCGCAGTGGTGTCACGTCGACATTGTGGATGGCCACTTCGCCAAGGTACTGTATGCATGTATTGCGTGGACAAATACTTCGAAGAATACTCAAAAAACTATTTTAGTGTCACCACGTCGACATTGTGGACGGCCACTTTGCCAAGGTAAGTACTACATTGCGCTAGCAAATAGTTCAACAGATACTTCAAGGTGCTATTTGGAGTGTCACAGCATATCACGCAGCAATGGCTGGGCGCTCGGCGGTGCCACGTTGACATCGTGGATGGGCACTTCGCCCAGGTATGCATGTACTTCGAAGTGTTGCGTAAATTTCAACGGCTACTTCAGGATGCTATTTGGAGTGTCACCACAGCATCTTACGCAGCGCATGCCGGCGCCCGGTGAGGACGGTCACTTTCCCAAAGTGTGACAAACTTTTTTCTGGGAAGACTCTGAAGTCATTTTCATGTCCATCGAGTGAGTCAATCGTCATCACGCAGCACAGGCTGGCGCCAACTGATGTCACGTCGACATTGCGCATGGGCATTCCGCCAAGAGGTTCTGCCATGGAATAGGGTCATGGCTACAAAATCAGTGCATCCTCTCGCCTAGGGTGATGGTGCAACTTAACCCTAGCCAGGCCCCAACGCTAACCCTGCAAAATGCCGTTGATATACAGTGACGGTTGAGACAGCAGCGAGCAGGCGGGCCACAGTAGTGATGAATTTCAATGCGTCATTGGACCGAATGTGGCCACGCATGTGGTCAGCTTTGTATGCAATACAATACTTGGATGCAATTGCACAAGGGCCATAGTTCCACAGATACGATAACCCTATCCTAATCGTTAAGCTCGCCCTAAACCTCTGCAGATCCTGACATTCGGGCCGCTAGTGGTACGCAGTCTGAGGCCACAGACACCGACCATTGCTCAGCAGATCCTGGCTCTAAACTCAACTGTGGACCTCGCCCTAACAATGTGCAGATCCTGACGTTTGGGCCGCCGGTGGCGCGCAGTCTGCAATTGAAAACGTGGACACAAACGCCTACATTCATTGCTCCGCAGATCCTTACCCTAACCCCAACTGTGAACCTCGCCCTAAATACCTGCAGATCCTGACGTTTGGGCCGCCAGTGGTGCGCAGTCTGCGGCGGCGCCTGCCGCAGCTGTTCATCGACGTGCACCTTGCTGTTGAGAACCCGGGGGAGTACATTGCGCAGCTGGCAGCCGCAGGGGCGTCACAGGTGAAGTTTGTTTGTTGAAGCTTGTAGGCTGAAGTATCTATCTTGCGCAGCTGGCGGCGGCAGGGGCGTCACAGGAGGTATATGAAGGTGGCCCGAGCAGTGCTATGCAGCGCACCGGCTCTGTTGCTGCCGGTTTACACACACATGCCCATGCCGTGCATTGTGCACAGAAAGTGTACTTAGTCAAGGGGCCGTTGTGCAGCTGCAAATTGGTCATGAGTAGAGTTATAATGTCAGTACGCTAATGGCATGCGCTGCTAGACATGCCTGCATGTGCCACATTGACACGTGCCGCAATGTGCGGCGGCAACCCTACCCCTAACCCTAGTTACCCCTGTGGTGACACCGCTCGACGCCTCCTACCGCCCTTCAAGCTCACACGCATGCACGCCCCCCACTGAATGCGCCCAGAGCAACGCAATCGCTCACACACGATTGCGTGCTCCTGCGCCCCGCCGCCGCCGCTGGCCCACACAGGTGCTGTTCCACGTGGAGGCGTGCAGGAGCGCTGACGCGGGTCACCCTAGCCCTACTTATTGCATTGACACCGTGGCAGCGCTCGCGCGTGAGATTCGCGCGGCGGGCATGCGCGCGGGCGTCGTCCTCAACCCCGAGACCCCCGCCGCCGTGATCGCGCCCCTGCTGAGGTACGTACCTACATACTCCATATCTCAGCAGTGCTCAACCCCGAGACCCCTGCCGCCGTGATCGCGCCCCTGCTGAGGTACGTACCTACCATACCCCCATATCTCAGCAGTGCTCAACCCCGCTGGCTTAGATCGCAGCGCTGCTGAGGTACGTACAATACCCCCATATCTCAGCAGTGCTCAGCTCCGAGACCCCCGCCGCCGTGATCGCGCTGCTGCTGAGATAGGCTCGTGGTATACAACCATGTTTCAGCAGTGCTCAACCTCGAGTGGTAATCGCGCCGCTGCTGAGGTTATGTCCCTACTGCACTTTTACCCCCATTTATCAGCAGTGCTCAACCCCAACACCCCCGCTGCCGTGATCGCGCCGCTGCTGAGGTACGTACCTACATACCCCCATATCTCAGTGCTCAAACCCGAGGCCTCTGGCGGCGTGATTGCGCCGCTGCTGAGGTATGCCCCCCATTTCTTAGCAGTGCTCAGCCCGAAGACCCCCGCTGGGGTGATCGCGCCGCTGCTGAGGTACCTACATACCCCCGTATCTCAGCTGCTCAGCCCTGAGACTCCCGCCGCCCTGATCACGCCGTTGCTTCATTATGTACATACCCCAAGACGCCCGCTGCCGTGATCGTGCCGCTGCTGAGACATGTACGCTCATACCCCATGTTGCAACAGAGCTGAACCCCGAGACACCCGCCGACCGGTGATCGCGCCGCTGCCGAGGTACCTACATACCCCCATTTGTCGGCAGTGCTCACCACAGCGGTGCTCTCAAGTAGGACTATGTGCATGCTGAGGTACTCACACGCCCCCCATTTATCAGCAGTGCTCAACAGCTGGGCTCCTAGAGTACTGCATGCTGAGGCCCCTACAGCACCTAAACACATTTATCAGCAGTGCTCCTGGGGCTGCTGAGAGTTATGTGCACGCTGATGTACCTACTTGTCCCATTCCTTTGCAGTGTTCATACCACAGCGATGCTACTAACTTTGCGCGGTCGGGGGTAGGGTTAGGGTTAGGGCTCCCACACACCCTTGGCCTTATGTCTTTGTAGTACTCTTACCTCAGGTGGTCCTGTGTCCTTGTCATCTCTCTTCTGCAATGCACAGTCCAGGAGCTGTACAGCTGGACTGTGTGGACTGCCTCGCAGTTCAACCGGGGTTCGGCGGACAGCCGTTTGACAAGTCTGTGCTGCAGAAAGTGGCGGAGCTCCGGGAAATGTGCCCTACTCTTGACATTCAGGTATGTGTGTATGTATGAGCTTGCTGGCCCCCATTGCTTTGAACACGCATGGAACATGATCGCATTTGAAAGTGCGAAGCATCGCCAGGAATAAGCTGCACTCCTTATGCACAGGTAGCCTCGACACAAGCATGGACCGTGATCGCGCTTTGAAGTGTGAGCAATACTTGTATTGTGCTACCAACACGATTAGGGGCATCGTGAGCCAGCATATCAATCACAACGGGCTGTAGTACTATACTATAGTCAAAGGCGGTGTGAGGTCAGGTTCATCTAACTCTAACCCTAACCCTAACTCAAGCGCGCACCAGCCGCCGCATGCACATAAATTCCTAACAGTGCGCGCATCAGCACATAAGCACATGTTCCTCACATGAACCATCGACGTCAGACGCTGACTCCCGCAACACTCGCCGCTCAACACCGTGCTGCCTCGGTGTGCGTTGCAGGTCGACGGCGGCGTGAACCTTGAAACGGCGGCGGCGTGCGTTTAAGCCGCCGCCAACATACTTACGGCCAGCACGTGCATGTTCCGCCGAATGCACACAGCACATCACCCTTCAATTTCAATAGCAGATTCTCTTAACCGCCCGCCGCTCAACACCATGCATGTGCTGCGCTCTCTCCGTGTACTGCGCAGGTTGACGGCGGCGTTAACCTCAAAACCGCGGCGGCGTGCGTGCAAGCCGGCGCCAACGTACTCACGGCCGGCACGTGCATATTTGGCGCGGAAGACTGCGCGGCGGCCGTCGGCGCGCTGCGGCAGGCGCTGGCGGCACGCTGGACGCTGCAGTAGGGCATGTGATCGGAACAGTTTCTGGCCTGATACTTCAAGAACGAGCAGTCCGCAGCGATTCCACGCGGAGAGCCTGCTCTCACGTGTGAGCAGCGATGCCAGCTGGCGGCAGCGGCGGCGCGGTGCTCGCTGGCTTCACTGCCTCTGGCGCTGCGTCGCTGCTGTAGGGCGTCATCAGAAGCGTTTCTAGCGCTGGTGCTTCAAGCATTACAGCGGTTCTGCGCTAGACGGCTGCTGTAATGCTGTGCGAGCAGCGGCGCCAGCTGGACGCCAATACGTCCTGGTGCTGCTGTAGGGCGTGATTGGAAGCGTTTCTAGCGCTGATGCTTCAAGAAACAGCAGACCGCGGCGATCTCATGCTGAGAGCCTGCTCTAACGTGTGAGCAGTGGTGCCCTCAACGTCCCGGCGAGAGCTTGCTCTAGTATGCGTGAGCGACTGTGCCAGCTGGATGCGGCTGCAGTGTCTTTTGTGCTGAAGCCCGCGCCTGCCACCATGCTGTGACGAACGCTGGCCCGGTGCGCACACCAGCGGCTTTTCTCGCAGCCGCCGCATTTGACGAAAGTCTGCAGCATCCCAGCGCAGCCCTCAGCAAAGCTCCGCTGCCATTGCGCAGCTGTTTCAACGCGGCGCAGAGAAGCGCCTTTTGATCACCGCATGGATCACGGGCAGAGACATTGCGCAGTAGCCGCCGTTGCGCCCTCTGGTCGACGGCTCTGCCGGCGCTGTGGCTATCATGCAGCCGCCGCTGACTATTATTACTCGCTAAGGAGCGCATGTTGGCAGCGCTTAGGACACTGTGCAGCTTGCCACTACTAGTAGCTCTTGCTCCAGCAGATGTAAGCAAACCTCTCGTCTGACTCAAAGCGTTTTTGGGGGAACAGGCTTTAACGACCATACAGTGTCACATTATACATGTAGAACTGTCTTAGGGTAACACACTTCAAAGCCTCGAGGATTACGCCAGCACCGGACTTGCTGCTGCGTGACCTTCGTACACACCACGCCGCTGCTTGGGCACTGCAGCTCTGGGCACCTTTAGTCTTGAGAGCAGCTGTTGATCCACTGGTCACAAGAAAGGTGCCAGCTGCGTTAAGGTCAGCGTAAGTAACACGTAGGGCGAGGGTAAGTGGCCATACCAAACAACTGGCTGAGCACAGCTGTGTGCGTACCACATCACTACTTGCATGATTCAGCTGCAACGCAGCGCAGAGTCATGTGACATTTCAACACATGGTTGTACATTGTCGCTCACGGTCTAGGTCTTTGCTGCCGTCTGCTGCACATGCTGACAAACCGCATCTGGCCATCTAAAAATGTGCTTTTGCAAGCGCCAAAGCCTTCGGTTGGTGGCCGGCTGTTTGGAGTCAAGATCATCGCACTTTGGTGTGAGTGCACTGTGCCGGACAAATTGTGGTGGTGGCGATAACGTGCACGTCAACACACGCTGCAGCATATGAATTGTGGCACCCCACATCGCCTGTGCTCGAATCGAGCGTGACAGCATCGCAGTGCCCAGAGGGGCATTTCAATGGGCAATGGGACTTCATTTATTCTTCAATCGGTTACCCGTGGCAGCAAGCAGGGGTTGGCTGCACACGACGACAGCACCCAGATGCATGTTGAGGTTAAGCCTACCATCCAGAGCGCGCGCTGAGTGCTTGCAGCGTCAGACTGTTGGCATGTTGACATGTGACTCCACATTGATATGACGGGTGAAGCACGGCCGGGTGCGCCTTGCCGGCACTGCTGGCTGCGTCTTGACTGCTGATGCCACAATGCGCCATTCTTCCAGAACCAGGCATGTCAGCAGCGTCGTGCGTCGAGTGGTGCGGTGGATGCTGGCTTGTGCCGGCAATGTGCGTGCAGCACGTCAGTGCGTCTGACCCGTGCTCCCCTGACTGTGTGCCGGTGAATTGATGAGTTGAAGTTGGGTGGTGATGGGTTGAAGCGTCGCCCGCGCGCTGCATGCCGCGCAGGCGCTGCGCATGGTAGTGCAGGCACCCAAGCGCGCATAGTGTAGTTGCAGGCGGCGGCGGATAGCTCCTGTGTACCGAACGTGCATGCCTACATCAGTTTACACCAATGACTCGCCGCCGTGCGTGCATTGCACACGGTTGACGAGCGTGCTCTCGAAGTTCGTGCAAGTCGGCGGTCAGAAGAACTTGACGTTGAAGCCGCTCGGGCATTGCCTGTGTGTGCTTAATGCCATATCCGCACAAGGCGTGCGGCTGTCCGTGCTGCGCAAGTGCGCTTGCAGCTGGCGCGGAGCTGGGGCACGGATTGAAGTTGATCATTTCAGGAGCCAATCGTATGCCAGTGATGTTCAACTTGAGGTTGAGCACCCCCGGGGGGGGGGGGGGGGGGGGGGGGGCTATCTGCCGAACGCCGCGTGGACGGCGCGTGCCGCCGGTCAAACTTCAAGTTGAAGTTTATGGCCTCCCAAAAGGCCATCTACCGAACGCCGCGTAGCCTCTCCTCCTCCTCGCCACCGCGCTTCCCACGCTCAACTTCATGTTGAACTTGAGACCTCCCCCCGAAAGTCCCCTCATCTGCCGAACGCCGCATAAACAGCGCGCGCCGCGCGCAGCCTCTCCTTCTCCGCCTCGAGCTCGTCCAGGAGGTCCCACGGCACGCGCGCCGCCGCGCGCCGCCGCAGCGCATCCCCCCCCTCGGGGTCCCCCCCCTCCGCGCGCGGCGCCGCCAGGCGGTGCAGCTGCCGCTGCCGCCGCCGCCCCTGCACCCTCTCCTCTTCGCCCCACGTCACCGGCATGTGGTGTGTGGCAACGGTGGCGGTGGAGGTGGGGTGGGTGCGGCTGGCGGCGTGCGCGGTGGGGGGGGGGGGGCGGCCCTGGGGGGCCGATGCCGCAAAGCCGTGCCTGGGAAATGTGTTGAGGTTGCGGGATGGGTGGGGGGGGGGGTGCATGCGTCAGCCTTGCGTGACACTGACGAGGAAAAATGCACCATAACCCTCTTGGAGTATATGAGGTCAGGATTAGGGTTAGGGTTAGGGGGGGTAGGGCAGCTGCAACGACCGCCACACGCGCGCCCTGGGACCTGAGTGCACACAAATCCAGAGTCTGTAAATGAGGCCGGTGCCCCAAATCTGAAAGAGCCTCATGTTGTTTCTGCAATTAATGAATGTGATTGACACCTAACCCTCACCCTCACCCTAATCCCAACCCTCAGCAAGCGCACCTGTTGATGAAGCCCGCGGCAGCAAACGGGCGGCGCCGCCGCGGCGCCGCGCCGCCCGCCGCTGCCGCCTCCGCTGCCGGAGCACCGAGGCTCAGCGCTGATGAAACTTCAACTTCAACTGCAGTCGTCAGCTCGCCCCCTCTGCCGTCCCCGCTCGCGCCGCCGCCGCCGCCGCCGCCGCCGCCGCCGCGATCGGCGCTGGCGTTAGCCATCACGGCGAGCGCGCTGCTGCTGCTGCTGCCGTCTGCTGCCGTGTGCTGCGGTGCACCCTGCTGAGCGCTGCTGCTGCTGCTGCTGGTTGGGTCCTCTGGGCGCAGCGCCACCGCGCCCAGCGGCAAGCGGCGCATAATGTCGCCGATGGGGGCGAGCGCGGCCTCGAACTGCGCCGCCTGGCTGAGGTGCGCGCGCAGCTTCACCTGCGCGTACGTATAAAATAGCGCTATAGCTTACGAAGCTGAGGTTCTCAAGTACTGGGAGGATGCGGTTCTCATGTGCTGGGAGAATTCAAGCTTTGCATTCAAGACTTCAACGAACTTATGTAGCGCTTCAAAGGGTGATGCTTGAGTGCTGCCTTGAACTGCGCGGCCTGGCTGAGGTGCGCGCGCAGCTTCACCTGCGCGCGCAGATAGCATTGTAGTTTGTAATTATGTTGAAGTGTTGATTGAGCGTGGGCTTCAAGTGCTCACGGAAGTTAAACCTTTCTGAAAAGAATTGTGACGCTTCAAAGAGGACGCTTGAGCACTGATTTGAACGGCGCGGCCTGGCTGGGGTGCGCGCGCAGCTTGACCTGCGCGTACAAATGACATGGCGCTAAAGGTTACATGGCTGAATGCGGTTCTCAAGTACGTGAGGAACTGAATCTTTACGTTACATACTTCGAAGTACTTCTACATACATTTGTAGCGTTTCAAAGGGTGATGCCCAGGAATGGGCGGCCTGGCTGAGGTGCGAGCGCAGCTTCACCTGTGCGTGCAGATAGCATCAGAGCACGCGCTTGACCTGGCGCAAAGTGGCGCATGCAGTGCCCTGCTAGGGTTAGTCTTAGGGCAAGGATTAGGGCTTGTCTACGCGAAGTCAACGCCCCCGCAGGAAGCCGATCTGCACTCGTGGCATCGACGCACGTCAAACTTCAACTTGCTTCGCGCGCGCCCAAGGCAGTACTTCCGGTGGACGCCCGGGAGGGATGCGTGCCTTCTCTTTGACGCATGCCTGCGCCTTTGAAGCGTCGATGTGCAGTTTGTCTACTTCAACTTGAAGTTCAACGGGACCCACCTGCTCCAGCGCCCTGCGCAGACTTGGGCAGTTCCGCAGCGCATTGAGTTGACAGCAACGCCGTCCAACCAGAACACGCGTATCAGTGCGACCGCCATCGTGCATATTCTGCACTCATGCACCGCCCACCCCACGCGACGCATGCTCTATCGATACCGAATGCATGCCCACATATGCCTGCACCTGAAATGGTTGCGTCAACCTGCAAGCCTGCATGCCCCTGAAACAGGTTGTGTGAACTTCAACCGTAACTTCAACGAGACGCACCTGCTCCAGCGCCCTGCGCAAGCTTGGCCGGTTCCACAGCGGATCCGACTGCTCCTTGGACGCTCCCTGAATGCAGCACGCACAACATGTGAAAATGTTATTGCACAGTCACAGCAGGCCCTCGTGTGTGTATTTCAATTGTTTCTTTTGTCGCCAGATGCAATTTTCGTTCAGCAAGTGTAGGTGCTTCAACTATGAAGGATGACGTGCCATGCGCCATCTGGCAGCTGTGACGGACCTGCACGGCATAAATTCGCGTCATCCGCGAACAGGTCCACCTTCTACACTCACACATGCACCATTCTACTTCAAATGTAAAGTAGGTTGTGACCGCAGTGACGAACCTGTGCTGCGTAGTCGGCGTCATCCGCGAACAGATCCACCGTACCGCCGCAAAAAACGGCGTGCTTGGCGGCCCTAATGGGGTCTGCAGCCCAAGCGCGCGCGCCACCGCGGCCGCCGCCGCGCGCTGCTTCGCGCTTTCGGCGGTCCGGCTTGCCCGCCGCGTTGTAGAAGGTGACGGCCCACCTGAGGATGGATCGTCGCCGCGGCGGAGCGTCGTACTTGAAGTTCAAGGAATCGCTTCAATGCACGTTGAGGCGACAACATCACGAAGAGTTGAAGAGTCGCTTTTGACGCACGTGAGGTGTTCGGCCACATCACAGAACATGTGTGGCTTGACGGCCCACTTGAGGATGGAGCATCGTCACGGCGGAGCGCAATACTAATCTGAATGTTCAAGATTCACTTTTTTCGAAAGGATGCACGTTTCAGGTGTACGACGACATCACAACGTGTACTTCCATACAACATGAAATATGGTGCGGGATCCACGGCGGCGATGGGCTGCCCCGCGCGCTTGCTAATGCGGCCAAGGAACAAATTGCCTTCCTTGCCCGCATCATAGAAGTTTACGGCACACCTGAGGAGTTGACGCACGTGCGGTCACAGCGGAGCGTCACACGATTGCTTCACACTTGAAGTTGTGCACTCGCTTTGCCGCGCTTCACGGCACGCCACGACACCGCTGAGCACGCACGTCATCGCATTTGCCGTGGTTGAGACCGCTAGTCGTGCTCATTGAACGTTGAAGTTATCCCCTCCAACCCGTGGCTCTATGACGGGATGGACCTGCGTCATTTGCCATGTCTGTGCGGTGATGTCGGTCTGGCGTCGCCGCGCCTCACTGCTGGTGATGCCCGCTATCATCTAGGTCGACATCACGATCGCAGAAAATGACTTCAATGTTGAAGTACACGGACCTGCGGCGCTCGTCAGCGACCTTCTGCCGCGATTCTGCGGCAGTCTCTCAACTCTAACAAACGCGATGCCTCGCTGTCATCTCTACTAGTGTCATGATGAACAAAACACAACTTCAACGCTAAAATTAACAGACCTGCGGCGCTCGTCGGCGACCTTCCGCCGCGACTCTGCGGCGTTCTCGCTCCAGCGCCTGCGCGCCTCGCGTTCACGTAGCTCCAGGCGGCCCTCCTCGCGCCACCGCGCTATGCGCTCCGCCCTCTGCAGCGGCGCAGAGGAAATGAACGTGCGCAATGCTCAACTTGTGATCACGCAAGGCTCGGAAAGTATTATCGCCAGCACATGTCCAGACAACCCGCCTCGCGCCGACGCACTATGCGCTCCGCCCGCTGCGGCGGCGCAATCACAATGAATGCAGCAGTCATTGTTGAGCGTGCTTCGGCTATCTTCGTGCAGCAGGGCCTGCGTCTGTGTGCTACACGGTGGCGTTATGCGTGCATTGCTCATCATGTGATTTCGCGAGCTTCGGTAAGAATTGTCGTCTGAGCTCCTTCCTCGCGCCGCCGCGCTATGCGCTCCGCCCTCTGCGGCAGTGCAGTAGAGAGCAGCAGTTTTCGTTACTTAATGTGTCCTTCTGGTCTGGGCAAAGTGCGCTCGGCTACCTTCGGGCAGCAGCGCCTTCGCGCTCGTATGCGAACGGCGTTGCGTGTGCAGTGCTCAACCTTCAATGAAGCTCGTACAGTGTTCAGTTGATGAATTGTGTTCAGTCATACTATGTAATATTCTTCAAGAAGCAATAAATGATTATGAATGCTTGCGCAGCTCTAGGCGATTTTTATGCGTTCCCCCTGCAGCGGCGCGGTGGCGGCAGCCATCAGCAATTTGTGCGGTTGGTCTGTGGGCGGCGCGCCCTACAAAGTTAGGGTTAGGGTTAAAGTGAAGCAGCACCGCTCAGCTTGCTGGCAGCTCATGCACAGCCCTCAACATGTTGTCACCACTCAGTATGATTCACAAAATACTTCAAAAACACGTCGACTCCAGCTAGCACAACGCCAGCAGCAAGCTTCGGCTCCACTGGCCTTTGCGCCCAGCTTTTGCTTGGAAGATGTCCACATCGGCAAGTCACCTGCTTGAGGTTACGTGCGTGCGCACAGCGCTCAACATGGTATCACCGTGCTCGGATACAGGTGAATCTAGCTGTCCGCTCAGCCCTGTGCGGCGCGTGGCCTAACCCTAACCCTGACCCTAACCCTAACCCTAACCCATTCGTCGCGCGTTTGGATGGGTCGGGTCTGGGCGGTGCGCACTTAGGGGTAGGTTAGGGTTGGGGTCAGATTACAGTCATGGTCTTAAAAGGCGAAACAAAAACAAGCGCATTCCTCGGGCAGCAGCGCTCGCCACGTTGTTCGGCACGCAGGGTCCTTGCGCACAGCGCCTAACCCTGACCCTAATCCTAACCCGGACTCCTAAGCCTAACCGCCGTAACCCCTGACCCTACCCCTGAGCCTTCACAACATGCTTCACACTGCAAAGTGCTCGGAGGCTTAGGGTTAGGATTAGCTTGTGCTTCTGGCCGGTCACCAGAGGGTCTGCGCGTGTGCACAGCGCTCAACATGGTATCACAGTGCTCAGATGCCACTTGCACTTCAGTCACCTGCTTGAGCTCTTGCAGTGCGCGCTGCCGCTGAGCCATCTCCTCCTGGGCCGTGCGGCCCTCTAGCGCCGAGCCAAACAGCAGGTCCAGCTTCGTCTGCACAGCAGGAGGGGAAAGGGGGAGCGTAGCACCGGTGTGAGGGTCAAACTTCACTGTGAAGTTGAGTTTACTTTTAGAACCAAGCAGCAGCTCCAGGTTCGTCTACGCAGCGCGGGAGGGGGATGGGGGGGGGGAGCGGAGGGGAGCGTAGCACCGGTGTGACGTTCAATCTTCATTTAAAGTTGAGAGAATTTTCAGAGCCAAATAGCAGGCCCAGCTTTGTCTGCACAGCGCGGGGGGGGGGGGGGGGGCATGGAACTGAGGAGAGCGTAGCACTGGTGTGACGCTCGTTCTTCACTTTGAAGATGAGAGACTTTAAAACAGTTCCAGCTTCGTCTGAACGAAGCCGGGGCGCAGGGGGGGGACAGTTTCAAGAGTGGAGAAGCACAGGCACATATCAACTTCACTTTGAAGTATGAAAATTATTGAGGTTTCATGCGTTTATTCATTTATTCGATTTAGACGAAGTAGTAAACACCAGAATCAGGGTCAAAGCAGCAGATCTTCACAGGTCTGACCAGACGAGTCATGAGCAGCCGAGCGCACTGCCAAATTGCCGAATTCGCACTGTGCGGGAGCAGCTGAGGAATGTAAGCTGAAGTTGAATTTGACAGCTGAGGAATGTAAGCTAAAGTTGAAGTTAAGGCCAACAACACCTCATCCCATCGGAGCCCTTAGAGTCAAATTGAACTTCAACATTAGACCCTGGCCCCCACACACCCTCCCATCACTCAAGTGAAATGCACCTGCGGGACGGACTTTATGTGGTGTTCCATTTCACGTTGGTCCCCAGCATACGCTTTCAGGATTTGTTTGAACAAACATGGTGTATGTTTCGATACTTCCTCTTTGGCTGTGACCCATGCATGCCCTACCGTCTGACTAGGGTTGCCAACCAGCGTATATGAAAATCCATATACTGCGTATAACGTATACATATAACGTATATATAATCTATACTGCGTATACTAGCGTATAATAATTACCCAGATTCTGAAGACAAACTCCAATTTCAAAAAAAAAATTCTTCATGCCCGATAGAGTGTATTCACAGCTGTCCGTTGCACCCGTCTCCTTCTACTCAAGCAAGCATACAACTTAGAAGATAATTCTGAAGCATCGTCAGTTCTATAATGCAGTGCCATGCATCTGCCGCAACTTGTTGAACACACATATATGTACACACTGTGAAACTGATGGACTGCACGCACCACCGTGACAGTGACTATGATAGGTGACACATCAACTTTCTATCATATGAGAACGTTTGTGGTGCCTCCACTTATGCCTCCACTAGGTCGTCTTGCTCGATCAGATGGAGTGCTACACTACTCTTGAAGAAGAACAATGCCAAAGAGGCCAAAGCATTGGCATGCTGTGCTGGCGTAACGCGCCAACCTTCAAGCAATGCCTGAGTGCCAACTCGCTTCTGCGATTGGCGGCCTCGGCATCAGCGCTCTTTTTGCCGGTCTCAAGATCCTAGCCACTAGGCTCGACTGATCTGGCTTCTTGACCCCTTTGCATACTGAGGGTTTGAATTGTGACTTTGTGCGCTGTGAGGAGTTCGAGGCTGTGAAAACCTATCGCCGCAGAGAGCTAACTCCAACTGGGCGCACGAATCGCCTTAAGGTTTGATAATGTCGAAATGAGCCCACCAGCTCGCAGCCGAGGGCTTCCTTGTGTTTGATGAGAGCAGCGTGTACAGTGTGTCCACAGTGTACTATTACTAGGTCTGCCCCATGTACTTTTGCTTTGGCGCTCTGCCGGTGCCGGGGCTCCCATCCACATTACTACATGCTTCCATCCACATTACTACATCATCGAATTCCTCCATGCCGCTATAACATTTAAATCAGTAAACAATGGCTGGCGGAATCTTCTATACCTAACCCCCCGGCAGTAATGGGTTGTAAAGGGGTACTGGCACTCGGGCAAGCGGCAGCAATGTTGCGCTGCTTCATGCACAG
The DNA here is from genome assembly GCA_017506865.1 of Tribonema minus. NCBI lineage: Eukaryota > Xanthophyceae > Tribonematales > Tribonemataceae > Tribonema > Tribonema minus. The sequence goes on from JAFCMP010000379.1 coordinate 223,985, forward strand.
CAGAAACACGGCGAATAAAGGCAAACGGGACATTATAATCCAAGCGTATATCAAAATCCATATAACAGTATATATAACGTATATATACATATAACGTATATATACCTTATATGCTGTTGGCAACTCTACGTCTGACCTTCTCATACTGATCGAGTGATTCGCACCTGTGTGATGGACATCCTGTGCTGTTCCAGGTTGGTCTCCAGCTCCTCGCGCCAGCCCTGCTGCAGCTTCTTTACTTTGAAATAAATGAATTACTAAAAAATAACTACTTTTGGACTTCACATTCATCTAAAACGCACCTGCGTGATGGACTTTCTGTGCTGTTCCAGGTTGGTCTCCACTTCCTCGCGCCAGCCCTGCTGCAGCTTGTCGATGTATACATAGACGGATACTCCATGTTCATAAATCAAAGGGTTGATTCAAAGCTGAACTTCAGGTGAAACGCACCTGTGCAATGGACCTTCTGTGCTGTTCCAGGTTGGTCTCCAGCTCTTCGCGCCAGCCCTGCTGCAGCGTGTTCAATTATGACCGAATACTTCAAGTATATAGAAGTACTTTAAGTTTGAACTTCAAGTGAAAGTTACCTGTGTAATGGACCTTCTGTGCTGTTCCAGGTTGGTCTCCAGCTCTTCGCGCCAGCCCTGCTGCAGCGCGCGCGGCGACAGCAGCTGCCGCTGCAGCCGCATGCCCTCAACTGTCTGCGCCGCAACAAGTGCATGCAGGAAAATTGTACTTGAGAACACGTTTGTGTCGAATGCTTTCAGGAGCTTGCTCCACCGCAGGCGCGTGATCGCTCTCACTTCAACTTGAAGTACAGGTTTCAGTTATAGCTGCCGCTGCAGCCGCATGCCCTCAACCGTCTGCGCCGCAAGACGTGCACGCAAGAGTATGGCACTTGAAAACGTAAATTTGATGGAAGCTTTCAGGCGCTTGCTTCAGTGAGGCAGGCGTCTGAGAAAGGCTCCAATTGCGTGATGACTTCACTTCTGTCGGACCTCCGTGTGGAAGGCCGCTTGTTAAAAGTGTATGTGAAGCGTACAAGGGGGGGTTTATGGTGGGTTGTGCCGACACATAGCGGCCACGGTGTGCGCCCGGCGCGCCTGCGAAAGAAAGTTTTGATTCATGAATCTGTGCCCTTCACAACGTCACTTACGATTCCTTCACTTGTTCAAAATATTTGACCAAACCCTTCTACTCCTTCATTTGTTCAAAATATTTGACCAAACCCTTCTACGCATGCATAGAAGGGTTTGATTAAATGCTCAGGGTTTATATGCATGTATGCACGTACTTCAAGAAGTAATACATATGTCACCTAGAGCTCTACGATCTTTTATTTCGTTTTTCATACATATATGCATGTGTATGTACTTCTTTGAAGGTATGCTGACATGTACGCGTGTATGCTGATATGTATGCAGGCACATGCCCAAAACGGTCTGCGCCTGGGAAGCTGCACACAAATACAAACCCTAACCCTAACCCTAACTCTAACCCTAACCCTAACCCTGACCCTGTGAGAGAGCACGTCAAAGTTCACAACCTTGACCGCCACACAGGAGGCCTCACCACATGCAGCGTGCGTATCCACTCACGCACGTCAGACGTGCGCTGATCCAAAGTACAACGACGCACACGCATATCTAACCCTAGCCCAGGTCTCACCTCATTCGGTGTGCGTATCCGCTCGCACGCGTCGGAATCGCGCTTGGCGGCGCCAACCCCAAGTACAATGAAGTACATAGTTTACGAGTGATTGGCAATGCGCATTGAGACACTTTCAGAGTGTTCACAAAGGCACATGCAGATTCCGGTTGCAAGCTGGACATCCGCCATCTGGTTTTTTTTTTTCCGTGAGCGAGATTTGAAAAAAATGGTACACAATTCCAGCCGTAGCACAGGTCTCACCTCGTTCAGAGTGCGTGTCAGCTCACGTGCATCAAACTCGCGCTTGGCGGCGCTAAAGTACAACAAAGTACACAAACCCAAGTACATCAAAGTACACACGTATACAACCCTGGCACAGGTCTCACCTCGTTCAGAGTGCGTGTCCGCTCACGTGCATCAAACTTGGCAACCTGAAGTACAACAAAGTACACAAACCAAAGTACAACAAAGTGCACACATATCTAACCCTAGCACAGGACTCACCTCATTCAGAGTGCGTATGCGCTCACGGGCGTCGGACTCGCGCGTAGCGGCGGCGGCGGCGGCGGCGCCGAGCTGCAGCTTGTCAAAGCGCCTGCACGTCGCACGTGCAAGCGACAACATTGTCAGCAGCCATGAGCCACAAATGCAACTTGAAGTGTGTCACCACCGTGCAGCGTATCAGCAAGTTTTTTTATTATTGTCCAGGGTAGTGAGGGGCTACAGAGGCAAGGCAGGGGGGCCAAACGGTCCGGTCACATAATCATTTGCTGCTGCATTGACGCTGCGCACGCGGAGCTCTTGCTGCATATCGCAATGGCTTGTGGTCGCCTTCCTTGTAGTTCGCCGTCGTCACCAACCGCTGCGCTGGTAGGAGGCCGGGTTAGGGTTAAGGGTGAGGGTTAGGGTTAGGGTTAGGGTTAGGCTAAGGGTGACAGGTATGTATGTATGACAACTCCGCTGCTCAGCCTACGGTACACCGTAACCTGCACCCCGTATCCGCAGTAGCAGTGACAGGCTGACATGGGGGTGACTGTATGTGTTTGCAACGCCCATGCTCATATTTTCTGTGATTCTTGAAGTATTCCTTCAAGTATTTGAAGTACATCGTAAAGCGCCATCGCTACCCGCGCGGTGGTACTGTCAAGCGGGGCAGCTGACGTGGCGATGCTCAAACTCACCCTCCCTGCACGTCATAGCCTGCCATCACTACCTGCAGTGGGCAACTGAGGTGGCAACCACAACACCCACGCTGACTACCTTCTCTGTATGTCGTAACCTGCCATGAGGTGCTCCTCCTCTGCGCTCAGGCTGACTTTAAGCTCATAGGTATGCAGGTACGTTTCACAACACCCATACCTACTTACCTTTTCTGTACGTCGTAATCTGCCATGAGGTGCTCCTCCTCCGCGCTCAGCACCCGCAGCCACTCCTGCCAGAGCGAGGCACGGGCACGAGTTCACCACGAATACAGCAGTGCGACATGAGTTCACCATGAGTGCAGCAGCGCATGAGGGGGAGTCGCAGGATTGGTTTGAGTGTATATTGTTGCCTGCGGGAACGCAGCGCGGCATGAGTTCACCACGAGTGTGCATGTACTATATAACATAGGTCTTGAAGTACATTTTGATGCAGTTCTTCCTGACATCGGCGCCTAGCCGTAGTGGCACTGCCAACACTGCAGCACACATGAAGGTGTGCATACTCCAAGCCATGCCCCATTCTTCGAAGTAGTAGTAGTACGCGGGGCCGTGATAGCTGGGGCCACCAGACACACTCCTTGTTGAAGTAGGTGACTTGCCTTAGTGCGGTTCGTCTTGCGCTCCCACATGGCGTGGAAACGTTGAGCGCGCACTGCAGCACGAATGCAGGCATGCATGTACACATACTCCAATCCGCATTTCATTGCAACACACCCCGACATCAGGTTGTAGTAGGCGACGCCACCACACACACTCACTGTTGAAGTAGGTGACTTGCCTTAGTGCGGTTGGCCTCGCGCGTCCACATGGCGTCGAAGCGCTGCGCGCGCGCGCGGAAGCCGCGGTAGCTGCGCTGCAGCGTCGTCGCGGCGGCGTGCTGCCGCCGCCGAATGACGGCAACTGCCTTGCGCGCCAGCAGCCCTCGCGCTGCTGTCTGCATGGCATGCCATTGCAGATGTGCATGGTGAGAAATACTATACATACGATTTCCAGCATCTTGAGGACAGGCGCCAAACGAGGTTGTGGTTGATGGTGGCGCTATGGATAGGAGCGCCGGCGAATGACGGCGACTGCCTTGCGCGCCAGCAGCCCGCGTGCTGCCGTCTGATGAATCGTCGTTTGAGACATGGAGGACGCGGACGAAACTATTAGGCAACGATGAGGTTAGATTAGGGTTGAAGTTAGGGGTTGGGGTTGAGGATAGGGTTGGGGTGACTGGCGGATTACCGCGACTGCCTTGCGTGCCAGCAGCCCGCGTGCTGCTGTCTGAACATGTTTCCTTAGACACATGGCTGCGCTGCAGCGTCGTCGCGGCGCCGTGCTGCCGGCGCCGGATGACCCCAACTGCCTTGCGCGCTGCTGTCTGATCAAGGTTTTTCAGAAACGGACGGTGTGGATGCAAGAGTTAGGGTCAGGGTTAGGGCTAGTGTAGCTGTGTGAGGACAGCCTCCGAGAACCACGTGGTAGGCGGACATTGGGGTTTGGGGCTAGGGATCAGGGCCAGCAGCATACCGCGTGCTGCTGTCTGCACACACGCAGGTTGAACGGTGGACAAGGGGCAGTAACAAAGCTAGCTGCGACGACAGCCCTGACAACCACCTGGTGGGCGAACGTTATTGCCAGGCATGCAGTAGCGGAGCAGCAAGGTTGCTCACCATGCTCCTTAGGGTTAGGGTTAGGGTTGGGGTTAGGGTCAGGGACAGCTGCACCTCATGAGCAAGACGAGTACACAGCACCTGCATGAGTGTGACCTGGGTGTCGAGCCAGCGGCGGCCCGCGTGCGCGCGCCCCAGCGCTCCGCTGCTGAAATTCATGAATTTCAATGAACTTCATGATTCTAATCAAAACGACGAGGACACTGCACCTGCATCAGCGTGACTTGTGTGTCTAGCCAGCGCCGGTCAGCGCGCGCACGCCCCAGCGCTCCGCGCCAGGAGCGCTGTATGGTGAGCGCCGCGCGCTCCCGCGTGAGCGCCTTCAGCCGCAGCCGCTCCCACCAGCCACGTGCTGCCGCCTGCGTAAGAAGAGCAGAGACGCGTGCGTGCAAGCGCCAGAACATTGTATGTGTGAGGAACTTCAACATTGAATTTGGTAGTTGCAGAGGCGGCAGCCGCGCGTCGCCGCCTGCGTCGGAAGAGCAGAGACGCGTGTAGATAAGTGTGAGTAACTTCTACGTTAGACTTGGTCAATGCAGAGGTGGCAGCTGCCTGCGTGCTGGTAACTTCAACATTGCATGTGGTAGCATCCTCGAGCCGCTCCCACCACCGCGCGCCGCCGCCTGCGTCAGGGAAGACGAGGCGCATGCATTCACTATACTCTTTGTTTAACTTCAACATCAAATGATGTAACTGTCAATATTGAATTTGGCCGCTGCAGGGGATGGCAGCCGTGCGCTGCCTGCCGCCTGCGTCCGGCGATGCGCAGGCGTAATAACTTGTTGTGTGAGTGACTGCAACATTGAATTTGGTCGATGCAGCGGTGGCAGCCGCGCGCTGCCGCCTGCATCGGGGACGCAGAGACGCGTGCGTGCAGGCACCAGCAACTTGCAGTGAGTAACTTCAACAGTGAATTTGTTCAATGTGGTAGTTCGTGTTGAGCATTGTCGAGCCACTCCAGACCAGCCGCTCCCGCCACCCGTGTAGGGGGTGCGAGCAGGGCGACAGTCTTTTCAACTTGTAGTTGTGCAACTTCAAGCAGTCAAGTAGTTGAGATGATCCTGCGCTCTTAACATCTCCGTACACCTATCAGGATGATGGCATCTACCTCCCCCCCCCCCCCCCTCTCCATGCATACATACCTGTATGATGGTGCATGCCCTGCGCTCGGCAGCGATGCGGCGCCGCAGGCGCAGATTGCTGAGACCGCGCCGTATGAGCGACTGCCAGCCGACCACCTGCAGCAGCGATCAGCAACAGCGGCGCAAAAACAACGACCAACATTTGCAGATGGGCTCAGCTGACAAGTGTACTAAAGCCGCCTGGGTCTTGGGATGTGGCAATGGCACCAGCATGGTAGGATAGGATCAAGCCATGTCTTCTCACAAAACGAACAGTCCACGTTGGTGCCAGCTTCAACTTCAATCTCCAGAGCATACATGCACGTGGACGATCATGCACAAACCTGTGTGTGCCACGGAGGCTGCCATGGCATGCTTTCGACACAATTGCCTACTTGTATACATGATGTTTATCAATGAAGAAGCCAATTCCCTGCACGCTGGCGCCTCCGTGCTGTTCTCCAAGAACGCAACCATGCGCACCCCCCGCTCCATGAACTTCGAAACGGCATACCTGTAGTACCCATACTTCACCCAACCTTGGAAATGTTTACATACCCTACATAATCATAGAAAGGATACATCCAAGTAGGATTTGGTTGGGGAGTGTTGGTGGTAGTGTGAAAAGGGGGAAGCCTGTTTGCGTCTTCTGAGAAGGGATGCTGCTGCATCCAGTGCATTCCGAGATGAGGGGCTTTTCGCGCCCCATTGGCCAGCGAAATAATTTTAACAAGTACAAACATCGAGAATTGATAAAAAGTGCCATGGTCGAAGTACACACCACCTCACAATGTGCGTACGGCGCGCGTGCCACTCTCCGAGCAGCTGCATCGCTGTTTGCCACGTGATGTTTTACTGACGCAGCAGGCCGTAAGTGATAATACATGTACTTCTATGTACATGTATATAAACATACACACACACACACACATACGTATATCATAATCGTACACACATGCATATGTCATCAACGTATAAAAGTGCATGAACACACCATCTCACCATGTGCGTGCGGCGCGCATGCCACTCCGCCACGAGCCGCCGCGCGATGACGCCGCGCGCCAGCGCCTGAATGCGCACCACCAGCAGCATCTGCCTGCGCATGTGCGATGTACATGAAGCTTTTGAAAATTGACCTGAAGCGCGTATGGGTGGGCAACGCCGCCAGCATCTGCTGCATAGATGCATTCCGACATAAGCCGCCACGCAATGTCGCCGCGCGCGGGCACCTGGATGCGCACCACCAGCAGCATCTGCCTGCTACGACGTGATGGTGTGCGGTACTTGAAGTTGAAGTTGGAGATGGCAGCTCAAGTTGACAATGACATGACGCGTGGCACTTCGAAGATGAAGTTGGTGATGGCAGTTCAAGTAGACGATGTCAGAGAACAAGCTCACCACCCGGGCGTGAAAGCGTGCAGCAGTGCTCCTCGAGTGCGCTGCCTTACCCTTACACTGACCCTAAACTGTACACTGTGCCACGTGCCAACAATCGCGCCAGTAGAACTGGCACATGAGCCTACGTTAGAGTGAGGGTCAGGGTCACCGACTTGCGCCAGCGCCCGCATGCCTGCAGAAATCCGATCACTGAGTAGGCTGCTAACGCCTCAGAGGTTCAATGCCTCAAAGTTGAAGTTGTGCGTGTGCGCTTCACGGCATCTACGGCCTGTTGCAAGTGAAGGCGGCCTTCTCGCTGCACCTGAAGCTGGGCGGCGGCATCAGCGCAGCATGCGCATCTCGCAACTTCAAGGGCGTGACGCTCCCAGCCATTGCGGACTACTTGAAGTCGGCGTACCCATGGCCACACACACTCGTCAACGTCCAACCGATGCATCGTGGTCATCTGGGTGAGAACTGGTTACAAAGTAGGTTGCAGAGCGAGGGTCATGGTTGTAAAGATGCACGTTTTCGGTGCACCAACGAAATGGTTCATGCACCAGAGGAGCGTTGCGCTGCGTTACATACATACCTGGTCATGACTTCGAAGCGGCGCCTGACGCTGTAGTGGCGCCACCAGCGCTGCAGCCGCATTGCCGCCGCGCGCTCGCGCCGCGTGCGCTCAAACAGCGCATCCAGCTGCTTGCAGCGCAGCGACGGCAGCACGCCCGAGGGACCTGCGCATTGCACATCAAGTTGAAGTTGGAGTTGACTGAAAGTTGAGCCTCAACGCGTGGAAAACACGCGCGCTTGAGTTGCGTGCGTTCCAGCGCTGGTTTCAGATATAGTCAGATATAGTTGAAGTTTGGAGTTGAAGTTCAGTGAAAGTAAAGTTAAAGTTAAAGTTAGTTAGTTGAGCCGCAATCGCCACCGCGCGCTCGCGCCGCGTGCGCTTAAACAGCGCGTCCGGCTGCTTGCAGCGCAACGACGGCAGCAAGCCCGAGGGACCTGCGCGTTGCACATCAAGTTGAAGTTGATCAGAAGTTGAGCATCAACACGCGGAAACACAGAGCGATGGAGTTGCGTGCGTTCCGGCATTGGTTTCGCGCTGACGGCGCGCGAGACAGAATTGAAGTTCATATTTGAAGTTCAGTGGCAAAGTTGAGCATCATCATCGCGCTCGCGCCGTACTTGATCAAACAGCGTGTCCAGCTGCTGGCAGCGCAGCACGCCCGAGGGACCTGCGCGTCGCACACAAAGTCAAAGTTGAAGTTGAAGTTGACCAGCAGTTGCGCATCGACGCGCGGAAAGCACGCACGCTTGACATCCATGCGTTCCAGCTCTGGTGTCATGTCAGACAGCGCTGAAGATCAGAGTTGAAATTTGGTGAAAGGGTGCGCGTTCCAACAGCCGTTGAACAGCGCGTCCAGCTGCTTGCAACGCAGACCGACAGTACGTCCGAGGGGCCTGCATGTGGCACACAGTTGAAGATCAATGGAAGCTGAGCTTCATCGCGGGCATCATCGTAGTGCGCCGGAGTCTCTGTCGAGCTGCCTGCGGCACAGCGAGCACTGCATGCTTGAGGTGTGTCTCCTACCGCCAGCGCCGTGTCGCTTTGTCACTTGGTACCGCTACACATCGCTCAACGTCACCCCGTACGGTAGGTATACCCGCCGCCTGACAAGCACAGCACCGGAGACCCACACGCTGCGCACGTCCTCCCGCTTCACCGGGTACGACGTTCCACGTACGGTGGGTATGCAGCGTAGAATTTGACAGCCAATGGTAGGTGGCGTATTTGACTTCCCCCTGCCCACAACAGCCGCCGCCTCGCGATGAAAACAGAACGCGGGCGCGGTGCACTTACGTCGCGTGCATTTTCCGACGTCTCTGGTCAGACATTCCACGAACGGTAGCTACGTAACATGGTGGACAGCGTACGGTAGGTAGCGTATGAGCTGCGCGCACAGCCAGCGCCGCCATGCCCCCCCCCCCCCCCCCCCCCTGAGCCTTGTTCAAGCATTCCACGTACGGTATGTAAACAGCTGCACTTGACAGCGTACGGTAGGTATGTACATTGTGCATGGTAGGTATGTACTGTACTTTTTATTAATTCTCGCTCAGGGCGCGAAAAAGCCCAGATGATTGGCATCTAGCTGTACGGAATCTACATGTCATATGACAGTCTGAAAGTGTCGTAATGACAACCACTCAAACGCCGCTGCCGCCAAATGGCATATCGGGATCCTCCCCTACGTCCTCCTCCATGTGCCCCCCCCCACTATTGCCAATGTACGGTAGGTATGTAGTGTACTTGATGACGTAAGGTACGTGAGAAGCACGTACCTGCGCGCACGACCGGCACCATCGCGCCCGCCCCCCCCCCCAAGCACTTGGTCAGACACTCCACGTATGGTCAGGTATAAAGCGCAGGTGACAACGTACCGCACGTGGGCAGCACGTACCTGCGCGTACGGCCAGCGCCACCGCGCCCGCCCCCCCACGCACCGTGCGCATCTTCCGGTTGACGAGGCGGTACGCGCGCGCGCCGCTGCGGCGCCGCTCCCCGCGCTCCGTCCGCCCCGCCGCCGCCAACGACAGCCGCCGCTCGAGCTCGCGCAGCCGCAGCTTCTCCGCCGCGGACAGCGCGCTGACCTGAGAGTGGCAGCACGCAGCAGATGCGCAGCACGGCTCAGCTACAGCCTGCGCTCAAGCTCGCGCAGCCGCAGCTGCTGTGTGTGGCAGCGCTCAGCAATCAAACGCACGGCTCAGCGACGGCCGCCGCTCGAGCTCGTGCAGCCGCAGCTTCTCCGCCGCGGACAGCGCGCTGACCTGCGCTTGGAATAAGGCGGCATGTCGCATTGAAGACAGGCTGCGTTCGAGTTCGTGCAGCTGCAGCTGCTGTGTGTGACATGGCTCAGCAAACGTGCAACACGACTCAGCGACAGCCGCCGCTCCAGCTCGCGCAGCCGCAGCTTCCCTGCGGCGGACAGCGCGCTGACCTGCACGTGGCATGGCTCGGCAGCCTTAAGACAACCGCTGCTCGAGCGCGCGCAGCCGCAGCTGCTGCGTGGCAGGCAGCGCGTTGACCTGCGTGTGTGTGTGCCAGGGCTCAGCAAATGTGCAACACGGCTCAGCGATAGCGTGCGCTTGAGCTTGCACAGCCGCAGCTGCTGTGTGTGGCATGGCTCAGCATTCGAGAACACACGGCTCAGCGACAGCCTGCGCTCGAGCTCGCGCAGCCGCAGCTGCTGTGTGTGGCAGCGCTCAACAATTGAAAAGACCTCAGCGGCGGGCGCCTCTTGAGCTCGCGCTGCCGCAGCTGCCATGTGTGGCAGTGCTCAGTAATGGAGAAACGGCTCCCGTGCTGTGAACGTGGCCACGGCGGGCCTCACGCTGCGCAGACTCGGCCTGCTGGTATATTACAGAGTCTCGATCGCTGCACATGGCATGCCCGTGCTGGCGGCTGCAGTGATGCAGCGGTCGCAGAGAGTCGGAGATCGGGAAACTGACAGCCTGCGCTCAAGCTCGCGCAGCCGCAGCTTCTCCGCCGCAGACAGCGCGCTGACCTGCACGTGGCATGGCTCAGCAGCCTCCAACACACGGCGCAGGGACGCTCGAGGCACAGATATGGGGGGGGGGGGGGGGGGGGGGTGTGTCAATGTCAGCCTATATCGCCCGCCCCTGACACCAATGCCTACCCCCGATTCCACTGGCAGCACCGACTCTTGAAGTCCAGCTTCAGCCGGCTGACAACTTCGAGTCCAATACTCCAACTTTCATGGCATGCAGACGTACTCACCGCTCCGGAGGAGGCCGCGGTGGCAGCGTCGTCGGCGCCCGCGCTAGCCGACGCCTGACAACTTCAAGTCCAATACTTCAAGATTTATTACATGCAAACGCGCTCACCGTTCCGGAGGAGGCCGCGGTGGCAGCGTCGCCGGCGCCCGCGCTAGCCGACGCCTGACAACTTCAACTCCAATACTTCAAGTTGCATGACATGCAGGAGTCTTATAGACACAAGCGCTCACCGTTCCGGAGGAGGCTGCAGTGGCAGCATCGTCAGCGCCCGCGCTAGCCGACGCCTGCGACGGCTGACTGCCCCTGCCGCTGCGCGTGCTCGATAGCACGGACAGCGCCGCCGCGCTGTTCGGCAGCACGTCGGAGTCCGGCAGGCAGAGGTACGCCTGCGCGCACGACGCGGTGTGATGGAGTTTACATGAAAGTACTTCAAAGCGCTTCAATAAAGCACGGTTCGAGAGTGATGGAATAGAGGCACGCCTGCGCGCACGGTGCGGTGAAATGGAGATTTCATTACTTCGAAGTACTCCAATGGAGCGCGATTTAAGAGTGATGCAGTAGGCCGTGATGGGGACGCTCAATAGCACTGGCGAAGTGCTCCAATGGGTGACGAAATGGAGACTGCACGCTTGTAGGATCATCACAGCGATTCAACAAAGATGCAGTAGGGTGCGATGGGGGCGCTCGACAGCGCGCTGGCGAGAATGGCATTCAGAAAGGCTCCAGAGGGTGACGTATGTATGTATGCACGCGTGTACCCGCCGCAGGCATACATACCCGGGGGGGGGGGGGGGGGGGGGGGGGGGCTCCGCTTCAGCGCACAGCGCAGCACTGTCGCTCGCAGCACGCTCTGCTGCACAATACCCCAGTCAGGTGAAGGGTACTGGCCTCACTGCATACCCGCCGCTGGCATACTATACATACCCCGGGGCGCGGCCAGCGCTTCAGCGCGCAGCGCAGCGCCGTCGCTCGCAGCTCAGGGGTACTTTCTTCATCGTATGCCCAGCAAATGCGCATGCGTACGCATACCCGCCGCGTGCGCATGCGCGTTTGCTACATACCCCCTGATGGGGCATGCTCAAAGCGGTCCACGCTTGATGAGGATGCCACCTCACGTCCCGGACGCATCTGTCCGAGCACCACCTAATTTGGTTGAGCGTTGCGCCGAGCAACGTGCCAGCTGCATCGCCCTGATCCACGAGTCGAACGGCGACATGAAGCATATGTTCCCAAATTTTGCATCAATTGACAAAGCTGAAACGGGAGACATCCTTCTTGTCTACATGTTGTGGCAGCATGAATCACCTGCAATATTTACCGATAATATGACAGGCTCTGGAAGGCAGAGTCACCTGTAATTGTTTCGCCAGCACGTCCCTCTGCACGCGGCTCGCATGCTCCAGATTGCCCACCAGCCACATGGACTCCAGCGCAGCTGCTCCATCGCTGGCGACCGCAGCAGCACGGAAGCAGCAGCAGTCAAATGGCAGCACGAGCAGAAGCGCCGACGTGTTACACGACGTGCCCCCTTGAACTTCGAACTTTCAAACTTCACTTTGCTGTCATGGACTCCAGCGCAGCTGCTCCATCGCTGGCGGTTGCAGCATTATGGAAGCAGAGTGTAGGCGGCAGCGCGAGCTTACAAGTGCTGGCGTGTGTAGTGCACCACCTGCCCCCTTCAAGTTCAAAGTTTACTGCTACGTCGCATGTGCAACAGCTCAGCTCCAGGCGGTGTCGCAGTTGAAACGCAAAGCAGCGCCCACAAGTGTAGGCGGCAGACGCGCCACGCGACGGCCGACGCAGACAAGTACCCAAAACAGCTGTAGCACTGTTGAGACCACACGTCGGCAGATCACCTACTTGCGAAGTACCCAGGTTCGACCTCCTAAGCGATTCAATCAATTGCGGCCCTGCGGGTCAGAAACCATGCATGCGAAGAAACTACAGGCGCCGTTGCCATCATTATGGTTCGGAGCATGGTGTCACCTGAATGCATGTGGTGCGCCAGGTCCTGTGCCCTGTGTTCTGCCCGGCCGCTGGAACAGGCGAGGATATGACACTTCGCTGTATGGCAAATATGCTTTGCATTCCTCATCGCGGTTGATCACGAAGGAGGTGAATAGGTCAGTAGCACCAGCAGCAGCAGCAGCGCCAGATCCATTTCCTCCTGGCACAGTCCTGGCTCGCTTTCTGTTGCCCGACAGGGCCTCGCTGAAGCCTGTCTTGCTGCTGCTGGCAGTGGTAGCTGTCTTTCCCTCGGACCTGATGCGTGGCAGCATGTAAAGCAGCTCAGGATACGCCAGAAGACCGATGCTTACCCATCACACAAGCGCAACTCAAGAAGCGGCAAAGTGCATTTCCGCCGTTAATAGTGTGGAGCGTCACTACGTTGTGTGGTGACTTCTACAGTCACGAAGCAGGCCTCGCTGGGGCGTGGCCTGGTCAATAAGCAGTTTTTGTCAGAGGAGGCAACTGGCTTTATTGGTCTGCACGGATGTCACGAGATGCGGAAGGTGTGGACCTGATGCAGGCGATCCGCACGAACTGGTGGCAATGTGATGCCAAGGGAGAGCGAGCAGATCTTCAGGTACATCTATCTGCGCCGGTCTAAACTATCAGAAATCGTCTTCTGCGTGGCCAGCTTGGATGTGCAATGCGTGTGCGCCAACAGATTGTGTTTCAGCACCGTGAGGTTGGGAGTGTCACTAACCTGATAAAATTGTTCTTCTTATGACGCTGATTGGTCGTATGACTGTTGCTGCTGCAGCAGCTGCACAGACACGACACGACAGGTTTGACAGACACGACAGGTTTGCCAGGCCAAATAGCAGCATCGTAAAGAGCTTCAAGCTTCTGGTCGCGGCGCACGTGACGTCGGATGAGAAGATTCGTCCTGTATGAGCTGCTGGGATGAAATTGATGCACAGGCAGGCACTGCGCACCGCACTGGTGGCAATGCCACCACTCTTGCCAAGGCAGAACAATCAGATTTCAGGTACATCTATGTGCATCGCTCTAGACTATCACAGTCACTGAGTGATTCAAGTTGTCTTGTGCGTGTCCCGTTTGGATGTACTACGTAATTCGTGTGCGTCAACTGATGTGTTGTAAGCACAAACAAATGATGAACAGATATAAGACTCTGAGAGGATTTGATATAGTCTGAGCTCAGGAAATAATAGTAGATGAAGCCTGATGGTCAGACTTCAGGCAAGTCATCTGCATGTGAAAGTGCCTGCTTCTTGCAAGAGTATTCTGTTGTTGCAACATGTGCACACAAGTGCGCCTTTGACAGAACTTCGTTGAAGTCATCAACACTGTCACTCAGTCTCTTGATAGACGCTGCCGCTGTGCATGCTAAAACACACTGCAGTAATGCGCAGGCAATGACCACCCCGCACCAACTCATCAGCGCCATCATGTGATGCATTACAGTATGTACCAGCAGGTGCGTTGCTGGAAAGACGCATCAACTTTCGCACACTCACTGGCAGTCTAGACTGGCCAGCTGCCAGTGGCAGATGCTGCAGCTGCAGCGTGAAGGATTCAATTTGTCTCAATTCAACGGTAGTTCACGCATCCGATCGATTGGACCACATCACCGTGACGCAAGTGCATACATGCACAGCCGGCTACACTATCATGTGCTTGACATACAAGAACAACTAGTAGGGCAACGCTCGAGCTTTGCTGGCACGTACGGGCTTACTTTTGAGTCATCAAGATGTTCAAACCCTGCGCAATACAAGCTACTAGCTGCAGCATGAGCACGTGCTTACTAACTTATTGAATATGATGCCATGTGACAGTGAATGCATGCATGCATGCATGCATGCACGCTGCTGCAGCTGTCAAGATTGATTTGAGAAAAACGGAACCTGAATATGGAAAACGGACCCAGCATCAAACCACTTTGGCGAAGTCTAGTTGAACCCTGCCAGCGTTCGATGCTCAATTTCAACATGAAATTGAGGTTGTTAGGTGAAGTGCCCAGTGTTGAAGTTGGTGAGGGGTTCCCATGATGAGCACTGAGCACCTTCTTAAATTCAATTTGTAGGTGAACTTCTGTACTTAGCCAAATAGTTGAGGTTAAAGTTCAGAGTCAAGTTAAACGTCGTATATCTCAATCCTGGGCGTAAAAAGAAATTATTTCTGCTCATTATTTATATATGGGGATGACTATCACACCCACATCATCACAGTTGAGAAAGGTCCATGGCAGAGTTCACCCCTGTGGTCCCCTGTTGAATTCAGGTCAACGCGTTTTTCGCAACTCAAAAACCCTGTCGGACCCCTGCACCTCGTCCAGCGTGACTGTGCGCCCAGGTGGTCAATGCAACGCATTTCGACTGTACGACAATTGCCCAGGTGGTCAATGCAACGCATTTCGACTGTACGACAATTGTCATTTGTCAATGCAACGCATTTCGACTGTACGACAATTGTCATTTGTCAATTGTCGTACAGTCGAAATGCGTTGCATTGACCACCTGGGCGCACATGACATGTCCGCAGTAACTACTACTAGTAGTAGTACTCAATCAGCTTATGCTACATGTACTGCAGGGGATAATCCGAGATCCTGCATGCATTCAACATATGTCTTACGCCAGGCATTGAGGCACCACGACCAGCAGTTCGTGTTGGTAGGTACTAGTACTTTTATTAATTCTCACTCAGGGCGCGAAAAAGCCCAGATGAATGGCATCTAACTTGAAGCTTGCTGTACGAAATCATGTCGTGTGTCGGACAGTCTGAAAGCGTCTTCTGCGCCCAGGTGTTATCGATGCAACGCATCTCGGTACCTGTACGACATTATGCATCTCGGTACCTGTACGACATTATGTCGTACAGGTACCGAGATGCGTTGCATCGACAATATGTCATAATGTCGTACAGGTACCGAGATGCGTTGCATCGACAACACCTGGGCGCACAGTCTCAACGACAACCACTCAAGCGCCGCCGCCGCCAAATGGCATCTCGGGATCCTCCCCTACGTCCACCTCCATGTGCCTCGGGCCCCCCCTGGATTCTGCCATGTGTGTCATGACAACTTGAAGGCGAGAGTACGCCATGTGGAGCGCTGCCAACAGTGCCGCGCGTAAGCGCGCCAGGGCGAATCGGATGCCCTTTAGAGCTTTAGGGCGCGCTCCTCCGGGCACTGACATCCTGTTGGCACTGCATACTCCGTCGCCACAGGCTCCAGCAGAAGCTTCCGCCCCTGCTCCCCGATCATGATGCTGCCAATTGACCCGATTGCCAAAGTGGCAAGTTTGTAGCAATGCTGATCATAATGACCAGAATAGAACAAAAACATGTGTACTTTTTATTAATTCTCGCTCAGGGCGCGAAAAAGCCCAGATGATTGGCATCTAGCTGTAAGGAATCTACATGTCGTATGACAGTCTGAAAGTGTCGCAATGACAACCACTCAAACGCCGCCGCCGCCAAATGGCATCTCGGGGTCCTCCCCTACGTCCTACATGTGTACTACATACCATCTATTAGTATGTACCAGCAGATGCATTGCTGTGAAGACGCATCAGCTTTCGCACATTCAGGCTACTCTGGCCAGCTGGCAGATGCTGCAGCTGCAGCTGGAGCGTTGAGGATCAATGTCAATTTGTCTCAGTTAAAGAGGTACAGTAGTTCACACACAGTGACTGTGGCACATCAACTGGACCACATCACGCAAGTGCGTGGATGCAAGACTACACTATCATGTGCTTGACATGCAAGAACTAGGCCTAGGCAATGTGCTTTGCGGGCACGGGCTTGGTTTGAGTCATCAGGATGCTCGAATTCCGCATGCGCACTGCAATTCAAGCTATATATACTAAGCATATGCTCACATCATGTGCCACGCAGTGCATGCATGCATGCTGCTGCAGCTGTTGGACCCCTGCACCTCGTACACCGTGACAGTGACCACTCAGTAAGGTATTGTATACTGCTGGGGATCATGCGGAATCTTGCATGCATCACATGTCTTACACCATGGTACCAGTCATGAATTGATGATACAAGTTCTCTGTTTTATGCTACGAGTAGCATGAAATGCCAGGAGCTCTGGAAGGAGGAGACCGTTCTCTGGACCGGTACTTCAACTTCAAGTCCTGTGCCAGCAACTAGGAGGAAGGCTCTTTTTTTGCTACAACAAGTGCTCAAGGCACCTACAAGGCAAGCAACAAGAGACCATCCTGGCTGGGAGACAGCAAGACCTCTGGAGCTGAGCCATATTCACTGGGCTCACTCTCCTTCTTCAGCCATGTCTACACAGGTGTGTCTTTGCTTGCTTCCACTGATGCTTGCCCTGCAAGTTGGCTGCACTTTGATGTCACTAGCAGTTCAGCAGCTCTATTGCTCAAGGCATGGACTCCAGGCTGCTTTGCTGTATCATGGCTCAGCTCCACTTGCCGGCGACAACATCGGTGCTAGACTTTGAAGACTCTGTCGATTACTCCGACACAGTTTAATGCCGTGCACTTAGGCCACGAAGGTGTTCTGAAGTACTGCGTCCGCGACGGGGTCGCGTTGGCGGTGCAACAGACACATAGGGACGCTGCTATGTACTAAGACTGCCCAGCGTCTATCAGTTGCTCGCATGCTATGGCAAGTCCGTGCTGTTTAGTCCTGCAGACGACAGCATGCGATCAACGAAGCTCACGGTGTTTCCCTTCCAGCACACGGCTGCTAGGCACGACTGGCTATACTGTCAGACTAGGTGCTCCAGCTGCTTTGAGGAATCCGTGAGCATGGACACGCAACCATGCAACAGCGTTTTCCGTCAGTTAGTGTGAGCGCCGCTAACTGATTCTGATTCGTGCACCTCGGCACAATGTTGCGTGCAGCGTGAAAACTCATGTATGCAACGGGACTGATCACCCCGACGCATTTTGAGTTGACAATGTGGAGTTGTCCACACGCTGGCTAGACTCGCCTGGGCCGACCCTGACACGCTTTTTCAAGTGGAAAAGGGAATTATCGGCTTCTGCATAACCTCTGAGCAGATTGCATAACCTTTGAGCACTTTGAAAAATCTTGAGCGCTCTGGCACGCCGTCGACGCGCACATTTTGAGCGTTTGCCCGCTCTACACGGAAGTGCGTACTGGCGACGAGTTGCCAACTTTGTTGTGTGTCTCAGGGAGGAAGTGCTATCCACGCTGGCAACGCCGAGCAGCCTGCGACGGGCTTAGCCTCCGTTGGGGAAACGGGTGGCGCGGGAACCGGCGGTGAGAGTAGCAGTGGCGGTGCGGATCCGCAGGCACAGCCCCCCCCTGTGCACCCTGTGTCGGCGCCTCCTGCCGATCAGGGCGGCATGTCGGCTGCGGTCGCCTCGATCCCCGCGAGCGCTGGGACTGCACCGACTGCCACTCCGCCTGTCACTGCCGCTCAAGCTCAAGGTCCCCCCGCGTCCTCCGGAAACCTGCCGGTCGCGACATCCGCCGCACCTGCCCCGGCTTCCGGTGATGGTCGAGAGCAGATGGACGACATTGTTCGAGGACTTCGCGCTGCTCTCCCCGCTATTAGCGACGAGGCTCTGCGCCGTGTTGCAGAGCGCGTGAGCGCTTCGGTGCGTCCAGCTGCTAGTACCACTGCTAGCCTCGACCCAGCCATACTCTTCAGCGCCGGCACCGCTGCAACTCCAGGGCGCCAAGGCCAACACTAGCGCCATGCGCGGCAGCGACGCCATGGACACTTCGGACGAGAGCCACCCCAGGGCTGCGGCAATGGCTCCTGCTAAGCCTGCCAAGCAGCCGGCCAAGCCCAAGAGCGACAAGGCCAAGGCTTCCAGCAGTGACGAGTGCTTCGGGTGCCACAAGCACTTCGGTGGAGAGAACAAGCTCCGGGAGCACTGCCAAGAGTGCCCGGAATGGTACGAGCACCGCATCGAGCGCCTGAAGGCCGCCAAGAGGCCCCACGACAAGCTGGAGAAGCGCCGCGACGAGTTGCGCGCCAAGCGCGCCAAGACAAGTGAGTGTTCGCTCACCGCTTTCCACACCTTGCCTAGTGCACTCGTGGATGTTGACGCGCCAGTGCAACTCGGGCACAGCGGTCATTGCACTAGCTCCACGCAAGATGTGCTAGAAGCGCTAGATGTGCAACCAGCGGCGACTGAGGCCGGCACACAAGTCACTACGCGCATGCTCGACAAGACCGTTGGCACTTGTATGTTAGCCACGTTCTTGTATGCGCATAGTGAGCTAGCAGTACGCGCACTTGACACCAGCGCACCCTTGACTGCTCCAGATGCCAGTGACGCTCCAGCAGTATGCGCACCTGACACTAGCGCACCTTTGACTGCTTTGGGCACCAGTGACACGACCAGTTGCGCGCCGCTTGCAGCGCAAGATGTCGCTCATGATGTTGCTACTCCGCAGCCAGGTAAGACCGACGTTTCTGACCCCAGATGCGTTGCACCTACTTCCACCACTTCGCCCGTGTCATATCCGCAGACTAAGGAGGCGTCTGATGCCGACGCGGGGCGCTCGGACAGAAGGCGGCTGCGGGTGACAGAGTTGTGCTGTGGAATAGGGGGTGTACATAGGGGGTTGCAGGAGTTCGCACGTGCAGCAGACGTTGACGTGCAGGTGGTCTTAGCGGTAGACAACTGCAAGCGTACATGTGAGGAGTACAGCAAACTCTTCCCTGACACCGAGGTCATATGTGCAGATGTATCTAGCCCCCAAGTTCGCGAGAGGCTCAAGCACCTCAAGCCAGACGCGATTTGGAATACATCTTCTTGTGTTGAGTTTTCCCCTGCGGGAATGGGGATTGAAGGCGATGCAGCACGCACGCTTGTACATGTTGCGGAGATCGCTGCCAATTGCCTGCCAGCTCTAGCCATCAACGAAAACGTGCCCAGGATGCTCCTATCAAGCTCATGGCGTGACTTCTGCCGCGTCGTGGGTACAAAGGGGTACTCCACCTATGAGGTGCAGTTTCGTGGGACCGACGTTAATGGTGCATCTTCACGCGAGCGCGTCTATACTGTGTCAGCTGCAAATGCTGCTCGGTTGCCTGAACGATTTGCACGCTTGAATGCAATTCTCAATGAGCGCTTTCGCACCAGCAAGCCACGTACGGTCCGTGAACATCTTGGTTGCTCCCATGACACGTTTTATTGGGACCCGAGGCAACCCACGACGCAAGGCGTGCTGTCTACTGACATGCCGCTCCCTAGCCCTGTTACTCGCCAGCCTGGGCGGGGCCCCTCCTCGTCTTATCAGCCACGTGAGAAAGACGCGGGACCGGTTAATAAGGCCCTTGTCTTGACTGTTGATCAGGTCATGAACTTGCTGGGCTACTTTGAGCCACATCCTTCCGGGACCATCACTCAGATGAAGCGCTGGGCTGCAAACTTAGTGCAACCCAATTGCGTGTCAGCGCTCATGCTTGCCTTGCACGCTGTCGCCGCCTTGCCGGAGGAGTGGCCAAGCCCTCGTGATGCCACTGGCGTCTCACCAGGTGAGGTTGTAGTGCATGATCGCACTTCTCCCCCGCCAGAATGGATGGTAGACTCCAGCCCTGATCTGCCTGTAATACTGCGCCTAGCTAGTACTTGCGTGCGGAACTTCCAGCGTTTTACACGCAATGTAGGCCAAGCCATACTTGCATCATTTCGGCCTGGAAGTGATGCACCGGTTTCGCAGACGCCTTGGACGTACGGTGAAGATGAGGAAGAGCCTTTGACTCCTCATGCTTCTCATGCGCCGCATGTCGAGACGCCACGTGCTGTTGCAATGCGAGAAATGAGCGACACTGACAGCGATGCAGATGCTCAGCAGCCTAGTGCTAGTAGCATTGCTACCGATGTTTTCAAGGCTCAACCCAGGCGCATAGCACGTGACAAGCCTCCCAAGATTCTACATAGGGCACGTGCCGTCGGCAGACCTAAGAAGAATG
Source organism: Tribonema minus (assembly GCA_017506865.1). Lineage (NCBI taxonomy): Eukaryota > Xanthophyceae > Tribonematales > Tribonemataceae > Tribonema > Tribonema minus. The sequence goes on from JAFCMP010000379.1 coordinate 244,701, forward strand.
GCTTTGTGCACATGCCAATACGCACACAAGTTGGTAACGGCATACAAGAACTGGTACTTGACGCGCTAGTGGATAACGGCGCCGAGGCCGAATTCATTAACACAGAACGCGCACACCAGTTGCCGCCGGGTTCAATTTGCCCGCTCTCCGAGGGTGATTTTACCACGGTTGAACTTGCAGACGCCAAGAAGTCTGTGCCAATTTCAGGTGTAGTGCACGCCCAGGTGCGCTTCAAAGACACCATATTCACACACGCTTTTTACGTGGTGGACCTGCCTTACGAGGCAATCTTGGGGTCACATTTCTTTGGCAAATTTGGCTCGTCCATCACCTATGAACATGGCATGCGATTCCACCCCGCTGGATCCGCTGGACCTGCCGTTGCCATGCATGAACAAGCTAAGTTGGGGACTCTAGACCCCCCAGCTGCCAACACGATCAAGGTGGGTGTTACAAGAGCCAAGTCTTCTCAGAGGCCCACTTTGCCTAGTCGCACTTATTTGCTGCGTACAACGTGTGACCAGGTGCTTAAAGCTGACACCGCTAAAACCATTGAAGTAGTGTCACATCCACCAGTACAGTGCACAGGCCCTGTTGAAGTGCTACTCACCCCTGACGCGCCAGAGGCGTCAGTGATGGCAAACAGGCTGGCCACCAGAGGTGCCGTTCTCATGGATACGGTGGACTTTGTAGCACCTAACAAGCCACTAGGGATGTTAGTCGAGAACACTTCCACTGCGCCAGTAATTGTGCCTAGAGGTGCAGTGCTGGGCGTCATTGAGGCCCCTGGCATGATCTGCAGCCTAGACATTGGCAAAGAGGAGCTTGTGACTAACTTGACAAGAATTGCGTTGAGACACCTTGGGCAAAACGCACCAGACACACCTGCTGTAACAGATCAAGACCTGTGCAGCAGCCAGACCCCTCGTGTGTGCCAGAACACGACTTGCCGAGACCAGACCCTGCCACGCGCGCTGAGGCAGAACGAGCTGCATTCAGACACAAGGTGGCAGAGGAGCACAATGCCTCGCTGGGAACTTGCACGGACGAGGAGCTACGTGAAGTGCTGTGTGACAAGAACGGCGAGATCTTCAACATCCTCAAGCAACGCGATCGACACGGCGTCACCTACTATGACCGCGCTATGGAGGTGCTTCGCCGGCGACGAGGTGCCTTTGCCAAGGACCCCAAGAACCCCAAGGTGACGGACCGTTTCGACGTGGACATTGACACAGGCGACGCGGCGCCCATTGCCGACAGGGCACGCAGGTGGGCTGAACGCGAAGCTAAAATCATATTTGAAGCCATTGAAAATGAGCGCAAACGCGGACAGATCAGACCTGCCAATGGTCCTTGGGCTAGCAATCCAGTGCTAGTGACTCAGAAGGACAAGGTCCGTTTCTGCGTTGACTATAGGCCGCTCAACAGAGTTACACGCCGCGATGAGTATGGGCTCGGCAATATGGACGACTTGGTTCAAAAATGCTCGGGCTCGCGCATATTCTCGGCGCTAGACTTTGCTTCTGGTTATAGGCAAATACCCATGACCAGAGAGTCAACCTGCTGGCTCGCTCTGGGAGTACAAGGTTGCGCCGTTTGGGTTGGTGTGCTTGCCAAGTATATTCACCAGATGCATGCATGAGCTCCTAGGCTCAGCCAGGCAAACGCATGCGTGTGTGTACGTTGATGATGTGCTCGTACACAGCAAGAATCTCGAAGACCATATAGCTCACTTGGACGATGTACTTCGACGCGTGGAAGAGTACGGCATGAGTGTGTCTAGACACAAGTGCCAACTCTTTGCCGAAGAAGTTACATATCTAGGCCATAAGGTGGGCAAGTATGGAATCAAGCCGTGTGAGGACAAAGTAAAAGCCATGGTCGACATGATGCCGCCCGTGGGCAGGGACGGCAAGGTAGATAAACGGCTAATGCAAGTCCTCATGGGATGCTTCAATTACTATAGGCGCTACATACACCGCTTTGCGCATATTGCAGCTCCCCTAGTCGAGTGTACGCGTGATGGCGCTGACATGTCGTGGACCAAACGTCGCCAAGCGGCGCTGGCCAAACTCAAGCATGCCATGTCAAACGCTCCTGTGATCATGCACCCAGACTTTGACCTACCTTTTATAGTACATACAGACGCAAGCAAGCTAGCCGTTGCTGGCGTTCTATCTCAATTCGTGCCATTAGACAAACTACGTGAACGGCACAAGGACTTCCCCTGGGCCAGCACGCGCCTTGTGAATACAGTTGACGGCAAACCTGCCAGAGAGGTAGTTGTGGCATTTTTCAGCAAGATTAACTCAGTGCAGGACGCAAAACTTGGTGCTACTGCACTAGAGTGTCTGGCTGTGGTGCTAGCTTTGAACAACTTCCGCGGTTACATTTGGGGCAGACCTGTAACCGTCGTAACCGACGCGTCTGCGCTTCGCTGGCTCTTGACGTTGAACAACCACAATAGCAAGCTGCTACATTGGGCCATGCGTCTCCAGGAATACGACGTCGTGGTCGTACACAGGCCTGGCAAAGACAATGGCAATGCAGACTGCCCTTCACGCATGCCTCAGATGACGGAGATCATCGGACCTAGGCAGTACGAGCACGCTGACGAGCAGTGGCCCGACTGCACCGATGCTGGACCTGCACCTCCGTCTGGGGTACGTTTTGAAGATGAACAATTGCAAGACTCACCAGCATTTCTAGGCCGTATAGGTGCTTATACGGCATGCCCAGGAGCCACGGCTTTTAAATCTAATAAACTTGCACAAATATCTACAAAACTGAGCAGCCGCATGGGTACATTGACACCCCAAGAGGTACATGACCTCAGTGATACCATGCACGAGAGCGCGTGCGTGGACACCGCGCTTTTCAAAGAAGAGGGAGGTGAACCAGAACCAGAAACCACTCCCCTCGTTTCCATGCTTCGCAATCTGAAACTGGGCTCGTATTCTGAGCACATTTGGGACAGCTGCGCTGCGATGCTCTCGCCGCTTAGAGATGCGACTGCTCCAACCGAGACTAGCGAAACCACTGACCTTGCCCTTGAAGCTGAAGACGCTGAAGCAGACACTTCAGATGACAATACGTCAACTCGGACTGGAGAGTCTGACTCACGCCTAGAGTCTTCACCTGCTATGCTGGAACGCAAAAACTTTGTGCGTTGGCAGGAAAGTGACCATTTCTGTTCATCTGTGAAGCGCTATCTGGAAACACAAGGCCAGACCCCTGACCCTAGCCTTGCCAAGTTTGTCAGCCAGAACCAAGAGTTTTTCACAGTTGAACCTGACGGTTTGCTCGTGCACTTCATGGCAAGTCGGTCCAAGAAGGGCTCCCTTATCACTCAGTGGGTGGTGCCTGACGCTTTGAAGCCACTCGTACTCCGTCTTTGCCATGATGATGGCAGTGCTCAACACCCCTCGACCGCTGCCACGCACGCCAAGGTGCTGGAACGCATGTATTGGAGAGGGTTAGGCGCTGACGTCCGAGACTACGTACGCTCATGCGTCTCTTGTCAACAAACCAAACCGCAGTCCACTGCCAGGTACAAGCAAGCACTGATGCCATCTACACACATGTGGCAACGCTTGCATGTGGACTACACCGAAGTCGGCGTCCTTTCCTCAGAAGGGCATCGATACTTGCTCATCATCACTGAAGCTAGGTCAGGCTACTGTTGGCTTTTCCCCGTAAAGACACGATCAGCAGCTGAGGCCGCGCCCCTGCTGGCAGGAGTACTCTTTGAGTGCGGCGCGCTTGTGGAGGAGCTAGTGTCTGACAGAGCCGCAGAATTCATGAGTGCGTTGATAAACATGCTCTGCACCTTCTTTAAAGTGCACAAGATAGAAACCAGCGCGTATCACCCCCAGTCTAACGGCGTCGTCGAGAACATGAATGGGCGCGTCAAGAGAGCGCTTGCTAGACTCTGTTCTCGCTACCAGGCACGCTGGCATGTGTATCTTGATGTCGTGCAATTTGCGCTCAGGAACACGCCTAGAGAGGAGACGGGTCTGACCCCATTCTTCTGTGTTTATGGTCGCGAAGCACGCTTTCCTCTTGACGCTTTGACCTCTGAGGTTACAAGCCCGCAAGACCTACATGCTGAGGTAAAGCGTCTGCAAGAAAATCTCAAGCTTGCTGAGGAGGCGGTCGGCGAGGCGCTGCAGCAACGTGCTGAACGCATCCAAGCTCGCAATGACCAAATCCAACGCACTGTGCACTTGGAGGTCGGTGACTATGTGTGGATCAAGAAACCACCTTCACGCGACCGCGCAAGTGCCATTGAGGAGCATTTCACTGGCCCCTGGAAGCTAGTGGCTCCGTATGGTGATTCAGGGCTTTCTTTTCAATGCCAACTCATGGGCACGCGCATACGCGAGACCACCGCGCATGTTGAAAACATGAAGCCATATCACCCCAGACCTGTGCGACTTGACATTGAGGGAGTACATGCCCTCCTGGACTCTGCGCAACTGCACCAGCTGGACCCTGACCAGCGATTGTGCCAGATACTAGACCGCAGAGCTGATGAGGACGGCGGCTGGTCATACAAGTGGCTGGCGCGCGATGGCACTACTTCAGAGTGGGTGCGCGAGAAAGAGCTTGTAGAACTGTTGTTCGTACCACCATGGGTACTGGACACTTTTCATGCTTTGTATGACCTCAAGCACCAAGGCAACGTTTACTCATATGCTGAGCGCCACCTTCCTCGCGAAGACCGCACGCTGTCCAAAGATGCTGCATTGCTGCGATACCCTTGCGGCACGCAAGTGGTCCGGCAAGTCAATGATGTGCCGAACTTGACCGACTACTTGTGGGGCCAGGTACGTGACTTTGCGCAGTCCCGCTGGCGTGTACGCTACTCTGACGGCACATGGGAGGACTTAACGTCTTCTCAGGTACGAGCCGCTAAGCTCATGGCCGAAGGCGTGCGCGACAGACTGCGTAGGTTGGCGCGTCAACGCAACAAGCCAGAACCTACCTTTGACTCCAGCCTTACGGCTGACCTGCCTGCTAATGTAAGAGTGACTGTGAGTCCATGCTTGCCAACTGACTTTGGACCACTCTACGTTGGCCAAGTTCTCCGCTACCGGTTCCCTTCCGGATGGAGCCGCGGCGTCTTGCTTAGGCTTGTATCCGTCAAGCGCGATCGTGGAGAATTCACTTTTGATGCGGAGTTCCCCAACACGCGAGGACAAAAGCCTCTAGAGAAGCGTTTGAAGCTCAGAGCCGAATATTACCGTGATGACGCTCAGGCTGAACCTTCATCTTGGAATCTCATGCTGGCACGCGAGCTCGCCGAGGAGCCGCTCAAGGCCGACATACAAATTGATTTGCTGCCCGCGAGTCACGAGACCGGGGATACTAGACCCCAAAAACGCCTGCGCAAGTGTTGAATCGCGTTGAACTCGCACGCGTGGTGCGAAGGAGCGATGAAGCATTGGTGTTGACCCTGAAGCCGTGTTGAGCTCACGCGCTTGGCGTGGAGGAACGGTGATTGGTGACACGCCCTAGACCTAGACAAGAACCTGGCTATGATGCGACAGAGCAGGCGGATTGCTGAACATCAAGTATCATAAAACGCCGACTCCCGCGCACCAGTCTAGTGGGCGCCGCGGACGGCGGCCCTTTCAAAGAAGAGGGATGATACAAGTTCTCTGTTTTATGCTACGAGTAGCATGAAATGCCAGGAGCTCTGGAAGGAGGAGACCGTTCTCTGGACCGGTACTTCAACTTCAAGTCCTGTGCCAGCAACTAGGAGGAAGGCTCTTTTTTTGCTACAACAAGTGCTCAAGGCACCTACAAGGCAAGCAACAAGAGACCATCCTGGCTGGGAGACAGCAAGACCTCTGGAGCTGAGCCATATTCACTGGGCTCACTCTCCTTCTTCAGCCATGTCTACACAGGTGTGTCTTTGCTTGCTTCCACTGATGCTTGCCCTGCAAGTTGGCTGCACTTTGATGTCACTAGCAGTTCAGCAGCTCTATTGCTCAAGGCATGGACTCCAGGCTGCTTTGCTGTATCATTGAGGCACTACGACCAGCAGGTCATTCTACAAGTAGCCTTCAAATTGGCTTAAGCTGAGCACATGTGCAATCGTCATGAACGTGCAAGGCAGTGGACATATGATGCACCATGGTGATACATGAGGTGGCGCATAGACCTGCTATGCACAAGCTAGTTGAAACGTACAATGCCATTATAACATACGCAGTCACTACGATGACTATAGCTATTGCCACCTCACTACTCACTACCGCATCGCTCTTGAAGTTGAAGTTGGTATTTTAGGTTTGCACAGAGAAGACACACCATTAAAGTTTTGGTTGACGTTCCTGCGGTGAAAGTTTCCACCATTGAAAGCAGAGCGCTAGCAGAGGTAGCTCGATATGTCGCGGTATGTCGGACTAATCTCCCGAAGATTTCACACCGAAGGGCTCTCCAGTATTCTGTCGAAACGTTTTTAATCTCCCGGCCGACTCGGAGCTGGCTTTCCCCAAGCTTCGCTCCTGGCTGCAAGTACTCGCTGCCTTCCTTCGGCTGGTCAGAATGCCCATGACGCCCGGCGGCACATGTGCTTTCGCAGCGCTCTGGCTGCTCGTCGCACTAGGAGGAGCAGAGGCGGCTGGAAACCCTCCTGTGTTGAAGAGCGCGGAGGTCTCTTTTGGCTGCACGGTGAGCGAGCTGTCAGCCAGGCTGTTGCAAATCACATGCTGGCCAAAGCAATCTGTTCCAGTGCTGGATTCGGGAATGTTTTTTGGCAAAAGTAGACCGTTTACGCATGACTATGCCACAGAACTATGAGCAACAACTAAATACTATCACTGCAACTGATCGCTCAAATATGTGCACGCAAAGACGCGGAGACGTCTGCATCATGTATGGCATGGCTTGCTACACCTATTTAGTCAATTTGAAAGCTGACTCAATATCTTCAACGGAAACAGTAGGAGACTACGGCACGGCAACGGCATTCATTGAAAACAACGGAATTTCATTTCGGACAGTCACCGGTGACATGCAATCAAATCGAATTTCGGAGTTCTCTTCAGAGTGACCCAGAGGTAATGCAGTATGTCATGAAAGACGTGAAGGTGATGATGACGTGCTCCAGCAACAGTAACTTCTCACAATTTATGTACAGCTTCAGAATCTGCAACTTCAGCAGGAAATCATAATTCCATATCAGATTCTTCAACTTGTTCTTCAACTTCAAGTTGTTGCAGTGTACACCAAGCTGTGCTGCTACAGTAACAGTCCAAATGCCCTACTAGGCTCCTGGTATTACAGCCTCAGGCTGTCAGTGAGTAATGCCTAAGTCTCGTAACTTCTGTCAACACCATTGGTCCACTTGATTTACTGATAGCTCAATGACATCTGACTTCGGAAGCATATTCCGTGCACCATGATGACACAAAATACAACTTTCAAAGCTTAAGTCACTTGTCAATAAAGTGATGCTTGACTCAATGACATCACTCAGTCCGTCACTGAGGTTGGCATGTTGTTAATCAGATGCTGCTACTGATTGAACAGGCCGTGCACTGACTCGAGCATCTGAATCAGATCATTGATTCAGGTTTATGGTATTTGATGCTCAATGGGCGCTGTCACATAGTGTGCAAATTCAAAGACTCAGTCACTGAAGATAATAATGTGCTTAATACTATTGATTGGATGAGTCACCTGAGGCTCAGAGCCCTTTGATCAATGACTACTCGACAATGTCATCCAGAAAGCTGACTCAAAGAACTTCAGTTGCTGCTGATTTGGTCATGTAAGGTTTAATGTTGAACCTTTAATAATAAGTCTGACAGTGAGACTCTGAGGCCCTAGGGTCATGGGGGCCCCGGCCGGGCCCCGGGGCTACTACCGGTACGATACTCAGTATCATACTATAGACACTTATCATATGACTATAGTGATTACTTAGGACCTACTTGAAGGTCCAAGGAGTGACTGGGTCAGACTCTCAGTCTCAGATAGGCTGACTCAGTGGCACTGCGAGTCAGCAGTGTCGGACCTACTATATTCTGCAAACTTTAAGTGCTCACTGAGAGGCTTACTAATAGTAGACTCCGAGTTAAAATTGGATTGTTTGCACTGCATTCAGCAGCCTCCCAGTACTGCAGCAAGAGGCTGGCTGCTGACACAGTATCTGTTAAAATGGACAATGCCAGACATGCAGTGCACAATGTCATGAACTTCTTGAAGTGAGTGACTGCCAGTGGACGCACCAACTTCAAGCTCAACCCACCGCTACCAGTGACTGTTACAGTACTACCTCCCGCAACATCTTACTAATGGCCCTCTGAGACAAATAGTACTACAAAGTATTTACGTAAAATGATAATCATATGTCATGTGTTTTCTGTGTCATTCATTGCCTGCTGCAGCGGAGTGGCGTGCCCACCAATGCCGCTGATGCGGCCAAACCGCAGAGCCCACACGATGTGGCGCGCAACAAGCTCTGCCAGGCGGATGTCGTCGCCAAGTTTGATACAGCTAACAAGAATGCACGAGGTACCAAGTTGGAGTTGATCATCATGTCGTTGTTGCGACTTCATGTCAGTACCTAACTGTATCACAATGTTGTGGTACACTCAGTATGACATGAGTCTGGGGTCACACTGTCATGCATAATGCATGCTTCACTATAGGAGGTATTACTGTTAACTTACTAATACCATATAATGCGTAATTTAAACGCTGGCACCAGAACAGCATAGCCATGTTCAACTTCCAAGTTCACATAATGTCATGAGATTGTTGCCGTTCATGTGTGTCACTGGTGCTGCGGTGTGGCACCACCATTGAATTTGGTTTGTCTACGTTCTGTAAAGTGTAATGACGCAGCTTCAGCAGCAGCATCAAGCTCAAAGCGTCTGCTGCGTAGCACAATTAAGAATTTTCCATGCTGTTGCGTACTACGGCTACATGCGGCGTACAAGCCCTTAGGACTGTCAGTGAGCTGACACTGCGCACGTTGCTGCCGTAAAAAAGCATCACTGCCATTGCGCATCTTATGCTGGCGCAGGCGTGCATTGCCTGTCGTTTGGGCTAACTTATTGAATAGTATCTATTAGTACACATGCGCTGATCAGTGACGATAAAACCATTTCACGGGCTGCTGTTAGCTTGAGGTTGCTCTCAACGATTCTGCAATCTCGCATGGACTGGTGTCTAAGCCTCCAAACTTTGAATTGAATGCGCAACGGTACAACAACACTGCACGAGCCGCTCTTAAAAGTGCCCATCCGCATGGACTGCTGTTTACTGTTATGAAGTGACCTTCTGTGATCTGTTTTGCAGCCGCAAGTCTACAGTGACGAGAACACTGCAAGAGCCGCTGTTGAAATTGCCCTTAGGCAATCTTGCACGGACTGCTGTATGCACGTTGTGAAGTGACCTTCTGTGATGTGATTTGCAGCCACTGTGACAACTCTCCAATGACGAGAGCACTGCAAGAGCTGGTGTTGAAGTTGCCCTTCAGCAATCTTGCATCGACCGCTGTTTTCATGTTGTGAAGTGACCTTCAAGTTCTGTGGTCTGTTTTGCAGCCACAAGTCTCCAATGACGAGAGCACTGCAAGAGCCGCTGTTGGAGTTGCCCTGCCGCATTCGCACCGCTGTTTCAGAATATTCAAGTTGTGAAATGACCTTCAGAATCTGTGGCCTGTTTTGCAGCTGCAAGCCTCCAATGCTGAAAACACTGCGAGAGAAGCTGTTGAAGTTACCATTTTGCAATCTTGCATGGACTGCTGTTCTAACATTGTGAAGTGACCTTCTGTGGCCTGTTCTGCTGTGGATAATGCGCACTGCAGTCAAGCTGGCAATTCGGGGCACGCTGGACTGCAAGGCAATAGGCCTCTCCCTGAACATGGCCGAGTGGAACTTCAGCTACAACGTGAGCTCAACCCAGAAGCACACAAATTATATATGTGCTGTGGTGCTGTCATAGGCGCACTACAACTTCATACCATGATAGTGTGATCAGTCAACATCCCCTGCGTACTACTAGTAGTAGGCTTTTTAATTCTAGAAGTCTCTGGTGGCGAGATCGAGTGATGGTCGATGCAGGTGCAAGGGTTGCCATTGGTCAGTTGTTGGCATGTTTCTTTTGCATACATGCGCAAAGTGTACACATCCAATGCATCAGCAGGTGCTTCTTTGAGCCTTGCAGCGGACCGCGTGAGTGCCACCGTGGCTGGTGCTATACAGCAACACCATTGAGCGCTGATTTCAGCATCTTTACGTTTGAACTTGATGCCGTTGACCACACTCTGCACATGCGCAAGGCACCAGGTGGGTCACCAGTGCTCACAAGAAGCCCATGTTTGCTGACTCAGAGGCGCGCCTACACCAGTTGAGGCCTGTTCTCTGTGGATGTGCTGTTTGCACGCGCAGCAGTAACTTGAAGGGCACGGCTGTTGTACCTGAAGTGCGCCACACTAAGTAGAGTGCGCACACACTTGGCTGGATTGAGCGTAGCTGAGCAGTGCTGCGTCTAACCCTAACCCTAACCCACATTGCAACCTCGTGAACATGCAAGCGTAGCTCTGACACTGCGCGGAAGTGAATGCTTTTATGCTGACACTCAGGCTGCTGCATGCGTTGCTGCACCCGAGGCATGACTCACTTTGATGTCGTAATATCACCTTACCAATATGGCGATCAAAGCAAGCGGGTTCGTGCGATGGCTGAACCACTGTCGCAGAGATACTGAGCGAGTAGCGCACTTCAACAACAGGCAGCAGCCGTGCGCAAAAGTGTGCTGTGTTGAAGTGACTCATGACCGGACTTGTTTCCATCTGGTTGCGGGCCACCGGCAATTGGAGAGTCACTGTGGCAGGAGTCCACCATGACGCTGATGTCTGCAATCTGCGTGCCATCAGGTCTGCGAGGGTACGCTCGACAAAGGAAACCCGCGTGCTGTGCGCGACAGAAGCAATCTGCGGCGCTCCCGTCGATATCAGCACCACCACAACGACCTCTGCCCGCAGCTTGCGCCGAGGTGTTGTTCATGCAATCGCACGCACAGGCACGGGCTTCGAGGCACTCGCGTGCACTCAATGTACGACACCGGACGCACAGCAGCAGCAGCGCAGGCGGCACACCTCTCAATGAGCCCTATGGCGCGCGCCCGCGCAAGCCCTAACCCTACCCCCTAAAACCCTTACCCCAACCGCAAATTACACGCCTTCTCGCTGTTCCGCGGTGCTCACGGCAGGGCGGCAGGGGTTAGGGTTAGGTTAACCTAACACCGCCACCAAGCCCTAACGCTAATCCTACAATGCTAACCCGTACCCTAAATCTCTTGACCTAGCCCTGAGCGCAATTGATGCGCCTTCTCGCACTTCCGCGGCGCCGACGGCAGGGCGTGGACTGCACCGCCACGCTTTCCCCTAGCCCTCACTCTAAAACCCTAACCCTAACCCTGACTGCAAGTGACGTACCCTCTTGCAGCTCCGCGGTGCTGACGGACGGCAGGGCGTGAACTGCACCGCCACCCAGCCCTACCACCGACTCCAAAACAGTAACCTTTCGACAAGTTGAAAATTCGAACCCTGAACCTCTGACGCGCCTTCTCGCACTTCTGCATAGCCGACGCCAGGGCGCGGATACCACCGCCACCGAGTTGCGGTCCGACAAGTACTCGAACCGAAACCGCAGTTCGAGTTCGGCTCCGCTCTCACCGAATCCCTCCGAACCGCACACCTTCACTAACTTGAGGCTTCTCGCTCTTCTGTGCTGCTGGCGGATGGCAGGGCGTGGACTACACCGACACCAAGCCCTAACCCTACGTTCAAAACCGTACCTTTTTCAACAACCAAAAACCCTAACCCTAACCCTCCGACGCACCTGCTCGCTCTTCGGTGCTGCTGGCGGCAGGGCGTGGACTACACCGCCACGCACGCTAGCGCTAACCCTAAGCCTAGAACCCTAACCCTAATTCTAAGCGCAACTGACGCGCCTTTTCGCTGTTCTGCGCTGCTGACGGACGGCAGGGTGTGGACTACACCGCCACCAAGTCGCGGTCCGACAAGTACCCGCAGCTCGGTGGACTCAAGACGTGGCTCGGGGAGGTGAAGGGCCAGGTGAGACAGGCGATTTTGCGTGCAACTTCTCAAGTTGAAAATGGACATCTTCAAGTTGAACATGGGGTAGGGCGTCAGCTCGAAGGCCACAACGCGTGGCTCGGGGAGGTAAGGGCCAGGTGAGACGGAGCACTTTTTGAGTGCAACTTCAAAATGAACATCGCGTACATGACGGGCCTCAGTGCGTTTCCTGCCCTGCAACACGCATCTGTCGAGCAGTACACTGTACTCACCGATTGGTGATCATCAAGTTGGGTTACGCCGCCACCAAGTCGCGGTCCGACAACTTTAAGTACCCGCAGCTCGGTGGACTCAAGACGTGGCTCGGGGAGGTGAAGGGCCAGGTGAGACAGGCGGTTTTGCGTGAAACTTCAAGTTGAACAGGGGGTACAGGTAGATAGGCTGCTGCGAAGCTGCTGCGGCTGACGGTCCGGCGTCGCGTGAAAGCGCATGGCGGCGCCGTTCAGTATCACGGTAGTGATGAAGTTGCATACATAAGGGCCAGGTGACACGACGGAGTGCTTCCGCGTGGTGCAACTTCAAGTTGAACATGAGGCAGAGGGCAGGTAGGCTGCGAAGCTACTGCGGCAGACGGTTTCAGTGTTGTGCGAAAGCGCATGGCAGCGCTGATCTACGGTACCATAGACCTGTAGCTGCATACGTTGAGACCGCCGCTGAAAGCAGTAGAAGTATGTTTTGTCATAGTCATGATGTTGCGTACGTTGAGACCCACTGCACCCCGAAAGTGAGTAGTATATGTATTTTTATCGCGGGGGCAGGAATTGGACGCAGGACGGTGCTCCTGTCACACACATACGCATCTGGATGCTGTATGCACTGTATCAAGGGCACCTGTACTGACAGGCTGGTGATCATCAGACCGCTGCTTCGAAGTACACTGGTGTTCATGGCTCCAATCGAGGCCCGCTTTCTGACGCGTGCACGCAGCAGACGGCAGCTGGTTTACCAGATGAGGGCTGCGACAGACACTAGCTGCACTGCACAAAGTACCCCCTGCCCTATCGGATATCATGCTTGCTGGCGCCAGTGTCCGTCAGACATGCCGTGTGGTGCACGACTGGCATACGGACCGCACCACATGCTTAAATGAAAAGGCTGTGCCTACAGTGGGCTTGGAATCTGGCCCAGGCCCAACACTTCATTCAACCCTGCTTGTGCTAATCACCGGCAGTAACAGCAGCCGCAACGTTGCGCGTTGTTGTGCTGCGGTTGTGTTCAACGTTGAATTTCAGGGCTGGCCCAGGTGTGGAGGTCAGCGGTAGCTTAAGTTCCTACTTCTGTGCAGTCCCATACCCCATGTGACCCTCCGCTTTCGTTGACGTACCCTGCTTGAGAACGCGCAACTGTTACAGCCTGGTGCCCTCGCCACGGTCGTGTGGGACACGACCTAAACCTACATACTTCAAGGAATTGCCAGAGGTAACTTCAACCCTCGTTCTGAGCGTCGCGCTCTTGCCCGCGCTTGAAAACGCGCTACTTTCAGCCCTAATGCTAAGCGTTTGTGCTCGCCCCCCTCTTGAAAACACGCAACAGCCTGGTGCCCTCGCCACGGTTGTGTGGGACAAGAACTGCGACGCCTCCAAGTTCTTCATGGACGTCAAGCTGCCGTCCGTCACGTCGGCTGCCGCCGTCAGGTGCGGTCACGCTTCTGATGTTCCTGAAGTCTGGCTACGTTTTTTACCTAGATACTGCAAAGTATATGTCACGCCGTGCACTTCAAATATAATTTGAAGTACGTCGCATCGAGCACTGCAGCCTTGGGCTCAAAGTAGGCTTGATGGGCATCAATCTGCCGTCCGTCATCACGCACGCTGCTTCCGTCAGGTATGGTGACGCTTCTGATGATCTTGAAGTTTGAATGTTCATCTGATACTGTGAAATGCACATGACTTCGCGCACTTCAAGTATGATTGTGTCCTCGTGTTCATTCAGATGTTAACGAAATACACGTCGCTTTGTGCACTTAAACTATACTTTGAAGTACATCGCACGGCGCACTGCACCCTACGTCGTGGGCTCAAGCAGGAGTGCGTTTGAACTTGAACAGCGGCCATATTTGATGACAGGTTTGCAAAGGAAAAGTTGCCGTGGCTGCCAGTCGCAGTTGCCTCCTGTCCTGACTTGTCAGATGCTCACTTGAGGCGCAGGCTGCTGGAGCCCCTGTGCACGCATACCGGCATTGTGTGTTCGCAAATGCAGAAGCGGTTCCGTGCTGCGGCAGAGTCAGAGGCGGTGCGGGTTCGCCATGTGCAACTGATGTGTAACTGCCATTTTGATCGCCGGCGCTCTCGCCTTTCAGGCCGTCATTGCTCAGGCCACCTGTCCTGCGTTGGAGCATGTAGTTGTGTGTGCACGCGCCTGAACGCTGTACAACATTGCGGCAACAACACACTCAAATTGCAGAATGCCTGGTCGGTCTGCAGACTGTGCCTCAGCAAGCCAGGGGTGAGGCATACACCCAAAGCCAGGGTTAGGTACACAACCCTAAATTTGAACCCTCAACATATACTTTGCATGCCCAACTGTCGAATTGTGGGCGCTTGTTGTGACTTGACAAGTTCTACCAGTTCTTGAGGTTTCCTTTCACCATAACATCAAAGCCATTTGTGCTCAAGGCTTCTTGAAGTGCGGTTGTACAGGTCGAAGAAATGGTTTCAGTCAGTGCATCTCATGGCTCTCGGTTGCCTCTGCACAGTCTCAAACGACATTGACGTGATGTTCAGATTAGGTTATGGGTAAGCTGCTCCATCATGACAGCGATCAGCAGCTGCAGCCCACTCCACCAGTAGGCAGGTTTTGTTCAACATTTGTTTCTGCTGAGCACTGCCGCCCGCACACAACCGCCTCACATAATGGTGATTCCAGCTATACTGGTACACGCGTCTTAGTGATGTCGATGATGATGTCTTAGATATGTTTGTGTAGTAGACGCATACAGGCATGCGGTCGCTAGTGAACAGACTGCCGCTTCTTTCTTTGCTTGTTCCTTTGGCGCACCCTGAAAAAGCCCACAGCACACGAATGCGAATTCACCTCTGCGGTTGCTCTTGTTCGCCTGCGCGCAGCCTCGACAGAGCATCGACATGGTGGCGACGCAGCTCACAGCACATGAATGCCATGAATGTGAATTTATCTTTGTGATTGCTTGTGTTCGCCCGCGCGCAGCCTCGACAGCAACATCGACATGGTGGTGACGCAGCTCAAAGCCGTCCCCTGCAGCGACAGTAACGGCGTCGACAACTGCGCCTAACTACAGTACATGAATGTGAATTCACCTGTGTGATTGCTGTTGTCCGCCTGCGCGCAGCCTCGACGGCAACATTGACATGGCGGCGACGCAGCTCACAGCACATGAATGCCATGAGTGTGAATTCATCTTTGTGATTGCTCGTGTTCGCCCGCGCGCAGCCTCGACAGCAACATCGACATGGTGGCGACGCAGCTCACAGCACATGAATGTCATAAATGTGAATTCATCTTTGTGATTGCCATTGTTCGCCTGCGCGCAGCCTCGACAGCAACATCGACATGGTGGCGACGCAGCTCAAAGCCGTTCCCTGCAGTGACAGTAATGGCGTCGACAACTGCGTCTGGCTGGCCGAGGTCGAGACGGCGCTTCCCAAGGCTATTGCCAAGAAAGTTCCTGAACACGTCAGGTACTCGTGATTGTTCTAGGAACTGGTGAATGTTCCCAAGCACTCGTGATTGTTCTAGGAACTGGTAAATGTTCCCAAGAAAGTTCCTGACTACGCCAGGTACTTGGGGTTTTCAAGGAATTGATTAATGTTCCCAAGAAATCGCTGATCACCAGGTACTCATGATTCACGTTCCTGGCCACGCCAGTTTTATTTCCAAAATTGTTCATGAGCACAACCGGGCACTTGTTTATGAATAAATTGAAGTTGTTGAAGACGCAGGTGTCCAGCTGACTGGCATTGCCTGCTCCGCAAGAGCTCTGGCCTTGTGAGGTCAAGCGAAGTGTGAATGGCTGCGCTGCCAGCATACTCCCTTCACCCACCTGGCATTGCCATTTTCCGCGAGAGCTCTGGTCTTCTGTAATTAAGCACATTTGTGAATCGCTGCCACCATACTCCCTTCACCCCCCGTTTTGCTGCAGCCGCTTCTTGGCTCCAATTTGTGCCAAAATCGCCGCGACACTCACACCGGTGCGGCCGTTTTCTCCTTGATGTACCCGCTGCTCGGCTCCAATTTCCGCCCAATGTGCCCCAAATCTCACACCGTTGCGTCTGTCTCTGCAGGCGGCATTTGGAGGAGCACATTGAGCTGCTGGCCGCCGTGCTGTCAGCGGCTTCGACCCCTCCCCCCCCTACCAGCGCAACGACAATACACATGAGCCTTGTGTGCCAGCCTGCTGCTGCCTTCCCATCAGCGCAGTACAATGTGCCCAATTTGCACCCAACACTCACACCGGTGTGGGCGTTTTCGCAGGCGGCACCTGGAGGAGCACAACGACACGGAGCTGGAGGAAGACATTGAGCTGCTGGCCGCCGTGCAGCGCGGCGACGCCGAGGCGCTCGACCACTTCAACCGCAACGGCGGCAGGAGGTATGTATGTATGTACACGCATCACTATGTTGCGACGTGGAGGCGTTCCGCCACTTTAATCATTACTTCAAGGTATGTATGTGTGCAGGCTTATCACTGTTGCTGGCCGCCGTGCAGCGCGGCGACGTGGAGGCGCTCAACCACTTCGACCGTAATGGTGGCAGGAGGTATGTATGTATGTATGTAGGTGATGTACGAATGTAGGCGAGGTGGGGGCGCTCCGCCACTTCAACCGCAACATTGGCAGAAGGAGGATGTATACACGCATGTAGGCAATGTGGAAGCGCGCAACCACTTCAACCGCAACGGCGGCAGGAGGTATGTATGTATGTAGGTAGACGCACCACCCATGCCACAGATGGAGGCAACTTGAGCGGGCATCTCACCTGAACCGCAACGGCGGCAAAAGGAATGTATGTATGTGCGTATGTACCATGCCACAGATGGAGGCATCGAGCGTGTATCTCACCACCATGTCACAGATGGAGGACCAATGCTACCGAGCAGACAGGGACTCGTGGCTTGTGCATGTTTTGCTGGCAGTGATTATCGACGGTCCGCCGATGCCTGCGACCGCTTTTGTCTGCAACTGGGGCAGGAGCCATGTACTTGTGTTCCTTGAAATATCGTTGTTCTTGCATGCACGGCTTGCTGTTCTTGCGAAAGGACCTTCATGACTTTGATGGTTGTTAATATTGTCAACGGCCGTATGCCTTCAGGCGCACTTCAACGACCCCTTGCTGCATACTTCAACTCGAAGTGCCCAACTGCCCGAAAACCATGTCGCTCACTTCCCCTGTCTCAGCCTGACCAACGATGGCACAGTGATCATACCGTCCGGGCATACCTCAACTTGAAGTTTTTTACCAACGAGCACTGTTGCGCGCTGCTGCCGCTCCCCCTGCCTCAGCCTGACCAACGACGGCACGGCGATCATGCCGTCGCAGGCATACCTCAACTTGAAGTTTTGAAGCGACGAGCACTGTTGCGCGCTGCTGCCGTTTCTCCTGCCTCAGTCTGAGCAGCGACGGCACGGTGCTCATTCCGTCCGGGCATACCTCAACTTGAAGTTTTGAACCGACGAGCACTGTTGCGCGCTGCTGCCATTTCTCCTGCCTCAGTCTGAGCAGCGACGGCACGGTGATCATGCCGTCCGGGAGGCGTCTCGACGATGGCAGCATTGTCACGCTCATGTACATCTACGGCACCTACACCAACGCCAGGTGAGTGAGCAGGCAACTTCAACTTGAACTTCAACTGCATTTGGCAGCATCGTCACGCTCATGTACATCTACGGCACCTACACCAACGCCAGGTGAGTGAGCAGGCAACTTCAACTTCAACTTCAACTGCATTTGGCAGCATCGTCGCTCATGTATGTACGGCACCTACACCAACGCCAGATGAGTGAGCACGCAACAACTTCAACTTGAACTGCAACTACATTTGGCAGCATCGTCACGCTCATGTATGTCTACGGCACCTCCACCAACGCCAAGTGAGTGAGCGCTCCACTTCAACTTGAACTGCAACTACATTTGGCAGCATCGTCACGCTCATGTATGTCTACGGCACCTCCGCCAACGCCAGGTGAGTGAGCACACAACAACTTCAACTTGAACTTCAACTACCTTTGACAGTCGTCGCGGTCATGTACGTCTACACCAATGCCAGGTGATGAGTGAGCGCTCAACGTCAGCTTCAACTTCAATCAACATGGGCATAGACGATGTTGTAACCTACGTGCGGTAGCAGACGCCTTCGGCTCCTGCACTCTGTCTCAGGGAGAGAAGCGGTGTGACTTCTCAAGTGAGGCCCAGCATGGCGTGTTCGTGTCACACTTTGAGCCTCGTCACCGCTTTTCGTGAGTAAATTCACAGGGATAGGGTTAGCGTTAGGGTTAGGGTTAGGATTAGGGATAGGATTAGGGTTAGGGTTAGGGGTAGGGTTAGTGAAACCTACCCCCGCATCCAGCCGTCAGCGGGGTAGACGTGCGCGGAGCGATGCACGCCGCAGCTGGATCTCGTCCTTTGACAACCATTTTTTACATGTAGGAAAAAAGATGCAGGTTCAGAAAGTGCGTGAACTTTTCGGCGGGCCAGTGCTGCTTTCAACTGTCGAGTGTTCAGTTGCATATACTGACTGTAACAGCTTTCGCAACTGCTACTCGATGGCACTCGGGTGGGGGAGCCAGGCGCCCTCAGTAGTTGCCGCAGTCGCCAACTTGACTGGTGCTCTGTGATGGTCACGTGGGGCAGCCAGGTGCCCTTCCACGGAAGCACTGAGGTGGTTCCATGGAAGTACTTGCGCATCGAAAACGTACTGACTTTTGCAACTGCTGGTCCATGGAGGCCAGGACTCAGCGCTTCCATGGCAGAGCGTTCATGGGAGTACTTGCGTGTCGAACGTGTACTGACTGATACTGTAGTCACCTTAAATAATTCTCAGTGATAAACACGTGTGGAAGCCAGGTTCCCTTCCACGGAACCACATCAGTGCTTGTTCAGCAAATGCATGTGCTGATAGCTGTCACAACTGCCGCTAGATGGTGCTCAGGTGGGGGAGCCAGGTTGTCCCAGGCGCCAACAGACAGTATCTGCTGCTAGTGACAACGATACAGTAACTGTTGCTGGTGATAGGCAGGTTTTGAACCCAATGGCCCCTCCTTGGAAGCACTGCAGTGCTTCCAAGGAAATTCGTGGGGTGTTTTCATCAGTTGCATGTACTGACTACGGTAGCTTTCTCGCAACTGCTGCTCGATGGTGCTCAGGTGGGGGAGCCAGGTGCCCTCCACAGCTGCCTCAGGCGCCAACATAACTGTCGCTCAGCGATAAACATGTGTGGAGGTCAGGTGCCCTTCCATGGAAGCGCTTGAGTGCATTCAACGGATGCATGTGCTGACTATAGTTTTTTTGCAATTGCTGCTTGATGATGCTCAGGTGGGGGAGCCAGGTGCCCTCCATGGTCGCCGCGGGTGTCACCATAAAGTAACTGTTGCTCACCGATAACCAGGTGTTAGAACCAGGTGCACTTCCATGGAGCCGCTTTTGTGCTTCCATGGAAGTGATTCCGTGTCGAAAACGTACTGAATAAATGATGGCTTTTTTGCAACTGCTGATTGATGATGCTCAGGTGGGGGAGCCAGGTGCCCTCCATGGCCGCCGCGGGGGTCACCAGCGCCAACCAGGTTCTCGTCAACAGCGGCGTCGGATTCCAGTTCCAGCTCGTAAACCTTATGTACAGCAACTACGCCGACAACAACATGGACCAGGCCACTACAGTGAGTGTGTGCCGCTGACTCGGAGTCGGACGCGCGACTTGTCTTGCTGGTGTGCCGACCTCACTGCGGCTGCACTGCTCGCGTCGGTTTGACGCTGTTCATCCCGACTCGGCTCGGCTGGCGCGGTTTGTACCGTGTGGTGCTTTTAAGATGATGCGTCGGCACATTCTTAGAGTTAGGGTTTGGGTTAGGGTTAGGGTCTGCTGTAGTAAGGCAACAAGTTGAACAGAACTTCAACTTGCAATGGACCGAAGCCGGGGAGCCAACAGGCACCCTGCCGCCGCTGCAGCATGCACCTGGAGGTGCAATACAGCGGGATGTCGAGGGCTACGAATCCCTACTGATCTGCTAGTGATCAGGAGCCATGTCAGTAACTATTGGCTGCGCGTAGGGGCAACGTGGCCTTGAGGGCTATGATTCGCTGCTGATATACTGGCGATCACGGATATTGTGTCAGTACCTTTGGCTTTGTGCGCTGGCAACTTGAAGTTTGCTGTCCCCTCAGGCCTGCCATCCCACAGTGCATGTTGTTGATTCTCGCGTGGGACTGATGGTTGCCAAGCATGCTGCCATAATCTACCTTTTGACAAAGTGTCTCGATGCGCATTGACAGTTCCTTTCAAACCAGATGGAGCCCCCGCCCCCCCCCCACCCCACTTTCGTCCATATGCGCATCCTTCAAAACTACGCCACGCGCGTCGTCACAAGCAGTACTGACCACTGCTGCAGGTTCAGATCTGCACCAGACTCCACTGGAGATAGATGTTGGTTATCAAACACTCATGCATGGTCTGACGCCAGGGCCAGGTATACTTGATGCCCTTCCGCTTGAGGAGTAGAATCTCTTGTGAAACGTGCAAGTTTTTTCTATGCTAGCCTACCAGCTAGTACTCTGCTACAGCTGTGTGCCTAGTCTTGCTGGTCGGTGCCAAGCAAGAAGTGATGCACATGCTGCTGCCTATCCCAGACTCTTCGCAAGAACTTCACACTCTATTAGGCCTGCCCCCCGTTGTGAAATGTGCAAGATCTGCAGCTCTTGTGCTTATGCACAGAGAGAGGGGGAGGCGAGCGTGTGGTAGCCATTCACATTCCGCTAGACCGCACAAGGCCAAGCTCTCGTGGACAGGGCAGCACCAGCCAGGTAGCCAGCACTGTCGCCTGTCTGCTCAACATGACCAAAACCCTTGTGCAACTTGTGCAATGCGTGCGCTGACAGGACATGCTCGCCGGCACGGTGCCAGGCGTGGCGGCGGCGCGCAACACGTATGGGGCAGATCTGATTCAGGTGCGTCACACTTCAGGGTGAAGTGTCCGCAGAAGTGGTCGCGCAGTAGGCACTTTGTACTGACGCATGTATGTGGCATATCTGGTTCAGAACTGATGCATGTACGGGGCCGATTTGATTCAGGTGCGTCACACTTCAAGTTGAAGTGTCCGCAGAAGTGGTCGCGCAGTAGGCACTTTGCAGTACTGATGCATGTATGTGGTAGATCTGGTCCAGCACTGATGCATGTAGGGGGCAGATCTGATTCAGGTGCGTCACACTTCAAGTTGAAGTGTCCGCAGAAGTGGTTGGGCAGTAGGCACGTCGCAGTACCAACGCGTGAAGGCAAGCGTGAGGGGCCCATGGAAGTTGAAGTTGCAGGCACATGTCACCAGGTCTTGGGTGAGCTTTGCTGGCATTCCAGCGATGGCCTAACCCTAACCCTAACCCTAAACGCCTCGAGCTGCGCCGCGCAATGCATTCTGCTGTCAACACGGTGCTGCGCGCAGTTGGCCTCCCAGCCTGAACGTGCCGTACTGAACGACTGCAAACTTCAACTGCATGTGTGACGCGCCATCTGCGACATACTTCAAGTAGTGGACGTACAGAGCAGCGCAGCGTCCGCGTGCATGTGACATCCGTGCGCAGGAGCGCGAAGGCGCCGCAGCTGTAGATCTTCCTTTCAGAGCACGCCGCAGCCTAACTATAACCCTGACCCTAAACCCTTGCCCTCACCCTAACCCTAACCCTAACCCGCATTGCGAATGAGGGACACGATCGTTGGCATTGCCGGCGCGCGCGTGTGGGGCCCATCGTTGTCAATACAACTGACTCACGTAGAGACCACCTTCACTCAGGAACTTGTTAGATACTTGAAGTAGACGCATCTACTCTATGAAGGCCCCAAGGTAGGCCTGGTATCCCCTGTGCGCCTAGGGTCTACTCTCATGCCGCCACCAATGGTGGTCTGCACTACACCCTCAGAGCTTTGACACCGGTGCTGCAAGACAGCGCAGCCTAGGGTTAGGATTAGGGTTAGGGTTAGGGTTAGGGTTAGGGTTAGGGTTAGGGTTCGTTCCGCAAGTGCACGCCATGATGCACTCCATGAGCTCCTGTGCCGACCAAGTACTACCTTTGAATTACCCATTTTCAGATGGCGCTTTGAGTTCTCGCGCCAACATCGCGGACATGCGAAGGAGACAGCAATCGCATGACGCGACGCCACTGTCAGTTTGCCCTGTGCAAAACGCGTGAAGTGCATTTGTGGGTCCTCAGTTCCATGGCGCTGGATTGCGCGCAATTGGGACCTTGGCGTGTGCGTGCGACTGGAGTTTT
Source organism: Tribonema minus (assembly GCA_017506865.1). Classification (NCBI taxonomy): domain Eukaryota; class Xanthophyceae; order Tribonematales; family Tribonemataceae; genus Tribonema; species Tribonema minus. The sequence continues at coordinate 267,270 of JAFCMP010000379.1, forward strand.
GGCGCGTGCGCGCAATTAAAGTTATGGCGCGTGCGTGTGCTCAGTGCAAGCGGTGCGCCTCAATCCCCACAAGGGGTTGTCTGCCCCCCCCCCCCCCCCCCTCCCCCCCCCTGTCCATTGCTGCGCTTTTCTGCTGCAATGCGTGCTCAAGCCGTTTAGGGTTAGGAATAGGTTGAGGTTAAGGGCCACGGTGCACATGCACCGACACTGTCGAGTGAACACTGAGCCTGTTGGGCGGCACTGGTGAAGCCTCGCAAGCTGTATGTACGATACTCTCCTGATGCATGCTGAGCCGTAACACAAACACCTGCCGCAACCCCCCTGACCTCTGCACTGCTGGTGCAACTACCGCGGTATTAGGGTTAAGGTTAGGATAAGGGCTAAGGTTAGGGTTAAATTGATGGTACTTTGTGCGTGCTGAGCCCTGACACAAGCACTACCTGCTGCGCCCCCCCCCTGACTTCTGCCGCAACATCACAGATGATGACTGAGGATACGGCATACTGCGGGCTGGGGTGGCTCATGACCGACAAAAGCCCTTCGTTCGAGGTGCGCCTGCGGTGACGCACCGAATTGTGTCACTCTTGAAGTGCGTGCGTACCTCCACAAGTGACATGCCGCATCAGTATGAAGTTCGCCTGGGTCCTTGAGGTGCGCCTGCGGTGCTGTAAAGCCGCACTTGAAGTGTGCGCGTGCCTCAACATGCGTGCGTTGCCTTTGGGCTAACCCTAACCCTAACCCTAAGGTGGGTGGACGTGCGCCTGCCCGGCAGCTGCCTACGGCCCGCGGAAATACGGGAGCTCCGCTGTGCTGAACGACTGCGGTGCTTGTCAGAGACCTGCCTACTGGCAGCAGACACGGCGGGTGATCGCGCCCACCCCGCCCACCGCCCGCGGCAACACGGGAACTCGGCCGTGTTCAACGCCGTGCGTGCAACTTCAACACTAGTTGCATTGAAGTTGAAGTTCCGTCGTGCACACCCGGGCGCCCCCCCCTCCCTGCCTTGCCACATTGGAAGCTGTGTCAGCCACATGCATACGTACCGACTGCGGGTAAATTGCGCCCGCCCGGCCTACTGCCCGCAGAACAGCCGTGTTCAACGACTGCTTCAGGAACCTCATCAACGTGCACTAGGCTGGCCACGACATGTATATATGTATGTTAATTAACGACTGCAAGTAATTTGCGCCCACCCTACCCACCGCCCGCAGAAATACGGCAACTCAGCCGTGTTCAACGACTGCTTCATGAACCTCAGTCACATACATGAGATTGGCCACAACATGGGCTGCCACCACGACATTGGCACCGATGGCGCCAACGCCGCCGCCGGCAGCCTCTGGCCCTACAGCTTCGGCTACCGGTGAGCGCCGTGCTGGGCGCCGCTGCACTCATAATAAGCCGCTTCCCGCCACCACTCTCCTGACCACTGGTTTGTGGCTTGCGTGCCCCTGTGAAGTGCACCAGAGGTGCCTTCCCCGTGTGCGCCCAGGTGTCGTCGATACAGCGCATCTCAGTACCTGTACGACATTGCCCAGGTGTTGTCGATACAACGCATCTCTGTACCTGTACGACATGGTTATCTCGGTACATACCTGTACGACAATGTCGTACAGGTACCGAGATGCGTGTTGTCGACAGATGCGTGTACGACACTCCAGGTGTTGAGCTAGCTTCCACATTTTGAGGGGATCTCCCACAAGGACGCTGCACAGAACAAAACCAATTGCGTCGGCCAAACCACATAGTGCTCACCCATGAAGACGACAGTACAAATGTACGCATGCAGTCGTCGATTCAACGCATCTCGATACCTGTACGACACTCCTAAGCGCACGCCCCCGGGGTTGCAAGCCCCGCTTCGAGGTCCTTGCCTTCCGAGCTCACCCACCCCTCTCTGACGTGTAGGGTTAGGGTTAGGGTTAGGGTGAGGGTCACATGCGCTGCTGAGGAGAGGACAGGAGGGAGGGGAGTGCGCCCGCACATGGCTGAGCGCTGCTGCTCTGATTTCCTGAAGTACGTTAACAAATAAAAGCGAATTGCAACTACTTCTGCACGAAAATCTTGAAAAACAGCCTGCGGATGTTAAACAATTCCACTCCTTTCTCAGTATACGGCAATGCCGTCCCGACCACCAGCAAGCGGAGCGCGGAGCGCTGACACTTCTGAGCACTGATGCATCACACGTGCTGCACATTGCGGCACGTCTGCTGCAAAGCAGAGGGCGACGTATTCCCCTGACGTTTCTCAGCGAACGAGGGTCTCACCCCCCCCCCCCCGGCTGCTGATGTGGGTGTATCACACACGCGGCGAATCCGAGCACTTGGCGAAGGACCAGTGCCTTCCAGCAAAGGAGGGACTCACTGGCCTTTTTATCATTATTTGTTGGTTCAGTGTACGCATTGTCGCAAACGAAGATAAAACGTCTTTTTGCCTTTAGTGGGATCAGTCATGTTGGTTATGGGTTGTTAGGCTTAAGTATTTGTAGTCTCGAAAGCTTTAGTAGTTGTATTTTATACCGCCCTGACTGCCATCTCGCATCGCTGCTTGTGTCCGTGAGCTGTACTGCAGCTTCTGCAGCGCGCCGAACTTCAGGACCGTCATGGGCTACGCGTGCACCAGCGGCAGCGCGTCGCGCAGACAGCCATGCTTGAGCACTGCTGCATTGCACGCGCGGCAAAGCCCTAGGGTTAGGGTTAGGGTAAGGGAGGGCTAGGGTTAGCTTCTGCTCCGCGAAGCGCCTCGCACCCCCCCTGACTGCCAACCCATGTCGCTGCTCGCATCTACAGGTACTGCAGCGCGCCTAACTTCAGGACGGTCATGGCCTACGCGTGCACTAGCGGCAGCGCGTCGCGCATGCCCTACTTCTCCAGCCCCAACGTCTACTACATGGGCTACCCGACAGGCACAGGTCTGTATTAGTCCGTTGTTTTTATTTACTTGAGCTTGAGGGCCGGAAAGCCTATGAGAACAGCAAGATATGCAACTCTTGCGCTCACATCATCACGTGTGTGCTATACGCATCTGTGACCACAATGGAATACCAGCGCTGTCTAAGTATTGAACGGTCACTGACCGCCAACAGGTCTGTCTCAGTCTGTTATTTTTATTAACTTGAGCTTGATAAGCGGACACCTGGCAAGTTACGCAAGATGCGCACTTTTGATGCCCGAGCACTGCAAGCTGGCAGCTGCAAGGTACAACTTGTGGACTTCGTGTTAGGCCTGACAGTTTAATAACCCTAGTTGGGTAAATGCTAACCCTACTTCATGGCCTATCCGACAGGCACAGGTCTGTTGTCTAGTACTATATTCACTTCCGCGTGAGGGCCGGAGGCCTAAGGAAACCCATGAAAAGCGCAAGATATACAACTCGTACGTTAAACACACTACAGCACTGCGTAAAGCTATCTACTAGGGTTAGGGTTAACCCTAAACCTAACCCTAACCCTAAGATGGGACTCTCTCTGTACCATAACTCCCTTCGCTTTGAGGGGCGGAAACCCTACGGGAATTGCAGGATGTGCAGCTCCGATGCCTGTGCAATGCGTGTGCTCGCAGCGCGCACGCACATACAAGCTTGCAGCCGAACAGCACAGCACGCGCACGTGTTATCAGGCATGAGGGTTCGGTAACACTAGTTAGGTAAACCCTATCCGACAGGCACAGGCCTGCAGATTATGACCGCTTGGGGTTAGGGTTGGGGTTACGGTCAGGGCTAGGGTTAGACGGCAGACCTAAGACCGACGTGCCCCGGTCCAGGCGCTTACTTTTTTGAATTCTTGCTCCAGCATACCTGCCTACCATGTTATATATGGCGTACAAACCCACGTTTATACCTGCCTGCCTGCCATGTTATGCCTCGAACGCTAAGCAGCTTGCACACAGAAGTCTTTTCAACTACTGTGGATATGATGGCACTGACTCGTGGCCAATGACTGCAGCAGCGGCGACCACAGTTATTGATGGAAGGCACTTGCGGCTGACCACTGCTTGTCACCTAGAGCTCTACCATCTTTTGATTCGTTTTCATACTCATGTACCTTCCAACTACTGTTATGTAGGGCATACATACCCCACTATTATACCTACCTGACTGCCATGTTGCACACGCACGCATGTGCACAGCCTGGTGTATTCTGTTCTGGCGTGCTGATGCTCATCCTTCATCCCCTGCGCCGCGGCCCCCCCGCGCCAGTCAACGAGGACAACGCATGTATATATTCACATGTGCACGCATACTATGCACAGCCCGGTCTGTTGTGTCCTGGCACACTCTGGTGATGCTCATCCTGCACCCCCCTGTACCTCCCCCCCCCACACGCACCAGACATCGAGGATAACGTGCGCACGCTCAAGGACTCCAAGCTGACCGTGTCCAACTTCAGGCTCAACGGTACCACGCCCACTTCGGCGCCGACAGCAACTCCCAAACCCACCACCAGGAAGCCAACTGCTCGGGTGAGAGACGCGCCGCAGCATAACTTCAACACCCACTGCGGTGCCAACTTCAAATCTTGACTCCTACGCGCATCGATGCAACTTGCTCGGCCAGAGCGACACCGCTGTACGAGTGAGGTTGTTCAACGCTGAAGTGCTGCAGCGTAATCTCAACACCCACCGCAGTGTCAACTTCAAATTTTACCTCCCCACGCCCACAGATGTAACTGCTCGTCAGACCGGCGCTGCTGTAAGAGTGGGGTTGTCCAATGTTTCAAATTGATGCAGCGTAACTTCAACGCACAACGCGGTGCCAACTTCAAATCTTGACTCCTGTGCCCACCGGTGTAACTTGCTCGGTCAGCGCGGCACCGCTGTAAAGTAAGGTTCAGCGTTGAGTTGAAGCAGCGTGACCTCAACACTCACTGCGCACCAACTTCAAGTATCAACTCCTACGCCCACTGAGTAACTGCTTGGTCACAGCGGCACCGCTGTGATGTGCAGCTCAACGCTGCTGAAGTGCTCCTAAGCCCACCAGGGCCATGCATAGTGCTCAGGTCGGAGCTTCGCCGCTGCAAAGGTAGTTTCAATGTTGAAGTGATGCAGCGTAAGCTCAACCCCCACTGCGGCGCCAGGTTAGCTTTGACCGCTCCGCTTCCTGGTCTCGCAGCTAATGTCCACTTTGATGAAGTGCTGCAGCATTTGTACATGCATTGATACATACCTAGTGTGCAGCGCGTACCCACCTGTGCTGATCTTCAAAGAGGAGAACAGCGTCAACCCCGCTGCAGGATGAGTCTTGTTTGCTTGCTTGGTCTGAAGTTCAACCTCGAAGCGCTGCATCCTTACCCTAACCCCAACCCTCTTCGTGACTACCACGTTCTGCCGTTGCTGCGCTCACAGGTTGTATCAGCAGCGTGCCCTGTATACCATTGTTGTTTGCTTGCTGCCTCACTCCGCCTAACCTTGCCCTGTCCCCTTGTAACATCCTACCGCGAGGCTCTGCCTTTGCAACGTTGATAGTGTCGTCAGCACGTCTCTCATTGTGCCCCCGGCTTGCCTGCTGTTACGCTTCGTCAAACCTCTTTCTACCCCCACGTCCTGATATCCGCACCCCTCCTTTGCCGCGTCCTCTCACAATTGCCCTGTTGAACCCGCTCCTTTCGCTCTGCCAACCCTAGTCCTGACGCTGCTGCCCCTTTCCCTAACTTCAACTGTGACAGCCCACCCCCGTTACGACAGCCAAGCCGACCACGAAGGCCCCAACGGCGAAGCCTGCTACACCCAAGTGCGTCCCCAGCCCGTTCAGTCATCATGTACCACAACCTATGAATATGAAATAGAAGTAGGCTATGATACTGTAAGTTGAAGTTTTCAGCAGCGCCCAACACACCCAAGTGCGTCCCCAGCCCGTTCAGTCAGAATGTACCACAACCTATGAATATGAAATAGGCTATGATACTGTAAGTTGAAGTTTTCAGCAGCGCCCAACACCCCCAAGTACGTCCCCAGCTTGCTCAGTCAGAAATGACGCATAATGTACCACAACCAATGAATAGGCTATGATACCGTAAGTTGAAGTTTTCAGCAGCGCCTAACACTCAAGTACGCCCCAGCTTGCTCAGTCATGATACTTCTATACCACAAACTGAAGTATTTGTCCGTCGTGACAACTCGGAAGCTTTCGTCTGTGCATCGGTTGCAGCAGCGCTCTGCCTTGCTTGTGTGTATCTAGCCCTAACCCTAACCCTCGAGCAACGCACCACAAAGAATAAGTGCGTCCCTGCCTGCTCAGTCATAGTGTACCAAAATCTGAAGTATTTGTCTATCGTGACAATTCGAAGTCTTTGTCTATGCAGCTAATTGAGCAGTGCTCTGCTGCGCATGTGCATCCAGCCCTAACCCTAACCCTCGGGCAATACACTACGAAGAGTTCGTACGTCCCTGGCCCTCTCAGTCATCATGTACCACAACCTGAAGCATTCGTCCGTCGTGACAACTCGAAGTTTTTCGCCTGCACAAGTTTTTCAGCACTTCAAGTTCTTACCCGTGCAGTTGTTTAAGCAGCACTCTGCCGTGCTTATGTGCATGTAACGCCAACCCTAACCCAAGCAATGCACGGCAAAGAGTCTGCGCCATTGACACGACTTTCAGTCAGGAAGTGATCCTGATGGGTAAGGCTAGGGTTAGCTAATTAGGGTTGCTGTGCGCGTGTTCGGCTCGATCTCGAGACTTGTACAAGCTGCGCACCCCTTTAGGGTTGGGGGGTTAGGGTGTTATCTCTCGTGTGCGTGTGTGAGGCTACATAGCTGGCTCGAGTGATACGCGTATCCCTGGCACCTTGTCAAGCAGTGATACGCGACAAACCTGTCTAGTGTGCTCAAAGCAATGCTTACCCTAAATCTAACCCTATGCATCCTTGACAAACATATGACTCACATCTGCCTCTGGCCAAAAGCAGGCTCGGCTTAGGCGGGTGTGTGTGTATGTGTGGGGGGGGGGGGGGGGCAAGATACTATGCTTAGGACTGGCGCAGACTATGAAGCCCTTCGCTACATACTTGCCATAATGCCTGGAAGTATACATGAGGACATGTACCTATCAAATCATGCGTTACCGGAAACTCAGAAGTACTTCAACTCTGTCCGGTTCCAAAATTCAGATATACCTCCATGTACGTACGTCAAGGTTCGCAGGGTACCGCAATCACGCACTTCAACTGATGATCCCCCCCCCCCCCCCCCCATCTCCTCCGCTGCCCCCCCCCCCCCCCCCTCCCCCCCCAGGCCCACCACCCCCTCCTCGGGCTACAACATCCAGCTGGTCTTCAGTGCTGCCACTACCCCTGACATTCAGGCGGCATTCACGGCTGCTGCTGCGCGCTGGCAGACAATCATCACCGGCGACGTGTGGGACGTGTCCGCAATGAACATCGACTGGCTGGCCGGCGCCATTCCGGGCGTCTCGTACTCGGTGCGTCAACTTCAACTATTGAAGCGTCATCTTCAACTATTGAAGTTTAAACTTCAATACTTGAACTAGACGGGCAGCAGCGCTCAGGCATGCGGGCTCTGCGTCCCGCTTTTCCAATGAGCGCGCGCCCCCCTGCAGGCCACGCTTCGGCCGCGAGTCTGACGCGCCTGCTCGGGGTAATGCTAATCCTAGCCCTCGTCAACCACGCTTGGCGGCGCCGCAGTCAGCTACGAGCTCTCACTCGCCGCGAGGCGTGCGTGCAGCGATGGTGGCAGTCGTATGGTCGCACTTCAAATTGCAACTCGGGAGTTACAACTTCAACTTTTGGGGCGGTGCCGCGTTGAGGGGCGGTGCCACGTTGAGCACTGACGCGCTGGATTTCATGCGCGTCCCACAAATGCGGTTCTCCACAACCGCCGGAAGCGGCACACGTGCGCTGGCCGCAAATCGCGTTTACGTTTTGGGCAAGGATTTCAGACTCTGTGCAACGGGCTGTAAAACGCGCTGGAGTCACGGGGGGCTTTGGCAGTGTGCGAGGCGAAATTACGCTAACCCCATTCCTGCTCATTATCGATTTGGCGCCATTGACCAGATCATGAGCTGCGGCGGCAGCACGTGGTTTGACCATGGCAGACACAACCTTCGCCTAACCCTAATCCTAATCTAAGAACAGTCGGCGCTCAAGAGGGAGCGTGCTCTACATAGCTCACAGGGGCAGCGTTAGCGCACTGTGCCCGAGTAAGAGCGCAGAGCTCAGCACTGCGCCACCAATGACGCGCGACCGAAGGTGAAGTGAACTTGCGCGCAGCGCGCTTCAGTCAGGGTGTAACGGGGTGTCATCTGAGTTGAAGTGCACCTCGCAAGGCAACAGTGGCAGCGTGTCGTCTGCATATTGTTCAATTCGGCAGAAGGCACTATGGCGCGCATGGCAAGCGCCAAATCGTGCGTAGGCCAGCTTGGATGCGTGTGCTCTGACCTTACAGCAGTGCAGCTTTGTCACACTTCACCGTACGCTCGAATCATGAGGCCCGGCCGCGCCAAATCACCTGACTCACATGGAAACGAATGAGCTCTAGGTGACAAGGAGTGCTTAGCCGCAAGTGCCTTCCACCAATAACCGTGGTCGCCGCTGTTGCACTCATTGGCCATGAGTCAAACAGTGCCATCATATCCACAGTAGTCAAAGAGACTTCTGCGTGCAAGCTCGAGGCATGGGTATTCAGTATGAAAAAGTCTCACGTATCGCGCTTGTGGTCGCTCGCTGTTCCACAGGGTGACCATCAGATCTAAAGAAACAATGAGGTCAAGACCCTAGCCCTACGCGCTGGCGTACAACACCGCGGAGTCAGAAACTGTGTGGGGGCTCGATTACTCTGCACTACTTCTGGTCTCTCAACGAACAGCGGTGCTTCAACATGAGTGGTTGGTGGCGCTGGTGAATGCGAGCACCAGGACAGTATTCCCGGTCTCTCAACGAGCAGCAGTACTTCAACATGAGAGCAGCTGGCACTGGTTGGATGACCAGCTAACCCTAAGCCCTAAGAACAGCGCCTCCGCGTCGCGTACTGATGCGACGCCGCTTGACGCCAGCGAGTTGTGCAACGCAGCCTGTTTAGCCGCTAACCCTAACCCGCAGCCACGGGCGCCCCTGCACGTTCTCCCTAACCCTAGCCCTGACCCTAACTCTTGGATGCCTGAGAACCTCGTTGCACACCTGAGCCACCTCGTGCGCTTGCGCTCGCTTGCTGTTGCGCAGGGCGCCGTTGATGACATTGTCATTGGAGTGGACGTGGTCCTGGACGGTGAGCGCTGCTGCAAGCCCTAGTTACTGTTAGGGTTGGGGCTTGGGTTTATAGATGGATGCTTTGAGGCAACTCCACACCTGACCTTCGAGTAGCTGCTAACCCTAACCCGAAGACAAGAGCCCTGCCCCAGTCTCTGCGCGCGTGTTTGCCTCGCTTTACAAGCAGGCATCCTTGCTCCCGCGTATTAAAGTGGTGAGCTGTTGCTGCAAGCCCTAGTTGCTATCAGGGTCAGGGGTAGGGCTTGGGGTGACCTGGACCCCTTTGGCCAACTTTGAGTTGGGGTGGGCAACGGCGAACTCTGCATCTGGACCTCAGTCTAACTCTGCATCTGGACTCTCCAAGTACCTGCACTGGTTCAGAGGAGGCAAGATAGAGACGCACTTAGAATTGCAGTTGCTGTTGCAGACTTCAAGTTGAAGTGAGCCCTGCCCCAGTGCCAGTGCGCAGGCGTGCCTCGCTCCACCAGCAGGTGTTCTGGGTCTTGCATAGCTAAGTGTGTCTGGGTGTTGGGTTCACCGTGCTTGCGTTGCTTGAACCCTGTCAGCTCTAGCAGAAGGGGGCAGGGCACTGATCCCCCCCCTCCCGCACATCCCGCCTCATCGTTGGCGGGTGCAATTCAGAATTGGCGCCACTTGGAGTGTCGGCTATGAATAATTCGAGTGTGGGGATGGTGAAGTTACAGGTGAAAGTTGCAGCTACAAATGTACGTTGGAACATCAAGTTGGGGTTTGGCGGAGCAGGTTGGTACTGCCGCTAGCTACGCCGCTGCGGGCACGCTCGGGCCTAACCCTAACCCTAAGCCAAGGGCTCAGTTCTGCGCAGCACCTCCAGACCGCGGCACCAGCGCTGTGCGGTGGGCACGGCGCAAAGGCAGACTCGCTCCCTGCACGACGGCGCACCCTAGCGCGCCGCGCCGAGATGCATCAGTCCGGAGCATGCAGCTTTCACCGGCAACAGGGTTAGGGTTAGGGTTAGAGTAAGAATTAGGGTTAGGGGATAGTGTCAGCCTTGCGCGCCCCGATGCCACGCACCCCAACGCGCCCCCCGCCCGCTCCGCTCCAATGTCCAGCGCAGCCCTTGTTGTACCCCGGCGACCATTGAGCCTCACTCCATGCTTCTCGCGAAATCACCCGCTGTCACCCCCCCCCTGCTGATCGCTGCTGCAGACACGCCGACATCGCCCATTGAGCCTTGCTCTACGCTTCGCGCCTCTTGCAAACCCAAAGACTTTGCCTTCCTCGAAAGACGATGACGGAGCCATACAGAGGCGACCGCCAATATCTAGTCGGCATGGTGTATGGTTAAGGCTATGATCCCCCCCCCCCCCCCTGCTGATCGCTGCTGCAGACACGCTGACGTCCTCGCGGCCCATCTCCGGGAGCAGCCAGATTCTGTACTTCCGCAGCGGCCTTGCGCAGCCGATTTCGGGCGTCATGAAGTACAAGATACGACGCTCCAGCGCGGCGGCGCTGGTCGCCGACGGCGGCTTCTTCCGCACCGTCGTGCTGCACACCATGGCCCAAGTGCTGGGTAAGCGCTGTCACCTCTGGCTTGTTTGCTTCTTACAGTACATCCTGTTGCGGATTCCACCCCAGCCCTGGCGCGGTGAAGCGCGCCGGCCCCAACCTCATCTTCAACTTCAAGGTGCTCGTGCGCGGTAGCTCATCACCGACGCAGGCTCCATGTTTGCCGTGCCACCGCGATGCGCACCATGGATCAAGTGCCGGGTGAGCTGGCCCTTGGTCATGGTCGGGATGAGGTCAGGGGGCAGGGGTACATGCGTTACGGGCAACGGTAGGTAATCGCCGGCAGGGTCTAACCTCAGCTGTGACCACGTGCAGCGTGCTCACATAGTAAAGGGTCAGGGTCAGGTTTTGGGGTCAGGGTTAGTAGGGAGTTAAGGTTCAAGTCAACGTAGTATGGCGCACCGTCCTGTTCCGATGCTGACCCCACGATTTCTGGCCCTGCCTGTGTTGCGGTGGGCCTGTCGGGACCGTGGTGGTAGGGGGGCGCGGATGGATCAGTCGGGGGGGGGGGGGGGCACGGGGAGGCGGGGGGTTGAGCGTGAACGCGTCAAACCCTGAATACTACATCAAATCAAGAGCAGGCACAGGCTTCGCGTGCAAACGTCCCCTCGGTGACCTCAAGTGCGTCTCGGTAGCGCCCGAGTGCGTGCTGAGGCATGCTGCACATGCCCCCTCCCCCCCCCCCCCCCCGCCCCCCCCCGCAGGCTATGGCTGGATGGCCTATGCCTCAACCAGTAAGTGCGGTGCCGCGTGTAGCCTCTAATGCATCTCTATAGCCCTCAAGTGTATGCTGAGGCACGATGCACATGCCCCCTCCCCTCTCCCCCCCTCGCCCCCCCCCCGCAATGCTGAGGCACGCTGCACATGCCCCCCCCCCCCCCCCCCCTTGCAGGCTATGGCAAGATGGCCTCCTCCTCCCCCACTAAGTGCGGCTCCGGATGCAAGAGCGCTGGCAACCCTCTGTACACCGCGGGTGCTGTCGCCACGTGCAACGCTCAGCTCAAGGCGACGGAGCTCGGGCTCAGCGACCCCCTGATGCTAGGTGAGAGCCTCTCTGGCCCTGACCCTAAGACTATTAGTGCCTGAGAGCTCAGCCCCTGCATTTGGGTTAGGGTTAGGGCAGGGTTACGTTAGGGTTAAGGTCAGATCTAGGTCCAAAATACACTTTTGCCGCGTGCCACGCCTAGCTCAAGGCGACGGAGCTCAGGCTGAGTGACCCCCTGGTGCTAGGTGAGTTGCTCTGCGTCCCTAACCCTAAATGTGTCTGAGAGCGTATAGCTCGGACGACCAAGGGACCCAAGCAGACACGAGACTCGCTGCTAGTGCATGAGTTGCTCTTGTCCCTGACCCTGATTGCGTCTGAGAGCGTATAGATGGAGGTTAGGCTGAGCGACCCCCTGGTGCTAGGTGAGTTGCTCTGCGGCCCAAGCCCAAATCGTGCCTGGTGGCTCAACTAGGTGTGATTCGTGTGCTGCTGCCTCATCGCGCACTCCTCTGCGGCTGGGCCCCCCACGGGGATACACTTCTGAAGTACACTGTTGATGTTGAAGTTGAGAGCGTACAGGTCACCTGCCGTGCACAACCAAGGGACCCAAGCAGACACGAGACTCGCGGCTAGTGCATGTTTTGTTGGAAGAGGGTGGGCATTGAGAACCAGGAGGCAACGCATGACCAGCGTGTTTCTCAGTGCCCAACAGGACTCAACCTCGACTTTGAGCTGAGCTGTGCGATGTTAGTGCCCACAAGGCGCAGCAGGCGATGTCACTGCGAAGCGGACACCGGGCCGACCTAGCACCGGCGCGCATACGCTCAGCTCTGTCAGCAGCGCTCCACATGGCGTACAAGGCAGAGCCATGGGGGCGGCAGGGCGCCGGTCGCAGTCTGAGGGTACCAGCAACGCTGGCGATGCCCTTAGAGGGTGATCGTCGGTGCGCGTTGAGACCCTTTCAAGGTGTTAGCGAGACACATGCAGAGTCTGGCAGCAAACTCGACATCTACCATCTGTGGGGTGACCCTCAACAGGTGCATGAAGCTGCAGCACCCTGGAGCAGCAAACCCTGACTGAAAATGAGGGTTAGGGTTAGGGTTAGACCAAACCCACGCGGAGGGGTGCTGCACACAGACCGTCATTCCGAGGAAAAGCGCAGTTAAAGTTCAGCAGTCTACCCCTGCATTGGTGGTAAACGGTGGTGTGAGCCCCGAATCAGGAGTAGCAAAGTCCTAATCTGCAGTCTTCCGATTCGCGAATCGGCCGTTGGTTAAAATGCGTAACTAAGCATGGATTATAGTCCAGGTGATTGAGACTTCGTCTTTCAGTAGCATTGACATCATTCTGATTGATCATGTCCCTACACCCAGAGACCTGAACATGCAGTGCGTGTCCCCCCGTTTGTCTGGTTCTGCAGAGGCCTCCGGAAGCTCGGCGTGCTATGCCTGGAGCGAGGTAAGCTCAGGGCTAGGGTTAGGGTTAGGGCTGCAGCGGGGCGGTGACACTCCTCCCATCTCTGTTCAAGTTCAAGTTCAGCGCTGCGATACCGCGGCACACTTCATTTGGGCGCAGAAGTCAAAACGGCCAACACCCTTGCCCAGCCTGTAGAGTCTATACATATGTATACTTATACTGCACGGGATGTGGCTATCTAGCTGCACTCACGTTGATATAAAGCAATTTGTGGGCGCGGAAGTGCTCGGCAGGAAAGTGGATCGAGAGCTTGCCTTCTTGCTGAGTATTGCATCTAGACTATACCACTAGCCGCAATGGTCACTGGCCCGCAATCTGCGGCGTGGTGTGGACATCCACGCCTTGTAATGAGACCCCTGGGGCACTCACATATACCTACCTACGCCTACTCGCAGCGCTCGGGCCCGCAGATGCAGCTGTGCACCTGAGCTCATGACCAGCGCCCTGTCTAAAGAGGGTTAGCTGTAACCCTAGGGGTTCAGTGGGGGGTAAGGTTCTTGGTGTCATCACTTTCAGTGGTCACTACTATGTAGCCTTGATGCCGCGGCAATGTGTACCTCTGCATTCACGTCTTCGCCCCCCAATTATTACTGGCCTAAACGCTGCAACGCTTTACTGAACGTCTTGTGATGAGCCGCTGACAGCCATATATTCATTGTTCATCCATTTATTCATTCATGTACGTATGTATGTGTACGCTGCTGTCTTCGTGCCCGCAGACGCAGCTGTGCAACGAGCTCATGACCAGCGCCCTGTCTGGCACGGTCAACCCCCTCAGCGCCATCACCATGTAAGTTCAACAAATTCATGCTTTTGAAGTTGAAGTTGAGCTCATGTCCAGTGCCCTTTCTGGCACCGTCAACCCCCTCAGCGCCAACACCATGTGAGTTCAACAAGCTGATGTCACGTGTAGTACCTGGAGTGCTATTCAAGTTGAAGTTGAGATTGAAGGAACTAGCGCCCTGTCTGGCACCGTGAACCCTCTCAGCGCCATCACCATGTGAGTTCAATAAGCTGATGCAATGCATACCTACATTCCCAGGAGTGTTGTTGAAGTTGAAGTTGAGATTGAAACCCTCAGCGTCATCACCATGTAAGTTCAACAAACTGATGCCTTACCTGGAGTGCTGTTGAAGTTGAAGTTGAGATCGGACTAGCGCCCTGTCTGGCACCGTGAACCCCTCAGCGCCATCACCGATGCCATGCCGGAGTGCGATTGAAGTTGACGCTGAGAACGAAGGACCGCTATGGTGCGCTGCTGACATTGCAGCAGCTGTTAACCTGCTGCGTGCACGCCATCGCGGTATGATTGTGCATGGCAGCGCTGCAGTCAGGTCTGCAATTGCTGAGCGCTGATTTGTGCAATGTTCACACGGCCATTTTGTGGTGGTTGTCATTTCAACTATATGGTCACTTTGTGACCTCCTCTTCGTGCTGACCAAGGACCAGGGATACTTTGACTAGGTTGGTAGGTCTGTGGACTTGCGGGCAGCTGTCACCTTGTTGAAGTATTGTGGCCTGAGCATCGATGCAAGAGCGGGCATGCATAGCTTGCCGTGTTCCCTTGTGCCATTGTGGCTGACGTTAGCAGAACACTCTTCATGTCCATAGACCTGCGCACACTGCTTGTGTTGTTGTGGCTGCTGTAAAGCTCTCTGTCCAATCCTGCTCAGCCGCTGCTGCTGATACGCTCCGGTTTCCAATTGCTTTTCCAGTACAGCCCCCCACCACACACACACATACACTCAATTAGACTATGCTGCAGCACCGGAGGAGATGCAGAAAAGCAGCTTAGAGGCAACCTGTGCTTGGAACTCTTGGCATTCGTTTGGTTGAGCATTGCGTGCGCATTGCGTGCTCTCACAGCTCGTGTTGGAGCAGATTCTGATCCTTGTGTCATGCCTGCTGCGCTTCCCGTGTGCTTGTTTACAGTGGCGCATTCCAGGATTTGGGCTACAGCGTGGACTACAGCAAGGCCGACGCCTTCAATCCGGCGGGCTGCATGGCCTTCCCAGACAGCAAGGACGGCGTCAAGTGGCTCGACACGAGCGTGCCCTCCACTCCCAAGGCCGTCGTGAAGCCCAAGGCCTAAGGCAGCAGCGCTCATCCACCAAGACCCACTGTCACACCGTGGCCTCGCGGC
Organism: Tribonema minus; assembly: GCA_017506865.1. Taxonomy (NCBI): domain Eukaryota; class Xanthophyceae; order Tribonematales; family Tribonemataceae; genus Tribonema; species Tribonema minus. Next base: position 282,617 of record JAFCMP010000379.1, read on the forward strand.
TCAAGTCAGTTCTGAGCTGCCTCGTCTACTTTGAAGAGGTTCAGGTTCTAGCCATCATCTATGAGTCATCGGGCCCATGGCTGGTGTTACCGGTCTGCCGTCATGGCAGAATGTCCGCACACGCACGTCGCTCCATCACACGTCCGGCGGCTGCCCGCAGACATGGGGGGAGGGGCACTTTTTGGCATCTTGGTGCGGCGCAGGTATCTGAAGAAGGAGATGTTGCCTCGTGCTGCCGCTGTGGCGACAGCTTTTTGGCTCTTCCAGAGAGAGCGGGGGTTCATAGTGGAGTTTGAAGAAGGCCGTGGGTTGACACCATGCGTGTCGAAGTTGCAGTTTAGCGGTGGAGTGTCCCCGGCGCAGTAGCGCAGTAGTACGCTATCGCAAGTTTTTTCAAGTTTTCGTCTTTGTGGTTTTGGGCGGGGAGGGGAGAGAGCGCAATGCGCTGGTAGACTGCCAGCCTCAAAACCAGGTATTGCGCACTGTCGTTCAAGTGGTGCCATGGGCACGTCGGCACACACAACTTTGAGGGTTAGCGGTGTAGCTTTGCAATGTAGCTTTGACGGTAGACAACAGTGTCGGCGGGCAATATGCTGGCGCAAGGCACAGTGATTTGCACCAAGTTTCAAATTTAGTGAGGCGCAGTGAATCACACAAGTTTTCATTTTTTTTTAAAGCAATATTCGGCAGACGGTTACTCCGTATTTGCAGCGCAACATCACGGTAAATGCACAGCGAACCCAGACAGGGGCGCGTGAATCCTCTGCATATTCCTGTCATACGCTGCTGTGTCCTCCATGTATGCATGTCTGCTTCACCACACCAGCACTAGGCACGCCACACACTTCACAAGAACGTGTGCACCTCTGATGCTGCCTGATGCCCCTTGCGCCCAATCGAACTGCGAAGGTTGAACAAGACTCGTGCATCTCTGATACGCCTGTGCATGCAAGGCCTCGCACGCCCATCATTTCAATGCGAATTCGAACACGTGCATTGGAAACAGGCCATGTTCAAGCAGCTCCATGAGTTGTGTCTGTTTTTTATCGCCAGAAGACACTGGCAGGCACAAGCAGCCGGGCCTCGCCCGTTGTTTCAGCAGATGCTATGTAAATGTTCATGTCACAGTCAAGTCTGTAAGCCCTGAAAGCTGGCACGGCCAAATGCAAGAGAGTACACGAGCAACGTTGTCTGTCACCATGAACTGTACTGTTGTTGTTCTACAGTAGAGAACTTTGAAGCAGCAACCTGAGGTTCACCACAGAGCATGTGGGGAGTGCCATGAAAGCATTCAGAAGTGCAGATGTGGCAAGTCACTGCAAACCTGATGTAGCAGCAGCAGCAGCAGCAGGCACTAAAATCACGACTCTGACAACACTCGTTGATCCGTTTTGATTGTGATGTGATGCATGCATGTGTGAACTTTGCCCCCGAACCTCAACTTTGCTGATGACGCACCAGACGACGATGTACGCACATACTTCAAGTACGATACCCGCATGCGTGCTTGCAGCGCAGCGGCAACTAGGAACCTGCCAAACCGCTCCATACTGCAACATGAATGGCACCTCCGAGAGTCGGTGCGCCACTACAACTTGAAGTTGAATTAGAGCACAAGTGCGCCAGCCAGCGTACGCGTACACGGCGGTCCGAACGGACCGCTGGCATTTGCTCGCCTTCGAACCGCGCAAGCAGCCGACGCGCGGCAGCAGGTGCGCGGCGTCGGCAACAGCGCTGCACGCGGCACGTCACCAACTTCAAGCATGCAGCAACTTCAAGCCACGCAGCCGCACCGACAGCGCGCACACCATGGCCGGCCTATTGCAAGCTCCAGTCTCGACACCATTTCCGTGTGCTCGTTGGCGCCTCAGCCTCCGCAGCCCGCACGGCCGGAAAAGCGTTGCGTCAGCCACTGCTGCGTCGAGCGCTGTCGTAGTTGAGCGCTGCTGCTCGTTGCACCGATCGTCAATGTGCTTTGAACGGCACATGTGCTTTGAACGGCACTCGTGGCGCAGCACGCGACAATACAGGGGTTCTCGTTGGGGTGTGCTGCCACGGCCGACGCATGACAGCGAAATGCGCTCCGCTGCAGCAACATAGGGGAGTCTGTCCGCGCGCCGCAGCGGTCCCAAAACACCGACGCCACCGCGCTCGTTGCTGAGCGCCGCCATTCGGAGCGCTAACGCAGCGCCAACGCGCCACCCACGCAGCGCCCCCCCACACAGTCTGCAGCAGCTGCTGCACCAGTGGATGAGCGATGCGATGCGCAGTACAGCACCGGAGCACTGCTGCCCCTGCGTCAGCACAGGTCCGCTGCGTCGGCATCGAGCAGCGGCGGCGGCGGCGTGCGCCAGAAGTTGAAGTCCGAGTACGCGTCGCCAATGGGCGCGAGCGCTGCCGCCGCGCTGCTGCTGCTGGCGGCGGCGGCGGCGGACTGCCGCGGCGGAAAGATCTCGCCGGACATTTTTGCCATGTCCGCCCAGGTCTGCAACACGACGTGCGAGTTGGCATGATGAGTGCGTGCGTGGCATAGGATATCGCAACAAAGTGCGGCGGATCGGGGCGGAAAGGTATCCGCCGGACATTTTTGCCACTTCCGCCCAAGTCTGCTATGTGACAGAAGATCGGCGTGAGTTGGCATATGAGCGCGCGAGTGCATGTAGTCGGGTGGCAGCGGAGAGCGGCGTCGGGCACTGTGCGATTGCGTGCCGATTGCACGTGCGGCGCGCCCGTGCTTTCATCAGCCAGCGGAACAGTGCTTGGCAGGTTCACTCCCTTGTGCGCCACCAGTTGCGGCCGTGGCGTGCTGCTCCCCCCCCGGCGCACGCAGAGCACAAGACGGTGGAAACCAATAGCACACATGCGTGCCTGCAGGCGCATTTGTGGACTGCTGATCTTCAATTGGCTCACAAGCACAGGCGTACGTGAGCGTGTGCACCCCGCTGAACTTCAACTGGATGCTAGACTAGACATTACTGGATGCTGAACTTCAAGTGGATGCTGAACTTCAACCGGATCGCCAGCCTCATCGCTGCAGCAGCGCGCACGACGTGCTGCTCCGAGCCCTTCCGCCGCAATGGCCCGCCATCCCACGCCGCATGCACGCAGCAGCACACATGCAGCATCAGTGCCCATGACGTGATGCTCTGACTCGGAGCCTTGGATAAACTTCAACTGGCTCGCGCTATCTCACGCCGCACGCACACTGCAGCAGCACCCATTACGTGATGCTTTGATTCTTTCCAACACTGTCATGCTGCGCTTCATACATGCCTTTCGGAAGGTCCGGTTGGCAGTTGTGACAGTCGCAGCACTGTCCACGGAAAATATGCGCCCCTCGGGGACCCCCACTTCCGCCAGTGCCGCCGCCTCGGCACGAGATGCGCAGAACCCTGTCGCGGCAGCGGGAGCGGCGGGTGGGTGCACAGGGGGGGGGGGGGCGCGCGCTTGAGGGGGCGGGGGGAGGGGGGGGGCAGCACATGTCCAGCGCACTGTGACCCTGGCCTGACAGGTTCAGCATCATGAGGTGCCTTAGCACCCACTACCTTTGCGTCCTTAGCTTATTCTACAGCCACCCTTCAAGGGAAGAGCGCACTGCGACCCTGGCCTGACAGGTTCAGCATACGGCGCCCTCGGCACCCAGCACCTTCGCGTCCTCAACTTATCCTACAACAAACCGTTAAGGGAAGAACGTGTCTCAAGAGGCTAGGGGCGCAGCGCGATGCTCGGCGCACTGCGGCCCTGGCCTGACACGTCAGCATGCAACGACTCCGCCTCTGACCCCTCAGGCTGAGCCCTCATTGGACTCTACCTACCCCAGACCCTGATGCTAATGCGACGCCCTTTACACCCATCACACAGGCAGAAACACAGAGTATGGTCAGAGACTCAAGTGGAGACTTTAAGTGTACGATTTGAGTTCAAGTGAAATTTCTAGTGATCCATGCCTGCCCACAACACGGTCAACGCACGACGCGCCCTGCGCTAATGGCCCGTGATGCACCCAGACCCCAGTTGCAGCCTGGCAGTGATGTTGGGGACGGTGGAGCCTGTCTGCGTGCGAGGCTCGTGTTCAGAAAGTGAGTGCTGCATCACGTTACCTACACGCGATCCTCAACTGAACCATCATAGGTGCAACCACCCTTTAGCAGAAGAGAAGAGGGTTCACCGTTAACGTGGAGTGTCACTACCTGTGTGTGCTGGTCTATTGCACACACCACAGGTTTGCCTGGTCAAAAGCAGTTCTCTTTGTGGTACGCCTGGTCAAAAAGCGGTGCTCGTTCGAGCAGGTTCAACTGAAGGCAGGCTGGCGTTTTTGGTCTGCACGGATGTCACGAGCTGGCACCGTAAGGTGTGGACTTGATGCAGCACTGCGCACCGCACTGGCGGCAAAACAACCGCTCATGCCAAGGCAGAGCAAGCAGATCTTAGGGTACATCTATCTGCGCCGATCTACACTATCAGGGATTGTCTTCTGCATGTCCCGCTTGGATGTGTAATTTGTGTGCGCAAACAGATTAATCAATTGTATTTCACCACCGTGAGGTTGGGAGTGTCACTGCTGCTGCTGCTGCTGCTGCTGCTGCTGCTGCTGCTGCTGCTGCTGCTGCTGCTGCTGCTGCTGCTGCTGCTGCTGCTGCTGCTGCTGCTGCTGCTGCTGCTGCTGCTGCTGCTGCTGCTGCTGCTGCTGCTGCTGCTGCTGCTGCTGCTGCTGCTGCTGCTGCTGCTGCTGCTGCTGCTGCTGCTGCTGCTGCTGCTGCTGCTGCTGCTGCTGCTGCTGCTGCTGCTGCTGCTGCTGCTGCTGCTGCTGCTGCTGCTGCTGCTGCTGCTGCTGCTGCTGCTGCTGCTGCTGCTGCTGCTGCTGCTGCTGCTGCTGCTGCTGCTGCTGCTGCTGCTGCTGCTGCTGCTGCTGCTGCTGCTGCTGCTGCTGCTGCTGCTGCTGCTGCTGCTGCTGCTGCTGCTGCTGCTGCTGCTGCTGCTGCTGCTGCTGCTGCTGCTGCTGCTGCTGCTGCTGCTGCTGCTGCTGCTGCTGCTGCTGCTGCTGCTGCTGCTGCTGCTGCTGCTGCTGCTGCTGCTGCTGCTGCTGCTGCTGCTGCTGCTGCTGCTGCTGCTGCTGCTGCTGCTGCTGCTGCTGCTGCTGCTGCTGCTGCTGCTGCTGCTGCTGCTGCTGCTGCTGCTGCTGCTGCTGCTGCTGCTGCTGCTGCTGCTGCTGCTGCTGCTGCTGCTGCTGCTGCTGCTGCTGCTGCTGCTGCTGCTGCTGCTGCTGCTGCTGCTGCTGCTGCTGCTGCTGCTGCTGCTGCTGCTGCTGCTGCTGCTGCTGCTGCTGCTGCTGCTGCTGCTGCTGCTGCTGCTGCTGCTGCTGCTGCTGCTGCTGCTGCTGCTGCTGCTGCTGCTGCTGCTGCTGCTGCTGCTGCTGCTGCTGCTGCTGCTGCTGCTGCTGCTGCTGCTGCTGCTGCTGCTGCTGCTGCTGCTGCTGCTGCTGCTGCTGCTGCTGCTGCTGCTGCTGCTGCTGCTGCTGCTGCTGCTGCTGCTGCTGCTGCTGCTGCTGCTGCTGCTGCTGCTGCTGCTGCTGCTGCTGCTGCTGCTGCTGCTGCTGCTGCTGCTGCTGCTGCTGCTGCTGCTGCTGCTGCTGCTGCTGCTGCTGCTGCTGCTGCTGCTGCTGCTGCTGCTGCTGCTGCTGCTGCTGCTGCTGCTGCTGCTGCTGCTGCTGCTGCTGCTGCTGCTGCTGCTGCTGCTGCTGCTGCTGCTGCTGCTGCTGCTGCTGCTGCTGCTGCTGCTGCTGCTGCTGCTGCTGCTGCTGCTGCTGCTGCTGCTGCTGCTGCTGCTGCTGCTGCTGCTGCTGCTGCTGCTGCTGCTGCTGCTGCTGCTGCTGCTGCTGCTGCTGCTGCTGCTGCTGCTGCTGCTGCTGCTGCTGCTGCTGCTGCTGCTCAGCGTGAGTCAGGCTGCTGCTGCACAGACACCACAGGTTTGCCAGGCCAAAACGAAGCATCATGATCGCAAAGAGCTTCAACAGAGGCAATAGCAATTCATCCTAGCAGCTCATCCTGCATGAGCTGCTAGGATGAAGTCGATGAACAGGCAGGCACTACGCACCGCACTGGTGGCATTGCCACCACTCTTGCCAAGGCAGAACAAACAGATTTTCAGGTACATCTATGTGCACCGCTCTACACTATCATATGATTACTGTCACTGAGTGATTCAAGTTATCTTGTGCGTGTCCCGTTTGGATGTACTACTAGTAGTACGTAATTCGTGTGCGTCAACTGATGTGTTGTAAGCACAAACAAACGATGAACAGATATTAGCCTCTGAGAGCCTCGAGGATCCGCTCCGCCCATCCGCGACCCTGAAACCCAAAAAGCAACCGAGCACTTATGCTATAGTGAGGTCAGTCAAGACCCTCAAACTGTTGAAGTTAGATAATAGAAGGTTGTTGGCCTCACTCAGACGCACCAGAAGAGCTCTTGGTTGTTGAAGTTGAGATTGGTGGAGCCATGCTATTGCACGTTGAGCAGTGATATGACAGTTGAAGTTAGCATGAAGTTGAAGTTTGAATATCACCGTTGAAGTTCAATACCACATCAGGATCAATATCAACTTCAACAAGCGAGTAGTCGGCAGATGCCCCTGACATAGGGCTACAGCATGCCATAACCCAACTTCAATACCAGTTCTGTCCTGGAGACTTTACTACTGGACAAGCGCCTCGGTTGCTTCTTGGCTTTCAGGGTCGCGGATGAGCGGAGCGGATCCTGAGGATTTGATATAGTTTGAGCTCAGGAAATAATAGTAGATGAAGCCTGATGGTCAGACTTCAGGCAAGTCGTCTGCGTGTGAAAGTGCCTGCTTCTTGCAAGAGTATACTGTTGTTGCAACATGTGCACACAAGTGCGCCTTTGACAGAACTTCGTTGAAGTCATCAACACTGTCACTCACTGACAGACTGTGTCTCTTGATAGACGCTGCCGCCGCGGCAGTGCATGCTAAAACACACTGCAGTAATGCGCAGGCATTGACCACACCACACCAACACATCGGCGCCATCATGTGATGCATTACAGTATGTACCAGCAGGTGCGTTGCTGGAAAGACGCATCAACTTTCGCACACTCACTGGCAGTCTAGACTGGCCAGCTGCCAGTGGCAGATCATGATGCTGCAGCTGCAGCGTGAAGGATTCAATTTGTCTCAATTAAACGGTAGTTCACGCATCGATTGGACCACATCACCATGACGACGCAAGTGCATACATGCACAGCCGGCTACACTATCATGTGCTTGACATACAAGAACAACTAGTAAGGCAACGCTCGAGCTTTGCTGGCACGTACGGGCTTACTTATGAGTCATCAAGATGTTCAAACCCTCAGGCTGCGCAATACAAGCTACTAGCTGCAGCATGAGCACGTGCTTACTAATAATGATGCCATGTGACAGTGAATGCAGGCATGCATGCATGCATGCATGCTGCAGCACAGTGTCAGGATTGGTTTGCAAAAACGGGACCTGCCAGTGAATAGAGAAAACGGGACCCAGCCACTTTGGCGAAGTCTGCCAGCGTTCGATGCTCAATTTCAACATGAAGTTAGGTTGTTAGGTTAAGTGCCCAGTGTTGAAGTTGGTGAGGGCTTCCATGATGAGCGCTGAGCACCTTCTTAACTTCAACTTGCAGGTGAACTTCTGTACTTAGCCAAACTTCATAGTTGAGGTTAAAGTTCAAGTCCAAGTTAAACGACGTATATCTCAAAATCCTGGGCGTAAAAGAAATTCTTTTTGCTCTTTATTTGTATATGGGGATGACTATCACACCCACATCATCACAGTTGAGAAAGGTCCATGGCAGAGTTCACCCCTGTGGTCCCGTGTTGAATTCAGGTCAACGCGTTTTTCGCAATCATTCAAAAACCCTGTCGGACCCCTGCACCTCGTCCACCGTGACATGTCCGCAGTAACTATCACTAGTACTAGCTTCTAGTAGTACTCAATCAGCATATGCTACATGTACTGCAGGGGATAATCCGAGATCCTGCATGCATTGAGTCACCATGTCTTACGCCAGGCATTGAGGCCCCACGACCAGCAAATCGCGTTGGTAGGTACTAGTACTTTTACTAATTCTCGCTCAGGGCGCGAAAAAGCCCAGATGAATAGCATCTAACTTGAAGCTTGCTGTACGAAATCTACCTACATGTCGTGTGACAGTCTGAAAGCGTCTTCTGCGCTCAGGTGTTGTCGATGCAACGCATCTCGGTACCTGTACGACATATTGTCACGACGGTCGATGCAACGTATCTCGGTACCTGTACGACATTATGACATATGTCGATGCAACGCATCTCGGTACCTGTACGACATAATAATAATGTCGTACAGGTACCGAGATGCGTTGCATCGACAACACCATGCGTTGCATCGACAACACCTGGGCGCACAGTCTCAACGACAACCGCTCAAACGCCGCCGCCGCCAAATGGCATCTCGGGATCCTCCCCTACGTCCACCTCCATGTGCCTCGGGCCCCCCCTGGATTCTGTCATGTGTGTCATGACAACTTGAAGGCGAGAGTACGCCATGTGGAGCGCTGCCAACAGTGCCGCGCGTAAGCGCGCCAGGGCGATGCCCTTAAGAGCTTTAGGGCGCGCTCCTCCGGGCACTGACATCCTGTTGGCACTGCATACTCCGTCGCCACAGGCTCCAGCAGAAGCTTCCGCCCCTGCTCTCCGATGCTGCCAATTGACCCGATTGCCAAAGTGGCAAGTTTGTAGCAATGCTGATCATAATGACCAGAATAGAACAAAAACATGTGTACTACATACCATCTATTAGTATGTACCAGCAGATGCATTGCTGTGAAGACGCATCAGCTTTCGCACATTCAGGCTAGTAGTAGTGCTCTGGCCAGCTGGCAGATGCTGCAGCTGCAGCTGGAGCGTTGAGGATCAATGTCAATATGTCTCAGTTACAGAGGTAGTTCACACACTGTGGCACATCAATTGGACCACATCACGCGAGCCTCTGAGTGCGTGGATGCAAGACTACACTGTAGTACACTATCATGTGCTTGACATGCAAGAACTAGGCCTACTAGGAGGTAATGTGCTTTGCGGGCACGGGCTTGGTTTGAGTCATCAGGATGCTCGAATTCCGCATGCGCAATTCAAGCTATAGGCTAAGCATATGCTCACATCATGTGCCATGCATCCTGATGCTCGAATTCAGCATGCGCAATTCAAGCTATATAGGCTAAGCATATGCTCACATCATGTGCCACGCAGTGCATGCATGCATGCATGCTGCTGCAGCTGTCGGACCCCTGCACCTCATACACCGTGACAGTGACCACTCAATAAGGTACTGTATACTGCTGGGGATCATGCGGAATCTTGCATATGCATCACATGTCTTACACCATGGTACCAGTCATGAATTGAGGCACTACGACCAGCAGGTCATTCTACAAGTAGCCTCCAAATTGGCTTAAGCTGAGCACATGTGCAATCGTCATGAATGTGCAAGGCAGTGAACATATGATGCACCATGGTGAAACATGAGGTGGCGCATAGACCTGCTACAAGCTAGTTGAAACGTTCAATGCCATTAACGTACGCAGTCACTACGATGACTATAGCTATTGCCACCTCACTACTCACTACCGCACATCTTGAAGTTGAAGTTGGTATTTGAGGTTTGCATCACAGGAGACACACACCATACCATTGAAGTTTTGGTTGACGTTCCTGCGGTGAAAGTTTCCACCATTGAAGAGATAGAGCTACATAGCTCGATATATATGTCGCGGTATGTCGGACTAATCTCCCGAAGAGTTTATACCGAAGGGTTCTGATTCTCCAGTATTCTGTCGAAACGTTTTCAATCTCCCGGCCGAGCTGGCTTTCCTCTGCCTCGCTCCTGGCTGTAAGTACTTCCTTCGGCTGGTCAGGATGCCCATGACGCCCGGCGGCACATGTGCTTTCGCAGCGCTCTGGCTGCTCGTCGCACTAGGAGGAGCAGAGGCGGCTGGAAACCCTCCTGTTTTGAAGAGCGCGGAGGTCTCCTTTGGCTGCACGGTGAGTGAGCTGTGTCAGCTGACTGCAGGCTGTTGCGAATCACTTGCTGGCCAGTGCAATCTGTTCCAGTCCTGATTTCGGAAATGTTCTGTTCCATAGACAGTCTACGCATGACGGCTATGCAACAGAACTAGGTAAATTAGTAAGAGCAACAGAACCAAGTATTATTACTTTTTATGTAACTGGTTAATTGTTTTAACCAGTCATGCAACAACTGAGTCGCTCAACATAAGTGCATGCAAAGATGCGGAGACATCTGCATCACGTATGATATGGCTTGCCACACCAACTTAGTCAAACCTGACTCATTATCTTATCGGTGACAGTAGGAAACCACGGCATCCATTTGAGAACAACTTGACGGAGTTTCATTTCGGACACTCTGAGTCAGTCTGGTGACATTCAATCACTCTCGGAGTCCCCTACAGAGTGCCCCTGGGCCAGAGGTAATGCAGCATGTCATGAAAAGCGTGAAGGTGACATGATGTGTTACAGCAACGGGTACTTCTCATCATGTATGTGCAGTTTCTGCAGCTTCAGCAAGAAATCATCATTATTCCATATCTTCACGTTGTAATTATTCCATATCTTCAAGTTGTATCAAGTGCATGATAATTTTTCCATATCTTCAAGTTGTAGTTGTTACAGTGTACAACTTGAAGCAGTCTGACAGTGTGCTGCTTACTAAGTAGTACTTTAACAGTAGCAGTCCAAATGACCCACTAAGCTACTATAGTAGTGCTAGTAGACTAAGTGCAGCCTCAGGCTGTCAGTGAGTAATGCCCAAAGCTCGTAACTTCTGTGAACACCATCTGATTTACTGACAGCTAAATGACATCTGATCCCCCCAGAGTCTCAGGCTGATCAGAATCAGATTCAGTGGTGACACAAAACTTGAAGTTTCAGCTTCAGTCACTCCGAGTCATTACTGTTACAGTAATTTACGTAACTTCTTGCTTCAAGTTATAGCCGGGCCGCTCTAAGTCAAATCATTGATGCTTTTAATCAAATGTTTCATCTGTGTCATTCATCGCCTGCTGCAGCGGAGTGGCGTGCCCACCAATGCCGCTGATGCGGCTAAACCGCAGAGCCCACACGATGTGGCGCGCAACAAGCTCTGCCAGGCGGATGTGGTCGCCAAGTTTGATACAGCCAACAAGAATGCCCGAGGTACCAACTTGAACTTGAAGTTGAACATCAAGTCGTTGTTGCGGACTTCATGTCAGCAACCGTATCACCATGTGGTGGTACAAAGTGACTGTGGATGACATGATTTTGGTGACACATGGTGTATGCTTTACCATAGGAGATATTATAAGCAGTGGCACCAGAACTGTTGCAGCAGAGCCATATTCAACTTTAGAATTCACATGATGTCATGAGATAATCATTGTTGCGTTCAACTTGAAGTTCATGTGGTGTCACTGGTGCTGCGGTGTGGCACCACGATTTTTGTATGCTCTGCAAAAGTGTGGTGGCGCAGCTCCAGCAGCAGCATCAAGCTCAAAAAGTCTGCCACGTAGCACAATTGAGACCTTTCACGACGCTGCACTCGGAGGATCAGCAGCTACTAATGTCTTGATGGGCACCTGTACTTTCAGTCATATCCGCCATTCTGTTGCGTACTACCATAACGGCTACATACTGCGTACAAGGACTGTCAGTGAGCGGACACTGCGCAGTGCCACGTTGCTGCCATGTAATACATTGCTGCCATTGCGCATCTTATGCTGGCACAGGCATGCATTCAATCATTTGTCTGTCATGTGGGCTTTCTGATAGTACACAACTAATTCATGGACTGCTGTTAAGTTGAGCTTCAGGATTCTGTAATCATGCATGGACCGCTGTTCAAGTCTCCAATGGACAACAAATCTGCACGAGCTGCTGTTGTAAATAGTGTATTTTGCATGGACCGCTGTCAGGTTGTGGAGTGGTCTTCTTGGATCTGTTTTCACAACTTGAACCTAAAGTCTCCAACAGCGAGAACGCTGCAAAAGCTGCTGTTGAAGCTGCCCTTCCTTAAGTCTTGCATGCCGCTTGGCCGCTGCTTTTTAATGCTTTGAAGTGACCTTCTGTGGCCTGTTTGCAAATATTCGTGGCTACTGAGCACTGCAGTCAAGCTGGCAACGCGGGGCACGCTGGACTGCAAGGCGATGGGCCTCTCCCTGAACATGGCCGAGTGGAAGTTCAGCTACAATGTGAGTTTGACCCCGAAAGCACACAAATGATTCAGAAAATATGTTGTGGTGCGGTCATATAGGTGTACAAGTGCACACCATGATAGTGGGATCAGTCAACTTCCCCTCAGGCTGCGCCGGCCAAGCTGAAAAACTTTAAGCTCCTCAAGTTTAAAAAAAATTGAAGTCTCTGGCGTGATCCAGTGATGGTTGATGCAGGTGCAAGGGCAGTGGCTGCTCGCAAGTTGAGTTGCGTATATGCGCTATGTGTACATATCCAATGCATCAGCAGGTATTTCCTTGCGCATTGCAGCAGACCGCGTGAGTGCCACCGTGGCTGGTGCTGAATGGCAAGATCGCTGAGCGCTGACTTCAGCACCTTCAAGTTTGAACTTGAAGTCGTTGACCACACTCAGCACATGCGCAAAGCACAAGACAGTGAGTCACCAGTGCTCACATTGTCAACAAGATCATGTTTTTGTTGTGGCGCACCTACACCGCCTGAGGCCTGTTTCCTGTGGATGTGCCATATGCACGCAGCTGAAGCAGTGCAGGCGGCGCCCTCTCAGTGAGCCTGGGGTTTAGGGTTAGGGTTAGGGTTAGGCACGTGCCCATGCGACATGCAGCTGACGCATCACCTCGCTCTTCTGCGCTGCTGGCGGCAGGGCGTGGACTACACCGACACCCAGCCTTAGTAGCCCTAGCTTTAAAACCCTAGCCCTGACCTTCTGACTCACCTTCTTGCTCTTCGGTGCTGCTGGCGGCAGGGCGTGGATTACACCGCCACCAAGTCGCGTTCCAATGAATACCAGAACCGACACCGAAGTTTGATTTTGGTTCGGCTCTCACCAAATCCCACTGAAGCGAACACCTTCACTAACCTTGAGGCTTCTCGCTGTTCGGTGCTGCTGGCGGACGGCAGGGCGTGGACTACACCGCCACCAAGCCCTAACCCCACCTCTAAAACCGTGACCTTTGTGCGCCCAGGTGGTCAATGCAACGCATTTCGACCTGTACGACATATTGTCGTACAGGTCATATTGTCGTACAGGTCGAAATGCGTTGCATTAACCACCTCAATATTGTCGTACAGGTCGAAATGCGTTGCATTGACCACCTGGGTGCACACCTTTCTCATTAGGTCAAAACCCTAACCCTGACCCTCTGACGCGCCTTTTCGCACTTCTGCGGCGCGGACGCCAGGGCGTGGATTACACCGCCACCAAGTCGCGGTCCGACAAGTACCCGCAGCTCGACGGCCTCAAGGCGTGGCTCGGGGAGGTGAAGGGCCAGGTGAGACGGGGCGCTTTTGCATGCAACTTCAAGTTGAAAATGGACATCTTCAAGTTGAGCATGGGGTAGGGCGTCAGCTCGACGGCCTCAAGGCGTGGCTCGGGGAGGTAAGGGCCAGGTGAGACGGAGCACTCTTTGAGTGCAACTTCAAGTTGAACATTGCGTACATGACGGGCCTCGGTGCGTTTCCTGCCCTGCAACATGCATCTGGATGCTTGACGTGCTGTGCCGAGCAGTACACTGTACTCACCAATTGGTGATCATCAAGTTGGGTTACGCCGCCAGCAAGTCGCGGTCCGACAAGTACCCGCAGCTCCAAGTCGACGGACTCGAGGCGTGGCTCGGGAGGTGAAGGGCCAGGTGAGACGGAGCGCTCTTTGAGTGCTTTCATGGGGAGCGCTTTTGAGTGCAACTTCATGTTGAACATGGGAGAGGCGTCAGCTCGATGGCCTCAACTTTAAGGCGTGGCTCGGGGAGGTGGGCCAGGTGAGATGGAACGCTTTTGAGTGCAGCTTCAAGTTGAAACATCGGGCCAGGTGAGACGACGCGGCGCTGGTCAGTACCGTAGTGATGGAGTTGCATATGTTGAGCCCCATCGAAGTACCTCTAGACGATGTAATGTTTGTCGAGGCGCCAAGAAAGGTTACAAGATGGGGTTCGGTGTTGCTCCTGTCGTACAGACACGCATCTGGATGCTTTACATACTGCTGCATCAACTGCACCTGTACTGGCCGGCTGGTGATCATCAACTTGTGCTTCAACTTGTGCTCGTCCCCCACTTAAAAACGCTTTACAGCCTGGTGCGCTCACCACTGTCGTGTGAGATAACCTTATTGAAGGAGTCACCAGCAGATACTTAAAGCCTGTCAGTGACCCTAAGTGTCCGTGCTCGTGCCCCGCTTGACAACGCGCAACAGCCTGGTGCCCTCGCCACGGTCGTGTGGGACAAGACCTGCGACGCGTCCAAATTCTTGATGGACGTCAAGCTGCCAACCGTCACGCCGGCTGCTTCCGTCAGGTGCGGTCACACTTTCTGGTGATCCTGAAGTTTGAATGTTTATCTGGATTCTGCGACGTACACGTGTCTTCGTGCACTGCAGGTGTGCTGTTGTTGAGATGTTTATCTGGATACTGCAAAGTACACGTCACTTTGTGCACTGCAAGTATACTTTTGTTTGAACGTTTTTTCTGGATACTGCGAAGTTCACATGACTTCCCGCGCATCAAGTATAATCATGTCTTCATGTGCATCCAGATGTTGCAAAGTACACGTCACTGTGTGCACTTCAAGTATACTTTAGAGTACATCGCATGGCGCACTGCAGCCTACGTCGTGGGCACAAGTGGGAGTGTGTTTGGACTTCAAAAGCGGCCAAATTGGATGACTTGTTCGCAAAGGAAAAATTGTTGCGGCTGCCAGTCGCAGTTGCCTGCTGCCGTGACTCATCGGATGGCCATTGAACCCCCTGTGCACGCATGCCAGCAGTGTGTTCTGAAACACCGTTTTCACATATCGAAGCGATTGTGTGCTGTGGCAGAGTCAAAGGCGGTGCGCGTTCACACTGATGCAACTGATATAACTGCCACTTTGATTGAGAGTGCTCTCACTTTGCAAGCCGTCGTCATTGCTCAGCTCGCCTGTGTTGATGCAAATTGTTTCTTTACATGCGCATATTTCATTCCCTCTCAATCTGATGTTGTCTGCACAGCATCAATATCGATCGTGATGTGGTGGAAATAAGGCTGAAGCAGAGCACTTGCGGGCAGGCCGATGCAAACGTTGCCAAAAAATATATGCGCGTGCAATAAAACCCGCTGTCTTTTGCAGCCCCGCCAGACAACAGTACATGATTATGAATTCAGCTTTGCAATTGCTCTTGTTCGCCTGCGTGCAGCCTCGACAGCAACATCGACATGGTGGCGATGCAAAACGCAGTACATGAATGTTAATACAGTTTTGTGATTGCTCTTGTTCGCCCCCGCGCAGCCCCGACGGCAACATTGATTTGCGCCCCCCCAAAACCATCGTACATGAATGTGAATTCACCTGTGTGATTGCGCTTGTTCGCCTGCGCGCAGCCTCAATAGCAACATTGATTTTACGCCCCCCCCCCCCCCCCCCCAAATAAAATCACAGTACATGAACGTGAATGCACCTGTGTGATTCCTATTGTCCGCCTGCGCGCAGCCTCGACAGCAACATCGACATGGTGGCAACGCAGCTCAAAGCTGTCCCGTGCAGCGCCAGTAACGGCGTCGCCAACTGCGTCTGGCTGGCAGAGGTTGAGACGGCGCTGCCCAAGGCTATTGCCAAGAAAGTTCCCGGCCACGCCAGGTACTACTGATTGTTAAAATGTATGTTCCCAAAAAAGTTCCTGGTCACGCCAGGTACGCGTGATTCTTCTAGCAAATGGAAAATGTTCCCAAGAAGGTTTCTACCTGGCAAAGGTTGAGGCGGCGCTGCCCGAGGCTACTGCCACAAAAGTTCCCCGCCACGCCAGGTACGTGATATTTCCAAAAACTGGTAGTTCCCAAGAAAGTTCCCAGCTGCCCAAGGCTATCGCCAAGAAAGTTCCCGGCCGCGCCAGGTACTAGTCGTTCTTCTAGAAAGTGGCAAAGGTTTCCAAGGAGGTCCCAATCACGCTAGGTTCTTGCGTACTCCCTTCACCCTCTTCCTATATCCGCTGCTCGGCTCCAATTTGCGCCAATTTTTTCCCCAGACTTGCACCGATGCAGCCGCTCTCGCCTTGCTGTACCCGCTGCTCAACTCTAATGTGTGCTGAATTCGCCCTAACCACTTGCGCCGATGCAGCCGTTTTCTCCTTGCTGTCCCCGCTGCTCGGCTCCAATTTCTGCCAAATTTGCCCCAAAACTCACTCCGGTGCGCCCGTACCCCCCTTGCTGTACCCGCTGCTCGGCTCTGATTTGTGCCAAATAGCCCCAGAGCTTGCACGGATGCAGCCGTTTTCTCCTCGCTATACCCGCTGCTCGGCTCCAATTGTGCCAAATAGCCCCAGAGCTTGTACCGATGCAGCCGTTTTCTCCTCGCTGTACCCGCTGCTCGGCTCCAATTTCTGCCAAATTTGCCCCAAAACTCACTCCGGTGCGCCCGTACCCCCCTTGCTGTACCCGCTGCTCGGCTCTGATTTGTGCCAAATAGCCCCAGAGCTTGCACCGATGCAGCCGTTTTCTCCTCGCTGTACCTGCTGCTCGGCTCCAATTTCTGCCAAATTCGCCTTACATCTCACACCGGTGCGGCCGTTTTCGCAGGCGGCACCTGGAAGAGCACACCGACTCGGAGCTGGAGGAAGACATTGAGCTGCTGGCCGCCGTGCAGCGCGGCGACGTGGAGGCGCTCAACCACTTCAACCGCAACGGCGGCAGGAGGTATGTATGTATGTACGTAGGCTCACTGTGCGCCCAGGTGTTGTCGATGCAACAGCACAGTGTCGCAACAGGCACCTGCACAACACTCGCACAGGTGCCTGCAAGACACGGCGCATCTTGGTGTCTGTACGCTCGGTGCCTGGAAGCACATCACAACCGTGCAACAGATGGAGGACCAGTGCCACCAAGCAGACACGTGATCAACGGTGGCCCGCCGATGCTCGCGGCCGCTTCTTCCGCGACAGCTGCAGAAGCTGAGTGAAAACTTTGAAGTAGCAATTGTTCTCGCATGATGCGCGAGCTGAAGCGCGGTCGTCACAGGCCTCAGCACACGTGCGACATGTGCGAAGACACGCGGCTCTGAGCCGCTGCGGTGCAGCGCCCGCAACCAGGGCTAGGGTTACGATTGTCCGCAGCGAAGGCAGAGGGGACGTATGTATCATATGCCTCTGCATGTGCATGCTGGTGTATGGTCATCACAGCATTCAATGCGCTGCGTGCGACGAGACCACGTACATGCCAGACAGCCAACCCCTATGAGGGCCTTTGTGATCTTATGGTTATTGGTACAGTGACGGCTACCATATAAGAGCGGTCACAGTGTGCAAGCGGTCTGGCGGCTGAACACGGACCTGGTCGATATAAGAGCAGTTTGGTGCTGCTCGGGGCGACCTCTCTTGATTGTGCCCACCTACCGCTCGCCGCTGCACAATTGATGCATTATAGTATAGACAAGCGGATTTTGCGTGATATCCAACGACGGTCAAGCGTATCACAGCACATAGTGCCGCGGCCGCGTGCTGTGCGGTTGCTTCATGCAAAGCAGACTTCAACTCATGGTGGTCTAACCCTGTATGAAGCTGAATACTTCATACCCTACTGCTAGGGTCAGGTTTAGCGTGGGGGTTGCCCCAACCCTGGATGCCCAACGACGATATAAGAATGGTCACAGTTCAAGAGCGGTGGGGCTGTCGGGACGGACCCGCTCTTATATCGTAGCTGTTGCTATATTCTCAATAGCCTTGGTGATCATACATGCTTTCAGGCATGCGCACCTCATTGGTTGCCCTGCTGCAAACCTCATTTTTGAAGTGTCTAACCGAGTGTTTTTTGGCTCGCTTCTCCTGCCTCAGCCTGGCCAATGACGGCACGGTGATCATGCCGTTCAGGCATACCTCAGCTTGAAGGTTTCAACCGACGAACACTGTTGCGCGCTTCTGTCACTTCCCCTGCCTCAGCCTGACCAACGACGGCACGGTGATCATACCATCTGGGCATACCTCAACTTGAGGTTTTCAACCGACGAGCACTGTTGCGCGCTTTTGTCACTTCCCCTGCCTCAGCCTGACCAACGACGGCACGGTGATCTTACCGTCTGGGCATACCTCAACTTGAAGTTTTCAACCAACGAGCACTGTTGCATGCATCTGCCACTTCCCCTGCCTCAGCCTGACCAACGACGGCACGGTGATCATACCGTCCGGGCATACCTCAACTTGAAGTTTTCAACCGACGAGCACTGTTGCGCGCTTCTGCCGTTTCTCCTGCCTCAGCCTGACCAACGACAGCACGGTGATTATGCCATCCGGGCATACTTCAACTTGAACATTCTAACCAACTAGCACTGTTGCGTGCTTCTGCCGTTTCTCCTGCCTCAGCCTGGGCAGCGACGGCACAGTGATCATGCCATCCGGGAGGCGTCTCGATGACGGCAGCATCGTCACGCTCATGTATGTCTACGGCACCTACACCACCGCCAGGTGAGCGAGCGCGCAACAACTTCAACTTCTACTAATATTGGAACCGATGACGTAGCATTTCGTGCCGTAGCAGACATGCTCATGTACGTCTACGGCACCTACACCAACGCCAGGTGAGTGAGCACGCACCAACTTCAACTTGAAGTAACATTGGCAGCAGACGATGTCGTAGCGCTTCGTGCAGTAGCAGACGCCTTTGGCACCTGCACCTCTGTCTCAGCGAGAGGAGTGGTTTGACTGCTCGACTGAGGCCCAACATGACGTGTTCGTATCATACTTTGAGCCTCATCTCCTTTAACATGAATTGATTTCTAAAATAAACTTTTGTACTACCCACCCCAACTCCAGCTGTCAGCAGGGCAGGCATAAGCAGAGTGATGCACGCCGCAGCTTGTTCTCGTTCTTTGACACCCATTTTTAACACGGAAAAACATGCAAGTTTAGAAACTGCGTACACCTCTCGGCGGGCCAGTTTTGTTCTCAAAAGTTGCGTGTACTGACTTTGATAGATTCTGCAACCGCTGGCCGATGATGCTCCGGTGGGGGGCCAGGTGCCCTCCAAAGCTGCCGCAGGCGCCAATATGATTGTTGCCCAATGACCATCACGTGTGGAAGCCGCGTGCCCTTCGCGTGCCCTTCATGGAAGCGTTTCAGTGCTTCCGTGGAAGTTGTTGGGGTGCTTTCGTCGGTTGCATGTACTGACTACGGTGGCTTTTTCGCAACTGCTGCTCGATGATGCTCAGGTGTGGGAGCCAGGTGCCCTCCGTAGCTGCCGCAGGGAGCACCAGCTTAACTGTTGCTCGGTGATAAACACATGTGGCAGCAATAGAAGCACCAAAAAAAAGTGGTTCCAAAAAAAGCACTTGCCCGTTGAACGCACGTACTGACTTTCGCAACGGTCACTGCTGGTCGATGGAAGCCTGGTGTCAGTGCTTCTATGGGAATGCTTCCATGGCAACACCTGCGTGTCAGACGTAGAGCGTCTGACGCATCGCTTTTACAACTGCTGATCGATGACGCTCAGGTGGGGAGCCAGGTGCCCTCCATGGTCGCCGCGGGCGTAATTATACAGTAATTGTTGCTCACTGATAACCAGGTGGTGTTCCATGGAACCACTTCCATGGAAGTACTTGGGTGTTGAACACGTACTGACTGGCGGCTCGGACCTGCTGCTCGATGACGCTCAGGTGGGGGAGCCAGGTGCCCTCCATGGTCGCCGCGGGAGTCACCAGCGCCAACCAGGTCCTCGTTAACAGTGGCATCGGGTTCCAGTTCCAGCTCGTGAACCTCATGTACAGCAACTACGCCGACAACGACATGTTGCAGGGCATTACCGTGAGTGCGAACCGCTGACTCGCGGTCAGACTCGCGACTCGTCTCGCTTTGTGCGGACCTTGTTACGGCTGCACTGCTCGCGGCGATTTGATGCTGGTCGCGCCGACTGTACTGTGCCGCACAGTACACTGTACCGCAGCTCAACTGTCACACTTCACATCTTGGCAGGTATGCTGGTATCATGCGGCCCCATTGACGTGAGTGCACGCCGCTGACTCGGAGTCAGACTCGCGACATGTCTTGCTGGGGTGCCGACCTCCCTGCGGCTGCACTGGCCGCGTCGACTCGACGCTGTTCATGCCGACCGCAAGTATTGTCTCGACCAGCGTGGTTCACATCATGTAGTGCTCCGTAATGCGACGGCAGGTTGGTGTGCAGATAGTATCATGCTGCCTTGCCGCGTGGCAAAGCTGGAAGCAGAGCGAAAACAAGCCAGTGAGTGGAGCAAAAGCGGGAGCCAGTGGGCATTCTGCAATCAATGCAGCACTCACCTAGTTGATACGACGGGATGTTGAAAGCCATGAATTGCTACTGATCTGCAGCGATCAGAAGTGATGTTACTAATGTCAGCAACTGTTGGCTGCGTTCGCGGGCAACGAGACGTTTGCCTCAGGCCTGCCACTCCTCAGTGCTTTTCAATGATTCGCACTCGGGGCGCAAAAACGCCCTGAATGATGATGCCAAGCCTGCTGCCAGAATCTGCCTTTTGACAAAGTGTCTCGATGAGCATTGACAATCACTTCGAAACGACATGGCCAGATGGCATTTCCCGCTGCCAAGCTGCAACCAAAATCGTTTTTGTGACAAAGTGTCCCAACACGCAGCGAACAAATGCTTCAAAACGACATTGCTAAATGGCATCTCGCCTCCCCACTACATCCTCACCCATCTGCCCTAACCCTCACCCCAACCCTAACCTTCAAACTCCGCCACGCGTGTAATCACGCGCAGTACTGATCCCGTGCTGCAGGTTCAGCTCTGCAAGAAACGGTGTCTCCAGTCTCCACTGGAAATAGGTGCTGGTCATCCCACGTTCATGATCTGACGCCAGGGCCAAATGCACTTGATTCACTTCCGGGAAATTGCATGAGACTGTGCATGATCTGCAGCTCTGAAGCTCAGAGTTTTTCGGCAATTTAAAACGAATTGGGGCCAAAAACCAGGAACCAGCAAGGGGCGCAGAAAGAGGGGGAGGCGAGCGTGTGGTAGCCATTCGCATTCCGCTAGACCGCACAAGGCCAAGCTCTCGTGGACAGGGCAGCACCAGCTAGGTAGCCAGCACTGTCGCCTGCCTGCTCACCTTAACCAGAATCCTTGTGCGACTTGTGCGCGCGCTGACAGGACTTGGCCAACGGCGTGGTGCCTGGGGCGGCGGCGGCGCGCAACACGTACGGTGCGGATCTGGTCCAGGTGCGTCACCTTTCAAGTTGAGGTATCACGCAGAAGTAGAGTGGGGGTGGTAGGCACTTTGCAGTACCGATGCATGTAGGGGGCAGATGTGACTCAGGTGCGTCACACTTCAGGTTGAAGTGTCAAGCAGAAGCGGTCGGCGGCGGTGGGCACTCCGCAGCACTGATGCACGTATGGGGCAGATCTGGTTAATGTGCTTCAAACTCTAAAAGTCGAAGTGTCAGCAGAAGTGGTTCGGCAGTAAGCACGAGCGCGTGCAGCACTGATGCATGAGGACAAGTGTGATTCTGTGCCACGGATTTGAAGTTGCGGGTGTACGTCGCCAGGCGCCGAGCGAGCTTTGCCGGCATTCAAGCGCCTCGAGCTCCGCCACGCGGCTCTTTCTGCTTCTGACGCAACGCGACAGCGCGACGCAACAGATCAACGCAACAGATCAACGCTGCGCTCGCTTGGCGTCCCAGCCCTGTACAAAATTGTAATTGATGGCAGGCTTCAACTGCATGTGCGACGCACCATCCATGCCATACTTCTAGGGTTAGGGTTAGGGTTGTGCCAGTGCGCTTTTGCGAGTCCTCTGTTGCGTGCTGAGCCTAACCCTAACCCTAAGACCTGCCGCGTCCCCCTGACCTCTGCACTGCTGGTGCAACTGCCAGGGTGTCAGGGTTAGGGGTTAGGGTTAGGGCCAGGGTTAGGTTGACGATGCTTCCCTGATGCGCACTGATGCACACACCTGCCGCAGGATGTCGACCATCGAAGCTACGCAGAGAACGAACAACAGTAAATATTGAAAACATATTTCCAGAAAATTTCCCCTGAGCTGTGCGCTGCTGTTGCAATTGCCGTTGTCGCAGATGGTGACCAAGGACCTGTTATGATGAACTTGCCTGATACTTGCTGAGCACTGACACACACACCCGCCGCGTCCCCCTCTAAAGACTTAGTCCCAGTAAGATGTAGTCAAGAAATCTGACCTCCACTGCTCTTGAAACTGCCGCGGTGTCACAGATGATGACCGAGGACCCGAACTACTGCGGGATCGGGTGGCTCATGACCGGCAAGGACGCTTGGTTCGAGGTACGCGTGCAAGCAAACCCTAACCCTTACCCTAATCCTAAACCTTAGGTGATTTGGTTGTGCCAGATCAATCAGGGGAATTGTGGCCTGCTCTGTCACAGAGCTGTTCGTTGTAATCAGCGAGTGCTCGGTCACGGTGTTTATCACATGCAACCTCAACACACCATGTCACAGAAGGTCAATGGTGTAGCTTTCGCTTGGGGAATGTAACCATGCACCTGCAGACTAATGGCGCCCCACCCTGACCTTGAAAAACGGTATCACGTGACCACTGTGACACTGGCACAATAGGATAGAAGTGTACATTGTGAACAAGTGGATGACAACACAACCTAACCCTAGCCCTACGTTGTCTTGGCCTGGTTTCTTGATCTTGCCCTTTGCCCTAGCCAAACGCCCACTCCCAGCTTCAACCTTAACGCAACCCCTGGCCGTGAAGCTCAGCACCTATAGCTGAGGTCTGCGTTGAACTTGATGTTGTCTCATACGTACCAGAATAAATGTACAGTGCACCGCCTCGTGCGTGAAACTTCAACACCACTCGTGCACCGGTTCGCAAGGAAGTTAAAGTTGTGCACATCCGGGCGGGTGTACCTACCGGTAGGACCCCCCCCCCCCTCCCCCCTAGCCACAATTAAAACTTGTGTCAGCCACCCACACCCACAAAGCCAGACATGCATACGTGCCTGCCGTAGTGAATTCAATTACCGCCTGCCGCACTCACCGCCCGCAGAAATACGGGCACTCGGCAGTGCTCAACGAATGCTTCACGCCCACGGGCCTCACGCACGCGCACGAGATCGGCCACAACACAGGAGTCTTTTGACTACTGTGGATATGGTGGTACTGTTTGACTCGTGGCCAATTGCTGCAGCAACGGCGACCACGGTTATTGGTGGAATGCACTTTGCGGCCAACCACCCCTTGTCAACTAGAGCTCTACGACCTTTTGATTCGTTCTCATGCATGTATGTATGATTCACACCCCGACTGCAAGTAAACTGCGCCCACCTTACCTACCTCCGCCCCCGCAGAAATACGGCCACTCTGCGGTGCTCAACGACTGCTTCACGCCCACGGGCCTCACGCACGCGCACGAAATTGGCCACAACATGGGCTGCCACCACGACATGGGCACCGATGGCGCAAACGGCGCCGCCGGCAGCCTCTGGCCCTACAGCTTCGGCTACCGGTGAGCGCCGTGCTGAGCGCTGCTGCACAGTTGATAAGCCTCTTTGCGCCGCCACTTTCCTTTGCCTTCCGTGTGCTGCTCACGAGGTTCGTCCGTCGGAATGAGGAAGTGACCGGTCGGGTGACGCCTCAACCATAACCCAAACCCTAGCCCTAACCCTAAGACTGCAGAGAGTCGCGCTGCAGAAGAATTTCACTCTAAATATGCCCCTGCGGAACTGTGGCCAGTCATGACCCTGCATGACCTAACCAGCAGCCGACCTATAGAGAGCCTGCTGTTCCGACATCACCTGCCTCGCGCTGCACCCCACTGTGCCGTACGCCAAACTGCCTTCCCCCCGAGGTGACGAGGTCGCGAGGTCTACCCTTGAAGTTCTTGCCTTCCAAACCCCTGTATTTGCCCGACCCTCTCTGACGTACATGCGCTGCTGATGAGAAGACAGGTGGTGCCATCGCCGAGCGGTGCTGCTCTGGTTTCCTGAAGTACAATATCAACGCCACGCTTTGCTCGGCACCCAGCACCGCCGTCCCGGCCACCGAAACCAGCACTGCTGCATCACACAATCTGGAGCGCTGCTGCATGACATGCGCGGCAAATTGAGGCACTCCTGCTGCGAAGCAGAGGGTCACGTGCCCCCCTGACAACGCTCAGCGAAGGAGGGACTCGCCTGTCTGCCGATGCAGATGAATCACACATGCAGTGAATCCAGGCACTTGCCTGACTGCCGGTGTGGATGTATCGCGACAAAGGGCCACGTGCCCCCAGATGACAGCCAAACTCACAGGGAAGGGACTCACACCCCCCCTGACTGCCGATGCGGATGTATCACACAAGCGGCAAATCCAGGCAAAGGGCCACATGTCTCCAGATGACAGTCAAATTCTCACGGAAGGAGGGACTCACACACCTCCCGAGTGCCAACCCATATCGCTGTGCGTGTCTTTGAGCTGTACTGCCGGTACTGCAGCGCGCCTAATTTCAGGGCCGTCACGGCCTACTCGTGCACCAGCGGGAGCGCGGTGCGCAGACACCGATGGTTGAGCGCTGCTGCGTTGCACGTGCGGCAAAGCCCTAGGGTTAGGGTTAGGGTTAGGATTAGGGTTAGCTTCTGCTCTCCGCGAAGCGCCTTGCACCCTCCCTGACTGCCAACCCATATCGCTGCTCGCATCTACAGGTACTGCAGCGCGCCGAACTTCAGGACCGTCATGGCCTACTCGTGCACCAGCGGCAGCGCGTCGCGCGCGCCCTACTACTCCAGCCCCAACGTCTACTTCATGGGCTACCCGACAGGCACAAGTATGTATCAGTCTGTTACTCTTATGTACTTTAGCTTCAAGGGCGGACACCCTGCGAGCTACGCAAGATGTTCACTTTTGAAGCCCGCGCACTGCACACGCAAGCTGGCAGCTGAAAGTTACAGCCTGCTGACTTTGTTTTAGGCCTGAGGGTTTGATAACCCTAGCCCTTCTACCTGGGCTACCCGACAGGCACAGGTCTGTATTGGTCTGTTCATTTTATTTACTTGAGCTCGACAAGCAGACACCAGGCAAGCTACGCAAGATGTGCACTTTTGATGCCCGCGCACTGCACGCGTAAGCTGGCAGCTGAAAAGTACGGCTTGCGGACTTCGTCTCAGGCCTGAGGGTTTGAAACCCCTAGTTGGGTATATGCTAGCCCTATTACATGGGCTGCCCGACAGGCACAGGTCTGCAGTCTAGTACTCTTGTACTGCATTTACTTGTGCTCGAGGGGCGGAGCCCCATTCTGCTTCTGCACCACGTCGTGTTGCATGGGTAACCCTAACCCTAACCCTATGTATGCACCCACTCAGCTTGTGCACGCTTTGCCTGCTAGGAGCATACACATGAACACTTCTGGCGTGTTCTGGTGATGCTGATCCTGCAACACCTGCGGTGCTGCCCCCCCGCGCCAGTCAACGAGTACAAGTCCCTGTACAGCACATGTATATGTGTACATACATGCGCGCACATGTCCAGCCTGTTCTGGCTTGTTCTGGTCAATGCTCATCCTGCCCCCCTGCCGCCCCCCCCCCCCCCCCCGCTCCAGTAAACGAGGACAACTCATGTATGTACTTCGAAGTATACACATGTGCACGCATATATGTACAGCCTGTTCTGGCTTGTTCTGGTGATGCTCATCCGGCACCCCCCTAACCCCCCCCCCCCCCACCCCCCACCCCCGCCAGTCTACGAGGACAACGTGCGCACGCTCAAGGACTCCAAGCTGACCGTGTCCAACTTCAGGCTCAACGGCACCACGCCCACTCCGGCGCCGACAGCAACTCCCAAGCCCACCACTAGCAAGCCCACCGTTAAGGTGAGAGACGCTCCGCAGCGTAACCTCAACACACACCGCGGTGCCAACTTCAAATTACGATTTCTACTCCCATCAATGTGACTTGCTCGGTCAGAGCGACACCGCTGTAAGAGTGAGGTTGTTTAACGCTGAAGTGCTGCAGCGTAATCTCAACATCCACCGCGGTGCCAATTTCAAATTTTGACTCCCCACGCCCACAGATGTAACTGCTCGTCAGACCGGCGCTGCTGTAAAAGTGAGGTTGTTGAGGTTGACGCTCTGCAGCGTAACCTCAACACCCACCACAGTCTGCCATTGCTGCGCTCACAGGCTGTATCAGCAGCGTGCGCTGTACGCCATCGCTGCTTTGCTCGCTGCCTCACTCCGCCACACCCTAAACCATCCCCTTGCAACATCGCCTACCATGAGGCGCTGCCTTTGCGACGTTGGCAGTGTTGTCAGCATGTCTCTCAGTGTGCCCACGGCTTGCCTGCTGTTGCGCTTGGTCAACCCTCATTCTACCCCCACAACCTGAAATCCCACCCCTCGTTTGCCGCGTTCATGCACGTCTCTCACAATGTCCCTGTTGAGCCCGCTCCTTTCGTTCTGGCAACCCTGATTCCAAACTTCACACTGCCCTTCCCCCAACTTCAACTGTGACAGCCCATGTCTCTCACAATACCCCTGCTGAGCCCGCTTCTTTCGCTCTGCCAACCCTAATCCTTTGTTTACTTCCGCTTGAGGGGCGGAAATCCTATGATAAATGCAAGATCTGCAGGTCCTGACGCCCCTTTCTCTAACTTCAACTGTGACAGCCCACCCCCAGTGCGACGGCCAAGCCGACCACAAAGGCCCCTACTGCGGCGCCTGCCACACCCAAGTACGTCCCTAGCTTGCTCAGTCATAATATGCTACAACCTGAAGTGTTCGTCTGTGACAACGTGACAGCTCGAAGTCTTCGTCTGTGCATTGGTTTGACCAAAGCTCTGCCGTGCTTGTTTTCGTCTAGCTCCAACCCTAACCCTCAAGCAATGCACTACAAAAAGTTTTTGCCAATAGCGCACCTTTTGGGGAGTAAACCTGAGGGCTAGGGCTAGGGCTAGGGTTGCCGTGCGTGCACGTGTCCAGCCCGCTCTCGATATGCATACAAGCTTTCGCCCCCTTAGGGTTAGGATTAGGGTTAGGTGTCATTGCTCGTGTGCGTTTGTAAGGCTAGCTGGCGCGAGTGATATGCGTATCCCCAGGTGGCACCTTTCAAGCAGTGATACGCCGCAAACCTGTCTCGTGTGCTCACAGCATCCCTTGCCCTATATCTGACCCTGTGCACCCTTGACAAACGTATCATTAATTCCATGTACTACTCATGTAGTCACCCTACATCTGTCTCTGGCCAAAAGCAGGCCTGGCTCAGGCGGGTGTGTATAGGGGGGGGGGGGGGGGGGGGGGGGGGAAGACCCTATGCATAGAACTGCCGCAGAGACCCCCATTTTGCCCTTCACTACATGCTTGTCACAATGCCTTGAGGTATACACGAGGACTTGTACGCTTCAAATCATGCATGTTTGAATATCCTAGTACGATTGAAAGCGCTGTCCGGTTAGCAACCGCAATCTATGTACCTCCATGTACGTACGTCAAGGTTCGCAGGGTACCGCAATCAAGCACTTCAATCACCCCCCCCCCTTCCCCGGTCTCCTCCGCTGCCCCCCCCCCCCCCCCTTAGGCCCACCACCCCCTCCTCGGGCTACAACATCCAGCTGGTCTTCAGTGCTGCCACTACCCCTGACATTCAGGCAGCGTTCACGGCGGCTGCTGCGCGCTGGCAGACGGTCATCACGGGCGACCTGTGGGACGTACCCGCAATGAACATTGACTGGCTGTCCGGCGCCATCCCGGGTGTCTCGTACAAGGTGCGTCAACTTCAAGTGTTGAAGTAGACTTCAACTATTGAAGTAGACCCCCCCGCCTCTCTTACCCTGAGCAGCAGCAGCAGCAGCCTGTCCACGTCAGCAGAAACCCGACGCGTGCCGTGTGCGCCTGGTAGCTGGGTGCTGTTTCAAACTGCAAAGTTGAAGTTGCAACTCAGGGGGAGCGCGAGCAACATTGACTGGCTGTCCGGCGCCATCCCGGGCGTCTCGTACACGGTGCGTCGGCTTCAACTGTTAATTTAGTCTTCGACTATTGAAGTTGACTCTCCCGCCTCTCTCGACTGGCTCTCCGGCGCCATCCCGGGCGTCTCGTACACGGTGCGTCGGCTTTGACTGTTGAAGTAGACCCCCCCGCCTCTCTCATGTCTCACCTGCTCATGCGGGCTTCCCGTCTTGATCGTCACGGGTCGCCCATTTCTGGTGGCGCCGTCGTGAGCCACACGCTCTCTCCCACTCACCAGAAGGCGCCGGTAGCTCGTACGCGGTGAGTGGACGGCGGCGCTCATCCAGAGGGCGCCCGCCTGATGGCGCGCCGCCACGCGCGCCTGAGCGGCATACGCTATGTCGCGACGACGCGCGCGCCGGCGCAGTTGAGCGCTGCTGCTGCATACTTGAGCGCCGTTACTGCTCCTGCGCGCTTGAGCGCTGCTGCTGCTGCTGCTGCTGCACAGTTGAGCGCTGCTGCTGTGCAGTTGAGCGTTGCTGCTGCGCAGTTGAGCGCTGCTGCTCTGCAGGAGCAGCGACGGCATGCGCGCTGCAGCGGCGCCGCCGCCCAGGGTCACAGTTGAAGATGCGGTCAGTGCGCCTGACGTCGCGTTCTCATTTCTGACCCAAACCTCAACCCTGAAGTTAACCCTGTGGGCTCTCTGGAGTCCCCTTCTTGAGCGCTAGGGTGAGCGTCAGGGTTGGGGTCAGGGTGAGGATTAGGGTGTGATTGTCAGACAGATCGTCATACTGCGTGCTGTTGCCGGCTCGCAATGCCCGCCATGCCTCCAGCCGGATGTATTAGGCAGTTTCAGCCCCCCGGAAGCGCCGAGTGACCTCATCACACCCTACCTGCTGCACCTCCTGCGCTTGGACCACGAGCCAGGCCACTCCATACGGCTGACTCACATCTTGCGCTGGCGGTTGCTTGCTGTTGCGCAGGGCGCCGTTGATGACATCGTCATTGGAGTGGACGTCGTCCTGGACGGTGAGCGCTGCTGCAAACCCTAGTTGATGTTAGGGTAAGGGCTAGCGTTGGGTTGTTGGGTTTACAGATGGATCCTTGCCAACTCCATTTCTGAACTTCAAGTACCTGCCAGCCCTAACCCTAACCTTAGCCCGTGGCCCTGGACGGGAGCCAGTGCTGCAAAACCTTGTTGCTGTCGGGGTTAGGGCTAGTGTTAAAATTGTGGAGGAGTATCTGTGCCAACTCCACACCTGGACTTCAAGTACGTGCTAACCCTAAACCTAAGAAGCCAACCCTGCGCGCGAGTTAGCCGTACTCTACAAACAGGCATCCTCGGTTCTGCGCATCACAATTCACATGTTATGGTAGCTGTTCTTGCCTTACCTAGACCCTGCTAGCCCTACATCAGCGAGGACAGGGGTGACCCCCGCATGACACACGTCGCCATTGGCGGGCAAAATGCAGAATTGATGCGTGACTTGGAGTGTAAACTAAGAATAAGTTGAGTGCGAGCATTGCAAAGCACCTCAAAGTATTGATACTTTGATTCAACCGTAACCGGAGTGTGAGACAGCCCAAAATGCGTTGGCGGGCAAGTGACGCAGAGCCCGTCTGTGGATCTCACTGGATCCGCCCGCATCATCACTTGGAGTGCCCCCCCCCCCGCCCCCTCTCCCTTGCTTGCTTGCTGCAGTTTTCATCTCAAGGTCATACATCCCTGCCCCATCGCTCCGCTCTGACGCTCGGTCCCCCCCTCTCACATCCCGCCAACAACCTTGCTAGCCCTCATAGGCATTGACAACACCCCCCCCCCCCCCCCGCCCCCCCCCGCTGGCTGCTCTGGAAAACCTAGCTACGCTAGCCCTCACAGGCATTGACGACCCCCCCCCTGCCCCCCCCCCCCCCCCACACACGCTGATCGCTGCTGCAGACACGCTGACTTCCTCCCGCCCTATTTCCCCCCCCCCCGCCCCCCCCCCCTGCTGATCGCTGCTGCAGACACGCTGACTTCCTCCCGCCCTATTTCGGGCAGCGGCCAGATCCTGTGGATCCGCGGCGGCCCGTCCCTGCCTGTCTCGGCCGTCATGAAGTACAAGATACGACGCTCCAGCGCGGCGGCGCTGGTCGCCGACGGCGGCTACTTCCGCACCGTCGTGCTGCACACCATGGGCCAAGTGCTGGGTGAGCGCTGCCACCGCTGGCTCGTTTGCTGTTTAGTCATCAAAATAAACTATCTGCTGTTCAGTTGTGAAAATGAATTCTTCGGCGGTTTTCGACCGCAGCCCTGGTGCGGCGCGGCGCGCCGACCCAACCTCAACTCCAACTTCAAAGTGCTCATGCGCGCAGCTCAGCTCATCTCGCCGACAGAGGCTTCTTCTGCTACGTCGTGATGCGAACTGTGGGCTGAGTGCCGCGTGCGCTGCCCCTTGGTCATGGTTAGGGTAGGGGGTAGACTAGGGTTAGGGTTACGGGGGAAGGGGTATGTACGTTAGGTTGACGGCAGGTCCTTTCCCAACCTCAGCTGTGGCCATGTGCAGCATTCTGCTGCTGTAGCAATGCATGCCTCAGCATCTGCAAGTTTGCTGCTCGCATCTCAATTACCTACGTTCTTCAAGTGCGAGCGCCCCTGACCTTCAAACAACTTAAAGTGCGTGCTGACGCGCGCTGCGCACTTGCCGCCCACGCCCCCCCCCCCCCCCCCCCCCCCCCCCCTCCCCCCCCTGCAGCTTGTCTGCATGTACAATTGCCCCGCGCCAGCCTCACTGACCTCTAGTGCATCCCTATACCCCCCAAGTGTATGCTGAACCACCCCGCGCATGCCCCCCCCCCCCCCCCCCCCCTCCGCAGGCTATGGCTGGATGGCCTCCTCCTCTGCCACTTAGTCCGGTGCCGCGTGTAGCCTCTAATGCATCTCTATAGCCCTCAAGTGTATGCTGAGGTACGATGCACATGCCCCCTCCCCCCTCCCCCCCTCGCCCCCCCCCCCCGCAATGCTGAGGCACGATGCATGTGCCCCCTCCCCCCCCCCCCCCCTTCTCCCCCCCCGCAGGCTATGGTTGGATGGCCTCCTCCTCTGCCACCAAGTGCGGCGCCGCGTGCAGGAGCTCTGGCAACCCCCTGTACACCGCGGGCGCTGTCGCCACGTGCAACGCTCAGGTCAAGGCGACGGAGCTCGGGCTCAGCGATCCCCTGGTGCTAGGTGAGTTGCTCTTCGTCCCTGACCCGAGCAATGCTGCAAGACGACTACCACTAGCTTGTTTGCTTGTTGCTCGCTGATGGCCGTGCTTCCGCAGCAGAATGAACCACCCGCTGCTTGCTCACCCCTTGGTTTGTGACAAAGTTTACTGAGCACTGCGGCTCAACACGCCCATGTCCCCAGGGGCTGTCAGGCGATGGTCAGCAAAAGTGGTAACATTGACGGGGGGCGGCAGCGCGCCGGTCGCATTCTGAGGGTTCAGAGGTGATCATCAGTGCGCGCTGAGACACTTTCAAGGTGTTCACAATGCGCATGTAGAGTCTGATACAAGTAGCGAGCTGGACGTCTACCATCTGAGGGGTTTGGGGTGTGAGCCCAAGAGGGGGGGGGGCACGCTCTGGAGTGGGTTCAGGCTCAGGTGACTACCATCATTCCGAGGGACAAGCACAGTCGTAGTTCAGCGGTCTACCCCTACATCGCTCGTGAACGATGGTGCGAGTCCCGAAGCAAGAGAGAAGAGTCTTAATCTGCAGTCTTTTAGTCTGTGAACCGAACGTTAGTTGAAATGCTCAACTAAGCATGGATTATAGACCAGATGATTGAGGCTGAGACTTCGTCTTTCAGTAGCAGTGGCATCACTTTGATCGATCATGTCCCTTCACGAAAAAAGCTGAACATGCAGCGCGTGTCCCGTGTGTCCGGTTTTGCAGAAACTTCCGGAAGCTCAGCCTGCTACGCATGGAGTGAGGTAAGCTAGGGTTAGGCTTAGGTTTAGGGCTGCAGCGGGGCGGTGACGCTCCTCCCATCTCTGTTCAACTTCAAGTACGGCACACTGTATTTAGGCGCAGAAACGAAAGAGGAATATACCCATGTGCACTCCCCACTACCCTACCCTGACCCACCACGTAACCCTACGGTGCACTGCTATCACATCTCTTCCAGATTAAGTCAGCGCTCGTCAGGCGGTGGCGGACACGCCGTTGCTTCCGCGCCAGATGCTGAGTACACCACAATGTTACTGCCTGCATGCACCCCGCATGGATGCACGCGCGCGTGCGGGCGCAGCAGCGGTTGGGCGCGTTTGTGTTTGAGGTCTGCACCTGGTATCGCGCTTTGCAGCAATTGCATTCTGCTGCGGCGGCCTGCGCTTAGGGTTGTAGGGTTAAAGTCAGGGTCAGGGTTAGGGTTAGGGTTAGGGTTAAGCTGAGCACCTTTATTCCCCTGTAGCAGCAACACTGAGCGTTAGGGTTGAAGTTGCTCCGGATCAGGGTTGAAGTTGCTGCGGCCCCAATGCGTCGCACGGACTTCAACTTCACGAGCACCTCGTACGCCTGGCTTACACCATAATGCGCGTTAGGGCCAGAGTCAGGGCGAGGGTCGTTGCCGGCTATGATATCATTATTCTGCTGCAGCGTGACGTAGTGTTAGGGTTAGGGTCAGGTCGGCGTGCCAGCCATCCTGTGCTACGACTTGCCCGGCTCGAAGCGGTTGTATGAGTGTACATACTTCTATCCTATACATACTCTACACAGTATGTGACCATCTAGTTGCACTCACTTCGATGTGAAGCGACTTGTGGGCGCGGAACAGCTCAGCAGGAAAGTGGATTGAGATCTTGCCCGCTTGCTGAGTGAGCGCGGCTTCTTAGTGTCATCGCACAACGGACCAGACTCAGCTAGTCAGATGCGGCATGTGCGCGACAGCTGGCACTTCGTATATACATGTGAATATCACTAGCCGCGATGGTCACTAGCCCGCAAGCTGCGGCGCGGTGCCCACGCCTTGTAATGAGACCTCCGGGGCACTCACATATACCTACCTACGCCTCCTCGCAGCGTTCGCGCACGTGCTTGCAGCTGTGCACCTAAGCTCATGACCAGCGCCCTGTCTGAGACTGGACTAGCTGTTTAAAGCCCCAGGGGGTAAGGTTCTTGGTGTCATCACATCCAATGGTCACTACCACGTCGGCCTGATGCTGCGGCGATGCGTACTTCTGCATTCACGTCACCGCCGCCAGGTACACTGGCCTGAGCGCTGCGATGCGCCATCAACACCTTGACGTGAACCGCTAACATCCACTCATTCATTCATTCATTCATTCATGCACGTGTATTTATGTATGTGTGTACACCGCTCTGTCTTCGCGCCTGCAGACCCAGCTGTGCAACGAGCTCATGACCAGCGCCCTGTCCGGCACCGTCAACCCCCTCAGCGCCATCACCATGTAAGTTCAACACGCTGATGCCATGCATACCTACCTGGGGTGCTGTTGAAGTTGAAGTTGAGATCGAAGCATCATGTACTGTGCACAGCTGACTTGCAGCGACTGTGCTGCTGCGTGCCTGCCATCGCGGCATGATTGACAGCGCTGCAGCCACACCTGCAACTGCCAAGCGCTGATTTGTGCAATGTGCGCACGGCCGCTGCGGGATCCATCATTCCAATTTACGGTCATCTTGTGAGCTCCTCTCTGTGCTGATCAAGGATATGTTGATTAGAAAAGTTGGTACGACTGTGGGCTAGCGGCAGCTGTCACCTGGATGAAGCATTGTGAAGTGAGCATCTAATGCAGTAGCGGGCATGCACAGCCAGCAGTGTTCCCTTGTGCCAATGGTCTCAGCGCACATCTCAGCACCTTCATATACAATGCGGCCTGAGCTAGACTGTGCCTGCTGCCACGAGCGACCGAAGTGCCCTCAGGTTTAGAGTTAGGGTCGTCCATGCATCACTACCCCACAAACCTAAGCCGATCATGGCCGGTTCACTGCCCCCTGCACGGGCGTAGAGCGCCATGGTCGGTAATGTCTGCTCGGTTGTGGCTGCTTGTACAGCTCCGTGTCCCATCCTGCTCGGCTGCTGCTGCGAGTGCACCCTGCCTTCGCATTGCTGCTCTTAGGGTTAGGGTTAGCTAACCCTAACCCTATAACTGCGTGCCATCAAAGCTTGTGTTGAAACAGGTATTGATCCTTGTGCCATGCCTGCTCCGCTTCCCGTGTGCTTGTCTTGCCTAACAAAGTGGCGCAATGCAGGACTTGGGCTACCAGGTCAGTGGCTGATAACTTCACGTTCAGCACGCTTGAAGTTCATCAGAGCAGGCAGTTGTAGTTGCGCCAGACTAAAAGTGTTTTTTCTGCTTGTGTACATATCACTATGGGCTCATAAGATGTAAGAGGGTTTTACTCCCAAGGCGTGATGCTTTTGCGGGGCAACAGCCGCATGGCGGAGATGCTAAGATCTGGTGCCGCATTTGTGTGCGTTTCTGGCAGTTACGTCACCAGAATCACAGTATACATACATATGTAGGGCATGGCAGTAAATGCCAGCCATGCTGCAGGCACCTGCAGACTGCAGTGCTGATGCCACCTTGTGGTGCCTCGTGCAGCCCAGTGTGCCACCGCTTTGACTATGTAAATGACGTAGGTTCACTCTGTGCATGCTCAGTGCTCCGCGCATGCCATTTTCTACTTAGAGTAGGCAGCTCCAAAATGCACTATTCGAGACCGAATACCGGGGCCTTCTGCAACTTGCGCAAACGGTCGGACTCAGTGGCGTGCGTGTGCTGTGCATGCATTTTCAATCGAATCACCCTAACCCTAACCTAAAGTGCCCCTGAGCGCTGCTGCGACCACATGCCGCATGGCTCAGCCATTAGGGTCAGTTACACGTCGGTTGTATGGCAAGCATGGGTGGGCAGGGTAAGGGGTAGGGGTTAAGTTGGGAAAAGTTGAAGTTGCCGAAAGTGCTGCATGCGTACGTGCCGCCGGCCTGTGCATGCCATAGCAATTGCTTCGGCATCCGTGGGGACCTTTTGAAGTCACGAGTTTTGCACTGCGCAGCGCAGAGGACCTGCTTAATCTAGCCCTAACCTAACCCATTGAACCTTGGCCAGAACTAGCAAACTTGAAGCTCAAGGATGTGCGCGACGTTGACGAAGAAAACGCACTTCAAGTAGAAGAAGCAATGCCAGGTGCTGTGCCCGCTAGAACTGTTGACGATCGAAGCTCGTGTGCGTGAGTCCGGTGAGTTGAAGTGGGGACAAACTTGGGGTTAATGGATGTGCATGCTGGTGACGCTCCGCAGGTGGACTACACCAAGGCCGACGCCTTCAACCCCGCGGGCTGCATGGCCTTCCCGGACAGCAAGGATGGCGTCAAGTGGCTCAACACGAGCGTGCCTTCCACGCCCAAGGTCGTGAAGCCTAAGGCCTAAGGCAGCAGCGCTCATCCACCAGGACCTACACACCGTGGCCTTGTGGCTGAAGTCGGTCCCTTCAACTCTTCCGCTTAGAAAGAGGTTCAGGTTCCAGCCATCATCTCGAGTCACCGGGCCCATGGCTGGTGTCATCGGTCTGCCGTCACGGCAGACTCGCACGCACGTCGCAACATCACATGTCCGGCGACTGCCCGCACGCACTTTTCGCGCACCTCGGCACGGCGCAGGCATCTCAAGAAGGAGACGTTGCCTCGTGCTCACGCTGTGGTGACAGCTTCTCTCGTCCAAAGAGAGCGGAGCTGGGCGCCAGCTTGAGGTTCATAGTAGAGTATGATAAGGCCGTGGGTTGACACCATGCGTATTGAAGTTGAAGTTTAGCGGTGGAGTGTCCCCGGCGCAATCACAGTTACGCCATCACAAAATTTTCTCAAGAGTTTCGTGCTGTGGTTTTGCAGACAGAGGGGCGGGGGGGAGGGGGGGGGGGGAGTCAGCCGAGAGGGCAATGTGTCGGTAGGCTCCAGCCTCAGGACCCGCTCTTGCGCGCTGATGTTGAAGTTGTGCCATAGGCACGACGGCAAGCGCAACTTCAAGCGTTGGCGGTGTAGTTTCGCGACGTAGCTTCGGCGGTGGACGACAGTGTTGGCAGGCAATATGCTGGCCGTGATTCGCACCAAGTTTTTATGCGAGTGAGGCGCAGTGAATCACACAAGTTTTTATCAAAGCATCTTCGGCAGACGGTTACTCCGTATTTTGCCAGCGCACAGCGCCACATCGCGGTAAATGCACGGCAAACCCAGAGTGGGGCGCGTGATTTTTCTGCATGTATCGTGTCTCTGGCTGCTGTGTCCTGTATGTATGCATGTCTGCTTCAGCACACCAGCGCTAGGCGCGCCAAACTTTACAAAGTCGTGTGCATCTCTGATGCTGCCTGATGCATGGACTCTCATGCCGAACCCATTCTACCTAACAGCGAAGTTTGAACAAGACTCATGCATCTCTGACGATGCCTGCGCATGCAAGGCCTCTCAAGCCCATCATTTCAATGCAAAGTCGAATAAGGCTCTTACATGCGCATTGGAAACTGGCCACGCTTTAAGCTTGCTTAAAAGCAGCTCCATGGATTGTGAGTGCTTTTACCGCCAGAAGACACTGGCAGGCACAAGCAGCCGGGCCTCGCCCGTCGTTTCAGCAGATGCTACACGTGCATGTTACCCTCAAGTTTGTACGTCCAGAAAGCCGGCACGGCCAAATGCAAGAGAGTACACGAGATGCCATTTGGCGGCGGCGGCGTTTGAGTGGTTGTCGTTGCGATACTTTCAGACTGTCATACGACATGTAGATTCCTTACAGCTAGATGCCAATCATCTGGCTTTTTCGCGCCCTGAGCGAGAATTAATAAAAAGTACACGAGCACCATTGGCGCCGTTGCAATGTTGTCATGTCACCATGAACTGTTCTTCTAACCAGCATCGCCAAATGGCACCCCAACTCTATCATCATCCATGTATGTTCTGACTCCGCCTTGTGTGCCATGATGCACTGCCATGACACGCCTTTGTTTTTGTGTAGTTGCTCGCAGGCAGGTAGGCATAGAGTTGGTAGGCGACCCATCAGATCGTTGCGGGGGCGTGAGTGCAGAGTTTTCTGCAACGTCAGCCAACATGGAATGCCAACGACAATACCGATCGCTCCCGGGGGCAGAATTTTTTAAAACCATGCTGCTGTGGCACTTCCCGAAGCCGGGCAAGCCCTACGGAACATCCAACTTGAACTTGCAGTTGCGGCATGCGTTGAAGTTCTGAGCAACAGCAGCGCAGAAGTAGCAGCAGCAGCAACAGCAGGCACTAAGATCACGACTCTGACAACCTTCGTTGATCCATTTTGATTGTGATGTGATGCATGCATGTGTGAACTTGCCCCCGAACCTCAACTTTGCTGGTGACGCACCAGACGACGACGTACGCACATACTTCAAGTACGAGACCCACACGCGTGCTTGCAGCGCAGGGGTATGTAGGTACCTGCCAAAGCGCTCCGTACTGCAACATGAATGACGCTCCAATAAATGGTGCCGCCACTACAACTTGAAGTTGAACTAGAGCACAAAGTGCGCCAG
The DNA here is from genome assembly GCA_017506865.1 of Tribonema minus. Lineage (NCBI taxonomy): Eukaryota > Xanthophyceae > Tribonematales > Tribonemataceae > Tribonema > Tribonema minus. The sequence continues at coordinate 320,258 of JAFCMP010000379.1, forward strand.
TCAGCGTACGCGCACACGGCGGTCTGAACGGACCGCTGGCATTTGCTTGCTTTCGAATCGCGCAAGCAGCTGACGCGCAGCAGCAGATGCGCGGCGTTGGCCACAGCGCTGCGCGCGGCACGTCACCAACTTCAAGCCGTGCAGCAACTTCAAGCCACGCAGCCGCACCGACAGCACCCCACACCATGGCCGGCCTATTGCAAGACCCAGTCTCGACACCATTTCCGTGTGCTCATTGGCGCCTCAGCCTCCGCAGCCCGCGCGGCCGGAAAAGCGCTGCGTCAGCCGCTGCTGCGTCGAGCGCTGCTGCAGTTGAGCGCTGCTGCGCGCTGCGCCGATCGTCCATATTGATTCGAATGGCGCTCGCGACCGCCGCGCAGCACTGCGGCTGACGCGTCACAGCGAAATGCTCTCCGCCGCAGCGACACACGGGGAGTCTGTCCGCGCGCCGCAGCGGTCCAAAAACACCGACACCACTGCTCGCGTTGCTGAGCACCGCCATTCGAAGCGCTGACACGCACGCACGCAGCGCTCCCATGCGTCTGCAGCAGCTGCAGCAGCAGCGGCGGCACCAGTGGCTGAGCAATGCGCACACCAGCACCGGAGCACAGCTGCCCCTGCGTCAGCACAGGTCCGCCGCGTCAGCGTCGAGCAGCTGCGGCGGCGGCGTGCGCCAGAAGTTGAGGTCCGAGTACGCGTCGCCAATGGGCGCAAGCGCTGCCGCCGCGCTGCTGCTGCTGGCGGCGGCAGCAGCGGACTGCGGCGGAAAGATCTCGCCGGACATTTTTGCCATTTCCGCCCAGGTCTGCAGCGCAGCGGGAGAAAGAGCATGAGTTGGTATGGTGAGACCATGCATGGCATGAAATGGCAGCGAAGAGGGGCCAATCGCGGCGGAAAGATGTAGCCGAGCATTTTTGCCATTTCCGCCCGCGTCCGCAGCGCGGCAAGAGAGAGGCGCGAGTTGGCGCGGTGAACGTGTGCGTCAAACGGCAGCGAAAAGCAGTAGAAAGATTTCGCCTAACACTTTCTTTGCCATTTTCGCCCAGGTCTACGCTGCGACAGGACGGAGGCGCGAGTTGTCGTCAGATGGCAGCAAAGAGTGGCAGATTGTGTGGTGGTAAGATATCCGGCCATTTTCGCCCAAGTCTGCTATGTGACAGGAGAGATGAGTGAGTTGGCATACGAGCGCGCGAGTGCATGTAGTCGGGTGGCAGCGAAAAGCGGCGCGCGCCGCGCGCAGCTGTGTGCCGATCGCACGTGCAGCGCGCACGTACGTGCTTTGATGACGCAATGGTCGTCTGAGTCAGCCAGACGGTGCGGCAGAGTACGCTACGCTGGCGCGTTTATTCCGTGGAAACAATGCTAATAGCATATTCACTCCCTTGCGTGCTGCTGACGGTTTGCGGTTGTGGCATGCTGCTCTCGTTCCGGCGCACGCAGAGCACAAGACGGTGGGAACTTCAAGCATGCAACGCCGCGCCCTGTTGAACTTCAACTGGCTCGCACCGCGCCCTGCGGATCTTCAACTGGCTCACAAGTACAAAGCGCACATGCGCGCCTGCAAGCGCACCGCGCCCTGCTCAACTTCAATTGACTGCTGAACTTCAAGTGGATGCTCAACTTCAGCCGGCTCGCCAGCCTCACCGCGCACACGGCGTGCTGCTCCGAACCCTTGCAACGCAATGGCCCGCCATCCCATGCCGCATGCCCGCAAACCCGCAGCAGCAGCAGCAGCAGCGCCCATTACGTGATGCTCTGAGCCTTGCCAACACTTCAATGCCGTGCTTCATACCTTTCTGAAGGTCCGGTTGGCAGTCGTAACTGTGGAAGCACTGTCCACGCGAAATATGCGCCCCTCGGGAACCCCCACTTCTGCCAGAGTCGCCGCCTCGGCATGAGATGCGCAGAACCCTGTCGCGGCAGCGGGAGCGGGGGGTGGGTGCACGGGGGGGGGGGGGGGGGGGGGGGGCGGCGCTTGAGAGGGGGGGGGGGCAGCACAAAGGATGTCCAGCGCACTGTGACCCTGGCCTGACTGGTTCAGCATGTGGTGCCTTGGCTCCTACCCTCGAGCCCTCCTCTCATCTTACAGCCAAGGTTGGCGGGCTGAGAGCCCTTGTAAAATCAGGGACGCGGCCCAAGGTGGTTCAGCGCACTGTGGCCCTCTGACTGGCTTAATAGATGGTAGCCCTGGCCCTACTCGTTGCCCTAGTTTGAGCCTGGCTCTAACCCTACTTGATGCTGACGCAAATACCTTGGCGCCCATCGTGCGAGCGGAATCGGCGAGTAGAACCGTCTGAAGCTCAAGTGTAAGTGATACGTGCCTTACCCATTCAGTCAACGCACTGCGCACCCCGCGCAGATCAGCCACGCAATAAACATCGGCCTGGTGTGGAGCCTGTCTGCCATCGAGGTTCTTGTTCAGATATTGAGTACTGCTCACACCTACATGCGATCTGAGACATGCGATGTGAGACAGAAAGGCTATTTCGCGCTGCCAACCAACACACCAGCAAGTACTCACTTCTAAATGCACACGACTGGCGTCGGTCCCTGGTTGCTTTGGCCTGATCACACAACTGGCATCGGTCTTCGGTTGCTTTGATCACCTTTGTATCTACCTCTGAAGGTCAGGCTAGTGGGCAGTGACTCTCGGCGTTGTCTCCAGCACTAGCCACGCTACTGCCATTAGCTCCTGCACTTCGCTCTGAGCATGCCATACGCTGCTGACAATTGCGCGTGGCACCTGCCATGTAAGCAACAACTTGAAGCACCGTGGCAACAGGCCCCGCAGAACGGCAAGCAACACACTTCAAAATTGAACTTCTTGACTTCAAATCTGCGCGCGCACCTGCGTGGAAGGGGTTGGAGCCCTGCGGGAACAGGCCCCTCAGACCGGCGAGAGCGGCTAGCGCAAACGCTGCCTGCGACTCCTCGCCAGAGTAGCCCTTGCCCTTGCCAGCCTGATCGGCGCCGAACAGTACCCTGAGAGGGGGGGGGGCGGTTTCACCCGTAACTGTCAGCGGTTTCACCCGTAACAGTCGGATCAGTAGGCAGGTAGGCATGTGCAGGTACGCTCTTCTGAAAGTGCAAGGCTGATGTCATTTGTGTTCTTTGCAGTATCAACGCGCCCGCAGCGCGTGCATACCCCCATGTAGTTGAAGTTCAACTTTTATGTGAGAGCGGCAGATGTGCAACTTCAATCAGAACTTGCAGCTGGCGCCGTAGCCGGAACTCACCCCGGGGACCTGAGAACGGGACTGTCGGCGGCAACAGCGGCATTCTGCGCCCCCCTCGCCCGCTTGCCCCCGCCGCCGCCGATGCGCACGACGTGATAGCCATGGCGCAGTAGGACAACGTACAGATCCGCAGCGGCCGCATTTGCCTGTGATGGGGGGGCGGCGCGGCGCATAGGAGGCCTCGGGATGAATTCTGTTGTGGCACAAGTGACGCTTCGCGATGAGGTTCTGTGATGAAATGATGCGCACTACGTGGTAGCCGTGGCGGAAGAGCACGCTGTACAGATCCGCCGCGGCCGCGTTTGCCTGTGATCAAGGGGGGTGTCGTGGCGTAAATGAGGCTTCGTGATGAGCTTTGTTTCTTTTGAGTACTTCTTGCCACAGACATGAGGCTTCGTGATCAGGCTTCGTGATGAAGTCCGTTGCCTTCTACTCAGTCCTTCCTTCAATTTATTATCTTCGACTCATTTCTGGCTGAGTCCGTGGCCTGTTGGACGATGGCTCATGTCTGCGTGTCTTCGCAAACACCATGGCACAAGAGGACACCGCATCAGTTCGGTGCGGTGCAACCGCGCGTTTGTCTGTGGTTGAAGGGCGTTAAAGAGGTTACATGTTCGACTCGACCTCTGCGCTTGGAAGTGGCTCATGCGGCCGCACCACGACCATGGCAACCTCCTCGATGCCGAAGTGTTGCAGATCACTTCTGCGGTCAATCTCATCAGCATGCAACTCCGTCAGCACCATAAGTCATGCGGTTGCGCACGCGCGCGCGACCGCATACGGACGTTTCATATCAGTGCATCAATAAACTTCAACAAAATTCTAGCTTCAAACGCAGGTGACTCGCCTGCGAGCGCCGCCGCGACCTCCGCCGGCACCACGACGCGCGTGCCCGCGTTCCACAGGAACACGCACGCCGTCACCGTCTCCAGCGCCGTCGCCGCTTCAACAAATTCACAAATTCAACAATTAGTGACTCGCCTGCGAGAGCGCCGCCGCGACCTCCGCCAGCACCATGACGCGCGCGCCGGCGTCCCACAGGACGTTTCCGACATAAAAACTTAAAACACTTTCCTCTAGCTTCAACAAACGGTGACTCGCCTGCGAGAGCGCCGCAGCGACCTCCGTCAGCACCACGACGCGTGCGTCGGCGTCCCACAGGAACACGCGCGCCGGCACCGTCTCCAGCGTCATCGCCTCTTCAACAAATTTACAACTTCAACACATTCACAACTTCAACCACCAGTGCGGTGACTCGCGCCTGCGAGAGCGCCGCTGCAACCCCCGTCAGTACAACCTCCGTCAGCGCGCGGGCGTCCCACAGGACGTTTCAGATCCATTCACCAAGAAACTTGAACAACTTCACAACTTCAACAGTTGGTGACTCGCCTGCGAGAGCGCCGCCGCAACCTCCGTCAGCACCACGACGCGCGCGCCCGCATCCCACAGGACGCTTGATATCAGCTCAGGTGGTGGGTCTCGACAAGCAGTCTTCAACAACTTTCAACCTCAACAATGAGTGACCTGCCTGCGAGAGCGCCGCTGCGACCTCCGTCAGCACCACGACGCGCGCGCCGGCGTCCCACAAAAACACGCGCGCCGTCACCGTCTCCAGCGTCGTCGCCGCGGCCACCGTCGCGACGGCAGCGCTCGCTGCTGTCGCCGCCGCCGCGAGCGAGGCTGGCGACGGGGACTTGGCGGCGGCGGCGTCTGCAGCAGCGCTCAGCACCAGCGACAGCTGCACCGTGTTGGCGCCGGGGCGCAGGTTGAGCGTCTGCGGCGGTTGTGGGTGGGTGGGTGGGGGGGGGGGGGGGGGGCGTCCACATTTTTGATGAGTGCATAAAGGACATTCCAGGCTTTTCACACAGAAGCGCCATGCGATTGAGCGATGAGTCATGCACTCAAAATTGCATTGTGCGCTGCGAGTACTTAAATGTGCACGGGAATGGATGACACCGGCATGGGCGACAGCTGTCTGAGCGTACTGGCACATGGGCATGCTTCAAATTTGCTGTAGGTGCCGTCACCGCTGCCACAAGCGAGGGAGGACGTTGGCCTTGTCAGCAGCAGCGCTCGGCCTGATAAGAGACAAGCTGCACTGCCCGGACACAGTTGATACGTATTCAAACAACAGTATCAGTGATTTGAAGTTCATCGTGAGGATGCTGAGCGCCATTGCCTCCGTGTGGTGTGCTTCATAAGCAGGTGCATACCTCGCTGCTGATGTCAGTACACGCCAGAGTACACCTGAATTAGAGTGTGGATTGTCACTGCAGCACGGCTGCACGCAGTCCGGCGGATTGTCCACGCGCATCCGTGATGTTGACCCTGATCCTAACTCTAACCCTAACCCCCCATACTGCGGTATAGATTCCTGACCGCAGCAGCTGACAGTCAATGAGGCCAACTAGGGTCAGGCCAAGAGAAGCACCCAGCAAAGCGGTCAGCTGCCGGCGTCAGACGCGGCGGATGCCTGCTGCCCACATGCCATTATGTCATAAGCTGCTATCGTCAATAAGCAAGTGCGACGATATGTGTGAGTGAAGGACCGGGTGGTATACCTACATTCAGCTGCACAACGGCTACGCCTGTTGCCTGTGTCAGCGGCTGCCCCCCAGCTGCGTGGACACCTTCCCCTACACCAGCAACATGACCATACATTATTGCTTTGCTGTGTAGACACGTAATCAGTTGGTGCCTACCCTGCCAGCTTGCCCCTTCGCGCAGTACAAACGTACGAAACACCAGGCATTCAAATCTCACCCGTGCTTTGTGGTTTCGCACGCCCATAACACTTCCGCAACCACAACGATTACGGACGATGATACACGCATTGGTTGACCTTGCACCACTCCGTAATAACTGCTGCTGAGTACTTGAAGCATCTGATGCCAGAACTCTGCAAAACTGCAGTGATACACTATAATACCGCATACAACATACATACCTGCAGCTGCCGCGAGCTCGGGCACAGCGTCCGCCCTCTGCCCCCCCTCCGCCGCCCCCCCCCGCGCCCCCCCGCCCCCCCCCGCGCCCCCCCTCCGCCAGCGCCCCCCCCCCCAGCTGCTCTTCCCCAGCCTGTCCGCCAGCCAGCCCACCCCCCACCAGCCCCCCGCCTGCACCCCCGCACCCCCCTCCGCCGCCGTCACCGCAGACGCCGCCGCCGCGCCTGCTGCCGCCGCTGCTGCTGCCGCGTCGCTGCCATTGGGCGCCGCCGCTGCTGCGCCAGCGTTGCTGATCACTGCGGGTTCTGCAGCGTCCGAACTTGCTGCCGCATCGGCTGGCGCAGCTTCAGCTGATGCGGCGGCGGCGTCAGCAGTGTCAGCGCTCGGCGCTGCCGCAGCTGCTGCCAGCGGCAGCGCTGCGTCCGGCTCCGCTGCGGCGCCGCCATGTGCGTTGTCTGCTGCATCGTCTGCTGCACTGACATCCGCCGTAGCATCGCGCTGACTGTGCTCTTCCGATAGCGCAGGCGCTGCCTGCTCGGTTTCTCCATCAGACAAAAGCGCAGCAGATGCCGCTGCCGCGCCGCTGCTGCCGTCCGCAGCCGTGCCGAGCGCTGCTGCAGCGTCAGCTGCTGCGAGTGCGCTTTCTGTGGAATTCGCGACAGCGCTGCTGCCTGAACGTGGTGCACCATTGCCATCATAACTAGTGCCGTTGCTGTCAGCAGTGCTGCTGCCGGCAAGTGGTGCGCCGTTACCATCGACAGTGGTGCCGTCGCTTTCGGTGGAGCTGCGCTCTGCGCCCATTGTGACTCTGAGCGGATCGCCGCTGCCTCCGCCCACACCAGCAGCAGCCTCCGTTGCTGCGCTGGTGCAGGTCTGGGGCAGGGCAGCGCCGCCGTCGCCGTCGCCGCCGCCACCGCTGCTGCTGCCGCTGTTCACGCCGCTGCTGCCGCCAGCGCCCTCAAGCCCCATCTCGACACCAGCAGCATCACCACCAGTACCATCGCTCACAGGCCCCACACCAGCATGACCATCCTCATCAGCAACGACGTCACCGCTGCCGCTGCGAGCGCCGCTGCCGCTGCGAGCGCCGCTGCTGTAGCTGTCGCCGCGATCGTCGCCATCAATGCCATCGCTGCCGCCGCCACCACCGCCGCCGCCATCATCAGCGCTCGCAGCATCTTGCGCCTCCACATCGCCGCGCGCAGCGCCAAAGTCTTCGTTGTCGCTGCTGCTGCAGCTGTCGCCGTGGTAGTGCCCGCCGGCCTCCTCCGTCGAAGTCGAAGACGCGGACGAGACCGTCGCCAGCGCGTGCGCGATGGCGGCAGTGGCTGTAGCAGCTGCCGCTGCCGCCGCCGCGTCCGCCACCGCCGCCGCGGCGCTGCCGCCGTGCGCGAGGAGGGGGCGGCCGAAGGCGGCGGCGGCGACGACGTGCGGCAGCGCTGCTGTCAGGTCCAGGATGCGGCCGTCGACGAGCACGCGCAGCCGCGGATCCGCCAGCAACTCCTGCGGAGGCAGCAGCAGCAGCAGCAGCGGGGCACTGTGTTGAGTGGCGGGATGGCAGCAGCAGCAGCAGCGGTGCACCGTGTTGAGTAAAAGCGCACGCACACGTAGGCATAGCAAATGCGGGCAGCACTCATCGGCTGCGTATTCGCAGCGCAACCGCGTTGCACCCCGGCAGAGACGCGCAGAGGTGGCATGGGATGGCAGCAGCAGCAGCAGCAGCAGCAGCACCAGCAGCGGCGGCAGCAGCAGCAGCAGCAGCAGCAGCAGCGGCGGCAGTGCACTGTGGTGAGTGGCAGGGGCGCGCATTGTGTGGACCTTACTTCTCTGCTTCACCTAATGCCACAAGTGGTTGATATTTTCGGCGTTGAAAACCTGGCGGCGGCGGGGTGGGGGGGTGCGGCAGATGCAGCAACACTCATCGGATGCGCGGCCGCGTTACGACCCGGCAGAGACGCGCTGATGGCATCGCGTCGCCAGCATGGTTGACGTATGCTTTCAGGTACTTGAAGTATGCGCAAGCATGCGTGCGTGAGTGTATCCATCAAGAAATGCATGACGTTCTACGACCACGACAGCATTCACGCGCAGCCATCCAAAGCGTGCCGCCGCTTCGCTCCCAAACTTTAAATTCAAGTCTCACCGGCGCGCGCGCTGCAAAGGCCTCCCACGAGACGGCGGCGTCGCAGAACGCAGCCCACGCGCCCGGCGCATCTGCAGCGGAGCCCGCCGTCACCGCCGCGCCGCACAGCGACAGCGCCGGCAGCGGCGGCGGCGGCGTCACATTCAAAGCTGAAGTCGCCGTTGCGCCGCCGCCGCTGCCGCTCATCGCGCTGCCGCCGCCGCTCCGCTGCTGCTGCCACGCGAGCGCCGCCGCCGCCGCCGCTGGCTGCTGCTGCTGCTGCAACCGGTAAACGCCAGTGCCGGCGCCCGCTGCTTGCGAGTATGCCGGTGGCGCGTGTGCACCCCACGCGGGGGGCGTGTGCGATGCGCTGAGGGATCCGGAGGGGGGATAGTTCTGGAACCGCAGGCTGGAGAGCGGACCGCCTCCCATGGCAATTTCGAAGCCTGCAGAGGAGGAGGGGGCGAAGCCAGCGTCGTCTGGGGGTGCGTGTGCAGAGGTAGATGGTTTTCCGCCTACATGCGGAAGGACCGCCGATGTGCAGAAGCATCGGATGCGTTCGCAAAGATCAAATGAGTGTGTACATGCGCGCACCAGCGCTCTTCGCGCTCGCGCAGCAGTCGGCGCCGCAGCGTGCGCATTGGCGCACACTTCCGCAGCAGCAGCAGCAGCAGCAACAGCAGCAGCAGCAGCAGCAGCACGGTGCTGACTGCTCAGTGCACAAAGCTGACTGCTCTGTGCGCCAGCACATGCGCGAGTCATGCATAGCAGCGCTCCACGCGCCCCCCCCCCCCCCCCCCTTCGCGGCCCCACGCTCCGTGCCCCCCGCTGCACAGATTGAGGGGCGTCACGCATCTACACTACCGTACGCGCATTCGCGCGCATATGACGGATCCGACGACAACACCGTCAGGCCAGGGACATGAGGCCTGCTGCCCCTTGCCCAGTACCGAGCGGCCACACCAGAACACCTACGCCCCCTCGCAGACCACGCGTGCCGCGCCGCGGGTTAACGGTTGAAGTTTGAGCCGTTGAAAGTTGAAGTTTTGGGTTACTAGTTGAAGTTTGAGGCTTGACGGGCTCGCGCTTTCTCACCCGACAGATCCGTCATGGACCCGCACGGCGACAGTTGAAGTTTGAGGCATTAATATTTGAGGTTTTTGGGTTACTAGTTGAAGTTTGAGTGCGCGCGCGCGCGCTTCCTCACCCGACAGATCCGTCATGGACCCACACGGCGTATGGAACCCGCCGAGCGACAGCAGCGAGTCCGTGCGACCGCCGATGCCGCCGCCGCCGCCGCCGCCGCCCGGCAGCGCTCCCTCCTGCCGCTGCTGCTGCTGCTGCCACGCGTACGGTGCGCCGCAGTTGTGGCACGCCTGGCAGGGGTACCACGTCTCCTGACTCGCGTCCTCGCTCACGGTGGAGAGCGCGCCCGTGGGGACGGCGTGCTGCTGCTGCTGCTGCTGCGGCGGCGGCGCAGCGTGCGGCGGCGGCAGCGGCGGCGGCGCCTGCAGGCGCGTGTGCGTTGCGTCAGTGCACAGCGCAGTGGAACGCGCGCGCACAGTACGCACAGCGCGACCTACGAATCTAAGCTGAGAATAAGAACAATGACCTAAGAATGAGAACCATGAGGTCTGTCTGTCACAGCGCGCGGAGGCGCGTCCCGCTCTCTGAGCCGTGTGGCCATCGCAGCAGCAGCGCCCCAGCGTGGGTGACACATGACGCTAAGGTTGACCCGCGGCACATTGTGTGCCGTCACGTCGGTGTGCAGAAGACCTGTGTGCACACGTTGCAGAGCCTAACCCTAACCCTAACCCTAATCCCAACCCTAAACCTAACCCTAGGGCTGCGGCGAGCGACGCTGCCGTGCTGCGGGTGGCCACGTGCGTGTTGATGCGGCGTGCGCAAGCGCCCGCTGCACAGCAGCCAGCGTCTGTTTTGACGTCACTCGTGGAGGAATGCTGACATCTTCAGTGCAGAGTCTCGCGCGCTTTGTGGGGTTTGTGTTGTGTCTCATCATGATCCTTTCTGAGGTAAAGTGCAGTGTCACTGCAGAACACCAGGCAGCGGCATGTCCGCTGCCTGTCTGGGAGCACCTCTACGCTCAAGCATCCGGTTCATGAGCTCAATGAAAATTGATTTGAAACAAAATTCGTCCATCACTTGTTGCTCATTCAGCGGTTCTGGTGGATTTGACAACAAACAAAGGTGCGTGCAGTCTTGGAATCACAGAGCAGCACAACAGCAGGGCCGTATTAGGAACGGTATAACCGTTGAAGCCTGCAAGTGACTACGCTGCAGGAATAGCTCGTGCTGCACCTCACAATGAACTGCACTGCTGCTCCTGTAGCACTGTTTACGGCCACTCTTGAACTTTTGATCAATGCTGTTTTGAAGTCAGGACTGTGAGATAGGTGCACAGTTTCGGGCGGCACAACTGCAGCTGAAACAAACGCTACGATGCTGCTATTGCCACCTGCATCATCGCGCGTAAGCATTCGCCCCTGCATAATCCAACAACAACGTCATGCGATGACTGACCGGAGCTGCAACAGCGACTGACGCAGCGACGCCACCATCGCCACTCAAACCATCGCGCCCCCCCTGCTGCTGCTGCTGCTGCGGCTGCGCTGCCGCCGACGCCGCCGCCGCAGCAGCAGCCTCAGCATGCGCCGCCGCCACCGCCTGCTGCTGCCGCGACGCGCGCTGGTAGCCCGTGCCAGCGCCGCCTGGCGAATGCCGCCTAGTAGGCAGCGCTCCGTACGTCCAGCTCCACCACCAGCTGCCCCCCTGGCCATCTTCCCCTCCGTCCCCCGCGCCCCCGGCCCCTGCCCCCACGCCAGAGCTACTCGCATCCAGCCCCGGCTCGCAGGAGGACGACTCCCGGCTGTCGCGCATGTCGGGCGCGGCAGCGGCGGCGGCGGCGCCTGCGGTGCCGCCAGCGGCGGCGGCGGCAGCGCTGGCGACCAGCGCGTGGTACGCATTTGAGTCTGCGTCGTCGCCGCTGCTGTACTCGCACGATGCGTCGCTGGTGAAGTCGGCGGCCGTCACGGCGCGCTCTCCGCCGCTGGCAGCTGCGCTGCCGCCACCGCCGCCGCCGCCACCGCCACCGCCGCCGCCGCAGCCCCCGGTGAAAAATGCTTCCCCTGCTGCTCCCAGCCGCGCCGTTAGCGGCACAGGTCGGGAATCCACTGCGAGCAGAATGGTGGCACGTGTTGCCGTGTCAGCAGCTGCCGCTGCGCCCTGTGCAAAGCGCACGTGAAAGGGGGTTGATGCCAGCAGCAGCGTCGTCGCGTCGCCGTCCGTGCCATGGTCCTTGTTGCGACGGTGCTGCACGACGATGACATCCAGTGCTCCGCTGGGCGCACCGCCGAAGCCCAGGGTGCCGGTGATGTAGTTTTTCGCGCCTTGCAACACATTCATCGCGGCCTCCTTGCCTACTTCAACGACGATGCCCGAGGTTGCTGTATCACCATCCAGATGCAAGGGTTGTCTTGCCAGGAGACAAGTAGCAACTATCTGAAATCGGCAGTCAGGTACAGCTCATAAGGCTCTTCAGCTTGATCACGCACTCCACGTCACGATCAGCAAACAGGACCTGCAAGGATGAGTGAATCAACGAGACAAATCGGATTGTGAAGTCCTCGTCTCTCCATGCAGGCACAGCGTCCGTGATCGCAAAGTAAACACTGCAAACAAAGAATGACATTTTCAGCAGTGCGTAGCCAACAATGAAGCGAGGGTACCACGACAGCGCGGTGCCAACTGGCACGAAAGCGAATTGAACATGCGTCACGCACCTTTTGCTTGAACCTTCCGGTGTAGCGGATCTGCTGGCGGACCAGCCAGCACGAATGCACTCGCAGCACACAACACCTCTCCCACGCGCGTTCCCTGCAGAGCGCGTGGCACTTTTGCGAGAGGGACCCCCACGGCGAGGATCAAGTCCTGGGTACGTTCACGTACGCGAACGTGTGGCATATGGCATGATGAACGTGAACGTCATGGTGAACGTATGCATGACGAATGATTGATATGCTCTTCGATGCATGCGTCATGCCAGCAATGTTTGTAAAACAAATCGCCCCCAACGCATCTACTTTACTTCAAGAATCTACCAAAGTGTTCTACGTTTGCCAACTCGCTGGGTGATGTACGGAGGACGTAGGGGAGGATCCCGAGATGCCATTTGGCGGCGGCGGCGTTTGAGTGGTTGTTGTTGAGACGCTTTCAGACTGTCACACGACATGAGATTCCGTACAGCAAGCTTCAAGTTAGATGCCATTCATCTGGGCTTTTTTCGCGCCCTGAGCGAGAACTAATAAAAAAGTACAGAGCAGCAACCCTCATGTGCTCATGAACACAAACATCAAACAAAAGCATGATCAACAGCGCCTGCCCGGGCATCAGTCGCTTTTATCTCACATACAGTATGACGTATTGCACCATCACCATCCATTGCTTGAGAAGTGCATGCTGTAGATCAGATGCAGTATACGTTCGCGCAAACAAGCATTGCAGTAATTTATGGCGCTGTGCCATTCCACTTGCCGAGGATTGTGGGGTGTGAGTCAGACATGTGAGCGCAACTTGAAGGCGAAAAATCAGCATTCAGATTTGGCACATCATACGCCAGATACGCCAGCAGTGCTCTCACATCAGCAGTGTATATTCTCATGAAACACCATCACATGCACAGTGTTAGAAGCAACAGAGCACCAGGGTAGTGATAACGAGGACAGATATGTTGGAGGTTACAGGTGATGGTGGTGCTCAGGCAGCATGATCAGCGCGCATTACCCTTTCCACTGTTGAGTCTCAAGAGAGTCTTGTACTACCAAGTACAGCCAGCAGTTTACTATGTATGTACAGCAAACAGGTGCACAGCATTGTCAACAAGCCACACCATGACGCCAAGCAGGCAGCAGATGCAGAACAGCAGGCAGAAGAAGACAAAAATACAAATTGCTGAAGCAAAAACGAATTCGTGATTTACCCTGACAGCGGTCAAATTCGTCATGGACAAAGCCAGTCCCCATAGTGTATGGGTGTGTCATGAGAGGAACCCAGCAGTTTCATGGCTGGCATGGACACAAATGAGATCGGGGGGGGGAGGGGTGGGGGCGGAAGTGGAGTGCTGAAGATAACGATACCTAGGCAAAGGACTGCGGAAGGAACCAACCCGATGGGCAAACGGACGCTAAAAGGGGCAACCGGCCCCCAGGGCAGGGATTGAAATCGTGGGCGCGTACCTAGCAGCCCCAAGCCTGTGCGATTGCAGTACGGATGAGGAAAGATGGCGGGAAAGGGGTGGCCGTACTCACGGGCGCAGAGCAGCGATGGAGCGGCGTGCCACGTGTTTCCGCGCCGTCGCCGTTTCGTTCCGAGACCACCACCCTGTCATACCTACCTACTGGAGTGGCAGGGGGAAGGGGACGTCTTGCCCATATGAGGGGGGGGGAGGGGGGGGGGTGTGCAGGGGGCTCGAGTAATGATGGCGGCGCGCGTGTGGCATCACACGGCGCCGCCGCAACGTCTACGGTCGCAAGCAAAGGCGCATCTGTGTATCAGCGGCAGCCGCAGGTGGTGCGGCGCAGCGCTGTTTACGCAGAGGCCTCGACGCTTGCGCGCTTCTTCAGGAGCCCCGGGTCCTGGGAGTCGTGAAGCTCGAGCTGCTCCAGAGACTTGCCTGCGGAGGGGGAGGGGGGGGGGGGGGGGGGGGGAGGCGTTAGCGCCTGAGAGTTGGAGAACATTTGGAGAGGTGCATCAATGCTGCACGTGTCACCGCGCCAACAGAGGAATTCTACGTGATAAAGCACATACATCATGTAGCACATACATGAGCAAGACGGATACTGGATTGGGCAAGGCAGTGACAGTGCACATTCACCTGTGACCACTGGTTCCCGAGCATCACAACACAAGTGTGCACCTCAAAGCATATACATGTGTGTAGCTGTAACAACCAGTACCGTTACCACATACACTTCAAGCTAAATCAATACAAACAGCCGTGACTACATTACCGCACGCACTCACCCTTGGTCTCCGGGACAAAGAGCAGCGACACGATGAGCCCCAGGCCGTTGGTCGCGGCGAGGATGGCCAGCGAGTTCTGCAGGCCAATGCCGACGTTGCCGTAGTCCTTCTTGTCGTCCGGGTTGCTGGGGTCCTTGGAGGCGTACAGGAAGCCAAAGGCGCCGATGATGGCGCCCGCCTTGCCGCACGCCGCGCAGAAGCCGTGCGCCGAGCACCGCCACGCCGAGGGGAAGACCTCCGAGGGGATGATGAAGGTGGTGGAGTTGGGGCCCCAGTTGGCGAAGAAGAAGGTGGCTGGGGGGGGGGGGGGGGGGGGCGAGGGGGAGGGGTTTCGGGGGCAGGTTGAGCGTAGCTGCTGGGGCGTGCATGTCGCATGTGCTTTCACCAATCTGACATTGGTCGGGCAGCATGTGAAGAGGCCCAGTGTTGCGAACAGAAAGGAGCTTGATTGCTCATGTTGTAGTGTCGAAACAGTGATACCGTAACCTGCTGCTCACCATTCAGGATGACAAGGCAGCGACAAGGTCGGGCAGGTCGTTGCAGGCTTGAATGCTGCACGTTCAAATGTGTGCAGACTGCAGAACATGTTGCTTGCAAACCAGCCACGATGATATTGAGATTCATGTACGCCGTTACTCACCAGCGTACAGGATGACGAAGGCGGCGACGTGGTCGAGCAGGTCGTTGTAGGCACCGGCGAGGATGGCCATGAAGAGGGTCATCATCAGGAAGCCGCCGTCCTGGATCTTCTTGCGGCCGAGCTTCTCAACGGTGAAGACGGTCTGCAACAAGTTATATGAGTGACAGGAGCAGAGTCAGTACGCTGTAGTGGATTGCTGGACTGTGTGAAGTGTGTCTGCAATGTGTCACAGCTCATTGCAGCGGAAAAGAGCTTTGAGTGACCTAAGATAGCTTGATCTGTGCGATGTGAAGACACGCAGCAGATACGGCACGTGCATTGATAGCTGTTGCTCAGCAAACCATGGTGCAATGCCGGCATGCAAAACTCATCCACATTAGTGATGCACATCATCTTGGTGAGGTGAATACCATGACAGTCGTGTGCCCTTGAGCGCAATGACCTCTTTGAAGTGCCAGTCATGCAACCAAATGTGTTATTTTCAAGGCACAGGGGACACCAACTCACCATCCAGTAGCCGGGGATGGTGCTGAAGAGGGCGAGGATAGCCTGCGCGGAGAGGAGCAAAACGGATCATGGCATTAGCAAAATGGAAGTTGCATGTCACATACATATAGCAGGACCAGTCAAGCCAATGGGGCAGGCATCCAAGCGCAATGCGATTTGTAGGCACTCTCATCACTAGGTCATCTCTCCCACACATTGCTGATAGCTGCCATAACCGCGCCCTCACGAGCACAGGCCGCGCCGATGAGCACTGCAATCACCAGCGTAATTCACTCAGACTGCAGCAGTTTCTGCTGTTCTGCGCGACCATCTACCGCATCCCCGCAAGCACTTGCCCAAACTACATGCCTGAAGCACGAGCACAGGCTCCTGCGCACACAACAGCTGAGCACTGCCACTCACTGCGTCAACTTCTAAGGTATTCACCTGGGCGCGGGCGATGAGGAAGGTCTCAAACAGGGGGCTCATCCAGCAGCCGTCGTCCTTGCTGTGGCACGAGTGCGCCAGGCTGTTCTGCAGGTCGGACGCGCAGTTGGCCGTGCCGGCGACGATGTCCTGGACCGCAGCGGAGGACGTGCCGGAGCCATACTCGTAGATGTTGGCGGAGCTGCGGTGGCAGGGCGAGAGAGAGGAGAGGTGGATGGTGAGTGGACTGCCAATGCGCATGCGCAGACTGGCGGTTACTCATGCAGAAAAGTCTTTCAAAAACTATCGCTACTGTACCAAGATTCAAAGACCATTTCAAGAGCATTTGCGAGTAAAGTAACCTTTGGTATACTATCTGTTGCTAGGTATCAAGATACAAAGGGCATGTCACCAATATGAACACGGCACATGTTGCACAGATCTCAAGACTGACCTGCAAGTCGTCTTGAGGGGGACCAGGGGCGACTGGTGGTAGATGTCAGTCTGGGGCCAGAACACGTTGATCTTGGGCACCCAGCCTGTGCACCAATGGGCATCACCAACACAGAGGAGAGAGGATCCAGAGTCAGGGTTGCATGTGTGTTGCGAGCCATGTCTTGACAAGGAAACAAAAAAAGAAAACACTTGGGGTGTGGCTGTAGGCTGCATCAGGAATTCACTCGAGCAAAATCACCGGCACAAAAGGTATCTCACATGCAGCGAGGTATACAACGCACACGTGTATTCACGCACTCCAGCAGCAAAATCACCATCACAAAGGCATACCGACATACCCCACACGGGACGCATCACTCACCGATGGTCTTGAACACGTCGGACTGGAACAGGCCCTGGGAGTAGAAGGCAATGTCGAGGAGGAACCAGCACATGGCGCAGCCAAAGAGGCGCGAGCCGTAGACCTTGACAAACTCGCGCCACGTCTGGCGGCGGATGGCGCTGGAGTCCTCGGCGACGACTGCCTGGCCTAGCACGCCAGACATGTCCTTGGACGCCTTGGCCTCGTCGTGGGCAACCTGCATGGTGTACCTGAGGGGATAAGGGGAAGAGGGGGTGGGGGTGAGCACTGCTGCGTGTACTGTAGTCTTGTTGAAGAGGCAGAAAAACCCATGGCACAACACTACGGACATGTCCTTGGACGCCTTGGCCTCGTCGTGGGCAACCTGCATGGTGTACCTGAGGGGATAAGGGGAAGAGGGGGTGGGGGTGAGCACTGCTGCGTGCACTGTAGTCTTGATGAAGAGGCAGAAAAACCCATGGCACAACACTACGGTCATCAGTCTCGGATCCTCCCTGCCACAGCATATGCATAAAAAACGCCGCTCTTCGCATGACTGGAGCTCAGAAGCCATAGCTAATACATCGCGTTAACACAGTGCGACAGCAACAGACTCGCTACTGCTTGTGGAGAAATGAAACGACTGATGATGGGGTACCACCGCCACTTCAACTGTGCGAACAGGCGCTCCATGCGACAGCAACAGACTCGCTACTGCTTGTGGAGAAATGAAACGACTTGATGGTGGGGTACCACCGCCACTTCAACTGTGTGTTCAACTGTGTGAACAGTCGCTCCACTGTGGCACCGCAACAACCACACTACTCAACAACTAGCCATGTCTACCCACTCATGTGCATAGTTTTTTTTTTTTTTTTTTCTGTACAAAATCCAACTTCAACTTGACGGTCTTAGCGCTCACCGTGCGGTCTCCGGCATCTTGTTGCGCAGGTACATGGTGGCGACGGTGGGGATGGCGCTGAAGGTCAGCACGATGCGCCATACGTAGTCAGCGTTCTGCGGGCTCTGGGGGGCCAGGTTGTGGAACGCGGCGGAGACGATGACGGTGACCGCCGCGGCGACCAGGATGCCGGTGCCCTGCATGGCGAACACGGCCGCCACGAAGGCACCGCGGTTCTTGATGGAGCTGCGCAGGCAGGGGGAGCACAGGGAAGGCAAAGCGGTTGGAGTTAAGAGATGAGCAGTTGGCTTGAGCGATGCGCAAGAAGCGTCACGCAGTGCTGAAAATCATGGCGGCATGAACCTCACGGAACAGCTGGTTGACGCCAAAACGACATGTGTAGGCAACATGCTCCATGCGATGGGAAACTTGTAGATAGCTGATAACAGGAGTATGTATGTGATGGTAGCTTGTGGTGCATCATAAAACAGATCCTACACATCACTATGGCAGAGTGTGCTCGAGCTGCATGCACGACGCATGAGGCAATGTATTCCTTGGCACTCACAACACAGTTCAAAAAGTGTTCAAGACTTCAAGTGGCGCACCTGTACTCCGACATGATGGTGGCGGAGAGCGGGTAGTCGCCGCCAACGCCCAGACCAAGCCTGCGAGGATGCAGACAAGCGGAGGACATTCGTAGAACAGGTTCAAGGTTGAGGTGACATAACACAAGCTGTCGGCAAGGGCGACTGACTGCGCAACGCCTCACAAACGGCAAGCACATGACAGTGGGAAAAAGCCGCGCACAGACTAAGATACTGCCGTGGGGCAAAGCGACTCATTACGCGGGGCGTCTGCCCCTATCACATGTTGAAAAGCACCAGCTGACCAGCACAAAAAACCTCTATGATAGACAAGCGCCACCTTGCATGCTCAAACTTTGAACCGCGTCTTGGCAACTGCCGAGGCGGCCCTCAGCTTCTGTTGCATCCATCGCAGCCGCCAGACAACAAGCACGCCAGTGCCCGCGTAATTTCGTGTCAACACAACCTGCCCCAGAAATGTGTACGAATGATCTGCTCATTACTCACATGAAACGCCAGAAGCACAGGGTGCCGATGACTGCGTCAGGGGAGTTGCCAAAAGACAGACCAGAGCCGATGCTGGAGACGACCATGAGCCAGAGGGTGAGGCCGTACACGGACTTGCGGCCGAATTTGTCGCCCTGTGGTCGATGCAATGTGAGCAAAACCACCAATCATGAGATTTTGAAAGGTGACTTTGTGCATGACAATTGGCAGTGTCAGAATCGACATGGTGCTGGAAACAACCATGAGGCATTGACGACACAGACTAATGAATAAAGCGACCACTCTATGACATGTATTGACCATTGTGACATGGAATGGTCATGGCTGAAAGTGCAACCGATGTTCATTGGTGGCAGTTTTGGGGTTGGATGGCATGCAGTCCGTAGCTCAAACACATGGAGGATGAGGTACAGACGGTGAAAGTGCGCAACACGTCTGTGCCACAGTATGTGTTGCATCATCTAGACGCAACCATGGTGCACTCACAATGCGCTCCCAAACATACACGCAAGTGTTGTCAGGTGCACTGATGTGTCAAATGCACTGTTGTGCAATGAGCCATAAATTTCCAAAACATTTCAGTTCTGACAGAACTTCAACTCACCAGGTAACCAAAGAGAAGCTGGCCTGCAAGGGTTCCGCACAGGGCCACACTCGACAGCGCTGCGGCAATGTTGATGGGCATGTGTCCGCCGTAGCTGCAGGGAGTCAAAGTAAAGAAAATCATCGTATCGTTAGTTGCAGAAATGTTGACACGTCAAGTTGCACAATCACGCATGCGTGGAGTTGTGGGCCGCAGTTGATGCAAGGGCAATAGCTGACAAGATCGCTTCTGCATCCACACTTAACAACTGCCTGCGATACTTCTATGACTATGTATGTATGTATCTCTTATGACAATGAACAATGGGTGTGGAGAACCGGCACCAAATGACAACAAAACCGACATGGTCGATCTGCCCCTGACTTGCCAGTGCGTAGCATTCATCAAGAAATAGACACGCCGCATGAGCAAAATGAGGGTGGACTCACTAGATGCGGCCGATCAGCTTGGTGAGGAGGCCAATGGAGAACAGGTCATCTGCAACAAAGGGGCAATGCAATCAGATCCAAACGTCAGAGAATGTACAGACACACAACAAGGCTTCTGACAGGGCAGGCGGAGACCCTTTGCTCCAGCACAACGAGTGGGCAGTTGAAACGTGCGTCAAAAATGAGTTGGTTGCCAGCTTGCAGCATGCAAAACGAATGTCATGACATTTCAGCTGTGCCATGACGCCAATGCGCCAGAGACTTGCATTTGTGCTGCAGCTGCCAGGGACATATTTATGAACACATGGACGTTGAAGGTCCGGCCTTCATGCACTTGACACTCACATGCGTCTGTGAAGAATCCCATGCCCGCGATGGCCACAGTCTTGATGTGGAAGAGACTGCCAAGAATATAGACACACATAAAGGAAATGGCACTGAGCGTCAGTGCGCAATGACTCATGCAAAAAAATGACGCCAAAGCAATTCATGTCCCCAGTGTTATCTTTCCTGTTGCGAAGGCTTAGAGTAAGTCTGTTGCGCAGGCTTAGAGTGAGTTACAACTCAAGCCCGGAATACATCAACAAAAACACGGACCCTCATCAGCATCATCGCAGCCCGAGCTGAAGTGCAGCAGCTACCCGATGACTGCCAAACACCAAGATGCGCTGCAATTAGTTGCTTATGCTCAAGACCACTCAGACATGATGGGGCCGAGCTAACAAGAGTCAGCGTTCAATGACCGATCCTCGCGGAGGGAGGCCGAGGCGAGCGTGAAGTATAAGTCGTACCAGCATCATCGTTTGAGTGAGCGTGAGCGCACTGCAACGTTGTCGGTTAAAGTGAGCACCTAACGAATCTGTGTCGGATAGACGGCTTGTGCGGCTAAGGCGACAGCGAACATCGGCTCAAATGTTGCTGGTGGTAATCGCTGGGCAAGTTGAAGCTCTCGCCAGCTTACTTGCGGCTGGGGGTAGTGCCACACTCACAGGCACTGCATGCGCATAAGCATCGGATATCTGTTGCTTTGCAAGCCAGGTAGCAAAGCAGGCAGCGTCGCTTGCAATTGCCGCAACCAGGACTATCACGACTGCTGCCACAACCGCAGTCCTGGCCGCAACCATCGTGCCGGCTATGCGGCGCAAACCCATAGCTTGCTCACGGATAACGCATGACGCACCGCGGAAATGCTGGTCTGCCACGGTAAGGATGGGGGTGGTGAAGCCTAGGTGCTGCGGGTCGCCATATAGCAGGCGGCATTTGCTGAACTCACCTCGTTTTGGCATTGTCCAGCGAGGCCAGCACTCCGCTGGCTGGTGCTGCGCCGTCCATGGGAGCTGTGCGGGGATCAGTGGTGTCCTTGGCACCGAGGGGAGACATCGACGGCGGGGGGCCTCAGGCGTGGGCTGATCAGGCTGCACGCTTGGTCTGGCTGCTCCGCTGTGAGTGCCCTGTGTGTGTGTGTTGTTGTGTGGTGGCCTCAAGGTTTGTGGCTGCAACAAAGCGTCGCCGAGCCAGCTGAATCACTTGATTCAGTCGTGAATCTGGTCTTGGTCGCTGCTTGCTCTTTCATTTGGAGCCCCGATGTGGTGTAAGAGTGCCATGCAGCGGCGCGAGAGCGGGAAAGGGCCGTAATATATCACGAGCCAACCCTCTGAAGCTGCGACCAGCCGTGCGCAGCAGCCACGACTAGAGGCTGCAGCGATGCCCATCGCGCTCGCAGCCAGCGCACGCTCGCGCGTAGCCCGTGCGTCGAGCAGAGGGCATGGGAGCGAGTGTCGTTAGAGTGCTGTGAGGAACGGGGTTTTGGGGGTTGAAGATGTTGACCCCATTTATTTATCAGCGGTGCTTCTTTATCCCGGACGTCGCAGACTGGATGCTCGGCACAGCTTGCTTGCGTCGGTACGGCCGCCAGCTTGCTTTGCTGATGCGACAGCTTGCTTTGCTGATGTTGCAGGAGGGTTCGCCTAGGTTCAACGATTGACGGGTGCTGCTGCGAAAATCAAATGCACTCAAGTTGAAGGCTCATCTGATGCGATGTGCGATCTGCTAAGATTCGGCCTGCGTCTTTGGCAGTGGATGGATGAGCCCACCCACATGCGGTGCCAACGGCAGCAAGATGTGCCATGTGTATGATCTGCCAGCTGAGCTGGCGAGTAGCTGTTGTACTCTTCACTGTCGTAGTGGCTCAGGTTGTCACTGCTGCACAAGGCAACAAGGCGGCAGCTGCCTACTAGGTCAAAATGTCATGTAGTACGAGTATGAATTCTTCTTGCTCACATTGTCAGGCTGAGCAGGGATGCTCACTCCGCGACGACGTCAGGGATGTGTGGTCAGGACGATGTTTTCACGTTGACAGTTGCGTGCAATTCCTTCAACTCTCACTGAGATGACGATATGATGGCCATGGTGCAAGCGGCAAAGAATCTGCATGCATGTGTATATACAACCAACAGCGTGTATCATCTGCCGTCCGAATCGCTTGCCAATAATGTCCCAGACAATCATGCAATGAGAGGCACTCACAGAGTCAGTGGCCGGGCACTGCATATGGCATGGCAATGTGCAGGCAATCAGTGACTGGCAGAACTACTAGACTACGTACTACGATTTCAACATGTTAAAACACAACTGTTACACCGTGTGACCGGCGAAAACTTGATGATCAGTGCAGTCTATGTGCTACTAGTAGTACCTGTACTATTCAGCGCTTGTTGGCCTGGCTTGCCAACAGTGTGCTACATGTAGTCACTGTGCTTTAGGAGCTGCAATCAAGCACTGCAATTTCAAACCCGATCTTTCGGTGCAGGCAACAGAGTCAGTTGGACCAGCCCTTTTTTGTCTCATTTGGCAGGTGCAACTTAAAAACGGTCGGGCTTGAGAAATTTCCAGCTCCCACTAGTCCACAGTGAAATTAGATGCAACTTGCTGGCCTCAGGCTGCCACGTGCATTTGTGCAAACTACAAGCTATGAAAACCTCTCAGAGGCTCCTGAACACACTTCTGAACAGCTACACCGTGTGACTTCGAAGTACATGCTGGCCATGCACACCCGGCCCAGGTCTTCCCTGCACGCCGGCAGCGCCATGGCCACATTCGCCGCAAGGCAGCGGCGACGAGCATGACTGAGACAATCAACACTCTACAGCAGTATCCAGGGCAATTTTGCAGCTACCAGTGGTCATGCATACACAATGTCATGCCATTATGGTGTACTAAAAATTTATGATGTGTATGGCATACACTGTATGCCCCACTTCAGGCCGAAGGCGCCAGCGCCTGATTGCAATTTGGGCATGTGGACGGCGCGACGCTACAATCTTGAAGTTCATCGCAGATCTTGACAATGTGGCACAAAATTTCCCCCAGGGTACTGAATAAAAGTGTGCCAACGAAGAGCGCACTTGCAAAGACCGCCCACAAAGCTCAGACACAATTGGCGTGAAAATGCCTAGGCTGCAGTGTCTGCGGGCAGCAGCCCAAAATGTGACGTTGCCACATACACGGACTGGGGGACATCTTGCTAAGTTGCCGTGACGGCAATTCACTGATGCTGACTGTGATGGCCTGCTGGTTGTAGATGGACTTCAGGGCTACTATGTAATAGAATTCAAACCATTCCACTCCAAAAGCAGCCCTCTACAGCCACATGTCATGGCGCCCTTCGTTCACTGGCAGATAGCGGCACGAGCATTGAGTACACTCATTCTCCCCCACTGCAGCAGTGTGCTTCAGCTGTGTGTCTCTCACATTTGTACAACTCATCAACTGTGTTACACCCATTCCTTCCACAACACAGTTGAGTGCTTGAACTGACAGTGTGCAACTTGTGGCACATTGTGCTTTAGCACTTGATTGACAGAATCTGTTGCTCCCATGTGAGTCAATGACAGTCCCACCAATTTGAAAGGCAACGAGGCAACATCTACGTCCAGGATTCCAGCTTCAATCCATGTCTGTGCGACACCGCAATGACTGGTCTCAGCTCTGGCGCTCATGGTGTGAAATCAATGCACGTTAGGCTGAGTTGCTGATGCATGTCACCTGCAGGCGACGCATCTGCTGCGGCTCTCGTGATGCCACAACCCTGCTTGTGTCAGCTTTGTCTGCAGCGCGCTCATCGGGTGTTGCTGCGAGGATTCAGTGTGCGCCTTTGTGCACATGGCTTGGTCGCTCCGACTCTCTAAAAACTTCCTCCCCCGTGGACACGCACCTCGATCCTTCACACACCGCTGCCTGAAAAAATATAGTTCAAGTTCAATCATCAAGTGTCTGTTGAAGTTTTGACTTGAGGAGAGCAGCAGCAGCGCGCAGGCAGCGCAGAGGCTGAGGAACGCAGCGCGCAGCTGCTTCGAGTCGCGCCAAGGGCTTTAAAACACACTTCAGCTCTGACTGCAAAGTAAACACAAGCAGCATAACGTTGGCTGAGCTGCATCCTGGCAAGGATGAGGATGCATCCCCCCGCAAAACTGAAGGTGAACCTTTAGGTTGGCAGGTTTCTTGACGGCGCTGATGCTATTTCAGCGGCGCACACATTCGAATTGTGCTGACACGCCACAGCAGCGGTGTGCATCGACCATGCGCCAAACAACTCGCAGGAGCCAGATGAGAAGCTCGATGTCACGTGAGCACGGTGAGCAGGGTGACAGAGATTTATCGCCCCGGGGCCTTCGATGATCTCCGCGAGCAGCCTTGCTGTTCGAGCACTGCAAGTGCTAGTCGCTTGACACGTCGTTTTGGCATTGTCCAGCGAGGCCAGCACTCCGCTGGCTGGTGCTGCGCCGTCCATGGGAGCTGTGCGGGGATCAGTGGTGTCCTTGGCACCGAGGGGAGACATCGACGGCGGGGGGCCTCAGGCGTGGGCTGATCAGGCTGCACGCTTGGTCTGGCTGCTCCGCTGTGAGTGCCCTGTGTGTGTGTGTTGTTGTGTGGTGGCCTCAAGGTTTGTGGCTGCAACAAAGCGTCGCCGAGCCAGCTGAATCACTTGATTCAGTCGTGAATCTGGTCTTGGTCGCTGCTTGCTCTTTCATTTGGAGCCCCGATGTGGTGTAAGAGTGCCATGCAGCGGCGCGAGAGCAGGGGGGAGGCGCGGAGGCTGACCGGCGAGGAGGAGTGGCAGCGCGTGTCGGAATATGGACCTCGCTCATATTCTAG
This sequence comes from Tribonema minus, assembly GCA_017506865.1. Lineage (NCBI taxonomy): Eukaryota > Xanthophyceae > Tribonematales > Tribonemataceae > Tribonema > Tribonema minus. The sequence goes on from JAFCMP010000379.1 coordinate 345,129, forward strand.
TGTCCGACTCAGAATCAGCGCTCATCAGTTGCATGTTGCGTGATGACATACTTGCGACCAGGTACCTGTTGAGAATGGCCGTCACATTACGCGCGTGCGTCGCGCTGCGCGCCGCCGCGGCCGCCCGCCGGGCAGGGGCCTTCTCGCTCGCGGCGACCTGACAGATGGCAGCTGCGCCAGCGATGACGGTTATGGGATGATGACGATGAATTTCTCTACGGTGACGGCTTTGACTTCTGCGACGTGCAGCGCGCGAGGCTCGCGAGTTGAGGCGGCGCCCCTCTCCAAGTGTGGCGTGCCTCGAGGAGGCCTTTTTGCCGAAAGTTTTCGGCGCCGCAATCACAAACGTGCTGCAAGCCTGGGTGGCGAGGCCCGCTCAAGCGGAGGATGCTCGGCAGCGTTGCCACTGCAGTCACGCTTGACCTGCCTCACCGCTCTGGTCTCCCCACGGCTGCTGAGGGTCTCCCATGAATTGTTTCGCAGCTGCAAACACAAATGCCAAGATGTGTGCTTCAACCCCCTTCGCACTGTGCTTGGGTAATGCGGCGCCCTTGAGCACAACGGGGGGTACACCATGCTGCAGCGAATTGCATCTCTCGCATGTCCAACCTGATGTATTTGCGTAGTGTGAAGTTTGACCGCGGAGCTTGGCAGCTGCCGTGTGTGCAAGTCGGCGTACACCAATGGCGCATGCTCTTGGAGGCATTGATGTTGGATGAAATTGAAGTTTTCTAATTTGACCAACCAGACAAGTGAGGCCGGTTTTCATGTGCTTGACTCACTTGACAAGTGACGTTTGCCGCTGCAATGCTGTCTGGCGCTGACATGTGTGTGTATTCGGCAGATGTGGTTGGACTGAACGGCAGTATGTAATGATGGACGCAACTGTTTCTTTAAACCGTTGCTGCAGAGATGACGTCTTTGCTACGGCGTTGAACTGTTGCATGTTGCCTAACGTGATTGGCAGTCTGTGACCTCTGGCAGGCGGATGTCTGTGAATCAGCCAACGACAGCTCTGTTGGGTGTCCGTTCTGTTTTGTTCAAGTGCAAGACAATGACTCATCAGCCAATGACAGCTCTACTTAGGCCACTGTTATCACAGTGTTGTTCTGTCAAGTACAAGACAATGGCTCGCGCGTACAGCTCACACTTGCGTGCTGCACATTTTGGCACATGATCTGCGACGGTTCGCTGTGGCACATCATGCTCCTGCCAATTGGCACAGCCTAGACTATCGTATGCTCGCAAGAAAAGTCACTGCTATCATATGCACATCAAAACAACCAGAAAAGAAAGGAACCAAGTGCTTGCAAGAACCAAGTCAATATACCACATCAAGCATGGGCACCACTGTGACCAGCCGCTCAATGCATGTGCAAACAGCCAAGCACATCCCGTCAGCTCACACCGGGCCTTCACCAGCACACCATTATAGACAGCTACTCAGTTGCCAGACTCGCCGCCCTGCGGCTGCTGCGCTGGCCGCTGCTTGGGCACGCTGCCAGGCGGTGGCGTCCACAGCGACTTGCCCGTGGTGGAGTTGAAGAAGTACTCGCGCTGCTGCTTGCTCGAGCGCTGGACCGTCCACCCCGGCGGCAGCACAAAGTCGTGCGGCTGTAGCTGCCCCTGCGCCGCCGCCGCCGCCGCTGGCTGCGGCGCCTGCTGCTGCTGCTGCAGCGGCGGCGGCCGTTGCACCTGCTGCGGCCGCTGCTGCTGCTGTTGCGGTGGAGGCGGCAGCCGCTGCTGCTGCGGTGGCGGCGGCCGGTGCGCCGGCGCCGCTGCCGCAGCAGGCGGCTTGGCAGCAGCTGGCGGATGCGATGCCGCTGGTGCCGCCGCGGCCGCTGCTGCCGCAGGTGCTTGCAGCGCTGCCGCACTGCCACTACCACCGCTGCCGCCGCCGCCCGCAACCGCTGGTGCTGCCCGTGTGACAGGAGAACCAGGGGGTGTGAAGGGGGAGAAGCCACCGGCAGGAGCGAAGGGGGACTTGAAGGGGGAGGCAGGGCCCCCACCCAGGCTCAGTGCCTCCTTCAGCGGCAAAGCTGCGGCCCCCGCACCTAGAGGGGATACAGCCGCCGGCGCCGCCGCCGCCGCCGGCGGCTGTTGCGGGGGCTCTGTGCTCTTGGGCTTGGCGGCGGGGGGAGGGGGCGGAGGGCGCTGCACTGCCTGCTGCGGCGGCGGCGGCTTCACCTGCTGCGGCTGCTTCGCCATCTGCTTCTGCTGCTGCTGCCCCGCCGCAGGAGGCGGCGGCGGCGGCGGCCGCACCGCCGGCTTCGCGGCGGCAGCGGCCGCGGCAGCGGCGGGCGCAGCAGCTTCGGCGGCAGCGCCGCCTGCGGCTGCAGGCGCTGCCGGCGGTGCTGCCTCCGTTGACGGCAGCTCCAGCAGCGCGAGCGGCGGCGCGGCAGCGGCGGTGGCGGCGCGCTTCGCGTCGAGCACCGCCTTGCGGCGCAGGGCGCTCTCCGAGACAAACTTTCGCGGGCGCTTCGAGTGGAGGCTCGAGACGAGGTTCGAGATGCCCGCCGCGCTGGCGCCGCCGGGCGGCGCGCCCGCTTCCGGCACGCGCTTGCGCTTCGCCGCCGCCGCCGCCGCCGCCTCCGTCGCCTCTGCCGCCGCGGCGCCCGCCTCCAAGCTCAAGTTGAGGTTGGGCGCGTCCACCGCCATGCTGTCCCCCTCCGCGCCCTCCCCCTCCGAGGGGGGCGCGAGCGAGAGGGGGGCGTGCAGGGGGGTGCGCGGGGGGGTGAGCGCGGCGTCGGCGGTGGCAACGTCGCCCTCGTGGGGGAGCAGGATGGCGGCCTCGTCTGCAGCTTCGTCGAGCGCCATGTCCGCCAGGCCCTCGCTGATCGCGCCGCCTGGGGAGAGCGCGAGTGCGGGCGCGGGGCGCAGAGATGTGGATGAGAAGTCGCATGTACCGTGAGGGAAAGATGAAAAGGGCTTTGGAAAGAGAGTAAAATAGTGCTTGAAAGGTGCTGAAAGGTGCTGGAAGTTGCAAGTACCGTGCGGGGAAGATGAAGAGAACATCGGAAAGAGAGTGAAATAATGTGCTATGAATTGCTGGAAGGTGCTAGTCTGCTTTCCAACGTGGCAAGTTTGCGGCTGGCCAGGCACGTGCGGGGGGCGCGGACACCTACTTGAAGTACATGGCAGTGTGAATCTGCCATTGTCGGCGAAGCGACTGCTGGTTTCGTCTGTGGCGTTGTCGTGTGCATACCCACCTGTTTCCTTACCGGCACAGTGGACTTCGAGTTGAAGTGTACACCATACATGTTGAGGGCTGGTCTGCCGCCGCTGGCACGCGCGAGCACGGCAGTAATGCGGCCACTGGCGGGGTCAGAAGAGACGGTGCCATGCAGCGCTTTTGGCAGTGCAGCACAGAGCAGAGCTTGTCTATATGACCTTGCTGCAACATTCAGCACGGTGCACCATTCAGCACGTGCACTCGCAAGTGGTGTTACGGCCTGTTGGGCGACGGCCGGCTTCTGTCTGAGCCTCTGCTGTCTGCAACATATCAAGTTCCTTCATAATTGCATACTTCACAACATCCTCTCAAACATGCGCTTTGATGTATGCTGTAGGTAGATTAGAGAGTAAAGCTCCAACAACTTAGGCATCACTCAGGATTGAGGGGTGCTGCATCCCAGATATATCTTGAAGTTTGTTATTGAAGTTAGCACTTGCGGCTACGCCTCACCTCCACCGTCCCTGCCTGACGAGCCCAAGCTCCTGCCGCCACCTCCCCGCCTCTGCTGCCTGGTAGCAAGGTAGAAACAATACATACGGCACGGCGACGCAACAAACTTCAGTGTGCAGTTTCAAATGGTACCCTCGTGGCTGAGCCTGGCTCAGTCCGCAAGTCTGCTATGGCACACTGCGAACTACTTCTCAGGTGGATGTGATAAAGCAAGAAAGAGCAAGGCCTGCTTTCATATGAGAGGATGTGTGCGCGTGTGCTGCCTACGAGGATGTGTACATGTATGCTCCTGTTGCCCAGATGCACACTTGCTCGTCATGACAACCATGCGCGGCCAAGTCCGGCCTGCGAAGCGTCTCTCCGTGTCCACCTCGGCGCACAGCGGTTCAGCCAGCGCGCACGCACTGACCATCAGCCGTCGACTTGCACCCACCTAGCAGGGCTGTCAACATCCGCGGCGACATGTGGCATTGCATGACCTCCTGAGGCTTCAAAGACTCATTATCCCAGACCATCAACGATGCGGCGCACGACGGCACCATCACAGCACATTATCGCCCAACATGCAGCGCTTTTGCTCAACTTCCACACGACCGCGCGCGCACCTGAGGGGATTGCCAAAAAACCCACGGCGACCTTGCACTGCCTGATTTTCTGAGGCTTCACCGACCTGAGATCCTCCTCATCTGATTCAATCCGATGATCATCCCGCACACAACAGCCCGGTCGCAGGGCCGTATCCCGCGCGCGCACCTGAAGGGGTTGCCGGACCTTGCGCTGCATGACCTGCCGACTCGCGGTAGTCCTCTCACTCCACCAATCAGTCATTCTGCGCAGCACCACTGCAGTACCGCGCCCTACAACCTTCAGTAGCACACAGCGTTTTGCCTATGTGGCCACGCACCTGAAGGAGTTGTAATCAACGGCGACCTTGCGCTGCATGACATCCTGCGGCGTCGCGGCCTCGCGGCACTCAACTGACTCAATCCATCAACCATTCGGCCCGTTGCGACAACTCTTGCCTGACGTAAAGCGCTGTCACAACTTCCACGGCACACACCCACCTGAAGGGATTGCCGAAATCCACCGCGACCTTGCGCTGCATGACCTTCTGCGGCGTCGCCGCCTCACGGTAGTAATCTAACTCAATCCATCAGTCGTTCCACGCACAACAATACCGCCGCAGCGCCATGCCCTGCAAAGCGCTTGTTCCCACGTGACCGTGCACGTACGCACCTGAAGGGATTGCCGAAATCCACCGCGACCTTGCGCTGCATGACCTCCTGCGGCGTCGCCGCCTCGCGGTAGTCGTCATTGCGCACGTCCGGGTCGCGCAGCGGCTCGCGCGACAGCAGCAGCGCAATGTAGTTGCTCATGTCGTGCACGCTGCGCGCGGGCGCGAGCGACTGGCTGACCTCGGCGAGTAGCGAGGCGCCACCTGGCGTGCTCTGAGAGGCGCCACGTGGCGCGCTCTGAGAGGCGCCACGTGGCGCGCGCGCGGCGTGCGTGCTGAAGAGGCCTGCGGGGAGGCGCAAGATGTTGTCAGTGCGTAACGCGCTTGAGCACTGTGCAGTTTTGGGGCTTATGCTGACACCCTGTAGCGGGCGTTGCACTGTGATCGTCTGGGTTGTTCTGTGCTTCGAGCGAGACCCAACAATGGCGCAAGAAATGAAAGCGAGTCGCATCGCAAATACGGGGCAGTGTTTGAGAGGCGGTTGGGGACGCTGTTGCGCAGAGAAGCTGTGGTCGCTGAGAGCGCACGCAGTGGTCGCTTCATGAGAGCGGTCAGAGGTGAAGGTGGTCAGGTGATCCACACACTAAGCGATGCGAGCACTGCTCAGCTACAGGATGCTGACCCCCAGTGCTTAGTTGATGTCATATGTGTGCCAAGGGGGTGGCGGGCAGTTGCCAAGTAGGGTCAGTGCAAAGCAAACAAGGGCTGAGGGTTCTTCGCAGAGTCTGGTGTTGCAGTGCGCAGGTGCACACAAGCGCTTCAACAGGCAGACAGCACAACACGCGTGGCACATGACAGCCAACGCCGCGACTAATTATTTGGTGACAACTTCATAAAGCACAAGGGCCTCAACGTGTGTCTATAGGTGTGTTTGAAATGCATCTAGTTGCCCATTGCGCAGGAAAGTCCAACCATACATGGCTTGCGTGCCCGACAACTGGCATGTATGAACCTCAACATGAAAACTTCAAGTAACACATTTGGACTGAGCGTTGCGCACCTGTCACCGTGACCCCCATTCCCCCGCCGAAGAGCCCCCTGCGCATGCGCTCAAAGTGCTCCAGGAGCTGTCCCGGTGGCACACACAGAAGCGCCTCAAGCCCCGCTTCGAGATCTGTGAGCAGCAAGCAAGGCATGAAAGATGGTAAACAGCGGGGCAGTGTTTGCTATTCGTACCGCTTGTCTGTCTTTGATGCGGCTGTTTGGGCGTGATAGTCATCATAGAAAGAGTCATCATCAGCGGCTTGCGTACTGGATGCAGCAGTCGTGATCACAGATCAGTAATCATCAACCACAATCAGTCACCGAAGAGAGCTTGCAGGATCTGTGGGCAGTGAGCCAGGAATGCAAAGCTGGAAAGCTGAGGTTGCAATCCAAAAACAAAAAGATCGGAAACTCTATTTAGGATATCGTTGCATCAGTGCACTCTTGCCACTTGGACCCGGAGCTGAATGCTGTTCCAAGCCGCCCCGCTGTCTTTTCTGTGCCGAGAATCGAAAGTGGCTGTTGCTCTGGGTGCACCTTACAAGGGCTACACATCATAAGGGACACTGGCAGCAGACGTCGGCCACCTAGCAAATGCAGTTGCAAGATGTGACCTGCGCAGCGTCGCATGTACCGCGCGCCACCAGCGCGTGCTGCAGCACCAGGTGCGATTTCAGCTTACTTAAAGTGCTGGTGCAGCACGCATGTATCTCGTCCCTGCAGTTGCTGCAGCGTTGAATGATGCTGTCCCCGCTATTTGGAGGTATGATGTTGTTGACTTCAATGTGGCTGGTGACCAGCTGCCGGCACTGCACACAGGGCTAGCGCCACAGGCGAATTTCCTCGCTTGGGGCACAAACGAGCTAACCCTAATCCTAACCCTATGTTCCTCCCACTGCGTGCTGAATGCAGCACCCCCCCCTACCCTCCAGAGAAGGCACGCTCACAGCTTCACTTGTACTTCAATTTACTCTTGCTTGAGGGGCGAAAAATGTACTTCACCTGTGCCACTTCAAGTCAGCGCTCACCTTGCTGAGCGCGGCTGCCGTGGCTGCCGTGCGTCGCAGGTGTCGACGTCGTGCGCAGCGGCGCTGTCGAGGCGTGCACTGACTCCAGCTCCGCTCTGCAAAATGCGATACGCGCAACAGCAGGGCAACACTTGAAGTGAGTATGGTGACTCTCCAAAAATGAGCCGCCGGTCGAGGCGTGCATGGACTCAAGCTCCGCTCTGCAAAAACACGATGCTTGTAACAGCGGTGCAGCACTTCAAAGTATGGAAGGGATGTTATCGATGCGCATAACAGCAGGGCAACGTGACAGCAAAGCCACGCTTCAAGGTATGGGAGTGATACTGTCGGACTCAAGCTCCGCTCTGCGACACGTGATGCATGTGAACACCTTCAAGTACCTGACAGCGCCCATGAGGCTATTAGGGTGCATGCGGTGTAGTGCGAGAGCTCAAAGTGCCATCCTTGCTTCCAAAACGGTACCTGACAGCAGTGTCCTTGTGGCTGTTGGCGTGCATACAGTATGGTGCGAGAGCTCTAGTAGTGCCCTTCCTGACAGCGTCCTTTATGGCTGTTGACGTGCATGCAGTACTTTGCGAGAGCTCAAATAGTGCCGATCTTGCTTCCAAAACCGGTACCTGACAGCTCCTAGAGGCTATTAAGGTGCATGAGCATGATGTGAGAGCGCAAAGAGTGCTGTTCCTGCTTCCACAAATGGCACCTTACAGCGTCCTTGAGGCTATTAAGGTGAGCGTGCACGCGTTGCGGCAGCGGTCGCTCGATGGCCTGGTCTTGTACAAGCAGGTGCAGGCCCATAGGCTTCAGTGCTCTGCACAAAGAAAAGTCACAGAGGGTATGGCACAGCGTCAGCTATACATGCCTACCCCTGCCCCACCCCCCTGATGCGCACCTCCATAGCGAAAAGCCAAGGGGCGCGACAGGAGAGCATCAGCTATACATGCCTATCCCTACATTATCTGATGAGCTGCACATGCCTGCACCTGCCCCCTCCCCACCCTCACCGCAAACTTCAGCCAGAGAAAAGCGGGGCGGGGAGATGGATGAGCATCAGCTATACGTGGCTACCCTCCTGCGTCCGATGCACGGCTCAGCAGAGCGTCAGATGTACATGCCTACCCCCCCCTGCGTCCGATGCACGGCTCAGCAGATGTGGGGCCCCTGGAAGCTGCTGTTGCGTGTTACGAACCGCCAAAGCGAGCAAGCGCTCCGAAACCATCAGCCTAAAGCAGTACTTCAGGTTGCACTTGAACTTCATGCAGGTAGAGTACTTCAAAATCATTTCTTGTTCCACAGTGCCCACGGGCCAGCACACCAAAATACAGATATCGCGAGAGCAGCTACCGTAGGCAACAACTGTGGCTGTGTGCCCTTATGCGGCACATGAGTCAGCACAGCAAGTCGCTCGCATGCGTTGCGCTGCCCAGCACAAACAACGACTGATAAGCACTTCCTCTCGTGAACAATGCGATTGGCTCGCCTGCGTTGCACTGCCAAACTGATAACCATGAGAGCGAAACCTTCACCGCTTTGAGCGATGCGACTGGCTCGCCGGTGTTGCGCTGCCATACGCAAACAACGACTGACAAAAACTTCCCCTCTTGAGCACAGCAACTGGCACGCCTGCGTTGCACTGTCAAAAGCACAAACAAAACGACAAAACCTTTGCCGCATGGAGCAGTGCAACTGGCTCCCCTGCATCGAAGTGCTACAACAGCAACAACAAGAACTTCAAAAACAAGAACTTCCACAACAGCTTCAACAACACAACAATAAAATCACATTTTGAAGGTGGCGTGGTAGTAGAGCGGCACCGCCGTCAGGTACGTCTTGAGGTCGTTGCGCCACTTGGGCGTGAGACAAAACTTCGACAACAAGAACTTCAACAATACAACAACTTCACCTTTTAAGGGCGGCGTGGTAGTAGAGCGGCACAGCCGTCAGGTACGTCTTGAAATCGTTGCGCCACTCAGGCGTCAGGCTGGCGACTGTATTTGTCTTGTCCCCTGCTCACGTGATCGCAGGAGCAGAGCGACACAACAGCGCGCAGCAGCGGGCATAGAGTTAGACTCAGTGCATGGCTGTAACGCAGGGTGCACGTGCTGCCAGGACAGGCCGTGTCCCGTGGTCACGGGAGCACAGGTAAGTATTGAAGTCGTTGCGCCACTCAAGCGTGAGGCTGGCTACAGTATTCGTCTTGTCCCCTGCGCACGTGACCACAGGAGCAGAGCGACACAACAGCGCGCAGGAGCAAGCGTACGATGAGAGCCAGACTCAGTGCACGGCTGTGACGCAATGTGCACATGCTGCAGCTGTGTCCCGTGCTCACAGGAGCACATGAGCGAGGCAATGTCAGAGCACGTGTATGAGCGGGCTTCAGAGACATTTGAGTCAATGGTTGACGCACGGCTGCAACGCGAGGCACACCACTGTAACGGGAGATGCAGGTGTAATGAGGGAAATGGCAGCGGTGGGTGAGCACGCGCCAAACTCTCCTGCTCAACTGACAGAAATAGGTGCAAAAGCACACATTGGCAAGCAATCCTGCAACCGTCGGCCATGCCTCAAGGTGCAGTCGGCAATGGCAGTGGCCCTGCGTGCCCCCCATGCATAAGGAAAGCTACTGAACCTGCAGACGGCACAGGAACAGAGTACGGGGCAAGCAGGAGTACGCAGACAAGGGCTCACACAAGCATCATCCATCGTTCATAGACGTCGGCGACCGCAGTGTGCCCTGCTGCAAGCGCAGCCCTAATCCCAACATGTGCTTGCCCCCCACCCCCCCCTTTGCCTCGTATGCAAACAGACCACCATGTGAGGGCGGGTCCTACAGGCACGTCAGCAGGTTCCGCAGACAACTCTCACCACTGCCTGAAGCTACTTCATGTAATGTGCTTGCTGAAGCCAGCATGCGTGCAATCAGGTTACCTGCTGCGCCGGGGAGCGCTGCCGCCGCGGCCTGTGACGCGTTGAGTATGAGCAGCTGCTCAATTTGCAGCAGCAGGTGCACCAGCCAAGGGAAGTTGTACGGCAGCACCTGCGGCAGCGCATGAGCCCGGAGAGCACGGTCGGTGCGGGTGAGTCAGCAATGTTAGCGGCTCAGTTGTGTCAGTGGCTCAGTTGTGTCAGCAATTGTCAGCGGCTTACTTGTGTCAACGGCTCAGTTGTGTCAGCGGCTCAGTCATATCAGCGGCTCAGTTGCGTCAGCAGCTCAGTTGTGTCAGCGGCTCCGTTGAGTCAGCGGCTCACTTGTGCCAGCTGTTCAGTTGTGCCAGTGGCTCAGTCATGTCAGCAAGCGTGCGTGCCCCTAGGTTGGTATGCTGTGCCCGCAGACAACAGCAGTGTCCTGCGTACGCCAGGGGCAGCAAGTGCCCCAACAGATACGGTTACGACACAGGGCGCGGTGCGAGTATGGCGCTGCGCGTCAGCAGGGGCGTTTACGTAACATCGGCTACAGGGGCAAGAGTGCCGCAGCTACTGAACGCTTCAGAGACAGCCTGCGCACAGCAGATACGAATTTAAGCTGTCAGGCACACATGTGAGCACGATCCTGCATGTGAGAAGTGGCATATACGGAGATGGCTGACCACTCTCAAGAACCCGGTGCAACTATGCTCTGAGAAACAAGTGCAACCATTCACACTGCCGCTCAGTCTCACGAACGTCAAGAACCCTAACCCTAACCCTAAAAACGCACCGTCAGCGTCCCCCTGCCGACGAGCCTGTGCCCCTGCAGGAACGCCCAGGGGACAAACGTCGGTGGCACTGCTCCGCCGGCGCTACCCGCAAGCTGCAGCGGCGACGGCACGGCACGCGCGAAGAGTGGCCACTTGGCGTCCTTTGGCATTCGCGCTGGGGTGACGGTGGTGGCTGCGCATGATTGAGGAGGGAAGGGGGGGGGGGGGGGGGCAAAGGGGGGTAAGTGTGGGGGGTGCGAGACGACACATGACGAGCGGTGGTTGTCGCAAGCTGCAGCGGCGACGGCACGGCACGCGCGAGGAGTGGCCACTTGGCGTCCTTGGGCATTCGCGCGGGCGTGACGGTGGTAGCTGCCCACGCATGCCGCACGCGCGAACAGAGGTGGTGGTGCAGGGGGGAAGGGGAGGGTGCAAAAGGGGGGCGGGGGGGGGGGGGGGGGGGGGGGAAATGAGAAGGCGACACTCGACGGGTAGTTGTCGCAGCGAAGTGACAGGTGTGAAGGGGGGGGGGGGGTATGAGATGCGAATGACGTGGCAGGCAATGGTTGCTGCCAATATAAAGGGGGGGGTATGAGCTGAAAGATGTAATGGCGGGGGGTCGTTGGGGGCGCTGTATGACAGTTGTGAGGGGGGGGGGAGGAGCGGGGGGGGGTGGGGCGGGGTCTGCGATGCGAGACGACATGGCGGGCGGAAATGGTCACCATTATGAGGAATAGGGGCGCCCCCTGCTGCAGACATGCGGCAAACAAGGAAGCGCACAGCTGTCGCTAGGAGCGCTTCAGCATGCGCAGGGCTACAACAGCACAGTGGCTGCGAGGAATGCGGGCAGGGGGGTGGGTGGGTATGGGGGGGGGGGGTTATGTACATAACACATGTAGAAACTAGTTCAAATTGAAGTAGCAAAGTGCTCAAACTTGAAACGCGCCTCAATACAAGCAGCGGCTTCTTAGCACCGTGCATGGGGGAGGTCGAGCGACAGTGCGAGGTGCACGAAGTCACTGCAGCAGCACCGCCAGTGTCAGCGCAGGGCTCCCCACTGCGCGCAAGCCCGTGGCAAAGCTGACACACTACTGCTGCTCAGCGCTGGTAGTCACTGTCACTCCCGTGCTGACTCGCGAGGACCCCGACATCCCAGTCACTCATGGCAGTCACAGCTAGGGCTTGCAGTTTTTAAAAGACGTACATAGTCGAGGCCTGGGGTTGCACCTTCCACAATGATCTTAATTGCACCAGAAACACCGCCACACATCAGAGCATTACCTCTGCTGAAAAAGCAACGCTGCCGCGCGAGAAGGACACATTCATGTGCATCCAGCATGACGACGGCGCATACACTTTTTTTGTTCATCACCATTACCTCTGCTGGAGTAGAACGCGGTAGCGGCGGAGGGCGCGTTGCCAGCGCACCACTCCACCTCGTGCTGATTACGCGGCAGCGTTGGAAGCGCGACGAGTACATGTTCATGGCACATGTGTTGCACGTTTGACGCAGCACATGTGTACACGACTTGCATATCTTGCGTTGTTCAGGTTTAGGGTTAGGGTTAGGGTTAGAGTTTAGGGTTAGGGTTCGGGTTAGGGTTTCCGCCCCTCAAGCGGAAGCAAATCAAGTACGCATTCATGTACATCCGGCATGACAACGGCCCGTGGACACATTACATTACATGATCGTGCACAACAATTACCTCTGTTGGAACAGAACGCGGCAGCGGCGGAGGGCGCGTTGCCCGTGCACCACTCCACCCCGTACTCAGCACGCGGCAGCAGCAAGTACAAATTCAAGTATACTTCTATCCAGCATGACGACGGCGCATACAGCATTGTTGTCAATCACCATTACCTCTGCTGGAGTAGAACGCCGTCGCGGCGGAGGGCGCGTTGCCTGCGCACCACTCCACCTTGTACTTACGGCAATGGCGCGAGAGGTCCATCTGCATGTACATCCAGCCTGAATACATCGCACACAACATTGTTGTTAATCGCCATTACCTCTGCTGGAGTAGAATGCGGTAGCAGCGGAAGGCGCGTTGCCCGCGCACCACTCCACCTCGTACTCGTCCATCGCAATGCCGAGCCGTGCTGCGGCTGCCGCGGCCTTAACGGTAGGGTCCGACGACGCGTCCGCAGGCACCTTGTAGAAGACCTGACGGTACATGAAAGCGGTGCTCAACCTGATTAGTGCCAACGTGCACTGGCAAAGCTGACTGGATTGATTAATTGAGGGACTAGGGGTAGGGCTTGAGGGTTTGGTGCAGGGTGGGGTAGGGTTAGCGATGGGGTCCAACACCGCATCCGCAGGCACCTTGTAAAAGACCTTTTAATACCGCACGACAGCAGCGCGAGGGTAAGGTTAATCAGGGTTAGGGCTAGGGTTAGGGTCCGCTGCGGCATCCGCAGGCACCTTACAGCAGATCTTTTGATACTTAGGGTTAGGGTTAGGGTTAGGGTTAGTGGAACAGTAGCGCTCACCCACTGAGTCAGGGCGCACAGAGCGGCTTAACCTGTGTTGATAGAGCTGATTGGAATGATAGATTGAGGGGGTAGGGTTGGGGTTTTAGAGTTGGGTGCAGGGCGAGGTCAACCAGGGGTAGGGTTAGGGTTTGGTGTCCGACGCGTCTGGAGGCACTTTGTAGAAAACCTGGTGATACACTGGCACAGTGTTCAACGGGATGAGTCAGGCATTGAGAGCCTGCAGTGCATGGGAAACAGCTGCACAACCGACTTGTGACTGATTGAATGTGTGAGTACCACAATGCACATACACGGACATACTTCTAAAGATAGATAGAGAGATCGTAGTACCTCCGGTTGCCTCGTGCGCAGCGGCGGCAGGTCGTCTTGCACGCGCTCCGCAATACATGTATGTGCTGATATACATATCAAGCGCTCTTACATCGTGACCCCCCCCCATGTATACGTGTGTGTATCTTTTTTCATGTGCATACTTCTATATGTATACACGCATGTATTCACGCATATACTTGTATTTACAGAGAGATATTGTACTTCCGGTTGCCCCGTGCGCAGCGGCGGCAGGTCGTCCCGCACGCGCTCCGCAATACATGTATATAAATTAATATACATATCAAGCGCTCTTATATCGTGACTTCCCTCACATGTACGTAGGTGAATATGTATAGATCTGTGCATATATATGTATATATATGCGGCGTATTAAACGCATATACTTCAATTTTATAGGGGGAGATCGCACCTCCGGTTGCCCCGTGCGCAGCGGCGGCAGATCATCACGCGCACGCTCCACTAGGCCGTCGACGACCACGCCGGCCTCCGGCAGCGGCCACGATGCATATATACATATCAAGCGCTCTTATATCGTGACCCCCCCCCATATGTACGTGTATGTATCTTTATATGTGCATACTTCTACATGTATATACGCGCACACTTCTGTTGATAGAGAGATTTCGTACCTCCGGTTGCCCCGTGCGCAGCGGCGGCAGGTCATCTCGCGCGCGGTCCACGAGGCCTTCGATGGCCACGCCGGCCTCTGGCAGAGGCCACGATGCCGTGCCGCGCCGCATCGTCAGTATGCCTCTGACAGGTTTGCCAGACTCGTCCTGGACGAGCGACGCATTGTTACAGTTGCAACAATATCAGGACAAGACGCTCGCGATATATCTTCGCAGCATGCACGGGTCATGGAAAGCATCCGGGTTCAGTTGCGTCGTCAGTATGCCTCTCCCCGGCTTGCCGGTCTCGTCCTGCGAGCGATGCAACGAGCACTGTGACGACTACAAAAACCCACAAAAACTCATGAGGTTCATCCCAGGTCAGTATGCCCCTCACAAGCTTGCCGGACTCGTTCCGCGAGCGAGGCATTGTGACAGATACAATGTGACTGTGAAAACGACTCACACAAAGGACAAAAATGCGCTTGAGAAACCTTCGGATCATCCCAGCGCTTTGCACCAGGTTTGTGAGCATACACCAGACACTGACAAGTACAGCAATGTACTGCACGTGTACTGGGCGCCGCAAGTTCAACTTTGCTTGGCTGCGCTGAAGTCATGTCTCAACTATGGCCAGGACCTGAGGCAACCCAGCTTTGAGCATACTGTACCAACTACCGAAGAGTACAGCGATGCACTGCAAATGTACTGGGCTACCCCGCTGAAGTCATGCTTCAAATACGGCCAGAACCTGAGGCAACACAGCTCGTCTGGCACCTGCCGGTTAATGTCATTGTCCGCACGCATACCCAGTCCACTTTGATGACAAAGCACGCATTATCACGACAAATCAGTCCACACATGCACGCCTCCTCAAAGCGCAAGCGCACAGCATCACAGCGTCCAGTCACAAGACCATTGCGTCAGTGCTCAACTAGACTGTGCATTAAAGTGCACAAGAGCATACGCCTATGAAGGACCCCGACGTGCTGGTGTCAAAAAATTCAACTCGATGTTGAACAAGAGACTCAGTATTGATGTTGTTTAACTTCATCTTACGCAGCGCTCCACATTACCCTGCTGCAACCCACTACATGGAACCACTTAGACAGCTCACCTTGCTGTCGAAGAGCGGCTTGAAAGGTGATGCAAATTCGGCTTCTGCTGTCGAGCTGCCTAGTAAACCTGATGTGATGTGCGGCAGGGGGCGAGGATCGTCGTCAATACGGCGAAGACAGTTCAACGCGTGGGCGAGCGAACTTTTACTTCAAGTGTAACTTCAGGTTAGTACGAGGTGGGCACCAACCGCGCAGCTGGTGGTGAGCGCCTCTTGTGCCGTGATACTGCAACGGCAAATTATATATACGCCTCACGTGCTTCGAAGCACCTGCGTCGTCCGAGCGCTGCTTGCTGATGACGTACGGGTAGGTAGGTAAGTATATCACACCCGCAGAGTCTGAGCGCTGCTCGCTGATGACATACAGGTAGGTAGGTAGGTGAATATATCACACCTGCATAGTCTGAGCGCTGCCAGGTAGCACGTCCGCGAGGCATCTAAGCTTCCTTCAGGTAATGCTGTACTCACACAATCTTAGTGAGCTAAGTGCTTGTGTACAAATGTACTGCAGGGTAAAGCCTTTTCAGGTAAATAGGTCGATAGGAATCACACGCTAGGTGGGCACGCCGCTGCAGGTACGCTTGATAACGCATACCCGCATGTACAGTGTGAGCGCTGCCTGCTGGTTGTAAGCATGGTAGGTAGGTACGCCTCCTCAGGGTTAGGGTTAGGATTAGGTATCTCATACCCGCAGAGTATCAGTCCGAGTGGACACAGTTTGTAGTTTCAAAAGAATCGGTACTACATGGTACCAGCATCAGCGTCCATCTTGTGGGCATCGACTTACATGTGCATGCTACGTAAGCCACTAATCAGTCAGGCGGGAGAGAACTGCCGGCATCGCAGCGGCGCTGCCCGCTCCTGCACGCATGCCAGGTAGCTGCGCCGACGCAAGCGCGCAAGCATCGCGTATCCACGTCGCCTAAGTGCTGCCTGCTTCTACGCAGCTCGGTTGGTAAGCTTGTTTAGGTACATGGGCATCACACGCTAGGTGGGTGTACGCCTCTGCAGGTATGCAGGTATCACGTGCCCGTGAGCATGCTACCATGCGCTTCAAGTTACCGACCACACTTTTTCGCATCACCCATAACTTGCAAACCTCTGTACCGTTTCCGGTGGAAACTGACGCATCGTCAAGGGCATGTTGCCTTGTACACATACTATGCATCACTGATGTTGGCCAATGCGATGCACTCGTCAAGCTATATGCAAACGCAGGTATGATCCTTCAGGTACGTAGGTATTGTAGGTACTTGTATTACATACCCGTATCGGCCTCCATCTCCTGAGCATCACCAGCGGACGGCTGCCGCACACGCCTTGAAGTATAGTGTGTATCAGTGATTCTGGCGAGTGCTATGCGCTCGTCAAGCAATGCGCGAATGCAGGTATGCTTCTTCAGGTAGGTAGGTATTCTAGGCATTACATACCTGTATCCGCCTCCATCTCCTGGGCATCACCAGCGGACGGCTGCCGCAAGCGGCCCGTCGCCGGCATGATGACTGCGCGCGGCGGCAGCGGCACGAGGCACACCGCCGGCCCCGCCTGCGCAGATGTAGAAAATGGAGGCACGACTCAGTGATTCGTTCGGTGCCACGCAGCATTGCAGTGCAACAAAAGCATCACAAAGAAGTGTTGCGTTGTGCAGAGTGCCGCGGTGATCACGCTGCGGCAGCAGCACGGCGCACGCCGCCGGTTCTGCCTAGACCCACTGCACGGCAGGTACATCATGACTGCGCGCGGCAACAGGGGCACGAGGCACACCGTTGGCCCCGCCTGCACATAGGTGGCAAACGGAGGCGCAACTAAGTGATTCATTGGGCAAACGACGGCGGTGATCGCGCAGCAGTGCAACAGTAGGGGCACAGAGTAGTGAATGAATTGGTCAGTGCACAGCGGCAATGACTGCGCGCGGCGGCAGGGGCGAGAGGCACACCGCCGGCCCTGCCTGCGTAGATGTAGCACACGAGGCAGAGCTCAGCGATTCGTTCGGCGCATGGCAGCGGTGATCGCGCGGTGGTGCTAGAGCAGGGGCACAAAGTAGTGACTCAATTGGTCTGCGATAGATTGCGTGCGGCAGCAGCGGCGCGAGGCGCACTGCTGATCCTTGGGTCTGCATGGGACCCTAACCCTGAACCTAGCGAGCCCGCTGCGATGCCGCTGGTTGCAGAACCTCTGCTGCGTGTTTGGGCCGTCTACTGGTCCCGTTCGGGGCGATGAGACCTGGCCTTGTGCAGCACTGGGGTGATGAAGTACTGTCATTGAAGTTGCGGCTCGTACCTGCTGCAGCCGATGCACCAGCGCCTCTGTGCCGGAGCGTACGCCTGCTAGGCCGTAACAGCCCCTGTCGCACAAAGACACGCAATGCGGCAGTGTGGAGCAAGGGCAAGTCGGATTGCATCAGCTGTTTGCGCATCAAAATGAAATGAGCGAGCTGCGGCGGCGCTGTGTCTAACCCTTGGTTTAGGGTTAGGGTTAGCGTTAGGATTAGCTGTGTATGCTTCGATACGCGTACGACTAACGCAATCATGTCAACGAATGAGCACAAGATGGGGATCAACCAATCCATCGTTTGCACACAAACTCAGATACAAGTTCAAACATGCACACAAACTCAGAAACAAGTTCAAACATGCGACGCTCATGAGCTGGCAAAGTAGTTGGACCTGATGTTTCAGGGTTGAGGTGGGGTGAGAAGTATTTGCGCTGGCAGGTGCCACACCAAAGTAGTGTATGTGCGCTGCGGATAATGCGCATACCTCGAAATGGGAGTATCACCCTGGTGGTGATTCCATGCGCGACAGCGGCATATGAGGCGCCGAGGGCGCAACATGCCAAGCACCACTTGTTGAGATGCGCATGTAATCGCAGCTGACTGCGTATCTCGTACCTGACCTAAGCACCCACTTGACAGGAGGACCTTCAAAATACGCTCGTGGTAAGGTTGGCAATGCATGCCTCCCCGCCAATCTTACCATCCAAGAACAAGTAACGCGCTGGCTACTATGTTTCCACACAAACCAAAAGGCTCACACCTGCTGCTGCGCAAGAGTACATCGAGAGTCCACTGTACCTGGCCTGTCCGCCGGTGGCCTCACACAGCTGACTGAGCGCCCTTCCCTGCAAAGCGCAGCAGCGCGCACAGACAAAGAGATTAAACCTATGACGCTGCAGCAGTGACGTCAAACAACCGACTCGAGAGGGGGCCCTGGGCACAATTTCAAGTTATGGCACAACTTCAAGGTACGAAGCAGCACACACAAAGAGCAGCAGCGCACATAGACAGCAAGTGAGCAGTCGACGCGAACACGTATTTACGTCTGTCTCCGTGGACATCACACTATGGGCAGCAGGAAAGTCGGTCGTCACACTTTCGCGCCGCCCCCTTTGCTCGTGCGAGAACACAAAGCTGGGTACGGCAGCATGTGCCTTCAGTACCCACGCCACTATGCATATGGGCCCTGAAAGGCACAACGCATCACCGCCACTGACAACAATTACGCTCATGTGCCTACTCATGCGTGGCGAGTGGTGCCGCTCAGTCGCTGCCCCAGTGCTCAGCAGGCTGACCAGGGGGGCCCTCACAATGTATTTTGAAGCACTTCACAGAGTACAACATATCGCATGTAAGCGTTGACGTGAGAGGCAGATCTAGACAGATGGCTGGGTGCGAACGGGGCGCCATACCCCTGACGCGCAACTAAAATGCGTTAGGATCACCCCCCAACACCCTTGCACAGTTCGGATCTCCTCCTAACTCTAGAAGTGTGGCTGTTCCTAGCCTCCCGCAGCCCTAAAGGACTTGCCCTCGCAGTGATTCCAAAGGACGCACTTGAGCGCTGACACAAGTGGCAATTTCTTGAACTGGCAACAGGGTGTGAATGGCGTGGTGTTGCCCCCTGGTGCGTGATCAGAATGAACTACGGGCTGATTTCCGTTTTTACACCCTCACCCTGGAAGCGGGGGTGACCCTCGTCATAGCCCTACCTGGGCACTCACCCTAGAAGTGGATCCCAGCGACTCGTCTCCCGTGGGTTCCCCTGGCCCTAGCCCTACCAAGGTGCTTGCTTACTTTACTTACTTTCGTACTTACCCTAGCGGTGGGTCCAAGCGACTTCTCTCCCGTGAATTGCCCCTAGCCCTAGGCCTACTTATGTACTCATGTAGTTACTTACCCTACTTACTTGCGTACTTACCCTAGCGGTGGATCCCAGCGACTCCTCTCCTGTCAGCACCAGGGCGTGCATGCGCTGCTCCCACCTGTATTAGGGTCAGTGTTAGGGTTACGGTTAGGGTTAGCCTAAGGGCGTGCATGCGCTGCTCCCCCCTGCCAACGCAGGGTCACCAGAGAGGCGAAACTGAAGTTCGTATAGAGTCGCACGCATGGGCCCTGCCGCTATAACCCCAAACCCTTACCCTACTGGAGTACGTACGGCAGATAAACACACGGGCACAGGTCTGAAGTTCTGATCTAGGCCTAGACTCTGGTGGGCCAAAGCACTTTCCTGCCTGTCAACACAGGATCACTGTAGGGACAAGAGTGAAATGAAGTCCCAGTGCCGCGAAAGAGTGGGGGACATGCCGCTCATTACTGCAGCGATCTAGACACGACCAGGTCAGAGCTTGGCAGGTGGAAACGTGGTTGCAGGTTGAACATTCTAATGTCGGCCAAAACTCTGGGCCTTTGCGCTAGCCCGGCAGCAAGTGATACCCTGCTGCAGCCGCGTGGCTAGTCTGGCCAATCTGGTGTCGGAGCGTCGTCGCGCTGGGAGCGCGTGGCGCTCCGAGCACATGCATCAGCGGCTCAACAGCAGCGGCTGCTGCGCTGCGAAGCGATGCGCACGCATATCGACAGCGGCAATGCACGGACAGTGACGCTGAAAGGCGACCTCCATGCGTACGCCCCAGTCTACAGTGATTGAACTTCAACTTGCACAACCAGCGCCAGCGTGCAAAGCCTCTGTGGCTTTAATCGCCGAGCCTCAGTGGCACGTGCCTTGGTGTGACCATGCGTAATTCGCCACGATAGTGTGCAAAGCTTGCTGTTTGGCTCACAAGATGCTGCGCACTTCGCGGCTGCCCCCCTGCGCTCGCAGTTGCAACTTCAACTAGCACCACCCAGCGCAGCGCTTGAACCGACGACATGCCTCACCCACTACAAGCACCGCAACGACTGCAGCGCACAGAACAAGGGTTGAGAAGTGCTTGCTTGCCTGTAAGGGGTCACGCTGAGGTCTTCACCGGGCATGAAGGCGACCGACAGTGGCGGGGCCCCTGGCACCCGGTCGGCGCTGTCTCTGAACAGCTTCTCGTTCCTCAGTTCGGCGGGGACTTCGGGGGGGGCGCCCTCCTGCAGCGGCGGCGCAGGAATAGGACAACGACATCAATGGATGCGCCCTGAAGCAAGTATATGTGCCTGTCGGCAGCGAGAAACCTCATACTCTTAAACTGTAACCAGGTACCGACAGCAGTATATCAAGCGATGATGACAACAGCTAGGAGGAGTGCGTTCAGGTACGGTGCCTTGAGGCATGTTGTAGTGCGCTCACTGCTCAGCAGGGGAGACAGCGTCGTGCACATCTGCACTAGTGATGACGAGCCAAGCGCTTGGGGTTAAGGTTAGGGTTAGGTTAACCCTACGTCTATGCAAGGGTCGGCATTGTGCCCCCCTTCCCCTCGTCTCCCTTTTGAGTTGGAGACGCAGAGCGAAACGGTCGAGAATTCAGCAATTGCGGTGCGACATATTGCTCAGCGGGCGACACTGCGCCATGCGCATTCACGCGATCGTGATGACAACAGCTGGGCGCTGCCACCTGCAATGCTGACACTGGACAAAGGTCGTGGGGACAGGTAGAGCAGGTGCTCATGATGTGCGCACTTCAACTGTAGAACTCGAAACCTCAAGCGCGATGCACCTTCAGCGCGGCGGGCGTGTTGTGGGTGATGAGTCATATAAGGGTGCCGACGTCCACCTGCATCAGACATGACTGAACTTCCAACATGAACTAGTAACTCATGGGTGACGCACCTTCAGCACGGCGGGCGTGTTATGCGGGATGAGTCATATGAGGGCACACTGACTGCATCAAATCGGAACTTCAAATGTGAACTCAAGACATCAAGTGTGACGCACCTGTAGCGCGGCGGGCGTGTTGTGTGTGATGAGTATGAGGGCCCCCACGTCCACCTGCCACGGCAGCCGGCCGCGGCCCCAGTTGTCTACGCCGGAGAGCATCCTGCAGGAATGACGCGACGCAGAATGCACTTTTGTAAGTGTCGGGTAATTGTCGCGCACAGCGGGTGCAGATGTGATGCTGCATGGTCTCGTAGCGGAAATTGCTGAAGGCACGGCACGCTCCATGAGACGCATGTGCACACAGCGTGGCATCGTCGCTGTAACTGTCGGGTAACTGACGCCAGCTGAGCGTGCCGGTCTCATGTGATGCTTCACAGTATCGCGCCGGAGACCACTGTAGGCAGCGCACGGCACTGTCGGAGCGCTGACATCTACGCAGCCTATATGCCTCAAGTGCACAAACGCCGTTGTGGCGTCGTCATGTGACTGCAACAGTCCGTGCACGTATGGGCTGTCAGGCGATTACCGCGCAGAGGGTGCCGATGTGGTGCTATACGGTATCGCACCGGAGACTTGGCGGTGCGCCAACGGTGCGCTGGCCCGTGCGCGACCGCTGACTCACCGGTGCCTGTTCATGAGGTAGAAGCCGGAGCGCAGGGCGGGACCGAGTTGAGCGCTGCTGCCACCGCTGCCCTGAGCGCTGCCATCTTCAACTTCATCCTGCGGCGAGAGCAGCGGCAGCGGCAGCGCAGGCGGTTGAACACGTTGAGCTGGTGCTGCTGTCACGTGAAGAAGCTGCTGCGCACCGGGCCTGAGCCGAGCATGGCCGCGCTTGAGCGCTGCTGCTGCGCAGCGCTGGCAGAAATAGACGTAGTTGAAAGGTAGTGCTGAGCTTGCGTTCGACCACGAGATTGACGCTCGAAGCACGAGCAGAGCTTGAGCGCTGCTGCTGCTGCTGTTGTGAGCATTGCTGCTCCTGCAGCAGAATACATTACCAGACTTCATGGCTGCTGTTCTGTGCGCAAACAGCCTGCGTGACAGTTGGGCTGCTGTGCTGAGCACAGGTGCCGCACGCATCGAGCGACGAGCGCTGCTGCCCCTACACCGCGGCAGCAGTGCTCAGGCGACGAGCCCCTCCAATTGAGCGCACGGCACTCCTGAACTCTATATATGGATACTTCAGAGATGCAGTTGAAGTTGATAACCCGCACGGCGCTGCTCAACCTGGGCGACCACGCAGGCCTGACCTTGGGCATTGGCAGATGTCTAACGTCAGAGGTGCAGTTGAAGTTGATGCATCTGTTGAAGTTGATACATCTCACATGATCTCGCGCTGCCCCTACATCGTAAACGCACTGAGCAATGTGGGCTGTGGAGTATGGTAGTTGCCCTCATGCGCACCATTCCCCTACGACATCGGTAGTGACTGGATTTGTATGCGACACAGCGTGCTCAGTGCTCAGGCTCAGTGCTCAGGCTTGACCCTACTGTGCCCCAACCTGACCAATCAATCGCCTCAGGGGCATCCGACCTGCGGGTGAAACACGACTGACTGACTGACTGAGATCTGGGCCTGCAATGGCACGTCACCTCCTGTTCCTACAGCCCCGGATTGACCACTTGATTAGCCTTTGACATCCGCAGCGCATTGAGCTAGACATTAATCCACACTTCAAGGCATGCTACTGAATGCGCCCTAAACTCCCAATCCAATCGCCTGCGGCATCCTATGCAACCAGACAAAGAGCATTCCGAGCCTGACCCTGGGGGCGGTTCGTACACTTTAACCCCTTCCCGTAGCAGATCGGGCGTTTGTTCACCTTTGGCATGCGCAGCAATTTGAGCTGCGCCTCAACGTGCACTTCAAGGCATGAGCCTCACCACCCCCTTCACTTCTTCACTTACTAGTTTGAGAGCGCTCAAGTGTTCACTTTCTTGCTGACCTTTGGCATGCACAGCGATTTGCCTCATAGCGCACTTCAAGGATGAGCCTCACCACGCCCATCACCCCTTCACTACAAGCTTAATACCAGCTTGAAAGCATGATTGCTGACCTTAAGCAGCGCAGCATATCTCCCTTGTCTAGCTTGAGTTCACCTTTGGCATGCGCAGCATGCACTTCACCCCTTCAGTGACGTACTGGGTTGGGAGCCTTGTGTTCACCTTTGGCATGCGCAGCAATTTGAGCTGCACCTCAAAGTGCACTTCACCCTTGCAGTGACTTACTGCTCAAGAGCACTTTCCCGCTGACCTTAGGCATGCGCAGCGATTTGAGCCTTATGTATTAAATTGAGAGCACGTTATTGCTGACCTGTGGCATGCACAGCGATTTGACTGAATTTACTAGCTTGATAGTACTTTTACTTAATTGCTGACCTTTGGCATGCGCAGCGATTTGAGCTGCGCCTCAAAGTGCGCGGGGCCATCCCCCCAGCGGCACAGCACCGCCTCCGGCCCCCCCGCCGTGGTCATCAGCAGGAACTGGTCGCCCTTGTTCCACCTGCAGCCCTGCGGGATGATACCATTACAGCGTTCACAGATGTTGTCGTCAGCCTGTTGCAGTGATACGTTTTGGACTGACAGCTAACCCTGACCCTAACCCTAACCCTAACCCTAACCCTAAAATAGCGCCACCACCGTACCAGAGGCGGACAACCAAGCACCCAAGCAGACACAACTCACGAGAGCATGTGTTGCCAGCAGAATAAGTGAATTTGGAGCACGGTGAGAACCCTGTCTAAGGTTGCACGTCAGTGCTCACCAAGGACCCAACCTCAGCATGTGCTGAGCTCTGCTCTGTCACATACGCTGCATCGCACAGCGTAGTCAGCCTGTCGCAGTGCTCAACAGGAGTCAGCCCGGTCTCGCGATTGGAGCTGCAAGAGAAAGCACGTTCCACTTGGCCGCACCATTACGACGCTTCAATGATGTTGATAGTCCTCGTGTGCCACGACATTTCAGAGCAGCATTGTGCCCTTTGGGAGGCTTGTGTTGTCGAACTCCATGTGCGTACAATGCGTTGCTGCGCTGACATATGAGCTACCGGGATGCTATCGCCTTGCATGACGCCGCTGACAGCAGAGCGCTGGTGTTTGGTAGGAAGAACTGTCTCATGAGACCATCAAATGGTGCAGACGATATGCACCATGTGCAACATGAACATTTTGGTACCAACTTCAATCAGCAAACAAATGAAAGCCCTGGCAGGACTACTGCCTTGTCAATGCACATCACACGCTGTTTGCCGCCTTGTTGTGAGCTGCAACCAAATTCTTCAGCGTATCAAGCTCGGATCAAAGTCAGCACTTAACATGTGCCGAACATAATATATTCCCCTCGCACTGCTGCGCCTGCATTCGTACGACACGGCACAGCGGCCACCAACACCGCCCCTGCCACATGCCACGCTCCTGGCAGCTACATCAGTAGCCAATGCTGTCTTATATTGACGATGATACACTCACCTTGGCAAGCGAGTCCACAGCTATCTTCGCCAGGTCCAACAAGCAGAAGTCCGGTGGCTTCTCGTTCTTCCTTTTCTCACTGTTGTGAGACAGGTGCTGGGGTTTGGCCAGCGGCGCCGCTGCCGCCATGGGCGGGCTGACATCTATCAGGAACAGCAGCATCATGGTGCAACGCTGGAAGTTGACTTCCACGCCTAAACTTCCAGCAACTTCAAGTACTTGAGTTTAAATCAAGAAAGAAAGGCTGGGACAGCCTTGCAGGCGGCGGGGGAAGGCATGGGAGAGAAGGGCTCGTCATACGATCTGTTTGGAGTGCCTCATCAAGATAGCGGCGATGAGGCGATGGATGATGGCTCGACTGACAAAGTCAGGTCAGCGGCGGAAGCGCTGCAACTAAAGTACGGATTGGGCAGGGATACCGCAGAGGAGAAAGGTGAGGCTCCGAAGGCTGCATCAGCTCGTGCCGCCGCTTTGAGAAAATCTGCCGGGGGCGGCGGTGCCGACTCAATTCTGCAGCTGGCGGAGGAGTCGCACGCAGCAGCCGAAGCAGCACTAGCAGCAGCAGCCGCAGCAGCAGCGGCGGAGGCAGCCGACGCAGATGCTAACGGCGAGGACAATGGCGCCCAACGAAAAGGGGCGCGGAAGAAGAAGGCAAGACTGAGGCCGAACGCCAGAGCGAAGCTCAAGCGCGCTAAACAGGCCGCCGCTGCCGCTGCCGCCGCTGCCGAACGCGGCGACAATAGCGAAGACGATGACGGTGAGGAGGAAGAGTCAGAAGCCAGCGGCCCACCACCAAGGACTGCACCACCTGCTGCTGGCAAGCGCAGGAAGAAGCAGAAGCTGGACGGCGCTGCTTCGGACCAGTCATCGCGCAGCAACAGCAAGTCTCCCGTGCCGATGGCCTCACTGGAGGCAGCGGCAGCGGAGGCTGCTGCCGCTGCCGCCGCAGCCGCCGCGGCAGCCGCTGCTGGGATGGAAGGTATGTACGGCGCACACGCGCACCTGTAACTGCACACAACTTTGTCGCGTTTTATCCAGTGTCTAGTCCATGACTAGTGGCTACGCAATACGTCGCCGCCCGCACCAACAACCGTATTGCCTCTCGAGCAGTCGCATCTCTCTAACACAAACACACCAGACGCTCACTATCGTCTTGCGCGTGGATGTGTGCACCACGTTCAGTACGAACTCACAGCAACACACCACACCGGCAGCGTACGCGCACACAGACTTGTGCGAGCTGTGCCGCGTTTCAGTACCCGTCGCGACAACCTGAGTTGAGGTCGCGGTCGTCGAACGTGCCGGCAGGGCCCATGTAGCATTCAGCATGACAATGACTGCTGTCTTACCACTACGCCGGCCACAGCGTCAGCTGCCACTTCCCACCTTGCTTTTTTTCACACTGAATGTTGTGACTACATTTATGCAGGCTAGTTGGTGTGCATATAGGGCACTCATGTTCCTTCTCTGTTGAACGCTAGACGAGGCAACACTGCATAAGCACAAGCGCAGTGACTGCTGACATGTCTGCGAATGTGCGAGCCTGTTTCACTCCCCCCAGCTTCGACGTGTTGCAGTCGGGGTCTCGCAGGGGCGCGTACTACTGCCAGCGCACGTCCAACTGCATGACATCACATGGCACTCATGCGCACTCATCTGTCGCCGCAGTGGTAGCGCCGGCGCTCACTGGTCAACGCGGTGCATCGTTTCCATCTGCATTTGCGCAGTCACCACACTATCAGATTCGGCGGTCACTGGTCCTCGCCCGTGAGTCATGAGTTGCATGCACCATGGAAGCCTACGAAGACTCGAGCTAAGAGACCGCATCTGACTCAAAGTCTTGTATCGATGTGGTGCGTTGTTTCCGTCTGCTCTCGCACACGGCGCAGTAGCGGAAGGCGGCGGCGGCGGCGCGGCGAAGAAGCCAGCGCTCAGCAAGCGCGCGCAGGTGAGACGCTGAGCATCACCATCACAAGCGCCAGTGGCGCCACGCACCGGTCACAGTTGCTGTCCTCGAGGCCAGGGCGAAGTGTGAAACAACAAGAGTGTCTCAATGTGATGACCCTTATCTCCGTCCACGAGTAAAAGTAAGTGCCCGCTGCCTTCACCTCCTCGGAAGTCACTGGTCTTTAGTGCGCCTTGTCCCACCTGGCCTGACGAGTCTATTGGCTGAGCACCCTGGGGAGCAGGCAGTGCTGCAGCCACTAGGGCGCGAGATGTCAGCACAAATGGTGATGGCATCACTCACAGGCGGCATGAACTTAAACATTGAACTTTCACAGCACCTCAAAGACGGCACCAATCGGATCAGACGGCATAGGGTTAGGGTCAGGGTTAGACAGGTTTTGTTCAGAGCACCCTGGCACCCTCCTTTCAGCCACAAGATCGCATGTGTGGACCGTCCACATTCTGCGTGGCGTGGACACAACGGCACGGCGACAGCATGTGCGACTGCCGCCTCCCGAACCCAGACGTAACCCTGACGAGCTCTTGTGTACGATTAGGGTTAGCGCTTTGGTTAGGGTCGGGGTTGGCATTATCATTAGGGTCAGGGTTAGCATTGCGGTTAGCATCAGCACCCCGCTCCCCACTGACTTCCCCCCCACCCCCCACCCCCCTCTTCGCCAACAACAGCAGAGGCAGAACCCTGCACCTCGCTGACCGCCCCCCCCCGCCCCCCATCTCTGCCAAAAACACAACAGCAGCGGGAGCGGCGCAACATCGCATTTAGCATTCTCAGCAACGCAGTGAGCGGCAGAATCCTGCACCCCACTGGCCGCTGCCCCCGCCCCCCCCCTCCTTCTCTCTCAACAACAGCAGAGAGAGCGGCGCCGCAGAGCGGAGGCGGCGGCGGCGGCCAAGGCGCGCGCCGCCAGCGACAACGGCGGCGGTGGCAGCACGGAACGAGACAGCGACGGCTCGCATTTCTACAACTAGGGTTAGGGTTATCATTGCAAACAGGCTCATGCACCACCCTGACCGCTGCTGCCCCCCCCCCCCCGTCTTCGCCAACGGCAACAGCAGCGGGAGCGGCGCCGTATCGCGGAGGCGGCAGCCGCCGCCAAGGCGCTCGCCGCCAGCGACAACGGCGGCGGCGGCAGCACGGAGCGAGACAGCGACGGCGACATTGGCATGGATGCGGATGTGGAGATGGAGGATGAGGGCATCAGCGTGGCGGCGGCGGCAACGGCGGCGTTGGCGGTGGCGGGGGGCGGTGAGGGGATGGAGGAGGGGGGGGAGGGGGAGGGGGGGGATGGGGGGGAGGGGGGTGAGGGGGTGCAGTATGCGGTGGCGCGGCAGGTGGGGCGCGACACTGCGCCGGAGATACTGGTGAGTGAGCCAGCGGCGCTCAGCACTGGTTCAACTTTAACTTCAATGTGAAAGTGTCAGAAACGAGAACTAGCGATGTTGGTGGGGGAGCACCAGCCCCCGGCGTTGATATGTTGCGCAGTGATGAGTGTAGAGGGAAGGGGCAGGTATACTGATGATGAGTGAGCAGCAGCGCTCAGCACTGGTTGTTCAACTTCAACGTGAAAATGTGCGTCAGAAGCGAGAGTCAGAGATGTTGGTGAGGGAGCACCAGCGCCCGGCATTGATATGTTGTGCAATGAGGGGGAAGGGTCTGGGATACCGTGAGTGAGCAGCTGCGCTCAGCATTGGTTGGCAGTGGTGTGGTCACGGAATGTGTGCGAGAGGAGGGTGTGGGTTGAAGGGTAGGGTTTAGGGGCGGGGAGCGAGGGGCGATGCTCAGCAACTGATTGGACAGGAATCAGCGGGGGGGCTTCGAAATATGCTGTGGTCAGCAGACACGGCGGCGGAGACATTAGTACCTAGAGTATATGTAGGGGCGCAGGCAACAGCAGCGGCAGCGCTGCGTCAAGGAGTCGGGTGGGGTGGGGGAGGGGCGGTCTGGGCTGGTGCAGTATCTAGGGTAAGGGTTTAGAGTTAGGGGCAGAATTAGTTTAGTGAGGAGCGGCAGCGCTGTCTGAAGCGGTCGGGGCGGGTGCTGGGGGGTGCGGTATCGCAGTTTTGTGATGAGTCAGGCGCGGCGCTGCCCGGATGCAATGTGTGAGTGAGCAACGCTCAGAAAGGGCAGAGCAGGGACCGGCGTTTCTGTGTTTGTGCGGTATTGCGATTTGTGGCCAGCAAGTCGCCAGCCTCCGTGTGCAGCTGCGGCAGTGCCCGGTTTGCTGGAGCAGCGATTCTGGGTCAGAGTCAAAGTTGAAGTGGGCACAACCAGTCACTTCAACAAGTATGTCACTGCTTGAAGTAAAAGATCAGCTGGGGCAGGACGAGGCCCATGCTGGAGGCGGGATGATTGTGAGCAAGCAGCGCTCAGCAAGCAGCGCTAAAGTACGCAACGCTCTGCGAGCCGCAGCGCTGTATTCAAATGCTGTCAACGCAGTCACGCTTCTTCTGGTTGTCGCTGTGCGCTGTGCGGGCGTCATGAAAGCACCAAGAACAAGTACGTCGCTCCTTGAAGTAGAAGATAGGAGGCGCAGTGATTGTGAGCAAGCAGCGCTCAGCAAGCAGTGCCGAGCATGCGACGCACCGACAGCTGCAGCGCTGCCTGCAAATGCCGCCAGCGCGGTTTTTGCCGTTGTTGGTGTGCGCTGTGTGGTCGTCCTGAAGCACCAAGAAGATGCTATAGAGCTAAAATATTACCTGTTGATGTCATAGGCAGGCCCTTGCAAGAAGCAGTGGCCTCCAGCCCCCGGGCCTTCGACGTCGTCACAGCAGTTGAAGTTGAGCATTGGGGTTGCACAACTTGATCATTTTCGTCTCCCGGTGTTGCTGTCGCTCACTGCGTTGCAACCTGCCTACTGGGCGCTACCGTCCTTGAATGATTGTTTGCGCAATCATCAGCGCTCCAGCTTGTAACCTCCCGGCACTGTTGTCGCGCACTGCTTTGGAATCTCCCCAGCGGTGGCGCAGGCCTCGATTACGCAACACGCCGCTTTCATCACCTTAACTCCTGAACCCTCTAGTATTGCTGTCACTCGCTGCGTCGGATGTTCCGGGTGGTGAAGTTGAAGTTGAACATTGCAATGGTGAAGTTGAACTTTGCACCATCCTGAACTTCAGTATCTTTCAAGCCACAACCTGGCGTCGTTGTCAATCATTCCGTTGGAACCTCTGTTCCGGTGACGCAGGCCGTGGCAAAGCAGCGACTATCGGGGTGGGCGCTCAAGCAGCTTCCATTACGTCTCCAACTCACAACCTCCCAGCATTGTTTCACTCACTGCTTGTGAACCTCCCGTTTGGTGGTGCAGGCCTTCGCGAAAAAGCGACAGAAATTGAAGTTGAACACTGCACTTCTAAAACTTTATGTTTGTTTCCAAAAGTTATGACCTGGCGTCGGCGTCACTCACTGCATTGAAACCTCCCTTCCGGTGGCGCAGGCCGTGGCGAAGAAGCGATTGTCGGGGTGGGCACTCAAGCACAACCTTCATTACCCCTCCAACTTATAACCTCCTGACCACATTTCACTTACTGCGTTGGAACCTCCCGTTTTGTGGTGCAGGCCCTGGCGAAGAAGCGACTATCGGGGTGGGCGCTCAAGTTCACCAAGCCGAGGATGGTGGTGCCGGACCTACCGCCTGAGCAGCCGCCCATGAGAGACGATTATCTGGAGCTCTTTGGCAGGCACGTGACTAGGGTTAGGGTTCATGTGTGTCAGCATGTTGCATGCATGCTGCTCAAGCAGCAGCGGCAACGACAACAGCTATCGCCTGGTAGGTGTCGAGCACACAGCAACATTTTGGTGTCAAGCTTATCACTGCCAACACACAATGGTCACAATAATAGGTAATACGCGGAGCTCTTCGGCTGGTGAGTTCTTACGGTTAAGGGTCAGGGTTAGGTATCACCGTGCCTGAGCAGCTGCCCACGAGAGATGACCATCTGGAACTCTTTGACAGGCAAGTTGCTAAGGGTAAAGTGAGGTAATGTAGGTTAAGAGTTACGGTCCCATTACGGATGGTGACCGCCTGGAGCAGCACGGTCAGGGCATGGGTTGCATAGCTGGGCACGAAGGGTGACTATCTGCAGCTTTTTGGCATGAAAGGCGACTGGAGTACCTGGAGCTTTTTGGCAGACAAGTGGCCAGGGTTAGGGTTCTGTCTAACGTGGAGCTCTTTAGCTGGCGAGTTCTTGCGCTCAGGGTCAGCGTTAAGGGTAGGGTTAGGGTTAGGGTTAGGGTTAGGATCAGGGTTAGGGTTAGGGTTAGATCTGCCAGAGCAGCCGCCTTGATGACTATCTGGACCCTTTTTGGCAGTCAAGTTGCTAGAATTAAAATTAGGATCAGGGTTAGGGTTAGGGCAAAAATCGGAGGCAGCGTCCCAGGAAGGACGATGCCTTCCTGGAGCTCTTTGGCAGGCACGGTCACGGTAAAAGTTACGTAGCTGCGCGAGAAGGGTGACTATCTGCAGCTTTTTGGCAGACACTGTTTCTGGGCAAGGGCTAGGTTAAGGGTTAGCGTTAGGCTCCCGTGATAGGAAGAATGTGTTTTTTGCGGACTTGAAGTTTGCCAATGAAGCCTGTTGTTGAAGAAGTGTTGATCGTAATGATGAGCAGCTGCACTGCCGATACCTTGGGGAGGTGAATTGTTGAAGTATCCGTTCAAGCACACAACACTCGTCGTTCTCATTCACCAGCAATACGACATTTCTCCTTAAGGAGCAATACGACAGTGCCTGTCCTTGCAGCGTGCTTGAACGGCAGGAGCAGACGCCTCTTCAGCAGGATGTGAAATCTGATCACCCAGAAATCCTGGTGACGTTAAGTTCACCTAGCCTAACCGCAAGTAGGTATGCGCCTCTTCACTTCAACCCATACCAGCTGCCAGGAGCTTCAGCGTGAAGCTGGCTGTCCCCATCCACAGGGCTGGCTATCCTGATCGTGCGCAATGTTGCCTCCATACATTGCAGCCGGCATGTACTTTTATTTGGTTTTCGCTCAGGGCGCAAACAAGCCCAGATGGTGGATGTCCAAGGACTTGCAACCAGCATCTACATGTGTCTTTGTGAGCTGCTTGAAAGTGTCTCAATGCGCATTGCCAATCACTTCATGTACTTGCAAGGACACCTGTTGCCTTGTGCCCCGGAGCGCTGCAGCTGCTGGCAGAAGCGTCGATGATAGCGAAGTTGAGGTTGACACTCCTCCATTCTCTCCCGGGCGCTTCATTCCCTTACTGCAGGAGTTTCAGCGAGACGTTTGGCGCCAAGCCTGCGGAGCGGCTGGAGGGGGAGGATGGGAAGGGGGAGCGGGAAGGCGGGGGCAGCTCAGATGAGGGGGGAGACCTGGACTTGGACTTTGATACGCCGAGTCATTCCAAGAGGTATGTATGCTTCACTCTTGATGTCATGCTTGATTCAGTTGGTACAGTATGTGCGGATGGTGTTAAGGGGGAGACCTGGACTTGGACTTCGATACGCCGAGTTGTTCCAAGAGGCATGTACGCTCGATTACTCTTGATCTCTTGATGTTATGCTTGATACAGTTAGTATATACAAATGGTGTTAGGGGAGAGATCTGGGCTTTGGTCTCTGATAAGGCGAGTCGTGCCACGAGGTACAGTACACGTCGAGGCTGGGGGTGCATCTGGCCCGCTGAAAGCACCCGAGTCACCTGTGTGCATCACGCCTGTGGTGTGTTGAGCCACTGATGCTGACACAACGGGGAGAGAGACTTGGACCTGGACTTTTTACTATGGAGACTTGCACTTGGACTTCGATAAGCTAAGTCGTTCCAAGCGGCATGTACGCCCGATTTACTCTTGATGTCATGCTGGATACAGCTGGTATGCGCGGGTGGCGTTAGGGGAAGACCTGGGTTTGGAGCCTGTAAACTGAGTCGTTGCAAGAGATACGCGCAGAGGCAGGTGTCGCTGCTGGCCTGCTGAAAGCACCTGAGTGCATCACGCTGGTGGTGTGTTGAGCCGCTGATGCTGACACAAAAGGGCTAGGGTTAGGGTTAGCTTGGTTCTGCCCTCTGCTTGGTGCTGCTTGCATGACACTAGGGCAGACGCTCACCGCCATGCATGCGTTCTCCCCCTGCAGCACGTCTCAGCAGCTTTTGAACACCCCGTCCTACCCACTGACCTGGTCCTACGCTATCACTAACCCTAATCCCAACCCTGTTGTGTCAATCCTGATTGACAGCTCGAGCTGCTCGTCAACAACTTGGGTTGCACCCCGGTGCTGCTGCTGGCAACGCGGCTGGTGCCGCTTCCTGCGCGCACGCATGCCCCTGCTGCAGCGCGTCTCAGCATCCGATATCATACCTACCTACCCTTGCGCTGCTGGCAACGTTCCTGATGCTGGTTTCTCATCACCAGCTCAAAATCTATCCCTCTGCGTGCTGCTGGCACCATGGCTCATTCTGCTTCCCGTGTGCAAACGCATGCCGACCCCCCTCCTGCAGTGCGTCGCGCCAGCTTTTCATTACAGTACCCACTGACCAGGTCCTAGCCCTATCCTATACCCAACCCTAATCCCACTATAATAAATATCAACCCAGATTGACAGCTTGAGAGCTCGTCAACAACTTCAAATCTATCCCACTGCTGCTGCTGGCTCATTCTGCTTCCTCTGTGCGAACGCACGCCGCCCCCCCCCCATGCAGCGCATCGCAGCAGCCGAGGGGCCGCGACGACGAAAGGGACCCTGTCACTAGCTTGACATGTATTTTAACTGCTGCTGCTGGCAACGTGGCTGATGCTGCTTCCTCTGTGCGAACGCACGCCGCCCCCCGTTCTTCAGCGGGTCGCGGCAGCCGAGGGTGCGCGACGACGAAAAGGGACCCTGTCACTAGCTTGACATGTATTTTAACTGCTGCTGCTGGCACCGCGGCTGATGCTGCTTCCTCTGTGCACACATCCCCCCCCCCCCCCCCCCCCGTGCAGTGCATCGCGGTAGCTTTTCGAACGGCACCCACTGACCAGGTCCTAATCCTGACCGTAGCCCCAACTTCATTGATCAGCCCTCATTGACAGCTCGAGCGCTTGTCAACAATCGTAGCACCTCGGTGTCGGCAGTGTGGCTGATGCTGCTTCCCCTGCGCACACATGCCCCCCCCCTCGTGCAGCGCGCCGCGGCAGCCGAGGGGGCGCGACGACGAGAGGGGGCGCACCGTCGTCGCCAGCAACCTCCCCTACACCATGTGCGAGGTCAAGTACATGCGACAGATCTTTGAGGCCGTGGACGACCGTGAGGGCGAGGAGAGCAGCGTGAGTCATCAAAATATTACTGATGAATATGGTTGCACAGCACCTGTCAGAATTGAAGTTGAAGTTAGCAGAACTCCCGCGCGCACAACGTGCGAGGTCAAGAACATGCGCCAGATCTTTGAGGCCGTGGACGACCGCGAGGGCGAGGAGAGCAGCGTGAGTAATCAGCGTTCAAGTTGGCATAATTAGGGTTAGGGCGAGGGTTACAGATACCGGTCAGGTCATGTTTGCTGCTGTAAAATGCAAAGATTCGGAAAGTTGCGACAGATGTTCGAGGCCGTGACAAATCGCAAGGGCGAGGAGAGCAACGTGAGTCTTTGAACCCATCAGGATTCAAGTTGAAGGGTTTTAGGGCCAGGGTTCGGCGTTACGATGCGGTCTCCCATGCGCGGCCAAGTACCCGCGCCAGATGTTTGAGGCCGTGAAC
This sequence comes from Tribonema minus, assembly GCA_017506865.1. Lineage (NCBI taxonomy): Eukaryota > Xanthophyceae > Tribonematales > Tribonemataceae > Tribonema > Tribonema minus. The sequence goes on from JAFCMP010000379.1 coordinate 379,481, forward strand.
GACGGCGAGGGCCAGGAGAGCAGCGTGACTCTTTGTTGTCGAACATTGTACAGCGCCTCTCAGGGTTGAAGTTGAAGGTGGCAGAAGCAGGGGTGGGATTGGGGTCACCGGTCAGATCTTTGCCGCTGTCAAGCACGTGAATATTCGGAAAGTCTGCACCAGATGTTTGAGGCGGTGAACCACTGCGAGGGCGCGGAGAGCAGCGTGAGTCATTGCATTCCCAATCATCTACTCAGGGGCTAGCATCAGGGTTAAGTAGATTCATGTTTGACGTTAATGATATGAGGGGCACTCTGAGGGATAGAGTTAGGGCTTGCGGTCCTTCCACATGCACAATGCGCAAGGTCAATTATCTGTGCCAGACCCTGGTGGCCGTGGATGACCGCAAGCGGGAGAAGAGCAGAAGGAGCGATTGCGCTTCCAAACATTGAAGTTAGGGCTACCATCAGGGCTAGGGTTCCGTTAGGTGTGGGTTTGACGCTCGGGTGAGGGAGCCATCGGTGCTGGGCGGAAGCTTAAAACTCTAGCCCTCAGCAGTGTTTGCTGCCAAACACGTGAAGCGCTTGCCATTTGCCGAAGTCCACAACCTCACAAGGTGGTCCCTTGGGTCACAACTGCTGACACATGGCCCTCGCATCTCAGCTTCGAACTCACCTGTGTATCTTCACTTGACTGCGCAGGTGAAGGACGTGATCACCCACCGGCAGAAGCTTGAACCCTAGCCCTAGGCGCTGCCCGCCGTCAGCCACGCAAACCACAATTGGGTGCATTGAAGTTTGTGCTTGAAGTTCTAATTTTACTCTTATGCCCCTGGGGGCCATGACTGTACAATGTGCTGACATAAGGTCCACCTGTTCTGCCCGTGGATGTAACAGGTGAAGGACGTGATCATCCACAGGCACAACATCGGCAACAGAGCCAGCGGCTTTGTCACCGTTGTGTTCACGACGGCGGAAGCAGCGCACGCCGCCGTCAAGCTCAACGGCATGGATGTAAGTGCTCCCCGACGTTCAACAATTTTCCTGTCGCGTCCTGCACATGTGAAGTAGCTGCATGATGACTGGAGTTGAAGTTTGCACGTGTACACAGCGCTCAACATGCATCAATCACGCTGATCGACACGCTTCGTCATGCTGCCACTGGCTGACTGTAACTTCACAGCCCCCCCCCGTCCCCCTCCCCCCGCCGCCCGATGCATGCCCCCCCCCCCCCCCCCCCCCCCCGCTCGCGCCTCCAAATGATCGCTGAAACGGCTCGTGTCCCGCTGCAATCCTCAGGTGGGAGGTCGCGCCATGTACACCAAGCTGGTGGCGCCCGCCGCGCGCCCGTTCCGCCCGCCTTCGCGCTACTTCCTGGAGCCGGACGGGAAGGTGAGATGGCAGTGCTCAGACAAAAACACAACACCCAGAAGCACAGTTCAAGCTGAAGTAACGCTCACTTGTGGACGACTCTTAACTTGTTGAAATCGTTGTCGGCAGCCGCGTCATCGCCGTAACCGTCAGGTGCCTGCAGCATCTCGGCGGCCGTGTCAGGATTACAGAGTCTTAGGTTTTAGGGTTAGGATTAGGGTAGAGGTTAGGGTTAGGTTTAGGGTTAGTGTTCGCGGGCCGCGCTTAAGGCCGCGTTGGCAGCCTTCAGGTCGGCCGCACCTGTGCTGAAGGAAGTGGTGATGACTGTAAGGGTGGTGACTCCTTCTCCCGCGCTGCGCTCTCAATGCGCACAAGTAAGCACCACGAGCTTTGCAATCATTCACATACACGGTTACCGCTGGAAGGCACTTGCAGCTAACCACGCCTTGTCACCTCTGTAGAGCTCTACGATCTTTTGGATTTGTTTTTCATACACTCTACACGCAAACGGTTGCTGGGCGCTGCTGCCAAGGCGTGGGTGAGTTCAGGTAGTCTGCAGCTGAGCGTTGTAATGTTGGGTGGCAGCGCTCGACGCTTCGGCCGCCGTCGCGGTATTTCAACCCTAACGTTTCTGGAGTCGGATGGGAAGGAGACAGCAGCGCTCAGCCCATGGTGACTCGCTTCGCTGCACCGCGCTCTCGACAGTGCGCTGACGCTTTGAAAAACATTTAATTGTACACAATTGTACACACTGTACAGGCAAACAGCTGCCGGGCGTTGCTGCCAGGGTGTCAGCCAATGGTGAAACCTCCTGCACCTCGCTCTTGACAGTGCGCTACCGCTTTTTTTTTCATTCATTTGCACAGACTGTACAGGAAAGTGCTGCTGGGTGCTGGTGCTGTGGTGTGTCCGCCAATGATGACCAAGGTTTACTTATACATACTTTACAGGCAAAACTGCCAAAGTGTGGGTACATAGCATGGACACGCTCAGGCGGACTGCCGCTGAGCGTTGTGATGTTGAATGGCAGCGCTCAACCCCCCCTCTGAGTAATGCTGCAACTTCAAGTATTGCAGCACTGCTCAGGGCGTGTGCGGCTGGCCCTCGCAACCGGTGGCGTGGGTGTTGCGGGTGTGCATGGGCCTGGTGGCGGTCGTCACATCACGCACAACAGCAAGAGAGGGTAAGGAAGTCGATACCGATCACGAGGAAGTCGACGCTGAGGGCGAGGAAGTCATGATCATGATGCCGGTGTACGTAGTGCGCGGGGTGTGTGCACTTGTTGTGAAGATGCAGCGCATGCCTGCCGGGTAGCGTGTAGGCAGTCCCGGGTTTGTCCAACGTTCATCTAGCAGTACGGCCACGACACCCCGACACCCCGCGCGTAGACGCTACCGGCCCTACGTGCACCGGCACCTTCATGAAGTCATCATCACCCTCGGCGTCGGCTTCGTCGTCATCAGCATCGACTCCCGCGCCCTCTTGCTGTGCGGGACTTGATGACCGCCACCAGCCCCGCGCACACCCGCAACGCCAACGAGACTGGAGTGCTCGAACATGGCAGCGCTCACTCTTTGGCTGCAGCGCTCAGTCAGTGTCAACTCTCTCTCTGCCGCTGAGCACTGTTGCCAGATTGGAGCGTCGTGGCAGCAGCGCTCGTCGATGGACGAGCACTGCTGCGGGTGAGGTGATGAACTGTCACCAAGGCGGCAGCTCATGTCACCGAAGCGGCAGCTTGCGTCACCGTGTGCCCCGCTGTCACTGCTTGCTGCTTTTAGGGTTCGGTGTGATGTGACAGTAGAGATTGTATTGCCCATCTGTCACAGAGCGCCGATGTACGATGCGTTCAATATGTGATGCGGGAACGCTTGTTGATATTCCGTCTCCTGCCTCGGAGCGGCGACGTGGGTGCTGAGGCTGACCGCTCTACGCGGTCTGCTGCTGCGTATGTACAGCTCGCTGCCCTGTGGAATGAGACGCTAGTGCTGACTGTCGCAACGTCTACTGCACCGAACTGACCGTTGCGTGATCACATGTACTGGGTGGCGTGGCAGCGCTCACCTGCATACAAGAGGCCCTATACATGGATACCCGTCCAACGGCCCTCTCAGCGCTCAACCCGCGCGCTGACTGCAGCGCACATCACCACTGGTATCGGCGCCCAAGGGCAGTGGCAAGCCACGACACTCATAGGGCAGGGGGAAGGGGGCGCAGATCGACGCTGCGCGCCTCGCGCTGGCGGGTCGCTTGCCGACATACATGTACACTGATGACCTTACTGCAAGGCACGACACTCAGATATACCCGTATCAGCTCTAATTCTGTACGACAATTGCTGCAACGCACATCCACGCAGGAATCCGCGCCCAAGGGCAGCAGCAAGGTGTGCATCAAGTGCCGCCAGACGGGCCACTTTGCCAAGGACTGCACGGCGGAGGCGTCCGACATCCTGTGCGGCATATGCGCGGAAAAGGGGCACGACAAGCGCGACTGCCCGCTCGACGCCGTGTGCCGCACGTGCTTCACCTACGGCCACAAGGCGCACTCGTAAGTGCCACTGAAAGCATCTAGTGAAGCGTGCTGTCTGAGGTATTGCGAGGGCGCGGCTCTAAGCATTAGGGTTAGGGTTAGGGCTAGGGTCAGACTTAGGGTTAGGGTTTGGGATGTGCTGCGAAGCGCGACTGCCCGCTCGACGACGTGTGCCGCACGTGCTTCACCTACAGCCACAAGGCGCATCTGTAAGTGCCACTGAAAGCGTCACTTGCAACGCTGTCTGTCTCAAGTATTTCAACGCGGCTCTGAGCGTTAGGGTTAGGGCTAGGGCTAGGGTGAAGGCTAGGGGCAGGGTTAGGGTTAGGGATGTGCTGCGAAGCGCGCAAGCCCGCTCGACGCCGTGTGCCGCTTGTGCTCCACCTACGGCCACAAGGCGCACTCGTAAGTGCCAGTGAAAGCGCCGTTTGCAACGCTGTCTGTCTGAAGTGACAGACAGACAGCGTATTTCGACGCGACTCTTGATTTGTGTCTCTGGAGAATTATGTCTAAATGTCGCCGCGGCGGCGGCGGCGGTGGACTGCATATGTGCTGTGAAGCACGACAACCCGCTCGACGACGTGTGCCGCACTTGCTTCACCTACGGCCACAAGGCGCACGCGTAAGTGCGCTGGCAGCGTCGAGTGAAGCGTACTCTGTCTGAAGTATTGCGGCGCGGCTCGGAGCGTGAGGATTAGGGTCAGGGCTAGGATTAAGTTGAGGGTTAGGGTTAGAGTTAGCTAACTGCAAGTGTCGTGTCTGAGTGTTGTGTCTGAGTGTCGCCACCTGCACAGCGGAAGCAGCGGCAGTGGACTGCATGTGTGCAGGAAGCGCGATTGCCCGCTTAACGGTGTGCGCCGCACGTGCGTCACCTGCGGCCACAAGTCGCACGCGTAAGGGCCATTGAAAGCGTCGAATGAAGCGTACTCTTGTCTATATGATGTATCTTGGCGCGGCTCTGAGTGCATGTATACTGCATGTGGCCAGCAGCCGGCAGCACACGTGACTGCGCAAGTAAAGCGCCTTGATTGTGTTGCTACAGTATGCAACCCTCGGCTCATCAACACGTGCTGGACCTGCGGGAGCCGGCAGCGCGCGTGAGTGCGATGCAATTTCATCATAACTCGTCACGACTTGTAGAGTGGAGGTTAGAAGCGCTCCATGACCTACAGGCACCGGCAGCACGTGCCAGTGCGATGCGATGATATGTTACAGGCTGTGCATGCGCCTAGCGGCGTTTCCACCCCCACAAGCGTCGAGCAGGCAGCCCGCTTCACGTTGCACAGCCTGACAGGCTTGCTGTTGAGGCGAGGCCCTGTTGCGCTGTGAGCGGAACCGCTGCTGTTCATGTTGTCTCGACCATCGTGCCGCCGTTCCAGCAGCTGTCGGTGTCGATACGGTTCACAGCACAACTTGTCATCGGCTTGAATGTGCGTAGAGGATCTGAGGGCTGGGCACGCGACCTCTTAGCTTTAGGATTAGGGTTGGTCAGGGGTTTGTCAAGGCAGGGTGATCTTCAAGGGCATCTGTCCATCTTGCCAGTATGTTCATCTGTCTTCAAATGAGCAGCATCCTGGTCAGGGTTGGGGTTATGGTCAGCCACAATTGTGCGCTCTGTCTGCGTTGTGAGTGCACTACCGGTCAGCATCAGCCACCACGTGGGCCTTCTCATCTTGGGTATTAGGGTTAGGGTCACGGTTAGCCGAACCTACCCCTAACCCTATCTTTTCGCATCATGGTGCGTCGCACTATTGCCCCCCTTCCCCCACTGCAGCTGCAGCCCTAACCCTAACCCCAAACGCTACCACAGCTGGTACAGGGAGCCCTCCGGGCCTCAACACTTCTGCATGACTACCACTACGAGCTTCGATAACCGTATGACACCACCCAGCAGCCTCACGTGCGCTCCAATACACTGCACATCATCGCGCCACATTACGTGGCAATCCCGCTGTCCCCTCCCTCCCGTGCCCCGCCCCACCTCCCCCCCCCCCCCCGGCAGCTGCCGCAACAACGAAAACATCTCCACGATGCTGTGCTTCCGGTGCCTGCTGCGCGGGTGCGGCGGCGACGCCGCTCCGTGCAGCAACGGGCGCAACGAGCGCGGTCTCGATCTCACGCTGCGCGCTGTGATCAAGGACCCGCCTCCCGTGAACGCGGAGGGCAAGCCGGTGTACGGTGAGTCGCAGCTTGAAGACGGAAGTTGAAGTGGAATCAATGAAGTCGAAGTATTGTGTTGGTCGTTGCCATCACCCAAACACTTGACGCTGGAGGTCAATGCTGAAGTGAAGTAGCGCAGTTACCATCAACCCGACACCTGGCGTTGGAAGTTGATTGCACTGCAGCGACCCCGCCGCGTGCAGCGCCACGCGATGCGGGAGGACGTGTATATGACGCTTAGGGCAGGGCGCTTGATTGATGAAGGTTGGATGTTGAAGTAGAACATCAAGAGTAGCCAACGACCGGCCACTTGAAGTTCAACAAGTAGCAGAGTTGCCATTTGCCCGACACCTGACGTTCATCCAACCTGACACCTGACGTTAAAGTCCATCACCCTGCAGCGCCACGCAATGCGGGTGGACGTGGACCTGATGCTTAGGGTATGGTTCTCTTGCTGTGATTCACGACATGCCCCACGCCAGCGCGTCTATCAGCGCGCTGGCAATGTTGACGTCTAGGGTGAGACTCGGTCAACAGGGCGGGTTCATGACTGAGGGTCACCGTTGACAAGCTGCCGCTTGGCCTGTGGTGGCCTATGATCATGACAAAGTCTGCGGAAGGTGCTACGTATCCCCTGCTGCTAATGACGCTGTGCGCCGTGCTTGACCGTGGCATGAGCGCCGCACGCCGCGAATGCGTCACAGCACACATTGCAGCAGTGACTCTGACCCTGACTCTTGATGTTGCTGCAAATTGCGCTCAGGGCCGACGCCCGGCACGGAGAAGCTGCGGTGCATCACCTGCGGCCAGGTCGGCCACGTGCGCTGCGGCGGCGTGGACGCGGACACCCTGCAGCAGCTGAGACCATACGCGTCGTGCTACGTGAGTATACGTACATGTCTACCTCTAGCCGTAACGTGTACCTACAGTCATTTGGTCTTCACTTTTCATTTGGGTGTGCGTGTGCCTACCTGCGTGCTGCTGACAGGCACTCCCCCCCTCCCTCCCCTGTCCGCACCACCAGCCACTCGATTCAATAAGAATTGTAGTGACTGACATACCTCTAGCCCTGTGTAGTTGAGACCGTCGAGCTACGTGAGTTCACGTGCATACTTTCAAGTACATACCCCTAGCAGCGTGCAGCTGAGGTGTCACTGATACGCCTCGAGCTGCGTGAGTACACGTACCTGCCGTGATAAGTGCCTACATACGTCCTGAAGTGACAGGTACCTACATGCTTTAGCCATGACAAGTGCCTACAGTGGATGCATTGACTTGCGATTTTTTGGTCGATTTTTGAAAAAAAAAAGCAGAAATGCGCGTGAATTTAGTGGCTTGCGATAGCGCAAATGAAAGCAGACACTAAAAGCTTTCGAATGATGCCACCAGCAAAGTGCGCAGCCATCGCGGTCAGAAGTTCACTTAGGAGGGACCCTCGCCGAGCGTCGTGCTCAGCAGCGCCAACGCGCTGCTGGCTCGCGCCTATGATGGGAGCGCACTTTTCTGAGGCCAGTTTTGGCACAATAAGAACTTTCTAGAACTTTTTCATTTGGCGAGTCACCACAAATTCTTGCGCATTTCGGGTCAAACTTTCAAAACAAGCTGATGAGTCAAAAACCCTATAGTTAACGCCAAATTTGTAAGGGAACCTCTTTAAGCGCCTCTGTAGCTGCGCACACGCACCCAGAGGCCGTGGCGCAGGTCTGCATGTCCCCCCATGCTATAGTGCCGCCTGCTTGCCAGCTCACCGCTGCCGCAAGGCTCACTGGCGCGTGCCCGACCCGCCACCACATTTCAATATATTCGCATACATAAAACCCGTTATTTTGGGAGGGGGGGGGCACCCCCCGAGGGGTCTGAACAGCGTGGCACTACAACAGTACGCCACAGCGACGCCGGACGAGGACAGCGCCTACAGCAATAAGATAGAACGTTAAGTGTTCAGGCCATAGCACCTCAGCGCGGCATGCACGGTGGTGGCTAGTAAAAACTGCAATCAATCAAATTCAATGCTCGAAGTCACTGCATCCACTGTACTTGCCTTAAGTCGTGACAACTACCTACACACACTCCTGTAGCCGCAAAAGGTACCTACATACCTCTAGTCATGACTTAACCCTATACCTCTCGCCGTGATAAATACCTCCAGCCGTGAACGCACCTACATTACCAACTTTAGCCGGGATACGTTCCTTCATGCCTCTAGCCACGATACGTACCTCTCGCGTGATGTGTACCTACGTACATACCTCTAGTTGTGATGAGTGCCCAATGCCCCTGGCCTCATGTAGATGAGGCCATACGCATTGTGCGGCGTGAGTATGCGTCCATACCTCTAGCTGTATTGAATTGTTTGGCAGCTTGCGCATCGTGCTTTCTCACACGTGAGTTCTGACTCCACTGCCTTTGAGTCTGACTCGGTTGTTACTCTCAGTTCCTACCGACTCCATGCAGCAGTTGATGCCCGCGATTGAACGCACCTCTCTGGTCTCTGTGGTGCTTGCTTACCGAATGCTGGTCACCAAGCCAAGGGCCTTGCGCTTTTTGTGTGGCGCAGGCAGGCTTTCTGTTTAGGCGCGCCCGCCACAGTAGTTGAAGGCGGCATACCTACTAACCTTTGGCGATCACAACAAGTAGGGCTGCAAGGGCTCGAGTTCATGCACACAACGATGGCATCTGTGATGGTTATTGCCATTTTCAGCTCCTGATGTAGTACTGCCAGATGCCGACTCTCGACCGCGCCAGTCTGTTCTGGCCAGCACTGCCGCCATTTGCTGACACCACGTCTGTCTGCAACGGTCATCACTGCCATCATATGTTGAAGGAGTGCGCTTTCCTGCTTGTTGCAGGGCTGCGGAGAAATGGGGCACCCCAACACGGAGTGCCCCGCGCTATGGCCCAGAGGAGACCACCGCTCCGCGCAGGTACTGCACACACCATCGCGCGCACTTACCCATTTACACATAGCGCGCAGGAAATTTATTTTACCTAGACTTTCAAGCGTGTGTTGTGGACAGGTCTGGGAGTGCCTCATGCGGTGCAGTTAGTAAACATGTACTCACTTCAAGTACCTGATTTACTTCCGCCTGAGAGGCGGAACCCCTATGAAAAGTGCAAGATATGCAACTCTTGCGCTCACATCATCAAGCGTGTGCGCATACGCAGTCAGAAAATGTGTACATCATGTGCTAGACTACCCTGACCATCTCCCCTGGTTACCGCATAACAAGCCCCCCTTGCATCGTCCACCGACTGCGCGCATCTGCTTCCGCTGATGCAAAGTTGTGGACTCAACATTTATGCGCCAAAAGCACACTGATGTTATGTCTTTCGACAGCTCGAACGCAACAGCCCCAGCGCGGCAGTTGCTGCAACTATCACTGCTTGATGTGCAGGTCCAGATGGCGAGTATGCTCCGGCTTTGCTGATGTCCAGTCGCTCAGGATGCAATACGGTGACAGCATTTCTGGCAAGCATTGTAAATGGTTCAGCTGTATGTGTGCATAGCGCATAGCGACGCACAATGATTGCTGTCCAGTTTATCGAGTTTACAGCTGGTGTTTTGCACAGCGTTCTGCAGCAGGAAATGCCGGTGTGTGCACTCTGGAGCAGTGCTGCACTGCCACCCAGTGCAGCACGTCTCAGCAGACGCTACATCATGATTGAACCATGACAAGTCCTCGCCCTTGACGGACAGCCACCAGTGAGCTGTCCAACATGCCATTGCACACCCTTGTCATCAGACGCGCACCCTTAGAGAGCCAGGCCGAATGCGTGCCTGCACTAAGCACCTACTCAAATGCCCCATCAGAGCCAATCGCCCTGCAAATCTGCACCACCAAACCCCCCTCACGACCCCCCCCCTCCCTGCCGATGCACCGCGCGCGCGCCTGCCTTAGTCCGCCGGCCGCCGCAGCACGTCTCAGCAGCAGAGGCTGCAGCGCCGCCAGTCCGCGCCCGCCGACCTGCCGCGCGCCAACTCTCACATCGTCTTCACTGAGGGCGGCGCCGCAGCGCCCGCCCCGCCGCCCCACTACAGGGGCGGCTTCCCCGGCGGCGGCGGTGCGTTCAACGATGATTTCGGCGGAGGCATGTCGCGGCACAGCAGCGGCGCCAGCCTCGCACGGCACAGCAGCGGCGGCGGCGGCGGGTACGCGCCGCGGGGGGCGTACCGCGGCGCACCAGGCGAGTATGACCAGCCGCCGCCGCCGTACGGCGCGCCGCCGCCGCTGCTGCCGCCGCACCAGCAGGGGTTCGACTTCGCGCACGCGCCACCGATGGGGTACGGCGCTCCTGTCTTCAGGAGGGACAGCGGCGGCGGCGGCGGCGGCGGGTATGGGGGCGGGAGGTCAAGCTACGAGTCGTACAGGGGTGACAGGGGTGACTCTTACCGGCGGCGCTAAGCGCTTCTGCCAGGGCAGGCGTGATGCGCGTCGTGCAGAGGTTGCATCAGGCAGACAGCGGGCCGGGAAGAGGCTCTGTGCAGCGTGCAAGAGGCGTTAGTGCTCGGCCGTTCGTTGTGCATAGCACTCTGCGCAACGGAGCGTGCTGTGGAGCACAAGCAGCGGCGGAGACGGCAGTATGATGGGTTGTCAAATGTGGGTGCTGCTGATGAGTGTCTGCATACGCAAGATAGGAGGCATGCGCGCTGCGCTTAACAGTGCTGTTAGGCTTACTGCAGTCAGAGCGAGTGCTCTGCATGCAAAAGACATGAGGCATGCGCGCTGCATTTGACAGCGTTGCCAGGCTTTACCGCTGTCATGGTGCACACGAGCGAGTGCTCTGGTGCAGCAGTTGCAGCATATGCAGGTGCCAAGGCGCGTGTTGGTGAACAGGGCACACAGCGGCAGAGATTGCCGAGCTGAAGATGTTGCTGCATTCGCAAGGCACTACACTCGGGTGCACAAACCTGTACTACATGATTTCACGCACACGCCTCCCCAGAGCAATCTCAGTGGGTTACAACTCTACGATACCGATGCGTCCACTTCTCTTGCATTCAGTAGCTGCTGTTTTATGGCCATGCACTACACCGCCGCTCAACATGAATGCATCAGCATCTTTGCCCAGAGCAATCCCGGTTGCTATAGTCTACCCCACATGCTAGCCACGCTTGCATTCACCGTTGTCAGGGGGACATTATGGCCATGTATGATGCTATTGCTCATGTCAGCATGCACATGATCTGCTTCCCGTCACCCTTAAATACATGAGTGTTGAGCGCATGTGTGTGTGGCCTTTGACTGAAGGCATACAGGAAGTACACTGGCCTTGCAACGCGAGTCTTGCACTGTTCAACCGCCCCATGCTCGCAAGCGCCATTGTGCATCACTGCATGCCTATAGTCGCTGTGTGTGGTCAACAGCCTCCATTTCAATGAACTGACGTCACGGATCGCAACCAAGGGGGCAAATGCAGGCGTGTGTGCAGTTGGCGCACCTGCATGAGACTCAGTGCACGCTTGAAGCACTTGCTGCCAGCAGAACTTGAGCTGTGCCATTTAACTGCTGTGCAATCATGCTGACATGCATGGCATCAGTACTCAAACGCGGTGCGCGCCAGCAGCGTCGTGAACATCAGGGTGCAAATGCCAGTTTCAATGATCAACACGACGAATAATGTGCCGATTTGCGCCCCTTCTGGGACTGTATTTCTCTTGAACAGCCTGCTGCTGGCATTGCTCGGCAAATGCTCAGCTCAGTAGGCTTCAACTCAGCTTTCACCAATACCTATGTATGCATTCATTCATTCCACCAGTGGGCGCCACCATCACTTCACCAGTATACAAAATCATGATGTGAAGGTAAGTCTTCCGGATGGTATTACAATTTGCTTCAGTATGTGACAAGTGATACAGCCACGAACTACGGGTAGTTCCACTGTGATACAGCAACGAACTACGGGTAGTTCTACTTAGTCTTGCAAGAGGAAGTGGTCAGTATGCATGGCGCCCCACCTGGAGAGCTGCATTATGTGCTGCAGGGCAACAAACACATGCTCCAGGGCAACAAACACATGCTCCGTAGGCATCACATCGTCCGCCCATTGCTCTGCTGGTCGCCCAGTGCTCTGCTGGCGCAGGATACCCTAGCTGTTGTTAGCCAAACTGAAGGCTGTGTGTGTGCTGTCGTGTCTCGTGCCGTGTTTTTCATATTGGTTTTGGCAAACTGTCGTGTTCATCGTTCAGTCCGCAGTAGTGAGCATGCGCATACACACTTTAGGGAGGGAGCACTGCGCTGGCTGGGAGGGGGGGGGGGGATGCCTGAGTGCGGGGTGATGGGTGGGGTGTGTGGTGTGTGTGTGTGTGTATGGGGGAGAGGGGGGTATAGGGCAGTGCACTCACGAGGGTGCATTCGTGGGATGCTGTAGGATGGGCCTGTGGGGGATGGTGGGGTGTGGGTAGGGGTGGGGGGTGTAGGGGCTTTGCAAGGCAAGGCGTGCTCTGAGCCGAGAGAGCAGTCGCTTCCTGCGCTGTGCAGACTGTCTGATATCTAGTGTCTATGTGAGTCTAGTCCTATAGTCTAGTCTAAACACGATCTGCCCTCTATATGTGCTGTTGTCAGCGAGGGGACCACCTGAACAGAATTGACACACATTGCAGGATGTTTCCATCTTGGACCGGATTGAGGGACTTGTTCGAAAAGCCCGTAAACGCGGCCGTCCTCTCGAGTCGCTCCGAAGGGGTGGAGAGGATTTCCGGCCGGAAGAATGCGGCCAAAGAGCTGTCAGGTGGGGTAGCCTCATCTCATATGTACATGCGACATAGTACAGTTGATATGTACAGTGTGTGTCAGCTAGACAGTCTGCTGTGTTCGTTGCTCTCTCTGCTCGGAAGCACGTCCCACCACGAGTTTCCAATGGTTTTGATGACCCAGGGTCAGTCCCGCAGCAAAACCACTCGCAAATCAGTACTCGCTTTCAAAAGATTTTTTATTCCGGTTTGCCAGCACGCAATGCAGCCCGGGACAAGCAGCTCAACCGACCAGGTATTCAACAGTTGAGGATAACTTCAAGTAGCGAACAAAGCGATCTCAGGCGGGAAGCATAGCATCATCATCATCACATCACATCTGCGCGCGACTTCAAGTTGCAACTTCAACTTCAATGTCAAGCAAACTCAACATCAATTTGAAGTGGATAGAGGCAATTGCATCAATGAACGACATACAGTGAACTTGTACCCACTGGCAGGTACCCGCTCTGTCTCATCCAGAACGCCTCACGGGTGTGGAAGATGCCGAACACCAGGCCCCCAATAAGCGTTGAAACGAAGTTGATGCAGAGAGAGGGGTGTCCAGGCGGCATGACTTCGGAAACCGTCTACAGCGTGTGGATGAAGTCGAGCATCTTCTGCTTCTTGTTGTATGTGAGCTGCTTGGCGAGCCAGTCCATGGCGCCCACCACATTCAAATTGTCTGTTCTGCACTCCGCAAGATCGCCCGGTGACAAAACTGTAGCGAAATGCAGTCGGGGCGCTCTGGCATGACGATGATGCGCCAGTCGTTCTTGGTCCAAAAATAGGACAGGCTGACCCAGTCAAAGGACACACCAGTCCTGGTCTAGAGGTTGGTGCCTTGGTCGCATCCATCGCACCATCTTCTGTGCGCAGCCGTTTTTATTGATGCCACAGGAAGATTTGGTGCCGTCTCCATAGTTTTCAAGTAGTCTGCGCATGGCGAAGTGCGCGGTGCGTGGGCGTAGTGTCAGCCGGGGCATTGGACCCCAAGTGTTGTGCTCGGCTGATCAGGAAGGGGGGTTGGACCTCCCTTGACAAAACCCACAAGGTCGCTGCCTTTTCTGTCAAGCTGATCATGCGCAATCACCCAGAGACACCGATGACACACATACCAGACTACTCTGTGTGTGACATGAGTGAGAGTGCCGCCAGTGACTACCAGGGGCCAAAAAGAGCGACGTGCCAGAAACTTTGCGCTGTTGAGGCCTCATGGCACTTCATAGTCTAACCTGGCTCCACACAGATGTGGCCATTACTTCAGTGGCGATTAGGGTTGCTGCCGAAGCTGCCAGCTGCGCACACTGCTGTTTAACCCATCACTTCCACCTCTAATGGCTGCAGCAATCTTTATCCTGCCAACCATTGGAACTGATGGTAAAGACTCGGAGACACGTGTGTTCACCTACCGCTCACCGATCGTTCAGGAAATCCACATGCTCTTTAGTGGATAAGTCCCGCTGCGTGCACGGCCGCTCCTTTCTCCGGTCCCGCACCTCGAAGTTGTGCCTTCAGTATGTGAAGTTGCCCACAGTGTTCCGATATCCTTGTATTTGACTTCAAAGGCCAGCATTTACGCTTGTCTCCAGCTTTTCACCGTTCATCTGCACAGGCACACGGCAATCAGTTTACTGTGTACATCAGATATGCATGTCAAATGTGACACGCTACACTTGATAATTGACACGGTACCAACGCAGCTCACCAGCGTCAGCATCGCATTTATTGTTGATCATGACTGTGCTCACATGTGGCTGCTACATGCTTTCCCAAGCTCATGCTGGCAGAATCAGTAGCTGACCACTGCCTGTCACAGTCAACTTGACCGCGTGCACAGTGTCACCGCGATGTTGTCTACTGACGCTCTGAACATGCAACAGCAATCCCAAACGACAGTAAGCAATTTGGCACATGTGGCCAAGCTTGCAGCACATGACTTTGTGACTTTGGCCGCAGACACAGTGAATGCACGCCCATTCACTGACGATATTTTGGCCAACGCTGAGGTTGTCACAAACTTCATGTCTGCACAGGGCACAAAAAATGTGGAATATCGTGGGCAGGGCACGCAAAATGTGGAAGACCGTGGACACGACACATGATGCTGATCATGGCCCATCAGCTGAATATATCAGGACACGGAGAGCGTGGCCAAGAGCACACTGCTATTGTGTTACAATGTCATTAATGATGCTGTGCACCCCAGTGGAAGGTGACAAGCTTAAGACATTTAGGCAGGTGCGTCTGACGAAAGCTTGCCAACTACATCAACACAAATGGAGCTGACAGCTGAGAGTTTCATCAGTGTCACATACATTACATTGATTGCTTTGCCAGCCTGCAAGAAACAAGGCACATGCTCGTACAAGTGGTTCATTGAATAAACCGAGTTCACAAGGGTGCGATATGGTGGTGCAGTGTGAATGTGACCTCTAGTGCCACCAGAAGCGTCATGCGTGTTCGCGCATGCGTTGCGGCCTCCGCGGCTCGCGTCACGGGCGTCGTCATAACGGCCAAAAGACTACATAATACTGTGGCTGCTTCGCAGAGCACAAGCGACAGGCACCGCTACGCAACGAGAAATGAATGTGTCGCCCGCGACGCCTCGCGTTGTGATACATGCGGGCCTGCCACCACACGGCCATAGATTTCCTGTGATGATTACGTTCACGTTCTCACCTGCTGTTGCAGCCTCCCCCGTGAGCTCTCCTCTCCGATGCCGCTCCACAAGAGATCGACCTCCGCTAAGCGCGCCATGCTTTCTTTGCATTTAGAGTAATGTATCCATCGCGCCTTGCTCCGCCGATCTGGGTCCGCGCGCGTCCTTGCGTGCGAGAGTTCCTCAACCTTTGGCATCGAACTTCAAATCTGGACGCTTGCGCACTGAGACGTCCCGCAGTACGCAGGCACGACAAACGAGCACCAGACCGCCGGCTGCACCAGAACGCATCATCGCTGGCGCCAACGTCACCGTCACTACTAGTTCGGCGCCACACGCTCAGCTGTCGGCGACCGCTGAATTCGGCAGGAGGAACGAAGCCTGTGTCGATCTTTTTCATGTTTCCTCACGTGACAACTCCTCGTGACCTGACGCGGCGCTACTCGAGATGGCGCAGCCTCAGCGCCATCACACATCAAACGTGTCAACGCAGCGTACAGTTTATATCAGGCCGAGCGAAGCAGCACGAGGCGCATGCACACGAGCGCTACCTCTGCCGAACTGCCGAGCTCTGGCGTCATGCGGGCTAGCATGTGCAAGGCACATCGGGAAGCTGAGCGCTCTGACCGGCGCAGCGACGGGAGGGTGTCGCACGAATTGCACAACCGCACAGATAAACAAATTCACTTCAAGGCCAAAGTGTAACGTTCGCCGATTTGTTCAGGAAGTGAATCACAACACTTGCCGACAACAAGGTGAGACCTGCAGGTGCGCCGATGGTGTAGGACTGGTAGAAAGTGGTTAAGCCAGCCATACGCAGGGCCTGTCACCCTCCAGTAGTCCCACAGAGTTCGTGTGTGACTTATTTGGCCAGCTCGCCGGTTGTGATTTAAACGACCACTTTCGCATCGCCTCTGTCGATGAAGCAACACGCATGCCGAAGAACTATGGCAGCAGCATGTCATCAAATACATTAATCATGCCTGTAGTCACATTCGAGAGTGCCTTCAGAGCTCCAGATAGCCTTTACCAGGATGAAAGGCTCAGCAGCTGCAGCGGCTGCGAAAGAAGGCAGTCGTGCCTCTATAGCGAGGGGTATTGGTGATGGTTATCTGATACCAGATCTGGTCCTGGCTTCTTGATTTGGCTGACATGTCATGCTTGACCAGCACTAGTCACCTTGCTTGGCATGGTCACTGCCTTGCCTTCACCTGCTTCATGGCGGCTCACGTCAATGCTGCCTCTCCTGCTTGCCTCTTCTATGGTAGGTTGTTTTTCGCAGCGAGTCATGGTGCTGGACCGGTTTTGGAGCTCAATTTGTTTGGTTTGGTTTTTCATGCTGGGGGTGGCGGAGGCGTGGGGAGGCCTCAAAAAGGAGGAGATACATACAACAGGTGAGTGGTGTATTCACAGCATTTGAAGCGAGGCTGGTGCGTTGATCAATAATCTACCAAGAGAGCAAGTCTTGTGTTTTCTCAGCGTATTCATGCAGTACTTTGAAGGGACAGATCTTCTGCATGATGCCTTGATTTCCACTGCGCAGCGGGCTCTATGTTGTGTAGTGTCGCCACAGTTACTTTGTAACTGTCATGGTCGAAAGCGCGCGCGCATACCTCGCACAGCACTGCGTCCCATCAGGTGTGAACATGTGATCGATGGGTCAGTGTGCTCAGCATTCTCATTGATAAACGCATGTTGATGCCCATCGAAGTGTGAAGACAGAAGCTGAGAGTCCTGCCAGGCTGACCCTTTCTGCTTGCCACATTTTGCTGTGCAGACATTGGGTCGTCTGGCGTAGATTCTGCAACACCATCATCATCATCAGCGCTGTGCAGCTCGCACAGCCACCCGCCGTTCGTCATTTGGGACCTCTGCTCTCACGGGGTGATGGTCGATGGTGGTGTTGGGGCTGTCTCTGCTGGGGGATGGGAGATGGACGAGGCAGGGGCAGGGGGGAAACTTGCTGGTGGCCGAGGGGCAGGTATGTATGGCCTACACTGGTCTCAGCATGCTGCGCGCGCCGCATTGTTGAGGTTGCGATTGCCCTCTGTAAATGCATCCGTAATCATGCATTGCTGTGCGTGACGAAGCATAGCATGCATGGATGTGTACGATCACTTCATTTCAATGGCGAACTGAGGTGTATGCCACCTGTCGGGCTTTTGCTCTATCGTTGAGTATACTTTGGGGCATTGGCTTGCCAGCATCAGCCGCTGCTGTAGTCATCATTCAAGCGGGTTAGGGCATGCTTGCAGAATGACCCTTTGTACTGGCCACAGTTACGGCTGGCGCAGTGCCACATTTAGGGTTATGGTTTGGGTGAAGGGATATTAGGTTCAATCCAAGCTGTGGCCCCAGCTGTTGTCATACTGCCACGCCCCGTAGCTGATTGATCATGTCGATGTAGTTGAAGTAGTTAGTGCTCACATCAATGTCCATACATTTCAACATGTGTGTACATGTGCCATGCTACATCCATGGCGCTGCAGACGTGAACATGACCTCTTCTCACATACGTTGTTGACTCATTGTTTGCTTGCAGGCACCAGCAAGGCAGGGGGAGGAGGGTTTTTCGGCCGTGCGGCACGGTCAGCTGTGGGCTGGGCAGGCAGGCAGGCCGACCGTGCTGGGCATGCCGTCATGACGGCAGTGCAAAGGTGAGCAGCGTTGTGACTGCTTGCTTTTAACTTTGTCAAACATGAACACTTAAAGTATCCACTAGCACTGGCACAACCTTGCATCAAAGTTGCCTCTGCCTTTGTGCCTCATGTTGTGACAGTGTGCATGTTGACCCATTGCAGCCAGCAGCAAGTGTACGCAGTGTCTGACGCCTCTTTATTCATCTTTTCTTGTTGCAGGGGAGAGCCTGCTGTGGGTGCTGATGGAGTTGGTGCCGACTTCATCAAAGTTGAAGTTGACGTGCCGCAAGTCCCGCTTGCCGACGGGCAAGCAGGGGGAGAGCCCACAGTGGGTGACGTCGAGGGGGGTGGCAGCGCAACGTCACTTCAACAGCAGGGACAAATGCACTTGCAGCGAGTGTGCTGACACAGGTGAGCTCACTTGCATGTAAGCAAAGGCATGCACTTTAGTGCACTGGCAGTCATGCGAGGAAGCCGTCTGGCTACTCTAGTTGTGGAAGTGTCGCACGCAAGTTCATAGTGACTTTCGCGTATGGATGCAGTCCAAATTATGTACAGTACCAGATCAGCTCAAGGTGTGACTGCGGGGGAGGTGGCGCCAGTGCCCAATCACGTGTCCACTTTTAGGGTTAGAATCAGGCTTGCTTGGCGAAAGAGGGTTTCAGGTAGGGAGCTGTGACGATCACTGCATGACACGGCATTAGCACAGTGTTGAGGTTCAAAGATGGTTTTTTCTGGATAGTCTGTAGTTGAAACAAATTTGTAGAGCAGGTAATGCGCTGCTCTGTATCTGAGCGTGGGTGGGGTGAACATGTGCTTCAAGTAAGATCGTGTGCTTCAGTAATGACTAGGATTGTTTTTCAAAAGCTGACATGCCACTCACATGCAGGTAGTGTGAACCAACCTCCAACTGTAAAACGTTCCCTGTCTAGTAGGTCATCCCAGGCTGTTCACATGGGGCATTGGGAGCAACGCTTGATGGCTTTGTGCAGATTGAATCTACATTGGAGAGCACATGAGGGTTACAAGCATGCATTGGCCGGCAAGATGCACGTGCGATTGTGGTGTAAACCTGCATATCGGTGTGCGCAGTAGCCTACGGTTCAGACTAGGTGGTGAGGATAGGGACGGATGTTTTGTGAGCTCAGGGTCAAGGGTTCACTGGAGTTAGCTGTCGGGTGAGGTGTCCGGTAGAGAGCTAGTTGGGGCTAGAGGAGTACAGTCAGTAAGCGGCAGCCAGGGTTATTATATGGGATTAGGGTGAGCAGCAGGAGGGTTATGGTTAGAATGTGTCCACAAGTAGGGTTTGCTGGAAACCGTATGTGCGTTGTATGCAGTACAAATAAGCAGTTCGCGGAACCTGTCATGCAAACAAATAGATCGCCCCAACAAAAAGTCCCTTCACATTTCAATATCTTATTCTCACTGTATGCTGCATGTTCATCCTGCGCAGGGCGAGGTGGCACCGACTACTACCACAGTGCTACTGCAGCTGGCGCCGCCGCCGATGACGCAGCACCATTCAGCACTGGCTCTTTCTACAGATGACCACCTGGCCGTCACTCTGTGGCGATCTTTGGCATCGTCGGCCACCGTCGACTCGTCGTCAGCCGCCGTATGCTACAACAAGCGCTTCGTGCTCAGCGACACCAGCCGTGCGCTGGTTATCATCAACATGGCACAGCGCACGCGTCCGGCTTTCTACCTCGAGCCCACCTGCGCTGCGGACACGCTGTGGTTGAGCACTGCTGTCGTGCATCAGCAGCTGGCCGTCATGGTGTGGCAACCAACAGCTCTGCTGCCAGTGCCGCCGACACAGCAGCATCAGCATTTGGCTACGACTTCAGCCGTGCCTTGGTGATCGTCAACACAGCACTGCCCACGCGTTCCGCACAGCGCATCTACCACTCCAGCGCTGCGGATGCGCTGCTGCTGCGCACTGCAGCCGTGCGCCGGCAGCTGGCCGTCACTGGGGAGAAGCAGTACGGCAGCATCGACGACATCCTGCCTGCTACAACTTCATTTGTGTGGGAGCACGGCGGCGATGCCCTGCATTTGGCCTCCGACAACAACAGCAGGGCTCTCACGGGCATGGCATCGGGCCTGTGTGCAGCTCCTGTGAGCGGCGTGTGCCATGGTGCGTGGGGAGCGAGCTGCCAGCTCATTGCCACCAGTGCTCAGCAGGGCGAGCGCTGCTGCAGTGACAAGTGGCTTGTGCAGCGGCCGCCATCGGTGCTGGAGGTGAGAATATTCTGTCAATACGCTGGCAAACCGCGCAGCTATTGGCAATGTGCCATGTTATGTTCAACATTGAAGTTTGCAGCAGAAGAGGCGTTTAGCAATTATACTCTTCCCCTCTATTTCTTGCAGCTGCCTGTATACATAGTGATGATGCACCCCTTGTGTGCCAACAGCGCCGCTTTAGAGCATTGAAAATTGAAGCTATCAGTACAACCATCTTTTGCATGCTGTTACCGTCAGCAGAGGGCTTATAACATGCATGTCACCACCATCCTGCCTGCACTGCGCTCGCCATACCTGCTGCGTGACTGCTGCTACCGACGCCAGAATCTGATCAGTGTTATATGCTTCAGTCTCTTTGCTGTGCTGCAGTGCAAACACTTCTAAAAAACACTGTTAAAACCCCGCTCGTATTGTATGCTCGTTGTATGCAGGCGGCCCACATACTGGCCTGCTTGGTCGTCATGTGCGCTGTGCTGGTTTGGCAGCTGGTGAAGTTTCTGCGCGGCTGCTTTGCGAAGGTGAGTCACCGTCGCTTGAAGTTGGGTGTGCACCACATTTGGTTTTTGCAGCGGTACCCACAATGTATAGAAGTACCAGTCAAGGTGAAGTGACTTACACTGTGCCAGAACTTCAAGTGCATACTTTGGAGTATCTGGTACACAGCAACTATACTCTTGTGACCGAGCATGGCCTGTCGTTTGCTTGAGTGTGTGACAACATTCCTCAAGTCAACGCCACCATAGGTATGAACGGCTCATGTATTGATTGACCCCAGTGGGTGTTGTGTGATAGTGCACTCGTCCATGTTTGACTTTACTTTTTGTAAGATCGAATCATTGTTGTCGCGCAAGCAAGTGCCGCAGGAGAGGTAGGCAGTGAAGTGTATGTATGTCTTGTACACATCGTGCAAACAACCATCCTGCGCCACATACTTGTGGTTTTCATAAGGAGAAGTGTATGTATGTGCAATCGGTGTAATTTCGATAGGGGGTCCAAGCCCTAGTTACAAGCTCCTAACTTCAAGCCCTATAGGGAGCGTCACCTCCATTCCGCTCCATTGTCAATGCCCAGTTCTCTCTTCTCTGCCTAAGCACTGCTGTTGTGGGCCAACCACCACAAATCAACCAGTGTCGGCCTTTCTGCTGCTCTGCTGTGCCCCCTGCAACCCCCATCTATGTCACTTACTTGCCTACTGCGAGACCTGACCAGTAGTGCATGCCGTGAGCATACATGTCAAAGACCTATGGCACACGCAAGCTGTACTCAACATGTTGCAGTTCTACAAAGCTCAATCGTGCCGTCATTGAGCAGATGCCAGCATCGTCACCAAAGTATCCGTCTGGCTGCATAGATCTACAGTAGGGTATGGCGAGCCTTAGGTCTAGGCTGCTTAGACTTGACATCTACAGCAGAACTGCAACACAAGCAGCTGCTGTAAAGTCACTTCTTCAACTGCTTGGCACCAGCATTCTTGAGTACAAGTGCCAAGTAGGCCTTTGCAGTGGCGGCTTATGCTGCACCTCTTGAGTGTGGCTTTACCCATGATAGCCTATACCTGCATGCCACCTACTTTTGTGATGGTTTTGCTGCTCTCCATATGCAATATGGCTGGCAGGGAGCAGCGCAACATGTTGAAGCTTGCACACCCTGACATGACCACTTTTTCTATCACACAAGTGCAGTGAACTCAATCCATCCCTGTGCCGTAACGTGTCCTATGTAGACGGCGGCAGCAGGAAACAGCAGCATCGACACCACTGCAAAGTCATCATCAGCGGCGGCGGCCGATGTGGAACTGGATGATACATTGGCGGTGGACGATGCAGAGACGGCATGCGCTGGTGAAGGCGCGCCGTCGGTGGTTCCTGTGGCTGTGGACGATGCAGAGACGGCATGCACTGCCGGAGTTGAATCATTGGAGGCCGCCGAGGCGTCGTGCTCTGGCACAGACCAGCAGGTACGCTGAAAATCGGCAGGCGCCTTTTGTGTTGGCGTTGTGGGTCTGTCCCATAGATGCACACTATGCGGTGTGTGTTTGTGCCTGCATGTATGCGATTGCTACGCACCAGTTCACAACTGCATGCAATGGACACCATTCAACAACCTGGAGCCTTCGTGTCGCCGCGCGTTGGTTCAAAACCCGCTCACCACCTTCTACACTGCGCGCATTCAAGAGCGCTGTCAGTAGCTGCTGCACCTCCTGTGTTGGGCTATCAGCTGCAGCTGGTCTACCAAACATGTGAGACCTTTCCATACTGAACACCTATGTTCCGAACGCTAAAAGCTTGCACCGTGGCACACAGCAGTCTTTTGCGACTACTGTGGATATGATGGCACTGTTTGCCTCGTGGCCAATGAGTGCAGCAGCGGCGACCACGGTCATCGGTGGAAGGCACTTGCGGCCAACCATCCCTTGTCACCTAGAGCTCTACGGTCTTTTGACTCGTTTCCATACAGTATGCTAAATATGCTCAACCTTGGCATTCACATGCTACACACAAGTGTGCTGAGCAACTGTACTTAGAATTCAATCATCTGCCGCCATGCGTCCTTCACAGGCGGGAGCAGGAGACACTGTTGCCGACGCAGGAGCGGCATCGGCAGCGGCCGACGTGAACTTCAAGCTGGCGGCTACAGTTGAAGTAGCCGATGCGAAGCTGGCATGCGCTGCTCAGGCTGCGTCGGCGGTGGTTCCTGTGGCTGTGTGCGACGGTGCAGACCATCAGGTGTGCTTCCAATCAGCAGGCACCCACTGTGAATGCATCATTCAGAGTTTGCCCTGTGCGTAATTTCAAGTACTTGAAGAAGTATAGGTTGAAGTTACTGCGCACCAGGACACCAGCGCATGAAATTGACACCGTCAAACGCGTACAAAACAGGACGTCCACCATACCTACTCAGGACAGCAGCGGCCAGGAGTGCATTGTTGCTTGTAAGCTGAGCAGCGATGCAGGATGACAATCGATCAACTGTGTCAGGGTGCTTATTCCTGCTGTCACTGGATCAGTGTTACAGTGCCAGCACCAAAACGGCCACTGATAATGGCTGCACGTATCCATGGTTCACGGTCTCAAGTCATCAGTCAATCTGACGTGAGCATCCTTGGTGCACACTCCTATGTTGAAGGCTGAAGAGGACTGTATTTTCAACATCGACAGGTAGTTGGTAACAACTTTGTTCAACAGCAACATCTTTGTTCAGGAACATGATGTTGTTGTGTTGCAAAGTAGAGGTGATGCATGTGATGCTACTGTAAGGGTAGATCTGTGAGCCTCTCTTGTTCATTTGTTGGTGCTTCGCACGTGAGCTTCATTTACACAAACATGTGCACGTGGTTTTCTGGGTAATGCAGCTTGTGTGACAGTCGTCATGGATTACCGGTGAAGGGCAAAGACTGCAAGCTGTGCTTTAACTTGTCACCAATTTAGAAGTATTTGGCAGCTCAGCGCCCGTGATGCTTTGCAAAGGTCCTTAGGTCTGCGTCTGAGTTCTTCTTTCATCAACATGAACATTCCCAGATCATGCGCTCATGGATGATTAATTGATTCAATACCACCCTTCATGGCGCAAGAGAGGGCACAGACGAGGAGTCACAGGGGAAAGTGAAGATTAAGAAGATCGGGCAGGTGGCGCATGGAAAGGAGACCCTCAACTTCAACCGGAAGAATCCCGTCTGGACGCGCAACCCGGACGAGGTCACACAGGACGAGTATGTGGCCCTCTACAAGTCACTCACCAATGACTCGGAGGTACGCACGTATGTGTGTGTGCGCGATGGCGATGAGCATCTCCAGGGCCCCCGTGGTACGATGCTGTATCAAAGTGTATGTGCATTGCCTCTCTATTAAGTCGCTCACCAACGACTCGGAAGTACATTTGCATGTGTGCGCGCAATGGCGATTATGGTGTACATTCTGGGAAGTCGCTTGCGATGGGCTAAACTGTGCGTTTGTGTGTGATGATCATAGTGCATGACGGTATATATGCACGTGTGTGCTCACTGATGATGATCATTTGTGGTATGGTAGTAGAATGGGCATTCATGCAATCGGCAGCCCCCATACCACATCTCTCTTGTAGGTCTCAGGGCTTAGGGGTTAGGGTTAGAGGCTTGTAAGGCAATCTGCACAAGACAGCTTGCACTTGATTAGGGTCACCATCAATATCAGCAGAGAGCCCCCATGTTGAGCTGTAAACTGCGTTTGTCGCACAGTTGTCCCTTGTGTCCCCATGGAGCCACTACATAGTCGACCTTATGCTAGTGAAGTAGATGCTGCATTACACAAAAGAAGTGTGTAGCGCCCGCACCTTCAGAAGCAGTTCACGCACAGTTACATCCAGTTACATAGTGCCATACACAGGTCATCTCATTGCGTCTTTGCATTTGTGCTGTTGTAACTTCCACACCAGGAGTATGCCGCGGTGAAGGACTTCAACGCGGGGGGGCGCCAGTTGAAGTTCCGGTCCTTGCTCTTCGTGCCCACACGCGCGTCTGTAGACGAAGGCGGCAACAAGTTGAAGGGGAACAACTTCAAGGTGTACGTGCGCGAAACCTTCATCACAGACAACTGCGAGAAGCTCACGCTGATGCCTGAGTACCTGCGGTTTGTCAAGGTGAGCTCATGTGACATCAGCAGTGCTCCTTAGCTGAACTCATCAGTGCTCAGCACATGGCATCAGCAGTGCTCAATCAGTTTGCCCGCAGGTGCGCGTTAGCTGCACATCAAGTGCTTCAACTGCAAAAGATTCACAGGAAGGCGCTTTTCTCGTGTAGTGTCGCTTGGGCATTGTTGGCTTACCAAGTTGGTTCTCGGCGCCGCTTTCGACAGAGGCCAACAACAATGTTTTATTATCAGTTACGCAGAAAGTGCACGCAGCAGCATTCCACACACCTTTTGTTCAACCGCCACTGCATGTTCATCTTGATGCTGACAGCAGTGTCGTTGCTTGTGCGTTCTTGCCACCCCCCTACTTGGGGCGTCATCAACATGGTCGACCTGCCCAAAAACACCTCCCGCGAGTCACTTCTGCAGCACCAGATCCTGCGCGTTATCCGCAAGAACCTCGTTGATAAGTCGATCGAGCTGTTCGATGAGATCTCGGAAGATGCAGACAAGCACAAGGGTTTCTACAAGTCCTTTTCCAAGAACATCAAGCTCGGCATACAGGAGGACTCTACCAACAGGGCCAAGCTTGCCAAGCTGCTGCGCTTCTACTCTACAAAGAGCGGGGAGGAGATGACCAGCCTGGACGACTACGTTGCGCGCATGGGCACGTCACAGGTGCGTTTGCACTTTGCACTTCACACTTGAAGTACTCAGATGTCAGATGACCAGCCTACGGCGCGCATGGGGGAGTCACAGATGTGTTTTGCGCTTTGCACTTCAAACTTGAAGTACTTTGTTGTCAGATGACCAGCTTGGACGATTACATCACGCGCATGGGGGAGTCACAGGTGCGTTTGCGCTTTGCACTTCAAACTTGAAGTACAAATATGTCAGATGACCAGCCTGGTCGGCTACGTTGCGCACATGGGCGAGTCACAGGTGCGTTTGTGCTTGCACTCTAAAGTTGAGGTGCGGGTGTCAGATTGGTACTTGAGGGTTTCAGAACTGTGGCAAGCATTTATGTAGACTGTAGACATGTATTGGTGCTTGCCCTAGGTTGATGACTGCATCAGCCTGTCCTTCGGTACCGTCTTTGCTGGAAAAGTGTGTGTGCCTGAGTGGGTTCCAGAAGGCAGGGGTGTAGTTGAATTACACTTTGTACTGTACAAGTCACCGTGGTACTGTGCTTAGGCAGCTCTGCGAGCAATGTCTCACACGTTGACTACTGTTGTATTCGCTGTTGTATTCGCTACAGCTCGAAGATACTACGTCCCTTCTCGCAGTTCACATTCACGTATACTTTGAACATGGGAAATGGTGCATGCTGCTTGTTGCCTCTCGCCATGAACACATTATGCTTCTGGCGGCTGATATGCTCATATACTAATGTGCTGCTGTTTGTCAACTGTCACATGCACGTATGCACAGGAGGGCATCTACTACGTGACTGGTGAGTCCAAGGAGGCTGTGGAGACCAGCCCCTCCCTCGCGAGCTTCAGGAAGGAGGGCCACGAGGTGCTCTTCATGGTGGACACCATGGATGACTACGTCATGCAGCAGCTCAAGGAGTACAAGGGCAAGACGTTTGTGTGTGTCAGCAAGGTCAGTTACAGGTGACCAATTACTTGACGTGTATGTTTGAGCCACACATCAGGACTTCATTACGTGGCAAGTCCCCTTAGGAGTACCTCGTGTTTGTGCAATAAATGTATTATGACGCTGGCTGTGAGGGCAAGAAGCTCGCATGCGTCACCGATGGCAGTTGCATATGGCAGTTATGTAGTTGCATATGACTAAGTGACTGATGCACATGTATGTTTGCGCCAACTATCGGTGATTGTACTGGCAAGTACGCATGGAAGTTGGTGGTTTTCGGGCAGCAACGTTCAGCTTGACACTTGTAGGTAGCATATTCATGAGATGTGAATACGGCAGGTTTGCACTCAAAGCCGTGTGAGACCCTGTGCGTAGCATGTGCTATGAAGTTCAGCAGCAATGCTCAACGCATGATGTGTGCTTTGCTATGCGCTTCACTGCTGATTGTTCGCACCGAGCTTGCATTCAATGCGGGTTCAAGGACACTCCTGCACTTGATGACTCAAAATGGTGGTGCCGGGGGGTTGTTCATGCTAAGGATTAGGGTGGGACTCTAGTGCTGACACTGATGACATTGCAATGAAAGTTCGCAGCACGCTTGCTGAACTGCCATGTGCTTTGCAGCAGTGCTGCTGTGTTCAGCTGCTGTGTCGGCCGCTAAAGTTGTGGCTGTCATTTGCACGTGCACAGGATCCGCGCGCCGTCACATGTATGGCACTCCTCCCCACGAACGCTTTCGTCACTAATTGTGTTGCACACTGGGCTCTTTGACGCTTGTCCAGCAGGAATCGGGCGCCGAGCCCGCTGCGGCTGCTGCCAACACAGTGGCGCCTACGCCTGGGCCATGCTTGGAGGCCGCAGCAGCAGCGGTGGTGCCCCCTTCCACTGCCGCCAAGCCTGCTGCTGCCGCCGCCGCCACTGCTGCGGTCATCGCCAAGCTATCAACCTCAACGGCAGCAGCACCTGTCCTTGCTACTCACAGCGCCGCTGCCGCCACTGCAGCCGACGAGTGCGCAGTCCAAGCCGGCGACGCTGTGACTGCAAACACAGCAGCGCTCACCAACAATGGCAAAATTGGCTCGGCTCAGAGCAAGGTTGACGTGCGTGCGCCCCTTGTGCAGCCCAGGGAGGTGAAGGCTGCTACGGCAGCAGTGCTCAGGTCCGGAGGCAGCGCCCCTCGCGCCGCCGCCCCCGTTCCTACCAAGCAGCAGCAGCAGCAGCAGGCGCTCCGCTCGCCAAAAGTGGCAGCGGCGTCCGACAACAGCGGCAAGGCGCGCGCCGCGCGTGCGGTGGTGAGCGCTGCTGCTGGTGCTTCTGGCGGCAGTGCTCAGCAGCAGATCAGCAGCGCACCGAAGGTCAATGCGGCGCTGGCGAAGGAGACCGGCGGCAAGGCGCAGGGCGCACGCGCGCCATCGTACGCTGCCGCTGCTGCTGCTGCCGCCGCTGCCTCCGCTCGCAGCGCCGCGCCCCTTCCGACCGACAAGCAGCCGCCCATCCCGCGCAACACAGCGGCCAGCGTCGCACCAGCTTCTCAGCCTGTCAAGAACGGCAAGGCGCTGGGCAAGAGCGCCGCGGCTGACCGCGATGTCGGTTCTGCTAGCGGCAGCAGCGCTCCTCAACCCGCCCCCGCTCCAGCGCTCTCCCCAAGTCGCAACAGCCGCTGTCAATGGCGGCAGGCATCGCGCTGATGCAGCGGAAGGAGGTGCAAGGCACGCGCTCTTCAACCGGCGCTGGCGCTGCTCGCAGCAGTGCTCCTGTTTGCAGCAGCGCTCCTGCTGCGGTGGTGAGCAGCCGCGCTATCAAGTGGCAGCCGACCGAGACGCCCGCCGTTGCCGCGAATGCGTTTACGGTGGTGGAGGGGAAGAAGGGCAAGCGGCGTGCTGCTCGCGCATCTGGAGGTGGCGATGCCGGCGCCGGCAGTGATGCTCGCGCGTCGACTACGAAGCCCAAGCTCAGCAAGGTGTGTGTGCGTGTTTGTGTGTTGTGATGCATGCGCTGCGGCATGCGCGCCGCATGCAATCAAGTTGCATGTGCTGTGTGGGTTCGATGTAGAGAAGTGGACAGCGAGAGGAGAAAGTGGTGCCTGTTGGCATTTGCAGGAAGTGACATCAAAGGCTGGCAGCAGCTACCGGGTCAGCGCAGACAAGATAGCAAAAACTGCCGCCTACTGCTCCGCGAGCCCCTGATGTGATGCGAGTGGGATCATCATAGTGGTAGGGTTAGGGTTACGGGTTAGGGTTATATGCTGTGGAGCGCTGTCATTCTTAGTAACAGCGCTGACCCGCCGGATGAAGTGTGCTGCATTACTTCAAGTTGAAGTGTGACACTCACACCAGCGCAAACGAGCACCTGCGCTTCTGATTGACACCAACCCTCGCAGAGAACACAGTCACATTGAGCTGGCCATGAGCAGCGCACGCAGACTTTGCTCCGCTGCCCTACAAGAGTAACTTCAAATGGTTTCATGATGAACTTGAAGTCTGGGTGTGTCTTCGTCGGCGTTCGTGCGCACAGCGACAGGCAGTGCACGCAAACCGCAGTGCGGCTCCTCAAACTTCAACATTGAAATTTACACATATCGCCATGCGCCAACTCATACGTATATACACACTGTCGCCTGCCGCACTGTCGCCTGCCGCACCCAAACAGACAGCAAGGCGGAAAATGTCACTGCAGGAGTGGGTGGCATCAGCGGCTGTCAGCGGCACCGACCAAGTGGAGTCTGCCAGTGCTAGGGACCTCTACAAAGAAATTCGAGACTGGGCTGCGGCCATGAAGCTTAACGGGTTTGACGTTACGAACCCTGCTCAGGACGGCAACTGCTTTTATACCGCGGTGAGTCAGCGCTCGCACCTGCTATACATGCACGCATACTGTATGATTTGCCATGATGAAGGGTTCGCCACGATACAGCGTACACCGTTGCAAACATGCGGCTTGTATCCTGTGACTTCACGTCTGTAACGAGTGCACCATGAGCTGAATCAAGTGTCTTGACACACACACAAAATCTGCCATCTACGCATACAGCACACATGCCAACACCATGGGTATGTATATGATACGCTAAACCATGCCATACCTGCCCATGCAGTACAACCACTTGGCGGCGAGTAATCTGCGCCCTGCACAGCCGTGCCTCACCTCTGCTCTGTGGATGAACACACAGGCAGCCACGCTACACTGCAGTCACTGTGCTGCGTGTGCAACTAATTACTGAGGTACTGCACTGCTTCGCATTTCTGCTCATACTGTTTCAGTGCTGAGCACTGATGTGCATCCTGCTGTGCAGTTGAGCGCTGTGCATGCTGCTGCTCACTGTGTTACAATGCCCGAGTTTTTAAACGCATGTGTATGGCTGCTTACCCTGTCTTGTATTGTGTGCCTTCTGCTGCAGGTTGCCGAGCAGGTGCAGGTTGATCCGACCGAGCTCCGCAAGGTCAGTGTTAGGGTTAGGGCTAGGGTTATGATGAGGGTTAAGGTTAGAGTTGGGGATTGGGTTACATGTAGGGCCAGGGCAAGGAGTAGGACTGCCTATATCATTGCATCGCTGAACCTGAAACCACGTGATCAATGCAACCTACATTCCATGCATGCCAATTTTTAAAACACCCACGTACGCTTTCATGTCAAGATTCATTTCTTTAGGTATACCTGCAGCCGCTTTTGCCGCGGCCTTGGCGTGCGTGTCCGCCTTCTCGCGCTCCGCCTTGTCCTGTGCTTCCTGCCGCTTGCGCGTCTCCTGTTTCATTGCGCACAAGCACAACAGAGCGTCTAAGCCGACATGCTTCGAGGTTATTGTTCCTCCAGAGATCCACTCTGAGGTACGCATAGGTGTATGGGCCTGCGACTGCAGTGTGCAACAACTTGACACGTACAAACGAGTAGTCTTGGACTCTGTGCCAACACAGTGCGCACGATGCTTTCTTGAACTCTTAGCGGTATGCACATTGGTAGTAACTGCATGTGCACTGTGAAACCTGCAGCACGACGTAATGGTACTTGAGGCCATGAAGACCCCAAGGCTGTTGGTATAGGAGGTCAAGCAGAAAGAAACTTCATCACTCTGAAGTACGTGATTTCAATGGCACAGATGAGACAAGCCAGCAAATATGTAAATAGAAGTAGGCAAAACCTCAAGCAATCCGCATGGACCCAAGCGAAACCGGTCGGTCGCACTGTCAATCATGGCTTCTAAGCAGTGCTGTGTCTCCCTATTTGCACAAGCACGTGCGGCCCTTGCGAAAACAGATTGTGCTGCAGAACTGATAAACACAATCACCGGCAGAGGGTGCGAAATGAATTGTTGTCAAGTTCTTGTGAAGCAAGTACGTGTTGCAGTGACCAGCTGCAGTCAACGGCCATATTTGTGCTCAGCATGTTGACCTTGACTTCAACCCTACACCTGATCCCGCAATGCGCGCAGTCAGCGCTCGGCAACTCACCCCGTGTCACATGCGGCACAATTACCCTACATGCGTAGCATTACATGCCAGCTCTCTCGTCCATTGTGCCACAGCCTGTCACACTCACCCCGTGCACTCTGTCTGCCACTTCTGTCCAACTGCCCACTGCAGATGGTCATGGACCATGTCACCACCCACCGCGATTTATTCAAAATTTATCTCACAGACGACACAACCATCGACGGCTACCTTGCTGCGGGCTGCAAGCTCGGCACCCACGCGGGTGAGATCGAGCTGCGAGCGACAGAAGAACTGCTAGACCGGCCTATACTGGTCTACTGCCTAAGCCAGGCCGACATGCAGCCCAATGTGCAGTCTCGCGAGGGCTGCGAGGACATTGAGCCCATTCGGCTTGGGTACCAGCTCATGCATGCCAAGATCTGGGGCATGAGGTGGGCCACTACCTCAGCGCGCGTGTGCGCGGGGGGGTGTACCCCCTGGAGTGCCGCAACTCACAGGCAAGTGAACTTCCGTTGACATGCAATCAAGTTGCAATGAGAGCGTGCATGACGGCGGTGATTTGGAGGCACGGGTTAGGGCACGGGTTACTAGTCAGGGTGAGGTTTGCCTGATGCTAGCCCTTCACAGCAGCAATTGCCACCGTGTGTGGTGGTAGAGCACGTGCTTCAGAACGGTGCTTTGGTGCCGCGCTACCACCGCTCTGTGCGCGTCGATACGTGCGACTGAACCCTAACCCTAAGCCCTCATTCTAATTGCTGACCCCTGGCCCCACCCCCCAGTAGAAATGACATGCGCTGGAGAGTTCTGCGCCAGGGCGTCATAGCGCACAACGGTTTGAAGTGGCGCAGAGCAAGTATGGTGTACTTCGAAGTACATGCACATTGCCCCATTGTGACCACGTACGCGCCTTGCCATGGCATTTTGCAGCGGTTTGGGTTAGGGTTATGCTAATGTCATTATCAATCAGGGTTAGGTGTGTACTGCATGCATGAGTCAGAGACGTCATCATGGTGACACTGTGTTACAGACACTGGCACAAGGTCTGCAGATCCCGTGCAGCTAGCCATGTCGGTAGCACAACTCAGGAGTCACAGTGCTCGCCCGCTGACGTCACTGGGCATACATGTTCTCTTTGCCTCAATGACACACTTTTCATGTGCCTGACGCATCATGCGCCGGTGTTCATGTTCTCACCGCATGTGCAGGTGCTGATGGAACAGCGTCTGCGGCAGCCTGGGGCCAATGAGGTGAGCAAGCGGCACGTCACACTTGCACATCAGCAGCAAATTCAAGTTGCAAACCGTAGCTAGACAGGAATAACGCGTCAGTGCTTAGAAGTGCAGACCATAAATCTGAATGCAGTTTATTGCCACGACCCTAGACGACATATGTGCAGCAATACTGCGTCATTACTTGTGACTGGCACGGTTGACTGAGCACTGCTGCCACAGCAATTACATGACGCAACCGAGAGGATGCGCCATTCATGCGTACACGCGCCACGTGTGGTTTGTACAAGTCGCATGCAATAATCAATACTGCGCGGTAGCACAACTACAACGAGTAAGGCTGCATTGTCCCCCGTTAATGTCATACATACAATGCTGTGCGCATGCAACTTCTGACAACAACGCCTCAGTGACTTTGTAGGCACAAGTGGGTCGCGGAAGGTGGTATTGTGAGATACACCTCAGAGCATTTCTGTCATCGCAGACCCATGACGCATCTACTGGCCCCACTTTTTATTCAAGCACTTGATGAGCGTGCGTTCAGATGATAGACCGGGCTGAATGGGAAGCCATGACTTGAAGACATCTGCGTTGTTGCATCTGCACCTGATACATAGCACATTCGGTGCGTAGGCTAGTGACAGTGACAATCACGTCACCTGCAACGCGTGCGTATAATTCAACACTGGCGTGCCTGACATGACTTATCAAATGCGCCATCGCCGCTGACTGATCACCTCTGTAACTCTAACCCTAGCACCAACTCTGACCCTAACTCTCTCCCTGTCTAGCAGGACGCAGACACCAAGGCTGCCATCGAGGCATCGCTGCAAACGGTACGTGAACCTATACTAGCCAGTGTGTGGTGCACTGGGCTGGTGACGAGTATGTACTAGAGCTGGCCATTCAACTGGCGTCATTGATGACTGTTGCTTTAGCTGGTGTGTGCCTTGTCCCCACCACCATTTGCGTGCCTGTAAGCTCAAGACTGCATGTGAATGAAAAGGAATTAAGTAAAATATCGTAGTGCATAAACTGGTTCAAATAGCAAAACTGGATGTGTGCACTGACATGTAGGCAATGGTAGCAGAAGGACATGTCTCGCCATTGATTGACTGTGGTCCTCAGGACGCATGAGCGTCTGCTAACTTGATGCTGACTCTGAGGATTTAGAGGGATAGAGGGATGATGACAAAAATTGTTTTTACAAGAAATGATGCTTGCTTTGTGCGCACCACATGACGTGCACAGTATGCGGCATGAGCAGAGTGTCCAGTGCATGCACAAAAACTAGCTGAGTCATCTCGGCACTTCAATCTCTGTGCGCCCGCAGCTGTGCTCAGTCTGCAGGGCCCATGCCTGCTGCAGCGTCAAGCTACTTTACTTGAAGTAGGTCACACCCGCCCCCCCTAACCCTAACCTCATCTACGCCACACTCAAGCACTGCAAATGGCCTGAGTCATTCCACGAGTCCCAACTAACACGCTCCCGGCTGTTTGGGCACCTCCCCACTACTAGCCACCACCAGACCCTAGAAGAAGACAACTTCACTTGATTGATTCCTGCTCACCTGGTCACTGCTGGCTCATTACAGGCGTCAGCTCACTCTGCGTCGTTGAGCGGTGCTACCCACAACACGGCGCCATGCACCATGGGCCAGCAGCTGCAGCAGCCATGGCAGCAGCAGCAGCAGCAGCAGCCCAGTACTCAGGCACGCGGACGCAGCAGCGAGCAGCACGCGGCGCCTCAGCAGGGCCGCCCGCAGGCTGCCATGCAGAGCAGCTTATCCCCCATACCACCTCCGGTGGCAACAATGTCCAACAACACCCCTTGCCAACCGAGGCGCGGCTCGTACGCGGCAGCGGCGGCTGCGGCGGTGGCGGCGTCTCAGGCGCAGCAGCAGCGGGGGCAGCAGCAGCAGCAGCAGGGAGGTCTGGCCGGTCGCGGCAGTGCTCCTCCAAGGGGACATGGTGGCAAGGGGAAGGGGGGAGGGAGACGCTGAGCCCTGCCACCGCTGCCCGTCTGGGGGTTATGGGGGTACTGAAGCAACATCATACAACGCGCAGGGTTGCGGTTATCTAGAAGAGGGGGTTGTTGTTGTTTTCGTCGGTAGAGGTTTGCACACGTGGTGCATCATAGAGCTGGTTCAACTGATTACGATTGTTTGTTGAGAGATGATGCGCGCTGCAGCCAGCGCCGAAAGTGGTTGCATGTAATTTGGAGTGTTATGGTTCCAAGCGTGCTGTCACTGTGGTGTGCAGTTGAGGATGTGCAATACGTAGTTGAAATGAGGTGCAACTGCCATGCACTTACACAAGTCATGCCCGTACGTTGCCGTTTTTTCATAAGGTCTCCTGTGTCTCCCTTTTTATTGTTGGTGACCATGGTGAAAAACGCTCAGCCTTGTCGTTTTGCTGTGCCACACCACTTGATCCCACTTGATGACTTATCTGCTATATGCATGCTTGAAGTCGCAAGTAAGAGGCAAGCTTGGATGTGTGTACGTATTTTTTATTTTAATTTCTCGCTCAGGGCGTGAAAAAGCCCACATGAATGGCATGTAACTTGACGCTTGCTGTGCGAAATCTACATGTCGTGTGACAGTCTGAAGGTGCACGTTTGCAAGTGTGGTGTGCTGCTGTAGCTGCAACTAGCATGAACCATATTAATCAATAATATGGTTCATAGCAGTCAGACGAGCGTCTGGTGGATGTGGTACCAGAGCAACACGTGGCGCATCTTGCATGTTTGCTCACAAGGATGCGTTGGAAAGCTGGCCATGCAAGCAGGCGAACTGTTGCCAATGGCACAGCAGCAGATGTGCAAGAGCTGCCCTACTTTTACCTGAGGTCTCAACGGAGCAAGACTAGCTGTGCAAAGTGCTAGCTGTGAAATGCTTGCATGCCTCAGCAAGGACATTCTTTGCACATGCAGTCAAGAGCAGCAGGGTACCAAGTTGTTTAAAAATGATGGTCTGTTGTGATGCAAGTATTTTTGCTGCTGTAGAACGCGCATCAACAGTTTGGTAATGTCAATGCACTCAGTCATCGCCTCAGGATGTAATCAAGCCAGAACCTGCAACTCACTTATTGCCCTGAACTCAAAATAATATTTCTATTTTGTTCTTGAAGGTCAGACGTGAGCATCTACATGCCAGATTTCCTGCCTGACTGGCTACATCACCAAGGTGATTTCAGACATAGATCTGAAGGAAGATGCCCCCGGAAGTCCGGCGCGTTCTTCAACAGTTTCTTCCAACATCACTTTAGAGTGGCAAACTTCAAGCTGTTCTTCAACATTTCTTCAACATCATATTGAAGTTTGATGTCAAGGTTCTAGATGAAAACAACGACGCAGGCTCAGATGGCGCGGAATGTGGGCGGGCACAGATACGAGACGATCTGAGGCTCGGAGGAGAGAACAGCTGCTTCGCTGCTCTACTGGCGCATGCCCAGCCTTTTCCCATGACAGTAAAGGGGAGAGCCTGCACGGGCCATCCTTCGAGTATGTGCTGGGTTTCCTGCGAAACCGCAGGCTGGTGGTGCCTTCGAACTTCAGCGAGTACCAGTTGGAGACCTTGAAGCGGAGCTTTACTGTGTTGCAGGACTACTCGCGGGATACAGGAGGCTCGCTGCGCCGCTGCTGCAGGCAGGACAGCCCCTTCTTCACTGCGCCATGACGTTTTGCTTCGGCCACAACAATGCAGTCGCTGGGCCTGCTGAGGTGTTCGACAAATTGACGAACCCGCTCACCCCCGGTACTCAAAGCTGCGGTGGTGCCAGCCACTCGCGCAGCGGAACTGTCGTACGCAGTCACATACCAGCAGGGCGCACTCGGCGCCGACCACAGCTGGACTGTTGGCGGATTGACGATTGAGGACGCAGAGGCGTTGCACGGTGCGGAGCGCCATGCGGCACGCGTGCTGCACTGTCTTCTGCAGTTCAACAGCGAGCAGCCAGACGAAGTCCGTGAGTGCCTGGCACAGGTGACGTCGGCCCTGCTACAGCAGTTTGACTGGAAGCCGTTGGTGGTTCCACAGGGGATGACTACGGCGGAAGCGATGGCGCACTTGCTGTCGATACGGGTAAGCGGCTCAGACGATGCCTCCAGGAGCGCGTACTATTACGAGTACTCTGAGGTAATGCCCCACCTCATTGCCCCAAACGTTCGCGCGCATGAGGTGGTACCCCAGCTGGATGGGCTCAACGCCCTCGCAGCCCTCTTGAGCCTGCACATCTGGCTGCATGTCGGCCTTGCCTATGCGGTAGACCAGTACAGGCCGGTCCAGCAGTTCTTCTGTGGCTCGCAGCTCGATCTCACCCGCGTGGGTGCCGAGCTTGCGGCCTCTTTTGATGTGTTTACTGATTTTGCCGCTTAGCAGGTAAGCCCTGAAGCAGTCGCTGTGGTTGGCAACATGGTCCATGACCATCTGCCGTGGGCACTTGGACAGAAACGGCAGACAGAGCACACGGGGTGAGTGTGACAGGCTGCGGTTGCACTGACCACAGCGACTTCTTCAGGGCTTACCTCCCAAACGGCAAAATCAGTAAACACATCAAAAGAGGCTGCAAGCTCGGCACCCACGCGGGTGAGGTCGAGCTGCGAGCCACAGAAGAACTGCTGGACCGGCCTGTACTGGTCTACTGCATAGGCAAGGCCGACATGCAGCCAGATGCACATCTGGATCGCGAGGGGTGCGAGGACATTGAGCCCATCCGGCTGGGGTACCAGCTCATGCACGCGAACGTTTGGGGCAATGAGGTGGGCCACTACCTCAGCGCGCGTGTGCGCGGGGTGTCGTACCCCCTTGCGTGGCGCCACTCACAGGCAAGTGAAGCTTTGTTGCATCGTGATGAAGGTGGACTGAAAGCGTGTTGACAGCGTCGTTGTGAAGGTTTGGGCAAGGGTCACTGGTCAGGGTTACTAGTCAGGGTGAGGTTTACCTGATGGAAGCCCCTATTTCACGGCCCAGGGCCAGTCGCAGGGGCGTGTGGTACTAGAGCAGTGAGTCCGGCCGGCAGTGCTTTGGCGGCGCGCTGCCAATGCTGGCGGCCCGTGCACGTGGGTATGAACGACTGAACTCTACCCCTAACCCCAGCTCTAACTTCAAATCCTAAATGCTAACTGCTAGCCCCAATCCCCCAGTAGAGGTGCCGATTGCTGCGGCAGAGCATTATACTAGTAGTACTGCGCTGATGCCACTGCTTCTCGCTCCTGTTAAAACGACTTTGCCTTACACAGGCCTTAGAGCAAAAACGGAGGAGATGCAGAGCCATGATGCCATGCAGTGCGCGTGCAGGGCATCGCACGAGTCACTTGGTGCATGTGACGGCATATACTCCCGACCTAAGGGGCCTTGAAACAACAACACTGACTCAATCAAGTACTTGCCTGAGCATGCGCCTGCACACATGTTAACACATGCATGCCACAATTCATCACCCTGAGCCGACACAGCAACGTGTGTACTTTTTATAAATTCTCGCTGAGGGCGCAAAAGAGCCCAGATGAGTGGCATCTAACTTGAAGCTTGCTGTACGGAATCTACATATCGTGTGACAGTCTGGAAGTGTCTCAACGACAACCACTCAAACGCTGCCGCCGCCAGATGGCATCTCGGGATCCTCCACTACGTCCTCCTCCATGTGCCCTCCCCCCCTGAATTCTGCCATGTGTGTCATGACACGGCCAGAGTGCGCCATGTGGAGCGCTGCCGACAGTGCCGAGCGTAAGCGCGCCAGGTGATGCCCTTGAGAGCTTTAGGGCGCGCTCCTCCGGGCGTGTGTAATACTAGCATGTGCTTTAGATTGCCATCATGAGGCTTGCGGTGTACCCCGAGCACAACGCAGAGCTTGGCATTGCGATGCGCCCCAGAGCCCAGCTAATAATCATCATGCGCTAGAAGATCGTCAACACAACAGGCTCTACGTGCCAGAAATATTAAGGGCAAATACACTCTCATCATCAGATGTCTTGCCGCTGAGGCCCATACCGTGGCGGCAAAAGGGATGGACAGACAAGCGAGCGTGTAAGGTTAAAAACAGATGGGTGCTCTGTGTGAACAGCCATTGTGAGCAGGCATCAGCGCAGCACGTGCGCTGAAGCGCGCCATGGTGATCATGATGTCACAAAATAAATAAAGCAAGTATGGCACTTGATAGCTAGTATGGCCTCAGGTACAATAGCAGCGGCTGCCCGGGACGCCCATTGCGCTGTGGTGTTTGCATGTGCATATGCGCTTCATCCAGGTCAGTGTCGTCCAGCTGGACGTTTGTCATGCCAGTGCAAAGTCAGCCGAAGCTGCCAGTCCTGGCTTGGCAGCAGCTCTGTCCAGCTGGTCTTCACAGCCCCACACAACCGCACAATCGCTTTAGATGACCATTGGGGAACGACACCAACACACGCACGCACGCTCTGCACTGTCAGTGCACACTGCCGCACGCCTGGCCACTGCAGGGGTCCTGGTAGAGCACGTCTAATCTGACAGGAAAATTGGTCGCCACCAAGTCTGGCTGGCAGCTGTTCTACAAGGCAACGGAAAGGTGTGATCAGAGGTCCACTGTGATGGCAGCGATGCCAGAAGCTACCAAGCGTAAAACAACCTCCGCGCCACGCCTGCTTTAAGCGCTGTTCATGCCAGTGTGTTTGCCGCCACGCTATCAGCAACAATGGCATGCTCGCGAACATCAGGTGGGGTGGCTGTCATTTCTCAACTCCCTTGCGCTGCGTATCAGCGTAAGCCCCCACGCTCGCTCTAGGTAACTGCCAGACTCGAACATGGCACACTATCTGCCACCCCTTTCGGTTTCTTCGCGCCTCCCCTCCTGGCCCCATCACGCTCCCGCTCAACCTTCTCATCAGTCATCGTTATGCAACTTCAACTGATAACGCCTGTTTTATATAGCCCCTGATGGCGACGTCAGCGCTTACCGCCGCATCGCACTGTTGCAGGTGCCGCGGCCCTCTCCGGCCAGCGCCGAACCGCCGGCCCCTCCGTAGATATAGTTATGCAAAGCCCGACTTATCGTGTGCTCAGCCCATGCGGTCCAGGACGTAATATACAACTTCAACTGCTATATTCATTTATTCTCGGTTTCTTGCTGTTGTCGTCGCGCCGGGCGGGTGGGCTTCTGGGCGCTCGCAGGTACGCTGGGTGGTGGCTGCTGCTGTGTTCCTGAAAAGCCAGACGCAGGCAGCTGCTCATGTTGCTGATACTGTTCACTTTCTCAGCAATTTTTGAGTTTATTTGGTCCTTGGCGCTTGCTAATGAGACGCTTTGAATCTCATGATGCCTCGTATGGCTGACCTTTGTCTCATTGCTATACCTGAATGTTGAACCCGTGTGTCGCCTCAGACACACTCGCGCAGGGCCCAAGCGACGAAGCAGGTGAGGACATCAGCCCTGAATGGTATATTGTCTGAGGTGCTTTGATTGAATCATGTCTTATCGATGAAATCCGATGGGTACGAGCCATGATGCTGCTAATTGCAGCAATATCCAGTGCCAGCCTGCACTGCTGATAGGGCACTTGGCGCACGGCTCTCTTGACGGACAAAGAGCAAAAATCTTGGAAAATGAAGCCCTCAGTAACGACCCTGGAGCAAGTAGGAGGAATGATAACACATTCTTTAAAACCCGCCTGACCAACCTGACGGATTTGCCAGTTGCATGGGCTACCTGCGATTGTGGTCACGCAGTGAGAGCCGTCGCAAACTTTGGACCTGTCTGCAGCGGCCATTTTAAATACATACTTCTATGTGGACAAGACGATAACTGTGATGGCACAGCAGATGGAGCTGCTGCAGTCAGTTCATGCCCCCCCCCCCTGCAGCTGCAGGGCTGATATTTGCTTTCATGCCTTTGTCCTCACTTCATGCATGCACTATGAACGCACGCCCTCTCATTTCAGACGGCGCAACTTGGAGGACCACCATGGCTGTGGACGCCCGGCGAACTAGGCTGGATGCCGTGCTTGGTTCTGCAAGGGATCGCTTCTCCGACCTTATGTGGGAAAGTCTGGATGGTGTGCGGGCAGCACTGGCAGAGCAGGACATTTATGAAATCCAGACCTTTCAAAACATTTCATTCGAGGCACTACGAAGCATCCCTGGTGTCACCATGGGTTTGGCGGGAAACCTCAGGTGGGCTTTTCCCCCGTACCTGAGGACCAGCATGGCTGCCGACGACCGGCGCAATAGGCTGGATGCCCTGCTAGAATCTGCGAGGGAGCTGTTCTCAGACACAAATTGGCAGGCACTGGGTGACAGCGTGCGGACAACCCTGGCACAGCAGGACCTGTGTGAAGCCGACGATTTCCGGAGCCCTTATGTGTCGGTTGAGATTTTAACGACCATAAGCGGCGTCACCATTGGCCTGGCGCAAGCACTCAAGTTTGCATTCCTAGGTGCGTATACTTCGAAGTATCAAATATCCAATGGGCATATTTGTTTGCTGGCCTCCGGAGTCATACTGTGTTCTGGTGGGTTCAATGCGAGGACAGACTCAGTGTTGTGGTTTTCGCAGTGCGACAGTCACCTATGTGTTTGGATGTCACCAGTGCGCAATGCGCAATGTTTAGATCACCTTTTGCGATGCGTGAAGTGCAGATGCTTTGCATCTAACCTATACCAGATGCAGCATCATTGTGCTGTGGTCAGCAGCATCACAAGGTTGACCTGACGCCACAGCAATCGCAATGCAATTCTGCACCGTGTACGCTTAATCAATTTACCAGTGCTATTGACGTTGTACCTCATGCAGTATGCCGCGATGTCGCATCAACTGCTGAGATCACATGATCCTTTCAGAGCATGCCAGACCATTTGGGGAGCCGCGCTCCGCATCCCTATTTGGCTCCTCGTGCACCTGGGTGTGATGTGCTTGAGGAGACCAACCATCTGCACAGGGCTTGCCCACTCAAGCAGTAGAAGATACTTCTCCCTCTTGTGTCCTGCTATGAATGGTTGCATGGATGGCATCGCATGTGCTTGTATACATAGTTGTATACACATGTTTGTGTGTATGCACTACTGGCACACCATTCCCTTCCAGCATAGTGGTGCACCTCTAGAAGAATGCTCACGCAAGTCTGGTCTGTTTTTGCAGTTGCGCCTCCGAGTCAGGTGTTCTCCTTTGTTCGTCTGCAATCAGACGATGAGGGATGCTGATAATAGAACTCTGATGGTGGGCTGCTCAGCTTGGCTATATATGCCGATCAGCATGCGCCCATAGGTGTCACATTGTTCACGCACCAGCCAGTGCTGCCAGATTGTTCATCGCATCGCTCGCGAAAGTTGCAATCAACCTTGCATTTGCATTGGTGACATAAGCCTGACCAGGTTTTTGCTTCTCATTCATTGTGCTGCTTTTGTTGCCGCCTTCATGCCTACCCACTTCTGGCGCAAGTTGGAACTGATGCTGGTGCAGGAGCACATGCAGGTCAGTAAGAGATTGTCACCACCCATCTGCAATGCACACCTTGGTTCAAACGAATCAAAATATGGTAGAACTCTAGGTGACAAGGTCATATGCGTTGAGATATTTCAAGTCAGGGTCACACAGTAGTAACTCTGTCCCACCAATTACAGGTGAGCTCTGATTATCTGAGCCTATGAATGATAGTTACTTGGGTTTAAAGACCGTCAGCCCTTCTGTGATGAATCGTGCGGGACAACTTTTACACCAGTCCCAGCACATCATGATGATCATGAAAGACCATCGAGCACCGTCTGGTTGATGTGCTGTGTGGACTGCAGCATTTACTACTCGTAATGTCTGACAGGTGACACGGGATAATCGACTGATGCACGCCATGTGGCAGCACTAAAAGGACAGCTGCTTCGTACACATGGGAATTAGCAGCTGTTGAACCATTGCAGCATGTGATGTGTGGTGACCCTGGCTTTACCACCGAGCTAACTTGAAGAGGCTTGTGCGCACTTAGCAGGGCAGCCTCTCCCTTCTGGGGTTCCAGTCACCACATTTGTCGTAATCACACAACTCGAGTAGTACTTTGAAGCTTGTAATCTGGTGCAATATTTGGCATTTTGAGCTCAATTCAGAGGGCATGATGGCATGCCTTGTGCTTACAGTTCCCAGGCTTGCAAGCACAGTGTGCTTTGTCCACAGTGATCCGCTTGGACTACATTCCAGCAGTTGACGTGCCAATACACCTGAATGCTAGGCTTTGATCCCCTGTGTACCATGTCTTACCCCCCCATTGCTGCCTATGATTATCACATGGTGCACCTAGAGTTCCCAGGCTTGCAAGCACGTGGTGGCTTGTCCAGAGTTGTCCGCTTTACCTATGTTCCACAAGTTCAGTTGTTAATACACTTTGCATCCTATAGGCTTTGATCCCCTGTGCACCATGTTGAGCCACTGCTGCCTACGACTATCACACGGTGCACTCTCGTGAAGGTATCTTACCGTTTCCACATTCTATTTTGCTGTGGCAGCACGGGGGCCATAGAAGCAGAAGCCGCCGGAGGCCACCCCTCCCCTCTAATGGTGAGGTGGCCGACACGAAGAGGCTCAACCCCGCTTTCAGCCAAATGAATGGGATGTAACTGGACTATGCCAGATGTGCCGTACCTGCTGAACCGCCTGTCCTACTCAACACTTCAGGCCAGCACGCTTATAAATGCAGGTATGTGATGCATGGGCGTATAAACTCACATGGATCGACTTTGCAAAGCTATATGCCGTTTATGCTGCAAAGTCCACCGCGCAACGACGCACACCGAGGTTCAAGCACGAGTGCTTTCAAGGTATGGGGCGTGTCTATTGCACCTCAACTTGAAGTGTACCGCGTTGCAAGCCGCCGGCCGCCGCTGCCGCCGCGTGTGAGCGCTGAGCACCGCTGCTGCTGCTGAGCAGCGGCGCCTATCTACTTACAGCGTGAGCGGCGCGCGCAATCACGCGGCGCCGCTGGCTAATTTGCACAGGGCTGGAGCCTCACTAGCGCACTACCCATGCCTGAGCAAAAGTCTTCTACTCCTACAGATCGCCCATGCACGCAACGTCATTCCCATGAGATCCGTCTCCAAATGAAAATGCCAATCTATCACCACCACAGCCGCCCTAGGCTGCGAGGCATGGTTCAAATGCAGATGAGCATATCATGATCCAGTAACCCTGCATGTGAGAAGTTGCATACTACAGCAAAATATGCAAAGGGTTGAGTGAATATGCAGCGAACATTGTCAAGGCAGTACATCGTGTGCAGCGGGCTGCATGGGTAGCCCCCATTGCGAAGCGTGAGGCTTGTTGCCGCTTGCAAAACGTAAAGCAGCAACGGCGGTAGGCGTTCAAGTGTTGGGTCAGTACTGCTGGTGGTGGCTCACAATCACCATCTATCACTGGGTAAAGCTGTTCTTTGCGACCAGCAAGCGGCACGAGCTCTTGTTGATCAGTAGTGCCGTGTCACCATCATTTGAGGCGACGTCAACGTGGCAGCAGTGCAACATGCAGCTTACATGAAAAAAGCTCGACGGCGGTTGACGGCACGATTAGCCGAGGGCACTAGCACAATCCATCACGTCAATCTGTTTCACGCGATGCCATGTGATTCTGACTGCTTAACGTTCAAAGTGTGCTGAACCTTTGTCAACCGCATTGGGCCAAGTACTTGCAAGTAGACTGCGTGCTCCTGAACTCAGTCCAATGCACCATTGCCATGTGCTGAGTTTTGAATGTGATGGTCAGGCAGACGCTGGGTCTCGTGCTTGGCACGTGAAGTTTGCAACTTGCATCAGTCATGTTGTGGTCTTCTTCAGGTTGCGAGCTGATATACATAATGTCGTCTTTAATCACTGTGGAATGCAAGTCAGACATCCAGCATATGCAATTGCTGTGCGCAGCACACCAGCAGACGGCCATGTTGTGTACATTATGTTGCGCAAATTGAGACCGCGTGCGACAGCGCATTGTTGCACACAGGTGACAGGATCTCATCATCTTCTTTACTTTCATCCTGTCCCCGCGTGCAGGCAAGCATGACTCTGCCACTTGGCGCAACCCATCACCAGAAGGGCTTAGCCTGAGCGAACAAGCGTACCGGCATGTCTGCATGTTGCCAGCTTCAGCCAGGTTGTGTTTTTATGTGAGCAACAACTCTGCACAACTGTGCTGTCCACCAACAAGTCTAGTCGTTTGGGTGTGCGCTTATGCCTGCGACCTGT
Source organism: Tribonema minus (assembly GCA_017506865.1). NCBI lineage: Eukaryota > Xanthophyceae > Tribonematales > Tribonemataceae > Tribonema > Tribonema minus. The sequence goes on from JAFCMP010000379.1 coordinate 423,836, forward strand.
GCGCAGCAGTGCATATTGAGCCATTGTCATAAATAAGAGTCAGCCACTTTCATCAAAGATTTTCTGCTGACCGTTGAAAACGCTTGCTGATGTCAACTTTGCTGTGGCAGCGATCGCCCCTGTGTGACGCATTGGCATGGGTTGCAACTTGCTCTGCACAGGTTCGATGTGCTGTGCCGACTGGCACCTGTACAGGTGACACTAATTGGGACTTAAAAGGGTTGTGACTGCCGCCTGCGACTGCCGCCGGTGATGACCGGCCGCATGCGTGCGCTTGCTCAGGACTGCTGTTGGTGACTCACTTTGGAAGCATGGCACCCGTATGTTGTCAATGACAAAGAGAAGAGGGGCCGATAGAAGGCAGTGGTGAACACGGGACTGAGGTGGCTTCCACTTGTTGAAGTCATATCGTGCATGGTGCTCTGCGCTACAATAGCAGCAAGAGCCTGCTAGGAACCATTGTGACTCACACCCAAAATTCTACTTCAAAATGCATGGAGCTTGGACCACCATTAGTAAGTGCTGTACAGTATCAAGCCGCCTGAAAAGTGACTACAGGCATTCCACAACGCTCGTCTGCCACTATCAAACTCCAGGACCTGATTGAGCTTGAGCACTGCTTGTGCAAAGCCACCAACGGCACCATTTCTAGCTGTGACTGATATGCTATCAGTGATTACCAATCAGCAACGCATATTCGAGATAAGTAGCAGCTCTGGTGTCAACTGCAGACCATGCCCGCAACGACAGCGTGCGTTGCCGCCGCAACAGAAGTGGTGTAACAGCGGCATCCAGAGATTTGGGATATGCAGAAAGTTTTGCTTGGTCATATGGGCCATCTGCTTCTCTGCACACAGGTTCAGCAGGGTGCTTACCTTATTTGCACGTTGGGTCCATCAAGTGCTTACTCTGTGCTGCGTCACTACGTACAACACATACATCAGCTTCTCGCACGACCTGCTCGTGGACTTGACTCGAACCCTAACACTAGCTTTCTACGCTTGACGGACGCCTCACCTGACCGCTACGTCTAGCGCCAATTGTGAACAAGGCGATGGATCCCTTGATCCCTGACCTTAAGTGACTCACAATACCTACCATACTTTTACTGGAGTCTCACCCCTACCTAGCCTACTGCTAATAGTGTGTGAGGTTGGGGCATACCAACCAGTGATTATAATTTTGTAACCAGAGTCACATGTGCATATGCCGGCCAAGTGCGCGCTTGTCACCCTCACATGTGCTCTTACGTAGATCCAATGCGCCACGACGTCGTGTACTTCAACCTTTTTGCTCACACAATGTGGTCTCGCACTTTCAGGCGTGCCACAGTGTGTGTGACCGCCTTGTCGCCATAGCCTATGAGACCACCGGTCTGATCACTTGAAGACATGTTCTTACTTGACGTACATGTTCATGCCCTTGAAGACGGCTCCGCCCAACAAGATGCAGGTCTTGGCATGGCAAAAATTAAGTTTGATGACATTGTGACATTTTCGCATCAACCTCACGAATTCAGAAGCGGAGTAGTGCCTTGCACCGCACCGTGTCCACAAACCACAAAAAAATTGTGGCGAGCAGAAAAGTGTGAAGTAAACTACTGGCTGATTTAAAACGAGCAAGGGTGACTGGCAGAGCAACGTGTTGACTGCATTGCTGCACATCCACAGTACATATAGTGAACACCTTCAATGCGGCCCATGCTTGTTGTACGGCTTTCCGGTGCGCAAAACTTGCAGTGATGACCGAGCATTGCTATGAAGTTGCATTTCAGACTACAGTTTACCAGCCTGAAACAACAGCATCCGCATTTGCAGTCGTGCAGCACGAGCTACTGTGAACAAGATCTTTGTCATCCTGACTCATGCACAATCGGCGCATCGGCGCATGTTGCAACTTGCAGGCCGTATGGTAGTGAAGCGGACCGCTAGGCTTGAAACATAGTCGCCCAAACCGATGCTGCGTGGACGACGAAACAGTCAGCGGCGCGGCGCCAGTGCCTGCCGACGTGCTGCGCCATCGAGTCCCCAAACCCGTGCAGCCGCAGCCTGTCGCTTTCTTCATCACCGGACACAAACACCGCTGGCTCACGAAGGCGGGCGTCTGCTTGCGGCAGCATGCAGCAGTTGGCCGTGCCCCCCACGAAGCTCACATCAGCCGGCGCTCCCCCAAGAAAATGCTCTTGAAAAGAGCATTTTCTTGAATTTCTATGATCATATGACTGCAAATAAGTAGCCAGTCAGCCAGTAAATGGAGAAGCCAGTCAGGCAGTAACTTGGCATCAGGCTGCTCGCCCTCTGATCTTCAAGAATATCATGTGTCTCACTGATCAGATAGATTGCAAAAGCAGGTGTGTTGCTTGACCACAGCCTGAGCTGATGAGACGTCAGGCACGTTGCAACCCTGAACATGTTAATCTTGAAGAGCTCTGATACTCACCGTAAGCCCTACCCCTAGCCCTAACCCGATTGGGCTCTCAGCCCACGTGCGCGAGTTCAGCTTCCACACACATGCTGGACCAAGTCACTTTGATCCCAGTGCGCTGCTCCTAATAAGACTTCAAAAGCGAGAATCCACACCGTGCATCTATTCCAGACTCGTTTTCCGCCGACCACAAGTCAGTGCTCATGGGACTCTGACACAGGCAGCGGGCGAATGCAGAGTGGCAGCCCTGCGTTCAACAGTGGTGACCAAATGGCCAGAATGGACAAGAATGGAAGAGAGGGAAGATCATAACATGTGAAACTGCAACATACGGGCATGGTTACTTTGTCTTTTCTAAGTACGTTGCAGTGACATCGCAAACATGAAAAGTGCCAATATCATTTCAACAAGTGACGACATACACGTCATCATCTGCAGATCGCACTGGCAGCCCACCCAAACCCGTAATGCTTGGAACCAATTTGCGGCAGCGTGCCTTTATGGATGCTGTCCAAAATGATGTATAGTAACAGATGAAGTGCTCAAGGTGTGACGGCATGGCAGTGCTCTCATGTAAGATGAAGGGTTGTTACCTGAGACATACATGCGTATGGTCATAGCATCAAACGTTGATTGCCAGGCACCTGGATACAGCACGCCAGTGCCTACTAGTATGCGCAGTATAGTAACCTTTGATTCAGCGCTTCACAAAACAGAGCACAACACCGCTCAGCAGAGACACAAAGGAGCGGACATCGCAACAAGGTTATGGGTATACTGAGTCTGGCCCAAAGCTCGGCAACGAGGTTGATGTGGCGCACTTTTTTTTTCTGGCTGCCACCTTGATGGCAAGCACGCGAGACATCATCTGCCCATGCCATGGTGCGCTGAAGCATATACTTCCATGTCAAGAAGGCACTCAGTAACGTATGACCTGATGAAACAAATTGGGGGAAGGGAGAGGGTAGGGATTGGGGGGGCACGACAGCGGGGGCGCGCAATGATGCGTCTCATAACCGAAACGAGATCATTCCTGAGCGATGCCACAAGCGACCGGCTTGCTTGCAAACACAAAACTCAGTTGGTCAGGCTCCAGCTGCGGCGGCGCGGCAAGCGCGCACACCGCCGACTGGCTGGAGAACCGTGTTCGTTACAACAAAGCTATGCAAGTGAATACGCACCCATAATCCATCGCAGCATGTCAATCAATGCATCCCCATGCGCCACGATTACAGCAACTGCTGCGCTGGAGCCAATCCTTGCACCTCGACAGTATCGTGGTGTACTGGTCTCTGAATGTGACACAGGCAGCCAGCGTCCTTCTTGATGACTGCTGCACGGCTGCCACCAGCCTCCAGCATCGCGGCATACATTGGGGCTAGGTGGCACCACAAATCAGGCAACGCAGCTGTGCAAACAACGCTCAAGATCCAATAGCCACACATCTCCAGCACAGCAGTCCATGCATTTACGACGCGCCGCCTCTAGCCACCGCTTGCGTGGCAGCGTTTAGCAGAAAACCTGAAAAGTAACATCTTGTGGGACTGGGCCGCCGACGCTGTGCTGCTGCTGCGCCTACAAATCGTCATCATCGCTCAGCGTTGCTGCTCCGTCGGCGCCGCCCTCGCCCTTGCCGCCATAGTAGTCCTGCGCAAAGTTGTAGGGCTGGTTGGGGTCGGCAGACTGCCGCGTGGCCTGGCGCCTGCACAGCAGCGGCGGCACAGCGGGAGGCGATGGGTGTTGTCAGTGCTATGGCGGCAGTGCTAAGGCCCCCCGCTGCTGCTGACTGCTTTGCGCATGTGCTGTCAGTGCTACGGCGGCAGCGCTGATGACCCACTGCTGTTGACTGCTTTGCATGAATGCTTGTGCGTCGAGGCACGCCCTGCACTAGCCATCAACGTGCTTGCGGTGCTGTTTAGTGTCAGTGCTATGGCAGCAGAGCTGAGGCCCCATTGGCTGCTGACTGCTTTGCGTAGCTGCTTGTGCATCATGCACTAGTCATCGACTTCCATACAGCGCTATGCAATGTCAGTGCTATGGCAGCAGTGCTGAGGCCCCACTGCTGCTGACTGCTTTACATAGCTGCTGCTGCGTCGATGTACGCCCCGAACTAGTCATCAACGTTCTTGAGGTGCTGCTTACTGCCAGATTGCTTCAGCTGTGCTGATTCGGTTGATCATCACCCTGCCCTGAACTGGCACAGGTGGTTCGAACTTCAATGCCTGGCATCATTCTCTCAATACTTCTAAAATCGTCTTCGCACGCAAAAGCCTCGACAACGCCCATGAGACCAAGCGCCGTACATAGAAGGGCTTCAGCCGCAAGATACTTCGACTGCACCCTCTGCGCAACGCACACGCTGCACTCACTTGGCCTGCTTCTTGTTTGCCTTGGCGGCGCGCTTCTTCTCCTGGTTGACCTGCGGGTTGAGCCTCCGCTCCTCAGCGAGCAGCGCGCCCAGCTGCGTAGTCGGCGCGGCCTTCTTCTCCGCCTTTTTCTCCGCGCGCTGCTCCGCCAGCGCCGCGCTCTTCTGCGCCTTATCCGCAGCTTTAGCTGCCTTTGTCGGCTGCTGCTGCGTCGCCGCGCGCGGTGGCGCGTCGTTGTCGTCGGAGTCGTCGTCGCTGCCGCCCTGTAGCCACACAACAGTCATGGTTGCTGGTGAGATGGTGGCGCTGGCGCGCCAACATTGTGGCGTTCTCGTTCATGCTTTCAGTGCCGCACTTGCAGGTGATGTATGTACTGGGAGAATGTACAGCGCTGGCGACATACCTGCTCTCCGGTGGATTGCGCCCACAATTGAGTCTGCTCACTAAGCTTGCCGAACCCATGCATGGCACCACCTGCAAATCGCCAATGACTCTCAGCCGATGTGAGGGATCTGATCATGTGTTGTACAACAAGAATGATGCCTGCGTGCCCCGCTTGCACGCGTCTGATGTCTGTTTGTTTGCCTATCAAGTCACTCTTGTACTCTGACTCTACTCATAGCGCCCTCGCGCTCACACGCCGCACCTGCGCCTGCCGCTTGGCGAGCATCTTGATGGGATCGTCGGAATCGTCGTCAGACTCTTCCTCATCGTCATCTTCCTCATTGCCACTGGCCTCATCCATGTCATCCCCGGCTTCGCTGCGCGTAGCAGCCGACCACCGCCCCGCCGACACGCCGCCGCTGCGCAGTGCGAGGAAGCCCGACGGCTGGCTGGAAGGCAGCGCTTCCATCATCTACAAGGGGGGAAAAAGGGGGGGGGGGGGGGGGGCAGAGAGCGTCAGGCACCGCGAAGGTTGAAGTCTACACGCAAAAGTCTGCACGCGCCAGGGCGATGGATGTGCTGTTGCCAAGAGGGCCAGAGGAGGTGAGGCTTTTCAAGTGTTGGAAGGGCTGCGTGATAGTGAGCTTGCTGTAATGTTGCAAGCGGTGACGACAGAGGACAGTGCCGACTGGCTCGCAGGCAGTGCTTTGATCATGTGCGGGGAGGAGAAGGGAGGTTTGTAGGCCAGAGAGAGCCACAACAGCACTGGGTCAAGACCCTGGAGGGTAAGGACACCTCTTAAGTCATAGTATTTATGATGATGTGATGTTGCCATTACATAATGATGACCAGCTTAACACCTGGCAAGTTCACTTCATGCAGCTAGTGGACGCTGTGATGCACGTTTGTGAGGGAATGGCGCCGAATACTGCCATGAAGACATGATGGCGCCGCATACTGCCATAAAGACACGTCAACGCTGGACACCAAGCTCACATATGCACCGCTTCTGATGTTTGCAGCCACATATGCGTGTGTGTGTGTGTGCGTGTGTGTGTGTGTGTGTGGTGTGCCACAGAGTGACTCAACTACTTCTGCCAGTTACTCTGCAGGCGTTGCCAAGGTGCCAGTCTCGTCTTCAAGCATTGAAGTTTGCCTTGCAGGCGATACATACCCCCCCCCCCCCCCACACACACTTGCGCTGTGTGTGTGCGTGCGCCCTGTCATCAACATGACCCTGTACCACCAGTGTCCTGAGCAGCATGTCATTACCTCCCGGTGGTAGTATCTCCACAGATGCATTGTGTCCTGACCTCTCACTGGTGGTTCCCATGGCCAGTAGGTTGACTATTCTACCACTGGCGTGTACACCGTGAGCATAGCAACCAGACATCAAATTGTAGCAAGTGCAACCCTGCAGATGTCAACTTGACGCGTTACTTACCAGGGACTCAGGCTCTGAAACGTTACCAGGAAATAATTGACGAGTACACTCACGCTTGGCTCAACTTGTCACTGCCACTGATAACTGCATGTTGGCTACTAGCGCGACATGCTCGATTGGTGAGCCATGAAAAACATGCATACCTCTTGGTCGATGGCCTCCAGCGCCAGCGGATCGAATGCAGGACCAAACGAGTCGACGATCTGCGCATCGCCTGATGCAGCAGCGCTCCGCGCAGCGGCAGCGTCGGCCGTGGCTTCAGGAGGCAGTGTGTAATATGGCACCTGTTCACACCATCGAAAACACCAGAATGCAACAGTGAGCAACACGTGTAGGATGAACAACAGCACTTGAAGTGAAGTACTTCCTTGAAGGTATGTTGAAACGCTGAGTTTTCCAGCTGGGACAATCATGATCTGAGCGACGTCAGATGCAGCAGTGCTCATTGTAGCAGATCACTCCACAAGGAGCAAAAATCAGCATGGCGTAAGGTTGTTCTGAAGCAGTGCTTTGAAAAGGCATGAAGTATGCTGCAGAAATGTCAATGCGCAGGCTTCCAAGAGCGTGCAGAAGCAGACAACACTGACAATTGAATGGCAGCGCGCGGGCCAGATAAGTATACATGTGCACAAGTTTGACTGCAGTGGCGAATCTGTACGCATGATACCCGCAGCGCTCTTTGTTCAGCTCACGAAATGAAGTATTTGAAGTCGCAAGCTCTGCACTGACGTTGCCAAGTTTTCAGTCGCGCAGCACCTGGCGCATGTCGATCAAACTGGCTAGCTAACCTCTCCAACAAGTGCTACACAAAGCGAGTGGCTAGCTGACATGTCCGACAAGTGCCAGAGACACACAGCCTTTGTGAACGACGCCCGTATGTAGTTGAAGTTGCAAGCCCTATTCAGCGCTGCCTTCTGTCTGCTCATGGACGACACGCAGATGTACTTCAGAAGAATGAAACACCACTTGAAGTTGTTAGACGCTGACCTTGCCGGAGTTCGAGTTGCGCAGCATCTTGCGCAGGTTAATCACATTGGCCAGCTGACCACTCCAACAGGTGCTTCACAAAATAACATACTTTAGAAACAACACCCGACGCTGCCTTCTGTCGTCTCGTAAACGACACCCCCGTATACACTTGAAGTTGTAAGCGTGAAAGGTTGTACGATCTGTTCCGCTGACTACTGCCAGCTCGTGAACGACACAACATATTATTCAGGGGAAGAAACACTTGAAGTTTCAACCTCTGTTCTGTGCTGACCTTGCCGGAGTGCCAGTTGCGCAGCACCTGGCGCAGGTCGATCAAAGTGGCTAGCTAACCTCTCCAACAAGCGCTACACGAAGAAAAATGCCTAGCTGACATGGCTGACAAATGCCAGAGACACACAGACATGCTTCAGAAGAAAAACCGTTGAAGTTCTTCGGCGCTGACCTTGCCGGAGTTCCAGTCGCGCAGCACCTGGCGCGCGGCGGCGCTCCTGTCGGGCGTGCCGCCCTTGAGCAGCTTCCCAAACTTGCGTGCCACTAGCGCCAGAAAGCCAGCGACGTCCGCAGGGTCAAACCGCGCAATTTCGTACACCTGCGGGCACACAAGTAGCGCTTCGGGTTAGGGGTAGGTTTGAAGTCACAGTTAAGGGCAACATAAATTCAGGGTTAGGGGCAGGCTTGACATCAGCGTTGAGGTTGGAATGACACAAAGTAACGCAACTTGCGCGCCACCAGCGCCAAAAAGCCCGCAACATCCGAGGGGTCGAATCGCGCTACTTCGTACACCTGAGGGGGGATATTGCAGAGGGCCTAGCTTAGCAGTAAGCGTGTGGTCAGGGTTGAGGTTTGAATGACACATGAGTAGCGCCACGTTTTGCTGCGAAGTGCCAGGAAGCACGCAGCGTCCGAGGGGTCGAAGCCCGCAATTTCATACACCTGAGGGGATATGAATAGCGTCTAGGGTTGGGAGCGGGCTTGAAGTAGAGTTGAGGTAAAACATGACACATGAATGGCGCAACTCCATGCTGTGGCAAGTGTGCCTGCAGAGACAGATGGCAGGATACATCTGGCCGTGCCGTGGTCACATGCTCTTGAAGTTCGCATGCTCTTGCGGTTCAAGCAGTGGTGTTGATATTAATACACCCACCTGCACCGCTCCAGCTTGCGGTGCTGTCGCATGGCTGTTTGAACACAATCGACTCCAACGAGGGATGGCGCGCACCTCAACTCAACGCACCAATTTCAAGATTCATATCAGTGTGCAACGCTGACATTCATGGATTCCACGTCGTATCCCGCCGACTGCTCCAGCTTGCAGCGATGCACCGCCGCCTCTGCAGCAGCACTGATACTGAGACTGTTCGCGCAGTCCGCACTGACGTGCAGCCACTTTGGTTCAAGAGAGCGCATACTTTGTTTAAGAACACTTATTGCGGTGTGTACATATGTGCCTGCATGTGCTGCTCCGGCTTGCAGCAGTGCTGCAGCACAGCCTCTGCGCTAGCACTGAGATTCGAGCCGCCCCCTGTTGCGCAGCGGCAGCTACTTGTCAGGATACCACATACCTCAACTTGGCAAATTTGACCCTGACATACCTGCATGAGCTGCTCCGACTTGCAGCGCTGCAGCACTGCAGTATTGAGATTCCGCTGACTCCTCCGTTTTTTGCTGTTGTGCAGCTTCTGTGTCTCATCGCTATGCCGCACTTCAACTTGTCAAGACTTGAAGTTGACGTACCTGCATGAGCTGTTCCGGCTTGCAGCGCTGCAGCACCGCCTCGACGGCGGCGTCGGGGTTGGGCATGCTCTCACAGTCGACGCAGTTGCGCAGCAGCACAGCGGAGCCATCCGCATCATCGAACACGACACCCGGGCAGTCGAGCAGCTTGACCAGCTTGTCCAGCTGGACCTCCTGCATGGCCTTGGTGAAGCCGGGCGTTGGGGATACGCCCACTGCCTTGGACCTGCAGCAGTGTGGCGAGACATAGGGTCAGGCTTGTACAGGTGCTGTTGGGCAGAGAGCACGCAATGCCTTTGGCATAGGCACGAACGAGCACATGTGGTCGTTGTAGGGTCGCGAGTGTCGCTAATGTTAGCCACGGCCCGTGCAGTTTAATACTTCAAGGGGTCGCTGCTTGCAGAAACAAGAAGTTTGATAAGAGCTTTTTAGTTGCATCGCGCCTTGCGCTTGACTAAGCACCTCAGCAGTACAAACTGAGGCCGTGCAGTCTTGCTCATTGAGTCTGCATAGCGGAAAAGAATGAGGGTGGCGCTGCTGCGAACTCCAACCTCTTGGCTCACCATTCGAGAGAGTTTATGGGTATCACCCTCATGTATGACTTGTTGTGCGCTGCGCTGAGCTTTGCAGAGCATACATCAAGGCATGCTGATCCGCTCATCACATATGGAAACTGATTGCAGTTACATGCACCAAGCTCATGTGCTCTAATGACTCACCGTTTGAGGGAGTTGATAAGGGATGACTTGCCAACATTGGGGTAGCCAATGATGCCCACTGTGATGGCTGTCTTGATGTCCAAGCTGCGGCAGTAGTTCTTCAGTATGTTCTGCACCAGGAAATCATGCATGAACAGGATAAGTGTAAGTGTGTTCAAAGGGCCAGCATCTGCGCTACCTTTGGTGATGTGATCTTTCAGGTGACACATGCTGAGGTTGACCCCAGTTGAGGATTGAGACGGACATACAAACCTAGGAGACGCCATGTAAGACATCTCGGTTGAACAGCTTCACACATGAAGTATCACCTGTGTCCAAAAGCAGCTGTCCCCGGACGCAGACATTGCCATTAGTCTGGCCCCTGGTCAGTCACGCTGGCGGCTCGTCATCGGCTCCCAACTCAAGCATTAATCAGGAGTATGCAGACCTACCGTAGCAGGTGATAGTGGGTGTCGGTGGTACAGTAACTTTTGGCCTCACCATTGATGCTCCGTAAACGGCACCATGTAAGATGCTTCCAACGCTGGTGACCCTAGTGGTCGACAAGTTCACAACTAGCACACTTCATGCACACCAATGCACCACAATGCATGATTAATCCGGACCATAAGGTCGAGGTTAGGGCTAGTAGACTTAGTTGTAAGCTCAACCAGCATCCGCACAAAACACAGCACCAGATACTTCAAGAAATGATTGGTCCAAGCCCTGGGACCTAGTTGTGAGCTCACCATGAGCGCTTCCGCGCCTATGCTCCCGCTGCGAGACAATGCCGCCGCGCCTGCCTTGTTGGCGTCGCCTCCGACCTGCAGACCGCCGCAGGCAATGGCAGCACGGCTCAGTTAGTGCACTGACTTCCATGTCAGCAAAGTGCTGTATTCAAGACGTCGTAGCATCAGTCAGCTGTTAACTACGATCCCCCGATGCATGCAGGCGCAAGTGATGCAGCATCATTGCAAGGTGTAGGTGCACAGACAAAGGACCGCACTGGAGGTCAACATGATTATAATGATAAATCAGTGTGATTTGGCATGTCAAAATGACCATTATTCATTGCAGTTAGGTAAGCTCCAGCAGTTTGCGAGCGATTCGTGCCTCCTCTGCCACGTGACACCGTTGTATACACCGTATGGCACTCAACAAGCACAAGCAATATGTTACGTCCGCACATCAAGCACCTGACGCTGCTGGGTTCACACATTGATCATACTTCAAGTATGAATTCGAACAGGTGATGCACCTGCTGTCTGCTGCCGCCGCCGCCCTGCGTAGAAGCCTTGAACGCCACGGTGGGGTGGTCCTCGCGCAGCACCTTTGTGCAATCAGAAGCGACAACCTCCACACACCCAAGCACCTTACCCTTGTTGGTGCTGCACATCAATCAAACTTCAAATATGGTTGCTTCCTAATTCAAACAGGTGTCGCACCTGCTGCCTGCTGCCGCCGCCGCCCTGCGTCGACGCCTTGAATGCCACCGTGGGGTGGTCCTCCCGCAGCACCTTTTATACACCATACGACGTTCACGATCACGCCACGCAACTTGAGCACTTGATCACACACATCTGTCATACTTCAACTATAGCTGCAAGCAGGTGACGCACCTGCTGCCTGCTGCCGCCGCCCTGCGTCGACGCCTTGAACGCCACCGTGGGGTGGTCCTCGCGCAGCACCTTTGTATACACCATACGACGTTCACTATCACGCCACGGAACTCGAGCACTTGATCACACACATCTGTCATACTTCAAGTATAGCTGCAAGCAGGTGACGCACCTGCTGCCTGCTGCCGCCGCCGCCCTGCGTAGAAGCCTTGAACGCCACCGTGGGGTGGTCCTCCCTCAGCACCTTGAGCCACTGCGCCACCACCTCCTTGGGCACCAGATCCACCTTATTAAGCACCAGGACCAGTTTCTTCCCGGGTCTGCTGAGCACTGCCTCCTCCACTGCTGACGCGCGTGAGCCCAGGGGATCGCGCGCGTCTAGCACCTGTGTACATGTGAGATGCGTTACGGTACAGAGTCATTAATTTCAAATTGTCATAGGTTGCTGTACTTCAGGAAGAAGTGTTCCAGTATTTAGGATCTGATGTGCCTCTCTGCCCTGCTGATGCTCTCAGGCGTGTGCGATTTGCAGATCCCTTGGTTCAACCAAGTCTTTACGCATGTCTACATGCAGAGGACACAAGCAGTATCCCTTAGTCCTACGCTTTTGATATGTTGCTCATGATCCTTGCTATGATGCCTGTTGAAATACAGCACTTCTCATATGCGTCCCGACGATATTGGAAGTACAGATAACAATAGCAACAATGACAACATGCTGATGGCCTCTGGCCACCGGAAAGTCGGGTGCTCCAGCATTTACCACAGCTCCCGCAGACACAACGATCCTCATGCGATAATATGAATTTGATTGTATACCGCCTCAACTGCACATGAATCATGATGATAATGATGCACGCTTTAGAACGTTGAAGCTGTGGGCCACCTGTTGCCATCCCATACCCAAGTGACAGCACAAGCACGCTTTATACACATTTCAAGTTAGCTGTTGAACTGGTCCTCAAAGTTCAAGTATCTGCACAACTTTTTTAAAAACGGTTTTGACCATCCCATCCATACACTGGTGACAGCACAAGCACACCTTACGACAGCTCAAGCACTCCCTGCAGCTCGTAAGACACAGGGATGTCGTACCCCGTCAATAAGCAAGTGACATGACCAATGATTCCTCCGTAACGGGCGTCAATATAGCTCATGTACAGTATGTACCCAGTACAAGTTATAAAGTACCTCCTGCAGCACCACGTACGAGTGGTCCACGACCTTCCGCAGCTATGAATCTCAGCAGTAGACGTCAGCGCAAGCACCCCCTGAAATCAGCTCAACTTGGCTGCTACCTGGTCCTCAAAGTTGAAGATTCCTCAGTAGTGGACGCCAATAGCTCAGCTCCACAGCGAAAGTGGAAGCTCCACAGAGCAAAGATTGAAGTACCTGCAGCACCACGTCCAAGTGGTCCACAACCTTCCCCAGCTGTGAATTCTCAGCAGTGGACGTAGCTCATCTATACAGCAGAACTTGAAGTTCACCCATCAAAAGTTGGAGTACCTGCGACATCACGTCCGAGTGGTCCACGACCTTCCACAGCTATAAATCTCAGCAGCGGACGTCAGCGCACCTACCCATCAAAAGTTGAAATTAGCAAAAGCTGAAGTTCTGCACAGAGCACAAGTTGAAGTACCTGCAGCACCACGTCCGAGTGGTCCACGACCTTCCGCAGCTCCCGCAGGTACGCGCGCCGGCTCTGCTCCCCATGGCGCCGCTCCTTAGCCTCCATGCCCGCGTCATCGCCCGCTGCGTTCGCGTCGTCCGTCTCCATAAACGCCGCCTGCGTCGCCGCCGCCTTCTCCGCCAGCGACTCCATGGTCGCCTCCGGCGGAAGCAGGCCGCGGCGCCGCGCCTGGAAGGGTTTTTCCATAGCAGAATTTAAGTTGCAGAGTTGAGGCTGTAGATAGTTGCAGTTTTCAGGGCACGCGCGTGCTCGGGGTGGGCCTTCTCCGCCAGCGACTCCATGGTCGTCTCGGGCGAGAGCAGGCCGCGGCGCCGCGCCTACACGGTGTGTATGGTGTGAAGTTGAAGTTGAGGTTGTAGGGTTGAAGTTTGGGGTCACGCCTTGTGGCCGGGCTCTGCCAGCGCGGCTGCATTGTGCTGCGACAACAGCGCCGCTACGGACAGCGCGGCACCGGTATCGCTTGCTAATGCTTCTGACAACTCCACTGCTGCCACCGGAAACAGTAGCGACCCACTGTGCCGCTCCTGAATTAGGACAAATTGATATTTCAGCAGTTGAGTTTCAGAAAGCAGAAGCAAAAGTGATTTCGCAGCGTCCATGGAGTGGGTCCTGTGTTCGACCTTCTCGCTGTCTTGCTTACAAGCAACGTCACGACTTGAACATACCGCAGCAGTGCCTAATCTCCACGCAGTATTAAAGTGCCGCGACACTCAACATGAGGGGGTGCTGGTGATGTGACATATGTAACAACAGTACCGAGTGCCACACCGATTGCCGACATGGGTGAGCCTGTATAATGACAACACAGTTCAACGCATATTGTTCATGGACATTTTGCGCCGTCTGGTGTGCAGACTCGAAACACCAGGTTGAGGGCATGCACCAACAAACACATTTGCTTACCAGTTCTAGCTTTCGTTTATCCTTTTGCGCCTGCTTGTGCTCCTCTGCCCGCTTCTTTGCATATTCTATCTCCGCCAGAACCTCCGCCTTGAAAGGGATTGAGTTGGGGATTCCTGGGTCCTTCTTCTTGTGTAAATGCGGATTTTTCTTTGCATCTTTTCGCTGCTGCCGCTTGTGCTCCTTGACCTGCGAAACACCAAGAGCACAAGGAAACGCGAGAGAGTTGATCATTATGCAGTTGAAATCATTGCAGTCAACAAATTCTCACAGAGCAAGCGGTCGGTCAAGTGTGTCCTGACCCACCCTACAGCGAGTGCAATGTACTGCTATGTATGCCGCCGCCTGCTGCACGCGCAGTAGCCTGCGGAAAGGAATTAACAACAGGTGTGCTGCACCAGCACAGTAGCTGCAGGCCTGGTGATCACTACCCAGGCTTGCACACTTCAACGCTTGATGCAAAGTGAAGTTTTCGTTCAATGACGGCGATCGAGGTGCGGCACCACTACCAACCACTTGCAGCGTATTCGGCACTATGAGTAATTGGGTTATGGCGACCATTCAAGCTTTGAATCCCGCTGGCGGACCACTGAAGACCCAGCATGCTGCAGATCACGATCAACGCGACCCTACGTTGACACCAAATGCTTGCTGCTTCACCTTGCGGTCGATCTTGTACTTCTGCTTGAGAGTCGTCCTCCCGCTCTTTCCCTTCTTCTTCACCATGTTGGCGGGCCTCCAGGTCTGTGCCTTTTTCCAGGCACTCAACTTCAAGTTTCCGTGTGTGGTCCCACAACTTCAAGAAGCAAGGCGAGTCACGTCAATGCAGTTAGTTCATGCGCGCGAACTTCCGGCAGAGACGGGCTGGCAGAGACAGACAAAAACAGTAAACACGCATGTGAAATGGTCGCCAGGATGTATTGTGACCGGTGTGTGGGGGGTCTCATGGAAAATCGACCCCCGGCCCAAGCCTCCCCACCCTCCCTCGCCCTCTCCTGACAAAAATCGGGCGGGCGGGCGGACTCAAAAACGACTCCCGGAATACCTGCCTACCCCAGCGTGATCGTTTTTCATTACCTTTCAAGTTTTACGTGCACCTCCCTCTCATGCGCACGCTTCATGTACACAGCTGTCAAACATTGCTCAGGCTGTCGCATCGCCGCTGCTGTCCACGCTTAGGATCCGCAGAGCCCAGCTTGCTTCTGTGCTGCATAGGCTCAATGCTGAAGAGTGCTACTGCAGGATCAGCAGCACACTTGCAAGAGAGTCCATGTACCTGACAGCTGCGCCTGTTGAGCGCTGCCTCAAAGCGTGGCAGCGCTCAGCGCTCAGCTTTGTGGCAGTGCTCATGTATGCAGCAGCTCTAGAACAGCACGTCACGGCATGGCACAGTTGGGTTGCCTCACATTTGATGTAATACAATTTGCATATAAGTGTGCATCTGGACAACACGGCATGGTTGCAGTTGATGACTTCACGAACCTCCGCCCTCTGCTAAAGAGTAGTTCAGGTTTTGCAGCCCACTCTATTGGTGAAGTTGCATCGTCACAATCTGCGGAGCGAGCACTTTGTGCTGGCCAAACCCTGACGCAGGACCAAGAAGGACACAATGGGCATTCAAGCTGTATCCGTGTCATATGACATGCAGTCGGCATTGAAAGGCTGGGCCAACGCTGCAATATCATTGAGATGCAGTGCACCAGTGCCAGCTGAAGTATCAGTGCAGGGCTTGCGTCAGTACGTATGGACTTGTATTTATAAAGGCCCAAGGGAGGCCGGGTTGGTTGCCTATGCAATCAAAAAGCTTGCGTCAACGCATCAGCCTACGTCAGTGCTTGTGAACTTGTTGTCATCGAGGCCCCAGGGAAGCTGGGTGTCTATTGTTCGCCAAGTGCATTCCTGTGCAGCAGCCTGGTCTGCACTGTCTATGACGATGTTGAATGATGCTCAACATACAAGACCATAGCCAGCAACTCTCTGGCCACCAGCAAGCGCACAAACAAACAAGTGTACAGCATTCAGAGTGTCATTGGCAGTGTCACGAGCACCACAGCACAAGGTAGAAATAGAGGCAAATGCGTATTGCACAACCTGTAACATTTGAAAAGAGGCTCTTCACGAGCAGCTGTGTGGCGACACAACATAATCCAACCCCACCACTGACACCACTGGGTCAGAACACAACACGACACAATCGTTTCAACACGAGCAGGCGATGCAATCATTGGGCCGCAGATTGTCTAGCGTGCCCTATGCATGCCCATTGCGTACCCCCTCTCGTCGACTGGCGATGCTTTTGAGCGTAGCCACAATTTTCACTTGTTGCAGCGCAGGAAACGGGCTGCATCAAAGGGGGTCTCAACAGGAAGAACTTGACAGCACAGGTGGTCCACCAACGGAACTGAAACCCATATCTGCAGAAACACACATGAACACGGGCCCCCTGCGGTCAACATCAGGTCACTGCTCACACGGAGGCCATTCTGCTCACAATACCCCCATCCCACACACACGGACAACGTGGCCTTTTTTGGAAATGCTTCCACAAGTATGGAAATCCGCCCACGCCCACTACTTCCGCCTGCCCCTGCCGCGAGAGGCTGCGCCAGCGCTCAGCCTGGGCCTCTCAGACGCAGCTGCGCCTGCAGGGGCAGCAGCGCTCCGGTGCGTGGGCGCTGCGGCGCAGCGCGACGCGACGCGCGGCGCATTGGCGGTGCGGCCAGCGGCTGTGGGCGAGAGGCGGTTCGCAGCAGCAGCGCCGCCGCTGGCAGACGCGGCGCGCGTAGCCCGGCCGCCTGCTGAAGCGCCGGCAGCAGCGACATCTGCAAAGCTGGGGCGGCGCCCCGGTGCAGCGCTGAGCGGTGCTGCCACCGGGGGTCCGCTGCTGCCGCCGGCAGCGTGAGCGCTGCCGCCAGTGGCACGAACAGCCCCGCCACCACTACCAATTGTTGAAGTTGAAGCGGCGCCGCCAGCTGGATGGGGGCGTGGCGAAGGGGTGGCGACGGCGGCAGCAGCAGCAGCACGGTGGCGTCCGCCCGCAGTCGGCGAGCGTGACGCCCTAGCAGGAGCTGCCGCCGCTGTGGCGCACGTGTGCGCCGCGCCAGTGCGCGCCCCTCGGGATGGCGGCGCGGCGGCAGCGGCGGCAGCAGTCGCGTCGCTGTCGTCGGCCGCGGCAGCGACCGGTTCCGCCGCCGCTGCCTGCAGCTTCGCCTCGGCAGCGGACAAGAAAATGACTGCGGCTGCAACGAGATCATCTGCTGCCTCTGCCTCTGCCTCCAGCTGTGGCAGCTTCGACTTGGCCGCCTGCACGGCAGCCAGCGCTTCGGCAGCGGAATGCTCGGCCTGCGCGTCAAGGCGAAGCAGGTGCTCCAGGTTGGCGGCGCCGCGCTTCTTGGCGGGGATCTGCAATTTGCGCTGCGCCTCCTGCCAGTGCTGCAGCGCGACGCTGCTGATGCGCTGCAGGTCTCCCACGTGCTCCTCTGCCTGCGCGTGCGCCTCAGCCGCCTGATCGGCCAGTCCTGCGCCATTGCCACAGCGGCGCTCGCGTCCTCTACGTCCGCTGCGGTCGCCGTCGCTGCCGCGCTGCCGCTGCCGTCCATGCCGAGCGTGCGCAGCACCGCGGCGCGCTTCTGCGCCGCCGATGCGCACTCCTGCGGAGCGCTGCCAACAGCTTCAGCAGCGCTCGCCTGTTGCACCTGTTGAGCACTGCCATCAGCAGCAGCAGCGCTCATCTGCTGAACAGTGCCATTAGCACCAGCGGCTGTAATCGCGGGAGCGCTGTCACCAGCGTCGGCGGCGCTTGCCGTGGTTGCCGTAGCTACCGTGGCTGTCGTCTGCAAATGTACAATTGGCTCGGCGGCGGCAGACGTCACCCCTGCCGCCGCCGCGTTTGTGGACAAAGTGGGCTGAGCTGCTGTAGGCGCTGCCGCCGCCGCCGCCGCCTCTGTGGATGAAGTGGGCTGAGCTGCTGTGGCCGCCGCCACCGCCGCTGTGTTGGTGGATATGGTGGGCTGAGCGGCTGTAACCGCATCCACCCCCGCCGCTGCCGCTGCCGCCGCCGTTGCCGGCGCCGTCGCTGCTGCAGCGTGCACCCCAGTCTGCGCTGGCGGAGCACGCGCGCCCTGCGAAGAGCCCGCAGTCGCACTGCCAGGCCTGTTCTTCTTGCGCTTGCTCTTCTGCTTGCCTTTGGCAGCGGCGCCGGTGCTGAGAGATGCTCGCTGCGCGTCCTTAACCTCGTGCGTCGCGCCGGCTGCCTGGCCGCTCGCGTTGCTGGTGGTGGCATCAGCGGCCGTCCCCGCCTTCTGGTTGCTAGGAATATCCTTGTGGGCAGCTGTTGCAGTGCTCGGCACGTGTGGCTGAAGTGGCGCAGGCACAGCTTCTGCGACGGCCGCGTCCGCTGTGGGTGGTGGGGACTTCGCAGGTGGCGCCGGTGCGCGCTTCTGTCAAGAAAAGATTGTGCACACATACAAGGCATCTGCGTCAGTTGTGCTGCTGTTGAAGGCAATGAAGTTGCTCACTTGGTTGAGGTCAGCTGCGTGATGAAAGCATGCTGCACCGACACTCAACCTCGCAGGGACCATCCCAAATATGGCATCATATAGGTTGAGAGCAGTTGAGAGCACTTGGCATGACCCCACGCATGAGCTCCCGTGCTGACACTGCGTACACATTGCTTTGCACCTGATACACCCACTGTCTGAAGTATCGCTTTTACATCTTAATTCAGCCAGATAACAGGAGGTACGACAGCTGTTCACTACACAAAAGTCCCTGTCCACAATGACGAACCTGCTTGGCGGACGCCTTTGCTGCGCGCTGCTGCTGCTGCTGCTGCCTCAAGGATTGCTCGGCAGGGGCTTTGCTTACGCCAACAACAACCGTCCCTGCCTCCTCCATTCCGGGACCCTTGTCGTGCGCACCCGCAGCAGAGCTCAGCGCGCGCGGCTGAATCGAGCGCACCCCGTCCGCAGACGCCAGCGCGCTGCCAGCCTTAGCATTGCGTACCGCATACAGCACGGCGATCAGTGCCACATGCACGTGACGAAGCCCGTCCGTAGAAGCTAGCGCGCTGCTGCTGCTGCTGCTGCTGTTGCCGCTGCTGGCCTTAGCATCGCGCACTGCAAACAGCACAGCGATCAGTGCCACGTGAACGTGACGAAGCGTCGTCGCCACTGCAGTCGCGCCAGCCGCTGCCGCCGGCGCCGCCGCCACTGACTGCTGCTGCTGCTGCTGCTGGATTGAGCGGTGCTGACCATCTGAAATTGAAGTTGAGGTTGCCGGGGGCGTCGTGCGCTGCTCTGCGCTGGTCGGACTGCACTGCTTGAGCACTGTCGCGGGTGGCTCGGCGACCGATTCCTGCTAATTGGATGAGCGGGCAACGCACACAGGGTGCAGCATGATTAGGCATGAAGCGTGCAACAAGGCATTGCAGCTTGTCATGGATTTTAGGATGACCCTAACCCTGACTCCCCTGAGCCACAACAAGGAGAGGTGGTGTGGGGGTTGCCGATTGGGTAAATGATCGTCGCACTGCTTGAGCTGTCACTGACAGGTTGTCAACGAGCACTGCTGGCGAGCTGTGCACTGCATAGTATGTACTGATAGGCTAACTAAATTTATTAATCTCAGCAGACTATAAACTACAATCTGTTGCCCATGTTACAGGTACTACAACTGTAGGAGCATGCGCACTAGAGCACTGCAGGGCATGATGCAGGTTACTGTTGTTACTGTAGCAGTTCTACACATTCAATTTGTACTGCCAGGTGGCCCAGTTACAAATCTCATTCATCTGCAATGTACATGAGCGAGCCGCATACGGCGCGACACAAAGAGTGCGGGCGTACCTGAACTGTCCGTTGTTGGACTGCTGCGCCCTAAACCCATGCGGGGGTACGCTGTGAAGGAGAGCGGCGCGGGCAGGGGAGAACAAGAACTGAAGTTGTCAGAAATACTCTAACAGTATAAACAGTTTCTGCCATTATGGCAGAAACTGTGATGCGAAAGGGGCTGTTATTGCATATGGGTGGTGAGCAGCAGCTTGATGAGTGCATCTGGCCACTCGCATGCCGCAGCACCGCGTGTTGCAAGCAGCAAAACTTGAACTTTAAGTTGAAGTGTGCGACATGACATTGTGCTGTAAGTTTAATTTACTAAGTTACAGGTGAATGCTGCTGCGTTCTGCACTAAGTCTTAGACTAGTAGTCTACTAGTAAGCGCGCTTTCGAAGTTGCCAAGAAGGCAGTTCGGCCGCCGATCTCAGGCTGCAGTGCTTGTCAACAAGCAGTGACTGTCATTGGGACAAGCCAGCGCTAAATGCCTTGCATCATGTTGTGCCATCAGTGAGATCATTTCGCCCTCGGTGTGACATAACAACGCACGTCCAACGGTTGTCACACTGTGGCGCCATCCTCCTCCCACCAGTCGTCACGCGCTGCTGTCTGATGCGCTCTCGCCTGGCAGTGCCATCATGGCAGCGTCATCGTGATTATTACTCATTGAATACCGCTTTCCCCGCTGCTGCTTCACAGACGCAAAGCCACGCACGAAGCGCATCGGGTCGGCAGGGTGCGAGGGATCTGACAACAAGAAGTCCTGCGCGTGGCTTGCTGAGATGACGCACGAAGCCATGCCTTCCCCACGCGCGCTGATGCCGCCCCACCAGCGCTCCCTGCGCGGCATGGACGCGGCGGCTGCCGCCGCAGACGCCGATGCAGAGTTTGTGCGGCGTCTCACAAGCGGCGATGCCGGCATCGACGCGCTCGCAGAACTTGAGCGTGCTGGCGGCGAGTTTGACGAGTTTACTGGCAGCGTGCTCATGCCTTCTGGCAGGCGCCTCGACGCTGGGTCCGTGGTGCGCGTGCTGTGGGCGTACACGCCGAGGGTGGAGACGCTTGCGGGCGGCGCGGCGCGCGTGGCGACCATTATCAACGGCGCGTTCACGAGCGCCAACCAGGTGCTGACCAACAGCGGCCTGCCCTTCATCCTTGAAGCAGCCTACTTCAAGGTGAGCTGAGCGAGCGTGCACGTCGAGTCGTCATGATGAAGATATATTATCCTGTACCTCCAAGTATAAATTATTGAGCACAACTATTACACTCAGTCTGCAGACAGCGTACGCTTGAACCACACATCGTCAATTGACGTGAGTGTTCTCAGGCTGCCAGGGCCTCCAGAAAAAGGAGGACGTGTACTACTTCTAAGCAATATGCAACACTGACCAGGCTTGCCAAGTGCAGACTCCACGACGGTCACTGATGCCATCACCGTGCGACAGTGTCACATACATACCATTATGGCTAACCTCGCTCTCAACGACGCCTTCGCAGGTGTCCTACACGGAGTCCACGGCAAGTGACGGCCACAGCGGCGCCCTGACCGCTGCTGCCACCAATGTCATCCCAAGCCTGTGGAGCGTGCATGACTCCGGCAAGTATGACATCGTCCAGCTCGTGATAGACAACGGCTACTACTGCGGCTTGGGCTATGTCATGTCGTCCGCGACCACCGGCTTTGCGCCATCGGCATACAGCACAGTGCACTGGGGCTGCATGGACACCAGCAACCTCGCGCACATCCACGAGATGGGGCACAACTTTGGGGGGCTGCATGATAGGTGCGGCCTGCCACTGACTTGAAGTAACATTTGCTTTTCTATAATACTAGGTCTTACAAGTACAGCGATGTACTTCTAACTGATTGCAGCAGCAGTTACTGCTCACTCCAAGTCTATCTGATTGTTTGCGCAATGTGTTAGCCTGAGGGTTCTCCTGGGATTGGCAACGACCTGCCGGTGCAATTCGCGATGGTCAGAAGACGCTTGCACTGCACGTCTGTGCACTGCACGTCTGTGCAAGACTCTCAGAGATGAGTGGCCTCATTCACTCCTAATGTGCACTACTATAGTGTCCATACTTCTCCATCGTTGCAACGCAATGGCATGACCTTCACTGAATCGGCACTTGGCGACGTCATGCAGTTCAGGCACACCCGTCCAGCCGATGAAGTCTTGCCACAGTGTGCGCACGCTGTGTCACTAAAAGTATGCAGTTTGCTGCTCCGCGTGCTGGGCCGACTGGCAGGCCATACATGCGCTTCTACTTCTGCCAGAGTAAATCAACCTCTGAGTCATCCGCACAGTGCTCATCGTCGCCACCCATGACTGTCGCTGCACACCCAGGGCGAGCAACACTCTGACGACGGCCTGGCCCTACGGCTACGGCTACCGCTCGTGCCCGTCCGCTACGGCGGAGCGCGTGAAGAGCGTCATGGCTTACTGGAGTCCTAACTGCCCTGGTCAATACAATGTTCCGGTCTTCTCCACGCCCACGCGGGCATGGTCTGGTTACGCTATGGGCGATGCAAACACCGACAACGTGCGCGTTTTCAAGGCGAACGCCGTCACCATCTCGAACTTCCGCCAGAGCGTCACGGGTGAGTACACAGCAAACGGCTTGCTGATGCTTGCTTCAAGTTGTACACATGCAAATTGTCTGAATCAGATGAGTCACCCACCCATGTTGCTCAATAACAGCAGAGACGCACACCAAGTCTTTTATCACACCTCACAATGAATTTATCAAAGCTTTAAGAAACGCACAGCTCTGCCCTGGGGGCTCAAGCTTGTACACTTTGTCACCCGCACAGGTGCCTTCAATCTCAACCCTTTGCAAACTCTGCTGCACTGACAGCATGTGCATACATAGAGCGTTTAACATGCTAGGATCATGGCACTTGATCTAGTCTAAGAGCACCTGCTGTGTCAGGCTCCTGCCCTTTTCCACAGCTATGCAGATGCATCAGCTTCTTGTCCCAGACTGTGAGTGTGCGTTGTGCCACCTGCCATCACTAGATAGGTTTGGCTTTATCTGATTCAGTGAGCAGCCGGTCTGCAGCACGTCACATTGAGAGCACCTTCCACGTCTTGTTGGACTCTGCTGCCCGCATGCAGGCACCACCACATCGCTAGGCCAATGCGGCAGCGCAAATGGCAAGCAGTGCCCTACAGGGCAGTGCTGCTCTCAGGTACGCACGTGCGTGCCACAGTGAGTGGGGGTAACCTACCTTGCAATGCATGCACATGAAAACCATACATGCACACAACTAGGCCACTGGTATAGTATACCATCCGCTCGGCTCGTCCGCGACCGACAACATTCCGGACGCAACTTGCATAGTATCTCTATGAAATGCTACTTCTAATACAGATTGTCACATAAGTCCCGACAGGCTATGGGAACTTGAAGGCAGCGAGCATCTCTATGTACCATCAGATGCCGCCTCGCTCAGTGTAACGTCACCGACGGAAGAACCAAACTAAATAGGGGGTCGTTACCGCTCCCCTCATCAGTGCACCATGTACATGGCAACCTTCAGCTTCAAATTCTTGTTGCTGGACTTGACTGAGCCCAGTGCCACCACGTACTACGTCCGCCATCAGCGCATTATGTGTATGCGTAACAAGTAGTACTACAATGATTTATATTTGCTCAGAGAGCTCATGTGCTCTGAAATTGTAGGTAAAGTAGGTGAGGCTCCAGTTACCGCTGCACAAGCGCATGTATTCAAGCTTCTTCCTGGCATCCCTACTCATAGGAGAAAAGTGTAATACACTGTGTGACACAGTCACAGTGACTGTTCATCAACACATCATGGTGCGTTGCAAGTGTTTCAGGGTAGTATGCTATGTGGTACTACAGCACACCTGGCCAAGTGCAAGTGTAGTCAACAGCACTCGCGCCTAGTGCATGTTCAGCCACTCTCAGTAAAAAAAGGCAGCAGATATTGTCACATCATCCCGCATCTTGAAGTTTCTCCCCTTGACGCAAGAGTGGCTCCTGCAGGCACAATAATAGGTGCTGGTGCTGCAGTATGGAATGCGCTCACGTATGGGAAAACGTACCTCATCGCGCATCGGAGAATCTCTCATTGCGACGACGATTTCATCCTGCCTCTTGGCCGTGCCGCTTACACCTAGGCGCTCAGCAGCACCATTGCTTGATGTCACTTTGTAAAGTCTCCACTCCCTACACTGCCTCTAGCACTGCACACGACCTGCCATGAATCGTCGCGTGTGCCCGCCTCATGCGTCTGTGCGCCCTGCATGTGCGTGTCCTCCCTGAACGCAGTACAACTGGTGCGGCACTGCCGCCGACTGGTGCGGCACGGACTGCCAGCGCACATATGGCGCGTGCTGGTAGGCGATGCTGACTTGAAGCTTTCTCATCAATGAAGGCCGACACATGCCCGTACGGCACATGCTAGTAGGCATGTGGTGTGTGCGGCACCGCTGGCAGCACCGGCCAGCGACAGCAGTGCCCCACTGCTGCAGCACATGGCGCCACCGCTGTGTTATTCATTTATTAAGCGCGCGCGACAAAAATTTAGAAATCAAAGACGCGCACGACAGTAATTTAGAATCAAAGGCCTCCCCGACTGGTGCAGCACGGGGTTCCAGCGCCAATTACTTCAAGTATGTGCCAGTAGTACTTGCTGGTGGTCAATTCCAACGCCGGCACCAGTGAAGGCCGGCATGTGATTTTTGGCGGGTGCTTGGCTTATTAGGCGATGCCAGGGGCGGCGTCAATGAAGGCTGGCGCGTGCGCGTATGTGATGTGATGCGCCGACAGCCACCTTCTTGCCGGTCGCTTGCAAACTAGGATACACGCGTATCCGCGTGTGTCAGTACTATAGAAGTACTTCTATAAGTATAAGTATAAGTTAGTGAGTGTTCATGCTGCAGGGCCGTAGTGACTTCTGCTTCTTTTGGGGGGGGGCGCTAGTGCCGGGGGGGGCAAATTATCCGTCGCTTGATGGTGCAAAGCACGTTGATAGTTTGAGCAATGAGATTTCTTATTTTCTGTTGCAAAAGCTGCTGTTTCCAATTGTGAAACTGTACGTTCGCGCCCCTTCTGTGTGAGTGGCCAGTGCTTACAGTGTGTTGCTTGGTGTTTGATGCATCCACAAACATGGTCGTCATATTGAGGCATTGCTCCACAAAGTATGACCAGCTTTCTTGTACTTTAGCTTAAATGCTTGAATGCACTGTGAGTCATATCAGCGCATGATATTGTGTTGTACCGTAGCAAGCAACTTGAAGGATCATCATGTACGTATACATGCCATTTTAGCAATCATCACATCTGCACACTTTGACGTGATGTGAGCATGACCGGCTTTGACGTTGGATCACATGCTTACCTACTAGGAGCCAGGCTGAGCACTGGCAGCTTGAAAGGTGAGCAGGCACCTGCAGCGTGTTCATTGCGAACATGAATGCGTCAGTTCCGTGAGAACTCACACGCAAGTGGTCTCGCCGCACAATTCATCAGAACATATTATACGATTAATGTGTTGTGTAAGCAAAAATTTGGACAACTAGAAGGCCGTCTGTTACGGCAATCAAATCGGGCGCCCAGGATTGGGGCCCACACGTCCCTTTTCCAATCCACGCCAGCTTCGAAGAAAAGTGACCTTGACTTTTGCCTCAAAATGAGGCAAACAGACGGCCACGCAAATCGGGAACGGACTCTGTGAGTCAAAAAGGCGCAGAACTGCTCACGTATGCATGTCGCAGGCTCAACGCGGCGACGCCCGATCCGTTTTGACTGGGACTTTTGTGCCCCCTAAAAGACGGCCTACGTCTCTCAAATGCGCGATGACAACTTGAATCACTGCATACGTGTAATCTTCACTGCGACTGCTCAGACACAAATTTAGTGTCAACTGCCAGCCTGAAGGTTTAGAGGTGGTCGCCAGGCTGACCCAATGTTGCATCTCAGGTTGATGCATTTGTCGATGCCACTGGCTGCACAGCAGTCAGTCACGCTGATGGCAAATGGTACATAAAAACTGTAATCGCAACGAGATGAGACCTACAGGTACCACCAGCGGGCTTCTGCAACAATGACTTGTACTCACTTTTGAGGCTTTTGCAACAATGACTTGTACTTCTACTCACTTTTGAGGCTCCCTTTATCGCTAGCATCTGGTGAATCGCAGAGACCAGCTGGCTGGATATGCCTGGAAGAAGGCCCAAAGCTGCCGCGATACAGAAGAAGCAAACAGAAGTGTGAAGGCGAGGCAGCAGCGATGAATGATTCGACACAAGTTATCACCATATTACGATGCTTCCTTCTTCTTTCAACAATAAAAGGTCCTTTCAAAGTGCAACTAGGTAGTGCTTGTAAAAAGTCGGCTGCAGCATCTACGCTCCTGGATCGTGCGAATCAGATTCTGCCTTGCGCAGCCTTTGTGCCACGCGTACTAGTAGAGCAGGTGCAGGCATAACAACACTGGCACCATTGCATTGCATGCACATGCGCGCCTGCTCCAGCACTTACCAACATTGCTCTCTGTGAAGGTAAGGAAAGACTGTGCAAGGTTGTCAGACCGAGCCCTGCTTCCCTGGATGTGTTGCAGTGAGGTCAGGCACTTGGCAAAGCAGCTCCTTGTTTCCCCCCCGGTCACATGACACCGACGAAGAGGATCGTAGCGATAATCTGGTGAGCACGAGCCCTCGTACTTTGCTAGTGTTGCTGGCAGCTATTGGGAATGCCGGATGAACCGTGTGGAACTGTCAAAGTTGCACCATCGACGGCGCACGACAGTGCGGCTCGCGTATATTACTAAGCTCGTAATAATCCACTTGCTGTGCGGTACTGCCACTATGCCAGCATGAGCTGCTACGTAAATCCTTGCTGCTGCTGTCTTGGCGCAGCTGCTATCGCCTGCATTTGCCAGCCATCTTTCCTGCTCTCACTCACACACACTCGGATAGATTTTTTCGCGGTTTGCACTTCAACTTGCAGTTTAAGCTGAAAGGTCCGCTTCAAAACTCAAAGTGACATACAGCGACGAAGGCCGTCACTTGCAAATCTACAGAGCACAATCATGTTCAGCTCTTGCCACAACCCTGCAGATCCATCGTTGTCGACGACTGAGCTGTGCATTCATCTCGACCTTCAGGTGCAGAATTGCAGGTGAATCGTGCTGGCACACCCAGAACAACTCAAGCGGAAAAGGGTCTTGTCACAGAGCTTCTTCTTTGATGTGTATTGTTGAGGCATGCAAGGTGCTCAAATGCATGTTCAAGCCATGGTAATGCAATAAACCCACCTAACACAACTTGCAGCTGCATACAACAACAATGTCATCGTCGAAATCTCAGCAGTGGACATGCACGCATCCTCTCAATACTACTTACTGTAAACACTTCAACAAACGTACTTGAGGTATTTATTATAATCAACGCCGACTGTCGGAGACGGGCCGAGCAACAACCACACGACAACGATTGCATGCATGCTTCAAGTTGTTGAGCACTGCTTGAGCACGGTCACGCCTGCAGCGCGCGTCGGATGTTGTTGGGCGTCGTCTCCGAGTTGAAGTGCTTGGTCGCGTACATGATGCAGTTGCGCAGCTGCAGACCCGCGTCGCCGCCGTGCTTGTTCAGCACCTTGATGCAGCGCGATACCTGCATGGAGACAGGTCGTGAGCACATTGAGAGGCCAGTGCTTCTGAACAAGAGTACTTCAAAAAGTGTACGTCAAATTACGCGGTTCATGACTACACCGCATCAACCACCACCCAGCTTTCATTGTGTGAACATACTGTAGTTCAAGCCCACTGCTGCTGGCATGCCCTGCAGCAGGCACTGCAGTATGCTCATGTGCTCTCACAAACAACAAATTACACGCATGCTGACATGCCGCTTACACCTTGCGCACATGAAAACTACTCGTCAAGAGTTTGACATGGAAACGTACTTCAACTCATACTCACCCCAACGTCACCGCCTCGCGCGAACACGCCCTGAATGGTGATCCTGTTGTACACGACAACTGCCTGAGTCATGCCCAGCAGCAGTTTTCACAGACAACACACCAACTACATATATGCTGACATGCACTTACATCCTGCATAGAATTATGTGAAAGCTGTTCGGCAAAGTTTGCCACGCAAGCGTACTGCAAGCAAGAGCAGGCAATCTCAAACTCATCCCAACGCCTCCGCCTCGTGCAAACACGCGCTCGATAGTGATCCTGTTGTACACGACAACTGCCTACGTCATGCCCAGCAGCAGTTTTCACAGACAACACACCAACTACATATATGCTGACATGCACTTACATCCTGCATAGAAGTGTATGAAAGCTGGGTGGCGAAGTTTGACACGCAAGCGTACTTCAAGCAAGAGCAGGCATCTTCAACTCACCCCAACGCCACCGCCTCGTGCGAACACGCCCTCAATAGTGATCCTGTCGTACAAGACCACTGCTGAGGTCATGCCCAGCAGCAGTTGCCGCAGTGTCGCGTCCTGTCGATAGCCGTCCGCTCGTGCCACTGTACCACAGCATAGGTTCGCTACCTGCGCGCAGACACGTGCACGGGTAGCTTACAATGATCAGACACCCTGCCACCTGTTGAGCCAGAAGAAGTGAACTTGAATGGCAACTTTGCCAAGCACTACTTCGAAGTATCATATGAAGCAGTGCAGACAAGCTCCAATGCGCTGCCAAATGCTCACATGAACAACTGTGGTGAGAGTGTCGGTGACATTCACACATTCGCGTGTTTTTCTTAGCAGCTACTAAATATGCAAGTGTTTGCAAAGCGGTTCACCAAGCTATTAGCTCTTCGGAGTCCGCGTGTCTTGGAACTAGTTGTCTCACCCACATGCGGCCTTCGGCTCGTTGTACAAACGGGTGCGATACGTGTGATCGTGTCGGCAGACAGGATAAGTTTGCCTCAAAAATGTCATGCTTCGGCACAGGCATTGCATCGGGTAGAAGGAACGGAACATCAGCAGTCACCGACAAAAATTGCAGACAACCGTGGCGGTATAACATGACGGCGGTCGCGTATACCGCAGACTTCAGTAAATGTAGAATGAACCTTTTATCAGTCACAATGGTCAGATGTAACGGTAAGTTATCATTGAATCATTACATATGATTCGCTTATGCAGGGGAGCACATACTGTGCCCTGCATTATGTCAATAAGTCGAAGAAAATGAACCTCCTACGTACGGCATAGATTTCTTTTTTAACACTACGACGGACGACCCGGCACGGAAAGGAAACTGGGCAGCTGGAGCTAGAGGAAGGAGGCTTACCCTCTAGCGCGGCGAAGCTAGGGGGTCAGACAAGACTCCTGACCCGCGCTTCGCCTGCTATGCTACTGCTCGTAGGTGACGAAAGGAGAACGCTACGGATAGCTCGTGCTAAACAACCTGGAGCCTCCTTGTCGCCGCATGGATTGGTTCAAAACCCGCTCATCACCTTCTGCACTACGCGCATTCAAGAGCGCTGTCACTAGCTGCTGAGCCTCTGTGTTGGGCTGCCGGCTGGAGCTGGCCTACCGAACACGTGAGACCTGTCCATACTGAACACCCATGCCTCGAACGCTAAAAAGCTTGCACACAGAAGTCTTTTTGTCTACTGTGGTTATGGTGGCACTGTTTGACTCGTGGCCAATGACTGCAGCAGCGGCGACCACGGTTATTGGTGGAAGGCACTTGCGGCTAACCATCCCTTGTCACCTAGAGCTCAACGATCTGTTTAATTCGTTTTTCATATATATGACAGCCCACATGGGTGACATGGGTGCCAACAGATGGCAAGCACGGCCAGACAGTGTCATGGCTTTGCGCACTTTGCTGCACGGGCTCTCAGTTTGTGCTGTTGCCTGTCAGTAACGCTAGCATTGGTTGTTCGCAGACAAGCTGAGTTTGCAATGACTGGCCCCCCGGCCGCGGTTACCCCAGCCCCTACTAGGTAGTACAGCATGTGCAATCCAGTAGTTTGCTGATGCTCAGTAGGAGATCTACCAAATGTTGAACCTCTAGGCGTGGTGGAGCACAGGCTTCACGGCACAATTGCTCAACTGATCTCAGAGCTAGGCACCTGGGACCTGTCAATCATAGACTGACTAAATGTGCACTGCGCCAACAAAAGTGCACTGAGGTGCTGCAGCCTCTGGACTGTACCTGTGCGATAATGTTGGCAGTGCGGCTGGCTGTTGTGTTGTCACGCAATGCCGTGGACAGCGCCACCTGTTCACCACAAATGCAGAAAAAGTGTAGCGTTAGCACGGCTCAACATCAACATCAAATTGAAGTGATAATGACGACGCGGGGTCAACTGCTCATGACCATGACCAGCTCAAGATGAGCATCATCATAAAAAACCTGCCCGTCACTGAGAGCATGATCTGTTTATTGCCATCATCGAAAAGTGAGCGCAAGATTGGCCAGCATGCCCTTTCATCATCACTATGAGCTTGATGAGCATCACTGCTGTCAGCACGAGTGTGAATTGCCATCTGGCAAGCTGTTGCAGAATATGGAACCCATATGCACTTACAAGCTGCTTAGCGCTCCGAAAGGTGCGAGCATCCTGTAATATCATCATAATGTCAGCAAGTCGAAGAAAATGAACCTATTACGTAAGGCATAGATGTCTTTTTTAACACTACGACGGACGACCCGGGACGGAGCGGAAAGTGGGCACTGGACCTAGAGAAAGGAGGCTTACCCTCTTGCGCGGCGAAGCTAGGGGGTCAGACAAGACTCCTGACCCGCGCTCCGCCTGCTATGCTACTGCTCGTAGGTGAGGAAAGGAGAACGCTACGGATAGCTCGTGCTAAACAACCTGGAGCCTCCGTGTCGCCGCACGAATGTTTCAAAACCCGTTCATCACCTTCTGCACTACGCGCATTCAAGAGCGCTGTCACTAGCTGCTGAACCTTCGTGTTGGGCTGCCGGCTGGAGCTGGCCTACTGAACACGTGAGACCTTTCCATACTGAACACCCATGCCTCGAACGCTAAAAAGCTTGCACACAGAAGTCTTTGCCTACTGTGGATATGGTGGCACTGTTTGACTCGTGGCCAATGACTGCAGCAGCGGCGACCAGGATTATTGTTGGAAGGCACTTGCGGCTAACCACCCCTTGTCACCTAGAGCTCTACGATCTTTTGGTTCGTCTTGCATCATCAAACGCCGCACAGCAGCTACTTCAATACCCTATTTGAGAGTGTTCTTGAGTATTTTAAGTACAGTTTTAATACGGTGCAATGTCTTTGACATCGCGAGGTGCCTATGACCACAACACATACACATGTGCGAAATTGTGCCGACCAACGCCATTGCCGTGCACAGCAAGTAGTCAATGGTATCATAGATATGCACACACATAGCGGCATGTTTGCTATGCACTTGCGGTGTTACTCACCGTCAACGGCATGTTTTCCGCAATGAACATGCTGATGGTCCCCGCGTGCCGGTCGGACACTGTCAGTTGCTCAAGCTGCGTGCACAGAAAGAACGCATAGTCAGAGAGTAGAACCGCAAATCATGTGCATTTGGCGGTGGAGCGCCACTGGCTGACATCTGGTTAAAGAGTGCTGAAAGGGGTGAGAGGACAAGTAGCATGCATGCTTCTTGGAACATCAGCTCCCTTGGCTTCATGTGCTTGTGCTGTTGTGCATACTTTCACGTAGCTCCAGTAGCGAGCGCAGCAGATTATGTTTCTTTTCTTTTTTTGTGCTACCCCGTGCTTTGCAGTGCAAGTCAGGACCCTGTGCGTAGAGCAGTGCCAATGGCCAATGGCATTTTCCTTTCTAAGACTGAAAGCAGGAAGCAGGTTTATACGGTATTAGTAATGCAGGCGTTCTCAAGGTGGAGGAAGCAAGGTGCCAAGTGAGAAGATGGATATTTACGCTTGAGATTGCGGTTACTGTCAACAGACGTCTGTGTGGGGTCATGCAAGGCACCTGCAAAGTTCCCTGTTTGCCCAGACTCCTGTTGGCCTATGCCAACCTCATTGAGGCCCATAACAAAAATTGGCAATTTAAGGTGCTGCTGACCATTTTGGATGGGCTTACCGTATAGTCGCTGCTTGCCACCATTCGAGGCATCAGCCGCTTGTAGAATGCAAAATCATTCTGGATCTGCGACAGCGTGACGAGACGGTCGTAGTGGTCAAAGTGAGTGCGTTGCAAAGTGTACGAGGGTGCGCTAAACATGACACGCTACGCAACGCTTGGTAAGCTCTTTCAGACAACGGCAAGGCACAGTTGCACCACCAAGCGAATGAGATGCGACATGAAACTCGTTAAGGAGAAATTGTTGTCTGATGCAGGTGCTGTCACACAGCCTGCTTGGAGTGGACTTTCAGCTGAATTCACAGTATGGTGCCCCGTCTCATAAGTTATGTACATGTGCTAGGGTGAACAACCACTAGTGAGCTTGGCGGCGCATCAGAAAGTGGTGCATGCTGCACAGCAATGCCAAGCGTGACGCGATCTCGGTATGATCGAAGATGTTCGCTGTAGCAGGAGGTGTCGCATGCTGCAACAGCTGGTCCCTCAGGTGGTGCTTCCAGGCAGTGGGCGTACAGCGGGTTGATCATGCTGCTTCATGAAGTACACACTCAGTGCAATGACCACGGCAGTGCACCGGTATCGTTAGTCCAGTCAGTGACCATGACGCCTCTAGGGCAACACTTGCATGAGTACACTCAGTGGCCATGAAAGCGCAGTTGTTCATCATGAGTACGCTGGATGGTCATGACAGCGCCGTAGTACACCATCAGGACAATCAGTGACCATGACAGCCCACCAGTACATCATGAGTACACTAAGATCATAGCAGCGCAGAAGTACATATGAGTACACTGACTGCCCATGGCAGCGCAGGAGTACACGATGGGTACACTGAATGGTCATGGCAGCGCAGAAGTACATTATGAGTACAATGAGTGACCATGGCAGCGCACCTGTGGCCGCATCATCTTGGCTTGGTCCCACTCTAGTACATAGGCCAGCATGGCCACTACTTGCCGCACAAGCTCTGGCCTGCAATGACAAACGCACCCGAAGGCATATGCCGAGTGAGCCATTATAACACTTTGATGGTCAATTGAAGTTAGACGATTGAAGTTAGGCTAAACACAAGGGGCTGTTGTCAGAATGCCCGTGGCTCCGCAGTTGGAGATGTCAAGCGTGCGTCAGCACAAACTAATTGAGAGTGGCATGGGACTGTAAATTGCCAAGTAGGAACCAGGAGGTGCCCATGTGCGACAGGTGTACAGAGAATGAATCGACAAGCAAACAGTGTCGAGCAGGCTACGCATCTGCCCGCGACATGCTCACGTCACCATACCCCATAGTCACAGCCATGCTTCGAGAACAAGCACCTAAAGTGCTATGAACCGACTCTCCGTACACGCATGCAACAACAAAAACCAGGAACGGTGGCCCTACGAACAACGCACTTGCAGTGCCAAGTATGAGAAACGCGAAGCACTTGATAGATTTCAGGAACTCGCGTACAAATAAGTGGGCATCACGTATCTTGAATGGCATACATGAAAGCATACGTCCTACACAATGCGGCTGATGCACACATTTATCAAGCATCCGCCCTACTCAATGCGGCTGATGCATACATTCACCAAGTGCCCCCTCGGCATGCTGACTGACCTGTCAATGATGGTGTGCAACTCAGACAGCCGCAGCAGCAGCCGCGGCAACAGCGCCGCCAGCGTCTGTTGCATCAGAAAGATCATGCCAGTGGCATCAGCAACAGCAGCAGCAGCATTGGCAACAATGTAAGCAGACTGTCAGAAATGAGCAGCTGTGATCCGATGCAGCTTGCAGCTGCACTTTGCACTCACAGCGCTTGATGCTGATGTAGAGAACGCGTTTGCTTTGCGTAGCAGCTATCACTTTGTCAGCAAGCAACGAGCACTGATAACATAAGCTCGACAATTGCAACACTCCATAGTAGTTTGAGTACAATGAGTGCGCACGTGGCATCCGAATTGATGCACTGGCTAGCTCGTCAGCCACGTGCCAAAGGCTGTGCAATCAAATCATGCACTCCTGAATCATTGCCACGTCCTTCATTAACAAAAAAACACTCGCTATCACTCACACACACACCAGCTTATCATATGCAGCAGCGCACAAATGGCGTAAAATAAGGCGATGCAGTCCACATTGGGCACGAGCACGTCAGCAAAGCCCAGCAAGGTTCGTACCACACACCCCTCATTTCTTCAACAGCAAAGAAGTGGAAGTGCTCACCACCACCGTAACCAACTAGCTTCTCAGATGAACTTGCCTGTGATGTGGCATGCAATGAGGCGATGCGGTCCACATTGGGCAGCAGCGCGTCAAAGGCTGCGCGCTGAGCACTGTGGTCACCAGGCGCGCTCATGCTGTGCCGTATCACATCGGCACACCTGCAACACGCATTGCAGCAGCAGGTCAGTTGCTGTTAGCTGATGCTGTGCCAATATCACCTCGGCTGCTAGCTCATGCTGTGCCGTTTCACATCGGCACACCTGCAACACGCGTTGCAGCAGTAGATGAGTTGCTGCTAGCTCATGCTGTGCCAGAATTTATTCGGCACACCTGCCGCAACATGAATTACAGCAGTAGATGAGTTGCTGTCAACTCATGGTGTGCCGATGGCACATTGGCACACCTGACGCAACATGTATGTCAGCAGTGAATGAAGTGTTGTTAGCTCATGCTGAGCCCATATCACATTGGCACACCTGACGCAACACGCATTTCAGCAATGAATGAGGTGATGTTAGCTCATGCGGCGTCGTATCAAATCGGCATACCTCCCGCAACACATGGCGTAAACAATATGTCAGCCGCTGCTGCTTCTGCTGCTGCTGTGGAGGAAATGGCACAGCAGTTTGCTCTGTTCGTGATTGCGAAGGTGCTCATGCTAAACCATCCGCAGGTCTCTCACAAACAAAACGGCCGTTGAAGTCTTAAGGCGTGTGCACAGCTGCGGCCAGTGGCATTGTCGCTGACTGCACGTTGCTCTGACTGCAGTTCCTGCTGGGTGTAATCGCGCAGTAGAGTGA
This sequence comes from Tribonema minus, assembly GCA_017506865.1. Taxonomy (NCBI): domain Eukaryota; class Xanthophyceae; order Tribonematales; family Tribonemataceae; genus Tribonema; species Tribonema minus. The sequence goes on from JAFCMP010000379.1 coordinate 458,976, forward strand.
CACATCACCAGTTGTGCCAACACCCGCCGTGCAAACGCGGCATAGGCTGCAGCAGCCACGCTACCGCTCACTGAGCATCAACATACTTGAAGTACTACATATGTTGGGCATCGGACACCAGCATGGCATTGAAGTTTTTTACAGTGTTACCTCATGAACATGTGCTGCAGCAACCCCACAATCGCTCAATCAGCACTAACATAGGTAACACATCAGCATGGGGCAGGGGCATTGCGTACCCTGTATACGAAGTAGAATGCTGCAGCTGCTACACTACTGCTGAATGAGCATCAACGTAGGTTAAAACACTAGTATGGGGCAATGCTTACCCAGTATACGGGTTGACCACGCCACCACTCACCGAGCGTCAACACACAACATATCAGGTATCAGACACCAGTATATGGGGCATTGCTTACCCAGTATATGCGTTGACTGCCTCCAGCGCCCCGTGTATTTGAGCCTTGCACCGCAGACACTCCTGCATGACCGTGCGCACAGCACAGCGCAGCGGTGATGAACTGTGAGCATGTTGGTGGCACAACGCGTGACATGCATGCTACTTCAAATATGTGGAAGCAGACAAGGCTTTGGTGATGAGGCGTGTGAGACCGCTGTGAACTCCATGAAGCTTGTATTTCAAGGTAACAACTGCCAGCAGGCTGAGGCGAGGAATTCTAACTTGAAGTTTGTAGTTAGTAGCATACACGCAGATTACATATATGACATTAGGACAATGAGGCACCTCAGGTCATATGTGAACCGCCGTGGAAACGCTGGCTTACCAGCTCATCGCTGATAATCATAGAGATCGAATCTCATGTTGTTGACGTTAGAAGACAGTGTGTGTAACAAACATAGGAAGAAGTGAACAGTTCAACTTTTGATCCGATTGGCCCGCTCGCCTTGACAACACATAGCCCAGCATCATCATCAGGTACCACTGCCTACTATTCTGATTTGCAATGCACATTGTCTGAACGGAGCAATGCACATCGCCTGAACGGAGTTGAAGCACAGCGCCTCTTGCAGCAATGCGCCCCAACAACTCCTGCTTTGACCCTGATGCCAACTGTACCTCCAGAGTTATGTGGTCTGTATATAGAATATACATACATCTACATAGTATTACATACCTGGAGAAGTTCAACATCCGCATCTCCTCGTCCGGCCAGCGGCTCATTGTCCAGTGCTTCAAAGTCCAGGAAGTAGTCAAAGCCGGCGGTGTCTCTGTCAGGAACACATGGCAATTGGAATCAGGGTTGGCTTAGGGGATAGATGAGGCCTGTCACAACACATCACCTCAGCAAGCTTCCCTTTGGGGAGGATCAGTGGTGCACGTCAATTAGGCCAAACAGCAACAGTGCGGTCTCAGCCCACACTCATGTGAGTGTTAACAGGCATGCATCGCCCTTGCGTGTGTGAAGCAGCAGCGCATCACCATGTGCCTTCGCAGCAGGGTCACGTTGTTGAAAATGGCAGGCTGAACAGCTCGCCTTCGCTGACAGCGCTTGCTGCAGAGCGCCACCTTGTGACTGATGTGACATGGTTCTTCTGGCTTTGCTACTGCACTAAAAGGCTTGTGAACTCTTAGCAAGGCAGCCTCCCCCTTTCGATTTCGCCTCCTTTGTGTTGCCAGGACACCAGACTGACCAGCTTGCGATTGATGTCAGCACCTTCGGCTGGGCATCTCCGGAATTAAAAAATTAAGCTACGCAATGGAAGTGCAGCGTTTGTGTAGCTTGGCTTGAGGCTGATACTTGTGAGCAAACCTTGAAAGCCGCTGCCTGGCGCATCCGATTGCATGGCATGCGTATGGTGCGTATGGTGATGCAGCTGCCAATTATGATGCTACATATTATGTAGAAGTCACCCTGTTGTGCTATCTTGTACCTTGCGTGGCATCCCGTGGACTCTGGACTTCTCATGACCACATGCGCTGTTCTTGGTGAAATCATTGTGTACCAATGAGTGAGCGCGTGTGTTGAATAGACATGACGAGCATTTCTCACTTGCAGCTGCGAACTGTAAGAACCTAGTACATTGAGTCATTGAACGATTGAAGGTTCAATGCAACATCATGTTGCAGGGAAGAAGGTTTCACCTGAGTCGCTTTGCAACTTTGAGCTATCAGTCAATCAAAAGAACGCGCATCAAGCCGTAGGCGGTGACAGAAAGGAAATGTGAAAGCAATTCTTGACAGAGCTGAAACTGTCGCTGTTGAAATCATAAGATAATATTCAAACTGCGGCCCTGCCACTCCGCAGAGATTACGCCAACAATATTTATAAATGCCTGCTGCATACGTGCATGACGCACGCACTACGTCAACACGTAGTACCACCCTCTGTGTTGACCCTGCTCACCTGTACAGCCCCACTAGATTGCCCATTTTTTAGCGATCGCCACCACCGTCCCGCACCCTCTGAGTCCCGCTGCTCCACTCTGTATCGCCACTCACAGCAAGAGCCTGAAATGGTGATGACATCATGTACAAGGCCGGGTTGGTGGCAAGTTATTGCATGCAAAACGTGACCGCGGCATTCGTGCAAGCCACGCTCATCGGACAGCACTGGCATGCAGAATGCTTCGACAATCTGCTGGGCAAGCTTGACGTGCAGGGCAACAGCTGAAAGCTGTCATTGCCGCCTTTGCCACACAACTTGAAGGGTCCGATGGCGATGACTTCATTCGTCAGATGTTCAGCTCAGGGTCCTTCGTGGCCAACCCACAGCTGGCACTACACTGGCATGCAGACGAAAGCATGCATGCTTTTCAGCCCATTACTAACAGCCAACGTATGCGCTCAGAGACACCGCTAGCCCCATGCAGCTGACCGAGCCTGCCTCACCAGTGTCTATTTTGTTGCGCCCCTCTGTGAGCCCCAGGTCACCGCCGCTTTCGCCTTCGCCTGCTTGAGATCCGCGGATCGCGTGCGGAAATCGCCAACCAGCTTTCTAGAGCCCTGCTGCTATCGCGCTCGTTGCTCGTTGTCGCATATAAAAGCCTGTTACATGCGTGATACTTGAAGTTCAGGGAAGTTTCGTGGGAGAGACAAACACAGGTGCTTTTTAGCAGCGCTAGAGCTGAAGCAGCGCTCCCTGGTTCAGCAAGGGCAAGAACAGAAATCCTGCTTGAGGCTTCTGGATTTGGGCACCCAAAAAGACTGTTGACCAAACTTCACAGCTCTAGGATGATGCTGGCAGTGCACGGCGCTGTGTGCAGGTAGTCTGCCATGATGACTTAAGCTGATGATTTAATGTCTATGACTGCGCTCCACAGTCTGCTCCAGTGCCGACATGGATGCGTGCATCCTGACAGCGTAGCTATGGGCTCAGGCTAACGTGACATTTGTGTTGACCTGACATTCATGCACTCTGTTTGTCACTCTGTTTGCTGTCCTGCAGAGTGCCTCAAGGGCGAGCAGCAATACTGACGACCACACGATCACTGTAAGTCACGCGGTTACATGCATGCATCTGCTAGAAGTCGAGGCAATCGCTCGTGCCCTTATGATGCAGCCATGTGCATAGCTCTGTCACACGTTTTGTGTGGTATGCATCCTGTAAACATTGCCAGCTTTCAACGCTGATGGTGTCAGTGTCTGCCAGATTCATTTCATGACAGAGTGAACACGACGGGCTGCTTGCATGTATGCGAACAAGTAGCTGAGTATGCTCACATGCTCATATGCTCATGTGTGCAATGCCTGCAAGTGCATACCATACGAGTTTTATTCCACACTATCAACCGCTTATGCCCTTCGCTTGTCGCGTTTGTATGGATTGCTGTCCCGTTGTCACAGGCACGCAAAGTTGCGAAACGTCAAAGTGGTGCTGCTGCAGGCAGTACAAAACAAAGGCGACGTCGGCGACGTTGTTGAGGTACGTCAGACATGAAACACTTCAATCAGTACCAAAGGCAAGGCAATGAAAGTCCCTTGCACGTGACTGACGCATCAAAGAACAAAACTGCCCTGTACATATCGGCATCTCATGAAGAGAGCCACTGCTCCCATACAGAGCAACTCCTGCTGGTGATGTTGTATGCCACACTTTCTTCGCATACAGCCTTATGCCCCATCACCAGTTGAAACCGCTCCCCACTCAGCCCACACCACCGCGCCGCCCCCCCCCCGCCTACAGGTGCGGCCAGGCTTTGCGCGCAACTATCTATACCCCACCGGCAGGGCCGTATATGCCACGCGCGAAAACCTCCTCAAGTATAAGCCGCTGAGAGACGAGCGGCTGGCAGCAGAGGCGCGTGCGGCGGCGGAGGCAGCGGCACAGGCGGCCGCGGCTGAGGCAGCGGAGCGGGCGGTGCAGGCGGAGGCGGCGCGGCGAGCTGCCGAAGCGGAGGCGGTAAGTTTTGTGGATCTCTCATGTTTGCTTTGAGACATGCCTTTTGTAACTCTGGTCATGAAGTAGGTCAGCAATTTCGTTGCATTGGCAGTTTTGTTTTGGTGAGCTGCTTCATCGCAGTGGGCACAAACGGAGGCGGCGCGGTGAGCTGCGGAAGCAGAAGCGGTGGGTTTGCGCATCTCTAACATTCCCTTCGAGGCATGCCCTTTGTAACTGTGGTCATGACGTAGGTCAGCAATTTTGTTGCGCTGGCGATTTCGTTACGTTGAGCAGAAGTTTTGTAGTGGCTGTTAAGGCAAGCGCAGGCGGAGGCGGCGCGGCGAGCTGCGGAAGCGGAACCGGTGAGTTTTGCGCAGCGTTGTGCAATTTTGCGCCGTAGCTTTGAGATTTGTTGTGCAATTTTGCGCCATACCTTTAAGATCTACCTCAAAGCACGCACTTTTCAACTTCATTCATGCAGTAGGTATCTCCAGTCATGTAGCAGGTCAGCAATTATGTTGCGTTGGCAGTTTTATTACGTTGAGCTACTTTCTTGCAGTGGAAGATGAGGCAAGCGCAGATGGAGGCAGCGCGACGAGCTGCTGAAGCGGAAGCGGTGGGTTTGCGCAGCGTTGTGCATTTTTTTTGCGCCATAACTCTAAGAGGGACTTTGAGGCATGCACGCCCACACCTCACAGGATGGGGGGTCATATACCATAGCATAAGACGGGGGCGTCTCATACCAAAGGGGGGGTGTATATCCCGTTATGTATGGCACGATGATGTCGCGTCTTATACGGTGCTGTTGCCTGCGGTACAACTGGTATAGTATGGTGGCTGGGTTCATGGACTTGAGTTTGACAGGAATGCTGCAATGGTGTTGATTCACTCCCAGCTGTGTGTTCAAACGGCTGTCTGCCAGATAGAAGTACCACCTCGTCACCTCCTCCTCTACTGCCTCCAGATGTTTGTTAGCGCATATGTAATCAAAACCGCTGTTCAGCGTACTGAGCCAAGTGAGCACTGTCACGTGTGCTGAGCACTGTTACTTGTGCTGCGCCTCAGGCCGCACTTGAAGAAGAGGGTGGCGCTGCGCCAGCCGGCGGTGACGGCAGCAAAACGGACACATCACAACCGGAAGGCGCACTGTCAAGTGGGGACGCACCAGCAGGCGTTGCTTCTTCAGAGGAAGGTGCACCGTCTGATGCAGATGAGGTGCGTGGCCTGGCTATCATCTGTTGTGTATCGGTTGTAATGTGCGTGCAAAAGCTTCCAAACGCGCCGAGATGTCGGCCACAAACTGTGTGCGCCAAGCATTCCATGCCAAGCCAACCACAACAGTGAGAGTTCAGCACGTGAAGGTATTGTGACCGGTGGTACTTATTTTAATGACAACGCATAGTTGACTTGTGCGCAGCACATGGCCATAGTTATGCCTCATTGCGAAGGATGGTGGTGATGATCAAACCACCTGCTGCTCAGCTTTCGAATCAGTACGGACTTGGTGTTGCCATGCACTGACTTGTCTAGTGTGTTCACCATTACTGTTGTTCAAATAGGGTTGACGCACCTGAGTGCAGAGCACCAAGCCGCCGATCTTGAGGTTTACCTGTATGTTTACGTTCTTGCTATGATCAATGCGTGCATGCATGCTCCTCAATCCCAACCCCCGCAAGTGATGTCATCGCCAAGCATCATAGTTTTGCGTGCATTGTTGGAGGTGTGCAAGCTGCGAACTGCGAACAGCTGTGCCCTATTTGCGCTATTGTGACAGAAACGCTGAATATTTAATGGCGATGGCAATTGGCTCACATTTCCTCTTTACTTTTCGCTGTTGCCGCCGTGCAAATGCGGGACTGTTCAGCAGGAGCAGCTGTCGGAGCAACCCAAGACATAGCATTCGCACATTGCGTGCCTCCGCTGCAAATATCACACTGCTTTGACCAATTTTGAGGGTGCATGCTCTTTCTTTTCCTGGTGTTCTGGTGCTGTGCTTCTGGAGCCTTTTGTTCATTCTATTCAGCTGCCCACGCGATTTTCACACGTGTGCCTCAAGAGTTCACAGTTGAAGTCACTGGTGCGCTCTCTTTTGCATAAAATGCCGCAGTACCTTCCCGAATGGTATCATCACATTGTGCACCATGGATGTGCATCAATCTATTCCCAGCGTACCTATGAGATAGTAAATGATCAGTGCTACTTCAGCTGCGGGTGGGTTTGCCAAACTTCACCTACTGAAGTTCGAGTTGAAGTTCACTTTGAGTCGTGCATACGTCCGTGGCAGGAGAGGCGTTTGTGGACACACCGCGCTCGCACGGCCCAGCTATGACGACCGGCCGCCACCTGAGCGCCTTGCTGGTGGTATGCACCTGGGCTGCCGTGCGGAGTTTTTTCGTCGCTCCAGTATCACACACATGCGCAGGTAACAATCTCCACAAGAAGCAGGCAGCGACAGGCAGCAGGCAGCGACACTCGCATGGTTGGAGATGATATGATGTACACGCGTGTAGTGCACTGTTCAAGAAGCCGCATACGGCAGCTGAGCGGCAGCTTGCCGCCCGCGCTAATGTCATGTGAGTTGACGTTGACGCGTCGTGGTGTAGCGAAATTCTGCCCGCGAACATGCTCTAGCATTATACCTCCTGCTTAACGCGCTATCTGAAAAATGTCGTTGTTGATGAGGGCGCAATCAGGTGGTTGTTGGTGTTGAACTGACCCACAACAGGCTTGCAACCCGTATTATGTACGTTTTGTACATAAGTCGTTGCCATGGCTAACGGGCCACCCTTTAGCTGCGTCATTTACTCGTCATACTTGACTAGCAGTCGTGTTGGTGAAGCAGTCCTTGCGGGGGGGTGCAGGGTTGTAGTGCTGCGCTGTGGTGTGTTTTGCAACGCGCCTGCTGGCGAGCGACCCTTTCATCTTCTGCTCTCTCCTTTGTAATCTCTTATCTTGTTGGTTTAAACGCATTGCTAGCCTCATCAACCACTGCTCGCTGGTCATCATCTGCCACTCGCATATAGTGGTCTCAAAACAGCGCCTGCACTTTTGCCCCTTACTGCACAGGATACCGCCGTGGCGGCGCCCTTAGCGTGGCATCGCTGGAACTTCAAACGGAGGTGTCTGCGGCAGTTGGCGTGGCAGCAGCACCAGCAGCAGCGACAACGGCGGCTGATGCTGGAGGCGCTAGCAGCGCACCGAAGGAGCCACAAGTGAGGGGGCGCTTACAGACTTAATAACTTCGCAAAATGTGTTTTTCACATTTGCTGACTGCGCGATGCTCATCAAGTGTAGTTGAACTGCAAGTGTGCTTTTGTAGCATCACTCACATTGGATGGGGGCGCATTTGCAACTTTACATTTACCAAGATCATTCAGCGATAAGTGGTGATGGTCACACCCATGACTGTCCGTCCGCACACCAGTGTGCCTATCGCTGCTCGTGAAAGAGGTTTCGCAGTGGCCTTGTTGGAGTGTATGATGCACAAGCAACTACAACTCATGTGTGAACAGAGGCAAGCGCAGCATGCAGATCTCCGCCAGTCACAGCATTGTTCGAGGTACATGAGCCGCTTGTCAACAGCGAGCACAGTGCACATATGATGTACATGGTGTTCCGTGACAGGTGTGTGATTCGTGACTCATTGTAGTTCTCACAAGGTCTTTGCACGGTTTACAGACTCATTACTCATAGTAATGATGTTCTAGCGCGCTTGCTGACATGTGCTTGTGTGGATCTCAAACACCATGTAGCTTCTACCCCGGTCTTGCCAACGTGTGTCGTAGCCGATGCTGAAAGGCGCTTGTGCTTGTGGCTGGTGCAGATGGGAGACCCCTACATCAAGTGCGGCAGCTGCTCAGCAGTGTACACAATTGACCCTCAGGTGCGCATCACCCTTGCAATACTCGCATTTAATCTATATGTGCGCCCATCACGCTTTGGCTTGTTGAAGTGCCGCATCATCTGCAACTATGCATGCGTCACAGCTGCTGTAGCATATGCTTAGTGTCCTGTGGTTTGAGTTGTTGCAGATAACATAGCTGAACACATTCTTTTAGCTTCAATGCGCTTTGAAGAAGAATTGCAGCAGTGGGTGGGTCTCAAGTAACGCGGTCACGTGATGAGCTGCAACTTCAGACCCAGAGCTGCAACTTCACGCCTTGTGATTGAGGCGCCTCATTTGAAACAGCATGGTTTAGCGGATAGACTCATGTGTGCTGCTATGATATGTCATTAATGCATTTCCTTCTTCAAAGTCAAAATATTGTGTTGTAATTTGCGTTCATGTCTTTATGAGCATGAAAGTCATGTGGTTGCTTCCTCAGATGCGCAGAAGGGTGGACAATGTTCCAGTGCTCAGAATGTGACCACCACATGTAAGTTGCACAAATACAAACAACGTTGTTGTCAGTGATCAACACATTACTCAACTCAGTCATTTGCTTGATGTTTCAATGCTGTCTGTGTACAGATGCTGGGGGAGAGGGGTCGGAGAGTGCAGTGCTCAGTATGTGATCACAGCTGGTTCCAGGCGTCGGAGCGTGTATTCAGGCTGGGCAATGGATTCTCCATGAAGGTCGGCATTGTACCTACCCTATAGCCCCCCCGCCGCCCCCTCTCACACACTGTGTCACTCCACATCAAGGTTTTGATAGCCCAGCATTTTGTGATGGACACTGAGTGTGGGTAGCGATGGCTCAAGCGATGTGGCGTCGGTATCAGCAGCTGTCATTTTGGACATGGCCGCATGCTTTATAGTAATATGTGGTATGCTTTTGAATGTATAAGAACTGTTGGTTGTTTGATGCATCATGAATTACTATGGCAGTTCTATGTACCTCCGTCAGGTCATGAGGCGGTGACCACAGTAAGTAAAGTAGTCATACTTTTGATGTGGTCGACTGAGGCACTGAATCTACACGCAGCTTGGGGGCCAGTGCTAGTGCTGTGGTCTGTTGTGGTACAAACCCAGATGGTGAGATCTGTACTGCACTTGGCCATGCTGTGCACAGACTGAGCCTATCCACAAGTGCAACAACGCATGAGTTTGAGGTCTACAAATTGGCATGTTTGCATGTTGCAGCAATGCTGTGCTGACAAGTGCATTTGATGCCCATGTTGCAGTGTTACACACCTTTGTTGTGCAGTAGACTATTAGACGCGGTCAAGTAGCTATACTTCAGGGGGAGAGTCATCTTCTCCCCCACAGCCCGCCCTTCACTGCAATGAGGACAGGATTTACTTGATCATCCATGCCATCAGCGTCTGACGGAGTCCACTTCGCAGACCCCTGGCAGAGTTGAACTCACGCACAGTGTGGCGTCCTTGTTGAAGTCACCTATCTGCGGTCGTTCTTGATTCCTGACCTATTGGATCATGCGACCGTGCGTCTCTGCAGGACTTTCCTGAGGAAAAACTTGCTGCTATCAAGGCCAATATTGAGCAGGGCTTGACTGCAGGGGGGGCGCCCAAGGGGAATGGGCGCAAGGGGGAAATGACCATGTTCGTCGGTGAGTACGCAGGAGTACATGTCAGTACTTTTTATTAATTCTCGCTCAGGGCGCGAAAAAGCCCAGATGATGGTCTAACTTGATGCTGCTGTACGGAATCTGCATGTCGTGTGACTTCTGAAAGTGTCTCAACGACAACCACTCAAACGCCGCCGCCGCCAAATGGCATCTCGGGATCCTCCCCTACGTCCTCCTCCCTCCATGTGCCCCCCCCCCCTGGATTCTGCCATGTGTGTCATGACACGGCCAGAGTACGCCATGAGGAGCGCTGCCGACAGTGCCGAGCGTAAGCGCGCCAGGGCGATGCCCTTGAGAGCTGTAGGGCGCGCTCCTCCGGGCACTGACATCCTGCTGGCATACTCCGTCGCCACAGCCTCCAGCAGCTTCCGCCCCTGCATGTGTGTACTTCAGAGAGTACACTTCTGGGTACATGGACTCTGCAGCGTGTAGGCCTGGAAGCATGAGTGCGGGCCCAACACGACGGCCATGCATGATGGGTTGGCACCCAAGGAGCATGGGTGCATAAGGGCGATGATCATGTTGTACACCGGAGTTGCTCATATATTTTAAGAACACTCTGAGTGATGCAGCTCCACAGAGCCTGGTGTCAGGCCATGTAGGAAACCTTGATTTGGTTCCAGTAAGGCCATGTAGGAAACCTTGATTTGGTTCCAGTAACGCACGTGCGGCATCAGGTACTTGCAAGTGCGCTGTGCAAGCCGTTTGGCAGTACAGTACTGCATTGAACGTACCTTATCTACACTAGTGCGGGGCTCATTGGGCTGAGCTGACTGGCACTGCTTGTGTGCTTGCTGTTGTGTGCTCTGCGCAGGCAACCTGCCTTTCTCATTCGGGGAGAAGGATCTGTCCGATCTGTTTGCTGATCACGGCGAAGTGGTCTCAGCCGTCATCATCAAGGACAACATGGACCGATCCAAGGGATACGGCTTTGTTGAGGTCAGCATTGCTCAGCAGTGTTCAGTGTATGTGTTTCCTGCATGATGTTTGCAGAGGCATGTGCTTGTTGTGTGTCAGATGTGTCATTGCGCGCTCGTGTCATTGTGGCATTGGTCAGCATTTCGCAACATGTATCAGTGTATGCGTAGCCTGCATGGTGTCTGCAGAGGCATATGCTTGTTGCCTGCAATTTCTGTGTCAGAAGAAGATGTCATTGCGCGCCCCTGTCATTGTGGCATTGGCACTAGCTTCAAGGACAGAACAAGTCATGCAAAGCATGGTTTTGTTGAGGTCAGCATTGCGTAGTGTAGCCTACAAGTGTACCTGATGTCTGAAGCACACAGAGTCAAGTGCGCCGGTGCCATTTTTTGGTCAGCAAAATGGTCAAATACTTCCAAGCAGAGCATAAGTATATGAAAAGTTTGGGATTGTTCGCATTACAGTCTGAGCTAGGGTTAGGGTTAGGCTGCCAGGCAAGGCTGTAACCTCTTCCACTGTTGTTGAAAGCATGCCATTGGTGCGGGAGGTTGGTGGTTATGCTTATTCACTTACTCAAACAAACACTTGTAAACCTCCACCATGGAGGACTCAATAGCTGAGCAATCAATTTCTCAAAGAGATAATTGGGGTTGTTTGAGTCTCACTTGGTCATCGACCTTCATTCAAAGAGTATGCTCAATAGCGTGAAGCCAAGGTCTTCAATGCCTCTCGAGCACAGCTCCTGTCACGTCATGCGGTTGTGCTCATAGCTGATGTTCGTGCCTGATCACTCTGTAATTCCTTTTGCGTGCAGATGCTCAACAAGGCACAGGGGCAGGCAGCGATGGACACTCTGCACAACTACCAGATCAACGGGTGAGTACTCAGACAGCCTCTAGGCCACCATCTGCCTTGAAGTGGCCATGAAATAGTTGATGCCTGCTTTTTGCAGACTACACTGGGCGCGAAACATTGCAGTTTGCAGTGGTCGCAGCACCACATGTTCAAATTTGCAAACAAGCACCTACAGTAGTTTCAGAGCGATCGTTGAAAGACTGATGAATGAGCATGGTTGAAATCATGGTTTTCATGACATGACGTAGGTCAAGTGAGTTTATGCAGGTTGGTCTTCAGGCAGTCACGTGCAGGGATACAGTGGTTGGGCTGTTTGCATCGGCTGCCTCAGAGTGCGTAGGGAAATTCAAGCTGCTTGTTGCTGCTGAGCTTTGTGCTCCATTGGGCCTTACTTGAGGAGAGGATGCCACCGTGATATATACTTGCAGTGACACTAGCAACGGCTGGTGTTTGCTGCATTGTCACGATTATGGAAGACGATGCATCATTTCAAGTGCAATTCGATCAGTGCCGTTGCTGACACATACACCCGCATGTCGCTGTTCTCGCAGGCGGCCAATCACAGTGCGCGATGGCAGCACGTCGAGGGACGGCAACCGGCGTTGAGTCGCGCTTCATGTTGAAGTATACACGGAACGCGCAACGGCATGATGAGAGCAGCTGTGGCTGCCGTAGCAGCACAGCAGTAATTCCAGGCACTCTCTTGAGGCTCCACTTTGAAGGGTGTGATACGGCTAGAGATGACTGGCGTGTGCCAGTCCAATACAGCGTAAGTTTTCTACTGCTTTTGGGTGGGTGCAAGTGGCAGTAGCGTCACTTGCCACTCCTTACCGTGCGTGTTGGTTGCTATTTCTTTGAAAGCATGAAGAGGTGGCAGAGAGGCACAGCCCATCCTGGGGCTGTGCAGGTTGTGCTTTGGTCAAATCGCTTCAATAGAATGTCATGACTGCTGCTCTCACACAATCATGCGACAGAGTTGACTCACATCCTGTTGCTGCGGTTCGTGCGCATGCCATCTGCTGCCGCCCGCATAACTAATGGCAGCGCATCTATGTTCTCTGGCACAGTCAATGCCTCTGTGCACATTCGTCTGCCTCAGTAAACCTTGCATTTGCATCAGTAAAGCCTTCCGGCGATGGTGTGCAGTCGTGACACTTGTTGGTGGAGTTGTGAAGGGCAGTGTGGACTTGCTCAATGTTTGCCTGAGGTTATGCTTGGCGTCGGTGTTATCCAACTCCATGTTTATGCAAGATGTAGTGCGGGCCATGGAATGTGTGCTTTCAGAGTGAACAAGTCTAACAGGTTAACATGGTTGAAGAGTCTTGAATGTACTTGAAACACGCGCATGGGAGTTGCGACAGCAGGCTCACATATGCTAGACTACAGAGCCATGGCCGCTGGTTAAGAGGTACAGGCACACTCTGGCATGTCCTGTTGAGCATTGCCATGCAAAAGTGGTGTTGCACAGCAAAAGCCAAGACACCTGAGACTTTGCCACCCTATGTGTCGTGCCCATTCATTCAGGTTGGCTGCGAAATCATCACTGCACTCAACACTGCTGACAGTCTCTTGCCATTTCCAACTCACTTGCATCGTTTCTTGTGTCGACAGCAATGCACAGTGCGGTGCCGACTATGTGTGTGCCACTGACCGTGCCACTGACCGCACAGTCTCGTTCCGTCGTGACAACGCATGCTGGCACAGCTGCAGCATCAGGTTGGGGCACACACCGTAGCAGCAGCGCAAATCCTTGTGTCATTGCCTACATCTCGATGCGCACTAGGCACTGCTGTGAAGCGGCTGAGAAATGCTGGGTCGAACTTGTCCGTCAGAATCAATCTGCGAGGCCCACACACGTGACGCGTCTGTGTATGAATCAGTGTAGGCGCACGCCATTTCATGGGCCACCTAGCATGTCATGTCACTGACGACTACTGTAGAGGTCGTTTGCGTGCCGGTGGACACTTCACGGCAACCCTGCTCCAGAGTCTTGAAACCTAGATTGCCATGCCCAAAGGCGTCTGCCACCATCTTGTGGCAGCTCCGCAGCATGCATCACTTGAGAGTAACGAGTACTTCCACAGGCGCGCTGGGTGGCTGTCTCACAGCGGCTTGCGCGTCATGCGTGAGTAGAACTGTCCTGAGGGGCCGCACGTCTGCTCTCGCGACACGCACCAGTAGTACTCCGGCATGTTGAAGCCGGCGATGGAGCCCAGTTGCGTGCGCATGGTGCCCACAAATTCCTGCACGAGTCAAATGCAAAAGATCACAGAAATAAAAGCGTCAGATCGTCGCTGAGGTGAGTTTGTCGTTGATAGAAAGGAGCTGGCGGAGCGGAGCGCATCATGCCGTACACACGCGGAGAGTGGATGCTAAGCTGCATTGCACTGCCGGTGCCCACGCTCTTGGGGCGTAGGAGTAAACCCTCAAACAAAGGACACATGGCCTCTCCTGGGACCTTCATACATACTTACAAGTCCACAAGTACGCACAGCACGAGCCAACAGTTGCAGGGGAGAGTGTTGCTGCTGCCCCTGCATACAGCAGGTCACTTCGGGTCATGGGACACATCTCCCATGCCCAATAGCTTGTGGTCGCTGCAGAATCTAGCCCCTCTGCCCACGTATTGCCGACACGAGAGCATGGGCACAGACACGACAGCACGGGGGCTAGATGCAGCAGCCACAGGCTGTCGGGAATAGAGGATGTTGTGAGCACGCGTTGCAAGTGGCAGGCGTGCAAGAAGCAGCCAGACTTCAGACACAAGGGCATGGGGGCTACTTAGGTTGTGCGACGGTCAAAACCTGTTGGAGCCGGGACATGTCTTCCATTACAAGCAGCGCTTGTGCGACATACTTCTATGTTGCATGCCCAACAGCTTGTGAACGTCACAGAGACTAGCCCCCATGCCCTTGTGTATGAAGGTTGATTACTGTTGCAGCTCTGCCGCTTGCAACGCTTGCGCCAAACACCTTGCAAGCCCAACTTCTTGTGACCTTGTGTGTGTGTGGTTCAAGTGCAAGTTGGGGCATGCAGTAGGTCATGGACACTGGGCATTCACAAGCACCATATTGATACAGGTAGATTGGTCAGAATGCTGGTCGCTCATTTATCACCGTCAGTCGCTGATGAACATGCGTGACCCCTTGGTACTGCTGCAGATGAAGGTCACCATAGCGTTGTTAATCCATGCTCAGACGTTGAGGTGCAGCTGACGGTACACTGCATGGGAGCCAACAGTGCTTACCGTTGATGTCGCCCACTGCAGGTAGGGATGTGATAATCAAACACCATCACACTAACTTCAACTCGACATTCCAATGTGCCAGGCACCAATCACACCAAAGTCAGAGCCTTCACTTGTTTTCAAAGCATCCTGGCACGTTGAGAAGTCTAGGAAGACCATAAGATGCGCCATTGAAGTACTGCAATATAAGCTATCTTGCTCCTCATACTTATAAATATGACATGCGCGTGTCCGGGTCTTGCAATGGCCCACATCTTCTTGATCAAGCAAGTATGTGCTGATATGGTGGCGCTGTTTGACTCGTGGCCAATCAGCGGCGACCACGGTTATTGGTGGAAGGCATTCAATCTGACGACTAAACACACCTTGTCAGCTTTAGCTTTACGATCTTTTGATTCGTTTCCATTGCAACATGATGTTTGAACATACATACCTCGTCGTGGGTGATGACGATGAGCTGGAAGTTAGACTGCTGGCTGCGCTGAGCAATGATGCGCGCGAGTGCCTTGGCCAGGCCGTCCTTGTTCTCAAAGTCCAGGTTGGTCGTGGGCTCATCCAGTGCAAGGCTGAGACAAATAGTCAGAAGTGCAGGCAACAGACGTCAAATGCTTGTTCAGATGCTGCAGCGAGCGCAACTTTCAGGTTGGTTGTGGGCTCGTCCAGCTCAAGGCTGAGACAGATGTCAGCAGAGCAGGCAACAGGTGAAAACTCTCATGCTTCAGATGCTGCAGCCAGCGCAAGATTGCGCACTGGTTTTGACAACGGGGCACGAGGGTTGCCGGCTTTGGGTGGAGCGCGGGAGGTGAAGCACATGCTCAAAAAATGACATGGGCTGTGAGCTGCGCTTCAGTGGTGGATCAACAAGCATTGGCATACAAAGGCGTAGAGCCCTTTTGGAGCAGCAAAGCAATGCGTGCATCTGTGGAAGGCGGCAGATGAAACGCAGCAGCTGACTTGCGGTCATGTACAATCCACAACACTGCTCGCCACTTGCTTCAGAGCATGCACCTTGGAGCCACCTCTGTCCTCTGGCAGCACTTGAATGATGAACCCATGTGCAATGATATTGTGCCCCGTAGCGGATGTGAGCACAAGGGAATGGTGCTTCAATGGCATGCTCGCTGGATTGCGAAATTGCAATGAGCCATATGTACCATGATAACGCACAATGGAGGATACGATGCCCGTCGGCACACGTTGTACTCCTGAAGTATGTCACTGTCCTCAGGTTACTTACATGCCGCAGTTGATGCAGAATGTCTCTGCCAGCGCCAGCCTGATGACGATGCTCGCGAGCACCCTCTGACCCGCACTGCAGCGGCCCTTCATGTCCAGTATGGTTGAGCCCTGACACACACCACACAGCGCAATGGTGATGATGGTCATCAGCTACCGTGTCAGTTGGTGTGTGCAAGGCATGACACTCGTTGATGTAGACAGTGGTGACAACCTACGAGATGCACTTGTACCAGCCAGGCAGGTACCACAAACACAGTGTCATGACACTGCCGAAAATTCAGTGTTGAAATTCATAGCAACGCTTCAAGTGAAAAGTGTGCGGAAGTGAATCATACTGTGCGAGCTAATGCAGGTAGGTGCATGCAAGCGTCTACTGCAGTCAGTGCGAGACATAGTTTACTTAGATGACCATAGGATGCTTGAGTATCAGTTACAATGCGGGTCGCATTCTTGACGCAGCAGATCCTGCATGGCCAGACTACAGTAGCTGCACACATGGCTTGAATGCCAACCCATCATTGTCAGGAGTTTGATGCACTGATTCATGAAGTCTGTGCGAGTTGCACCCTCCCAAACAAAGCACCTTGCGCATCGCGACGCGGTAGTTGTAGCTGCGTCCCGCCCTGTTGGAGGCACCGTCTTCGCCCGACACAATCTCAATCATGTCAATGTCGCCGCCCTTGTAGGTGATCTGCCACAGCTCGCGGATGATCTTGTTGATCTCAGCAATCTTCATGTGGTGGTAGCGCATCAGGGCCTAGTCAAGGGACGCAGCAACAGGGAGGGAGGTCATCAATGGCGATGTTAGTGAGAGTTAGAGGGAGGGGTCGGGCTGCAATGGGTTCCTCGGATAAGGTTTCACTTGGTTTCAAGCTGTGCAGAAGTGGTCGCGTCATGTTAGCAGCATGCGGCATCAAAAAAATCTTTCGCAATCTTCCTCTTGTTGAGCGCTGCACGACAATCATTCATCCACCAGAACTTGTGTTCACAAGGTTCAAACAACTACAGAGCTGTGGTCGATTCATGGCCACAGCGTGATATTATCGAAGCATGATTCTTGATCACAATTACCACCTTGTCGAGCGCAGTCCAGTACTTCTCGAGGTCCGCAACGGCCATGGCGGTGGTCTCAACGTCAATGAGCTTCTTGCGACGCTTCTCCTGCACTCCTGCGTAAGAGCCGCCCTTGAGCCTCTGCTTCAAGTCCCGGCCCTGCGTTGCCATGACAATGAAATGGGATGGAGTGAGAGGCGATGAGGCTTGTGCATGGCAGGCTGGCATGAAGGAAGTACGGTGTGCTCTGCAGCGGCTGGCAAATGGGATGGTCTTGCTACTGCAGCTAATTGAGCAGTTGCAAATGTTAGAGGTGGAAGGCACACTTGCGGCTACCCATCCCTTGGCACCTAGAGCTCTACGATCTTTTGATTCGTTTTCGTTAGAGGTGCGACATGCCATGCTGACATGACGGCGCATGGCAAATGCTTGCCATGACCACTACCTGTGTCCAGTTTCATGACCACTGGCAGTGGGATGTTGAGGGAGGTCTCTGCTGTTAACCGTCGAACCCCCAGGATGTGTCAGCAATAGTGCTACTGCAATTATCATATTGACTTTGCACTGGTTCTCGCCCTGCAGCACGCACACAAACCTGTCACTCCAACAATTACAATGCCGTCATCTATTTGCTGCATTTCAGACCTGTACACCACCATACTGTAGCAAACGAACCAGACTTGATGCTGCCCCACTACTGTTGCAACGCGCATTCAAAGCGGCAGCCGACCGACCTGCCATGCAATCGCATTCAGTCTACTGGCCAGATTGCAACTCGTTGCGGGTGTGCTGCATCCACCTTGGTACTGCATCAGGCTGGTCTTCAAGCTGATCTTAACTAAACTCTTGGGCCGTCAGCCTACCTGTATTCAAGTCCGTATTCTGGCTTTACCAAATCTCTGAACGATGTCAGCCTGCCGTGCGTGTGAGTTTTGTAGGTTTACCTGAACTCTGAGTGCTGTCAGCCTGCCTGTATGCTTTTATTCTAGCCCGTATCCTGGGTTTAAACAATATCTGAACGATGTCAGCCTGCCATGCATGTGAGTATTGTAGGTTTACCTGATCTCTGAGCGCTGTCAGCCTGCCACCAAGCTCTGCGCGCGACTCCTTGCACTCCCCCATGCGGTTCTGCACCTCGGCCATGTTCCTGACAGCAGCGGTGATACAGGTGCATGATGTGAAGGAAATGTGTTGCATGCCTGTGCACATGCACAACCTTTTTGGGTTGTAGCCAAGTGGTAAGGCAGCGGACTTTAACTCCGCCATTCGTAGGTTCGAGTCCTCCCAGCCCAACGTGAACTTGAAAGTCAAGGTTGACAAAATGTCATCTGTTTTGATGTCTCTCTGAAGGAGATGCATGTGCCCTGAGCTGAAACTCATTGTGGCAAAACGCTCTTGTCATGATGTCACGTTTCAGTATTGAAAGCAGCTGTGCCCACTTCATGCAGCATGCGCCCTTGCGCTTCTAGACTGTTACTGATATGGCAATGCGACTACAGACCTTGCTAATTGTGTAAAACAATCGTACACCTGCCGCTGCAAAGCGTATTTGTGCTATGTATCATACAGCTGCCTCTGCGAAGCATCCTTGTGCTGTTGGTCCAAGCGTAGATTTGCACACAAAGCTCACTGAGATGCTCCACCCTTCAACACAGGACGCCCCACTTGCACTGCACCCGCTGATCTCAGCACAGAGTCAACAGTCTACGTCATTTCAACATTGAAGCTGGTGTGGTGACACACCTGCTTATCTCAGTCACAGCCCACAACACTTCAACATTGAGGTTTGTGCAGTGACGCACGGCTGATCTCAGTCGTTACTCCACAACACTTCACTGTTGAGGTTTGGCGTGGTGACGCACCTGCTGTTCTGTGTGACGCCCTGCTGGTGCTGGCGCACGCCCAGCATGAAAAATTCACTATTGAGGTTGGCATGGTGACACACCTGCTGTTCTGTGTGACCCCCTCCTGCTGCTGGCGCACGCAGCATGGAAATTCAACATTGAAGTTGGCACGGGTGACGCACTGCTGTTCTGTGTGACGCCCTCCTGCTGCTGGCGCACGCCCAGCGCCAAAACTTCACTATTGAGGTTTGCATGGTTGCGCACCTGCTGTTCTGTGTGACGCCCTCCTGCTGCTGGCGCACGCCCAGCGCCAAAACTTCACTATTGAGGTTTGCATGGTTGACGCACCTGCTGTTCTGTGTGACGCCCTCCTGCTGCTGGCGCACGCCCAGCGCCTCGTGCTGCGCCTGCATGTCCTTGACCTGGCGCTGCAGGTGTCTCAGCGACAGGTTGTCCTGCACGCTCTTGCGCTGCTCCGTCTGCACACGCATGGGAGAGAAAGTCGAGACATTAGAAATCAACGACAGCCGCAGCGACAGTTGTATGGCGTACGCTGCACGCGTCATGACATGTACATAAATGCCGCACCGCTCCAACACGCATACGCGCACACAAAGTAGCACTTGAGTCGGTGGACGACAGCATAGCCATGGTAAGAAGAGGCTGGCTACGGTGTCACTACTATGCTACTGCGGTGACGCACTTGTGGGTCCGCAAGTATGTGGCATCAGTAGCAGGCCCTCCTCGCATGCCATGCAATCCAATGTCAAACAGGTAGCCGTGGACTGAGGCTCCATTGAGACACTTTCTTCAAGTCCGTGACAAAGGTGCTTCAGGGGGGCTGCTTTCCTGTGCCCGCGTTGAGCATCAGGCAACCTGGAACCTGCTTCATCAGCGGCCCAAAGGGCTTCAGCTCCAGCAATTGTCACATGTTGTCCATGCCAAACACTGCTTCAGGAAACTGTTGGAGGAGCAAATGCTTTACAAAGTGGTAACCCTCACCCTCACCTAACCCTAAACCTAACCCTAACCCTACCCGACCTAACCTTAATCCTAGCCCTAACCCTAACCCTCGCCCTAGCCCTTGCCTGCTTCTCTGTGCCGGCCTTCAACATCCTCTCCTGCTCAGCAGCCTCAGAAAGCTCCGCCTCCAGGTGGTCGTGCATCTCCTTGGCACGCTCAATGTCCCTCTGAGTTGTTAGCTTCCTGCCGGGATTGGCAATGACAGCTTGTGAGATTAAGCTGCTCAGAGTGTGCAGTGTGAGCAGCAGAATGCTACGCAGTGTTGCGCATGACTTTGGAGGCACTTGCAGAGCACGTGGTGCACCCGTGCTTGGGCATGACTCATTGTGTTCATGTTTTGCAGCCAGTTTTAGCCAGGGTCCAACTCAGGCTAGCAGCTGTGTGGGCAAGCAAATTGTACTTTATCGAGGTATGCCAACGAGCAATCAGCATTGAACCAAACTTGTCTGATTTGTGACATGATCTGAGAAAAGCAACGCTCTGCAATGCAGCAACTTGAGAGTGCACTAAACCGGACACTTCAAAGCCTGTGTACTTCAGGTAACAGCACTTCAAAGCCTGGGTACTCGAAGTACATGAGGTGATGCGCATCATGCTTGCGTGCCAGGCAGGTCACTCTTGGCGATCACTCGTGGCGCTCTGCAATGCAGCAACTTGAGTGCACCGACTGGAGCTGATACTTCAGAGCCACTGTACTTCAACTTGAAGTTTATCAGCGGACACAATTGCTTGCCTGCCAGGCAGATCGCTCTTGGTAGCCGCCTCTGCTGCCCTGGACAGCGCTGCCAGTTGCGACGCGTCTCCCCTGCACATCTGCAGCTGCTGCGCCGCAGCGTCCTCTGCGGATCGGTTCTGAGCGCGCACACTGGGGGCGCACAAGCGCCAGCATCACAAGGCCTAGGTGAGCGTCATAGTGTTGTCACTGCAAGGCGGCAGCACTGACAGATAGCAGCAGATGCAGCAGAACCATGCAGCCTAGGTGAGTCAAGCGGTTGTCACCCAAGGCGGCAGCACTGATGGATTGAAGCAGAATATGGCCTAGGTGAGAGTAAAAGCGTCAAGCGTCGTCACCGCAAGGCGGCAGCGCTGATGCATAGCAGCAGATAATTGCAAGCGCGTGACACATGGTTTCAGGGGTTCGTTGCATAACAGCATCGTGGGGTCAGTGAATGACAGACGCGCAAAGTCCAAGTCATGCCATTGATACATTTTGTAGTGTCGTTTGTGCATGCAGGTCACGTAGGTCGAAAAGCGGTGTAGGCGTACTTCTGAGTACGCACACACAGACAGCGCAATGGCCAATTCGGCACGCGCGTGGTTGTGATGGTATGATACAATAACTGGCTGTGGCAATGACCCTGCAATAGCTGAAATGAGACACCCCAATTTGCCATTTCCAGCCTAATTTCATAAGCACTGTCGCAGAGGGTACACCTTTCGAGCTGGTGTGAGACGGTGGCCAGCTCCTGCCGCAACGGCGCCTCGCGCGAGTCCAGCTTGACAAGCTGGGACAGAGAAACAGAACAGAGAAAAAGCACAAATGCACAACATTGCTCAGCTATGTGCGCGCTAAAGTGCTAAGTGGCGGTCTTCGCGACATGTGCATGATCAGGGAGGGGAACAGGCTGCCACGCAGGCAGCCTGTGCACGGAATGTGCCGGGACCAGTTCTGACAGCAGAATGGGCACACACAGTTGTGTTCATGCGTTGATCGCAGTAACGCTCCGGGCCGCAGGCAGCATAAGTTAGTCGTGAGCCTCACACAACATAACCAAGCGCAAGGTATGCTGCACTGGTCACTGCAGCCATACAACGTAAAGCAGGTCTTCACGCAGGCCATGAAAACAATGCGCCAAAGCCGTTACAAGGCGGCATTTCAATTGAGCCTGAGAACTCATGCCACTGCAGACAGTACATGGCCGTCGTGTGGAAGCAACAAGGTGGTCATGACAAGCAATCGGACAACTTCATGCGCACACATGATGGTGAATGAAGGGCACGGCATCTCCTCAACGCACATGATCATCAACAAAGGTGACGATATCACTTGGTATGTTAGGACTGACCTCAGATGTCAGGCTCTCCACAAGTGTCTGGGCCTCGGAGAGCTGCTGGCGTGTGCGCTGCAGGCTGTGGAGCGGTGAGGCACACATGCATCATGGCGTTGCGTTGAGATATGACATGACTGAGGTGCATGCTAGTATAGTAGTACACAGGTGAGCGACACATGAGCAATCACCATGCGTTAAAGGCTAAAGTGTAGCGCCACAGATGATGGAACACAAGTGAGGCTTCGACGCCATTCAATTTTCATATCCAATTTGGACTTCAACAAAGCTTGGGGGTTGCTCACGATTGCAGGGGGGGCACTGCCACTGCAAGCGCATCCCGACATTAATTAATTCACACCTTGAAGCAGTCATAAGGGCTTCAGTGCCGTAATAAGAATCCAGGCAAGTGCATGAATGCGCTGCTAGCTGATCAAGCGCTTGCTTTGTAGACTATGCTTAGCATGGCTAAAGCAGGCAAAAAGACTGCATGTGCAGGGTGCGCAATCCTGTGTGCTGTGAGCTGGGGGCAGCATGTGCATGTACTCTGATAGTACCTGTCAGACTTCTGCTTCTCCATTTCAAAGTCCCTCGCGGTGTCATTCTTCTTGTTGGTCAGGCTCAGGGCCCTCCTGCAATGCCACAAAGACGCGCAGGAAGTGGTCAGTATGTAGCTGATTGTGAGATTGAAACGCCTTATGCTTCGCGAAGGGCACGCCAGAGGTCGAGAGTGTGCAACAAAGTAGTTGGGTCAGTTACATCATTGCGTGCGCGCAATGCAGTACGGAACCACCAGGTGAAGCCAATGGTATGCATGCATGGTGCTCAACATGCAATATGACACAACTTTGCTCCTATTCAATTTTGCTCCTAATGACCACCTTCAGGAACCGAAGCGGACGCACTTAGAGTGAGGGTGATAGAGAGGACTGGTACTTACGCCATTTGCGAGTGCTGCTCGGCCCTGGCAGAGCTCAGATCCCTCTCCAGCTTCTCCTTCTTGTCCTGGTTCTTCTGGTAGGAGGCCTGGTGGAAGCAACAGGAAATGGCGACAATCCGATCAAATGCCGTGCAGCGCCACAACACATGTGCGTCAAGAGGGGGTGCAAGGCAGTGTGCCGCACTTCATGGTGATTGCTTGACGATCACGCATGCACACAGTACCATGTCAAACTCGTTCCAGACATTCAATACTACTCTATCCCGCCTCAGGGTGGCGCCATCATTTGTAGCAGTGGCGCCAGATGACCATATCTATGCGTGTACCACATACTTGTGACGGGTATGATGCAACTATAGTATATACTTTGAAGTATACTACTTCTATGATATGGCCAATTGCCGCAGCAGCGGCGACCACAGTTATTGGTGGAAGGCATTTGCGGCTAAGCACACCTTGTCACCTAGAGCTCTACAATATTTTCATTCATTTCCGTATGACACAACTGAAGGCAAACAGTTGCAGGGGCTTCACCTTGAGCTCATCCAACCTGCGCCCGTCCATGGACGCAGATGCCCAGTTGTTGAGCTTCTGTTGCAGGACCTTGGCTTCCTTGGCATGGCTCTGAAACACAAGTGGCACAAGTGGGGCAGATAGGAGGCATGAGCAATTGGGTCAAACATCAAAGGCAAGCCTGCAGCCCACGCATACACGAATAACTCTTTAAGTAGTACTTCAGCAATAGGCCGTGAATACGAAAGACGCGCACTGTCGATCATCTACAACCAATGTACCAGGCAAGACACACGTAAGTAGAAGATTGGGCTACTACAGGTGGTGCAATAAATAATCTCTTGTCGACCTAGGCAATTGTTGTAGGCTGCAGACCAATGGAGGTGCCACAAAAGCAACTTCAGTAGATGAACCAATGAGCCAGGCATTACAGTCATGAAGCGCAGGTCGAAAATCGTCACGCAAAAGGTCGCCAGCAGAAGCACGCAATACGTTGCACTGACAGGGTATCAGTTGATGAACTTATGAGCCAGGTATTAAAGCAATGAAGCACACCATACCATCACTCGCTAGGTCGCAAGCAGAAGCACGCAATGCGTTCCACGGCAGAATATTAGTTGAGCATGTAAATCTCGCCTCACCTCGATGCGGTTGCTCTCTGTGACGAGCGCCTGTGCCTGTGAGAGGGCCTTCTCCACAAGATCCACGCGGCTGCTGCACGAGGCCAGCTTGGTGGCGCTGGCACGCAGCTTCTCCTGTTGTAACAAGGTACGGTGCAAAGGATGATCGTCGTTGGAGCGAAGGAACAGACTGAGTGTAGGTAGAAACCTTGTGTATGGGGCCTAGGGCAAGGCAAGTGCTATGCATGTGGTCATGGTTTTCATGACATGGCACTTGCAGATGCTCATGTTGGCGGCTCTGGTATGCACCCTCTGCTGTGAAGACAAGTCAAGATGCAGTACGCGTACAGCAGAAGCTGCGTGGCACTTGATGTTGATGAGTCATGTCTTGCGGCAATTTCGCTGGCCTGCACGCGGGGTCATCCATAGGCTCTGACGCACATTAGCTTCACGCTCGCATGACCTCATTGGTGACGCAGACAACGTTTCATATGAGCACTGCTCTTGACCTGCTTTGCATGGCGACACACCCGCGCTACACCTGCTGCCTTTACAGCATACAGCTACTCAACACAGCCGCGTGCCTGAGCGCAGAGCAGCAAGCGTGCGCAGCATTGACACACTGAATGCATCGAGAATGTGACTGATGCGCCATCCGACCCACGAAGCCAGCCCTACATAGCTTTGACAACTTAGGGGAAACAAAACCTTTATTGTGCTTGCTGAGCACTGACCTCAATCTGCGTAGCCTGTGTCCTGGCCGCGTCCCTCTCCACCAACAGCCCCTCCTCCTCGGGGACAAGCTCCTTGAAGCGGCGCCACGGGCGCGCCTGCGCTTGAAGTGCGGAAGTGAAGGCCGCACACCTCTTCTCGCGCTCCTTGGTCTGCGCCACCTGGTGGTGTTTCAAATAAGTGACGACAGTGCACGAGTGCGGAAAATCAGGCACTTGCTGTAGTGGATGCAGCAGGGCTCAGTCGTAATACATTAAAGAGACGTTCTTCAAGTTGAAGAATATTGAAGAAGACTGTTATTGCACAATCAGCGGGGAGGTGAACTCTGCACAGGCTTTGTGCTGGGGCAAGTTGCACTTGAAATGAGGCGGGCAGAACATGGAGTGACCTGCCGCAGCAGGGTGGCAATCGGCACAAAAAACAACAATCATGATAGCACGAAGCGAGATGGCACATGCATAACGACATGTTTGCAGCCTTGATGCTCAAAGGGAATCAGGGTGCGCATACGCATGAACGCAGGTTAGCCGGACAACACGATACCTGAGCAGCATAAATATGGCTGACTCTGCTTCTCCCAGAGCGTGCTTCTACTTGCTGTCACGCTCAATCATTCATCAAGGTCTCAGTGACCACACAGTGTCGCAACGACAGTTGTAGACAATATGATGGCTCATGTAAGATTGCCCGCGAATACTTCACACAGCCTGAACCCTAATCCTAGCCCTACCCCTACCCCTAACCCTAACAACACAGGCGCTCACTCATACCCTTACACATACACACATAGAAGTATACGGATGCACGTGGGTGAAAGGCAGCAGGCTCTAGATTCACTTGCGGGGAAGCAAGACTGAGAGCACCCTCCTTGTGAGTCTATGTGGTGATAGCGATCATTCTGACCAGCTCACCTGTCGCTCAAAAGACTCGCCAACATTTTCCTCGCAGTTCGTCTCACAGGCACCAAGTCTACGTGATGAAAATTATTATTCTGACCAGCTCACCTCTCGCTCAAAAGACTCGCCGATATTTTCCTCACAGTTCTTCTCGTACACCGTGTACTCCGCGTTGCTCAAGACGCGACGGCAGCACCTGCACTCCGGCTGGCGCCCCCTGTTGCAACAGCACACACGCACAACCAGGATGTTTTGAAGGAGGTGACGAGGGTTAATGTGGTTCTCTATGCGATGATTGAGCCTGTATGATGCACACATTACCTACTTGCGACAAATTTGAGGCTTTACAAAAGATACACTACAAACTGGCCTGACAACGACATGCATATGTGTCTGGCTTGTGCTTGACGTGTCTGGTTACATCCGCCGTGTGTGCAACATGAAATGGAACCCTATGGCCTCGCGCTAACTATCTGGGGCAGAAGGCGCTGCAAATGGACCAGGGATACTGCATGCAACGGCTCTTTGCTACTCGCGTGTTTGACATTGCACACCTCACAGCACACGAATGCAGGCACCATCGACAGCATCACCATTGTGATTGACCTGAGACAGGAGCACAGACCCGAATGGCTCTTCAGCAGGCAGCCAATTCCGAAACGAAGCAGGCAGCGGCAACAGATGTACTGTATGTGTACTCCACAGTTCACCTGGCAGCTGTGACCGAGTACTTTCGTGTACTGTGCTAGTGCGTAGTGGTCGTCTTTGAATTCTTTCATACTGTCACACGGCATGTAGTTTCCGTACAATAAGCTCCAAGTTAGATGCCAATCCATCTGGGCTTTTTCGCGCCCTCAGCAAGAATGAATGAAAGGTACATTTCGCGCCCTGAGCGAGAATTAATAAAAAGTACATTTCACTCACTTTGCCACCTCCTTGCGGGCCTTGCTTAGAAGGTAGCCAAACACTTCCTTACGCCCTTCCAGGCTGCCCGTGTATTTCTGTGAAAAAGGGCAGAAAGGTCGGACACGCATGCAAATAAGTGCCTTCTGAGTGACACAAGGGACGCTCTGGAGACGCTGTACAGTAGTGCGCGTACGCCGTTTTGTCGTCTTGTAGCCATGTGTGCATATGGGTCTGCATGAACTGCCACGACATGGGGCAGGGAGCCAGACCAAACGCAAGCACCATAATTATGAAGAGCTTGTGGTATACTTATATCCCTCAGGTGCCCCCCCTCACACACAAACACAAATGCAAACATACACCCACACACACATCTTGGACATTTAACCATTCAATACTCTCTCACTTTCCGCAATGCTCACTTGCAATAAGAAGGTTGATCAGTGAGGCAATGGCGTTGCTGCCAGTACATGTTGAGTACGTCGACATGCATACGCAACAGAATAGTTAAAACCTTGAGCTATGCCACGGCCAACACTGGTTTGAGCACTGATGCTGTCAGCAAGCTGCGCGTAAACAAAGCATTCAGACATACGATAGTCATTTGATACCTAGCCAAGCCCATGCTTGGTACATGCGCGCGCCGACTCTGACCAAGGGAGCACTGTATTTACTGGCAAGATGTACAGCATAGGGCATGTCATAACGGAGTTGATCAGACGTGACAAAAAGGTATTGGGTTCTTGCTCCAGGCTGGCAGGCATGCAACGTATATAGCATGTACATGGCTCAGCCACCTCTGGCCCTTTCACCGAATCCAGGAGACCGATTCACTGTCAGCTACATATAGCTTTCCTTCATAGTTACACTTCCCCGGTAGACTATACTTTATGTGTACAACCGCATGAGGTACATGCATGTGTTTGTTCTAACCTGCGTGCGCTGAGCATCCTGCGCCAGCACCTGCGGCATTATACTTCCCTGGTAGGCTATACTTTTATGTGCAAAACAGCATGTAGTATACTTCTTGAAGTATACCTTAATGATATACTTATAGAAGTACATGTGTTTATTCATACCTTATAATATACTTACAAATAGAAGTGCGTGCGTTTGTTCTGACCTGCGTCCGCTGAGCATCCTCCGCCAGAACCTGCAGCGCGCCGGTGAGGTCGTCCGCGGCCAGGGGCTCCTTGATGGGGTTCTCAATATCAGGGCTGTCATCAACGCTCAGGTTGTTGTAGTAGGACATCACCTGTTTGCACACACGCATTGAAGGGTGTGGCGTTCCGTTCAGGCAACAAACACAACAAACTGTCAGGACTGTCATCAACGCTCAGGTTGTTGTAGTAAGACATCACCTGTTCGCACATTCGCAGTGAAGAGCGGCGTCGCGTTTGGATCGACGAGTGGATTGATGAGGAGCCTGATACTGTTTGTAAGAAACCAGGCATCATCGACAAACAAGTGCAAGGGGTGTCGCGACAGATGCGACCAATGGCAGCGTTTAGATTGACGGGTGGATTCCATGGGGAGTCTGACATTGTTGTTTAGAAGAAAGCAGGCATCAACAAACAAGTGGAAGGTCATGACAGATGCGACCAATTGCAGGGAGCTTTGAAGAAAGCTGGCATCAACAAACGAGTGCAAGGGTTGTCGCGAGAGATGCGACCATTTGCAGCGCTCAGGTGGACAGGTGGGTTCGATGAGGAGACTGGACTTCAAAGAAAGCAGGCATCGACACATAAGTGCAAGGGGTCTCCAACAGATGCGACAGATTGCAAGGCGACTCTGTGGTTCAAGGAGACACCGCAGGATAAACAAACCAGGTGTTGCAGCAGCACTGTCACACTTCAAGTTCTACTATTACGGCGTACAGCGTATCGATGGACCAGCACAAGCTAGGATGCGCATGTACGCACCTCTGCGATGATCTTAGTGACGGTGGTGACTGCGCCACCGGGCGCGGAGAGCTGGTTCTTCTCCTGCTGCACACGCGCAAGGCGCTGCTGGGCCTGCCTCAATAGCGTCTGCTGCTCAGCCTGCACGCGAGCAAGGCGAAAACAACTCGTCCAAGTTATTGTGGCAACGAATCAAAAGATGGTAGAGCTCTAGGTGACAAGGTGTGGTCAGCCGCAAGTGTTTTCCACCAATAACCGTGGTCGCCGCTGCTGCGGCAATTGGCCACGAGTTACACAGTGCCACAATTATGCGAGCAGCACAACAAGGGAGGGGGTGTTAGTTTTCAACAGCTGACAATGTGTGTCGGCTTGGTGGTGCCACGTACTCTAGCACTGGCAGATAATGACATCCGCCAAAGGGGACGTGCAGTCCTGTACAGCAGTCCTGCAAATGCCGCTGCTGTATGACAAACTGTTGCGTCATGCTTCGCTTGTAGGGTATGTACCAGTGTCACTGCGCTTTGACCAGGCATGGCCGTATGCACAGGTCCCGCTGGGAGGGAAATGGCAAGGACATCACAATGCCACGCAGCAAGACAAACGGCATTACACTTGGCTGGGACACACGGGCTGCAAAGCTGACTTCGCAATGGTCCGCCCATGCATGTAGCAAGACACATACACATAAGTGCTGCTTTTATGCAAGAGGCCGATGATAGGGTTCACGTTCAGCCGGTGACTTGCCTGTGCCCGCTTGAGCTCCATGTCCGCCTTGCGCGCATCAGTCAGCGAGGCCTCCGCCTCCAACTTCAAACGCCGCACCTGTCGACAACGAGCGTCACAAAAGCCGCCAGAGTTGAAGTCGGTATCACAGCCGAAACGAGGTGACATCGCATGGTTTCATGGTGTAAGTTGCCGATGCAGTATCAGTGGGTCTTACTTGATTAACAGCTTTCATAACAGTTGCAGGATGTATTGGCCGCCGTCTCCAGCGTGTGCGCCGTGGCACTCAATCCATCTGTACGTTCGCGCAAGTTGCAGCTGTAGGGCAGCGACACGGTCACCCAAAGCAGGGACTGCTTCACCAGCAACGCTACGCACACACAGCCTCCGCGACTTCAACAGCGCCCGCACACCTCAGCAGCGGCCGTCTCCACCGTGTGCACAGTGGCACTCAATCAATCTGTTTGTGCGAAAGCTCCAACTGCAGAGCAACAATACAAAAAAGCAGCGACTCTATGCGTACACAGCCTCCACTACTTCAACAACGCCCACGCACCTCAGCTGCCGCCGTCTCCAGCCTGTGCGCGGTGGCACTCAATCAATGTGCATGTTTGCTTGCGCTTCAATCGTAGAGCAGGAAAACGGTCACAAAAGCAGTGACTCGCAATGACTCCTTCTAGTTAGACATACTTCTACACACTTCAACAGCGCCCACGCACCTCAGCAGCCGCAGTCTCCAGCGTGTGCGCAGTGGCGTGCCATTTGTGCATTCGCGCAAGCTTCAACTGTAGGGCAACGGCACGGCTACAAAAAGCAGAGACTCCTTCTACCTTAGCAAACGATGTTCGACAGCGCCCACGCACCTCAGCAGCCGCCGTCTCCAGTGTGTGCGCAGTGGCATCAGCCAGCGGCGCCCCCAGCAGCTCTGCCAGCGCCCTGCTGCTCATGGCCTCCTGTAACAGCTGCTCGCGGTCCGCCGCCACCGCGCGCAGCCTCGCAGAAAGGTCGCGCTGCTCCTCTTCGTTCTCGCTGGCAGCCGCGATGGCCTGAGCAGCGGGAGCGTTGGCGGCAGCGCAGTCGGTGAGTAAAGATCATGTGCCGTGGTACAAGTCAGAAAGGAGACATCCCTCGAGACAAAGAGTATGCAACAGAGGAAGGACGCTGCATGCATGCAGACCGCGCCAACAGGTCACGCTGTTCCTCCTCATTTTTGCTGGCCGCCGCAATGGCCTGAGCAGCGGGGGCGTTGGCGACAGCGCAGCGCAGTGGTTGGGAGAAGAGACGGTGTGCAGCGCTGCTGCTCGGACACAAAACATGAGATGTATTTATTGGACAAAACACACCGTTACCACCCTCATAACGCGGGGGGGGGGGGGGGGGGGGGGGGGGGGGGGAGGGAGTATATTAAGACAGGGAGCATATCACAGAGGGGGGGGGGCGGGCGCTGCGTGCACAAAGGTCAAATGCAAACTGCGATGTACCTCGTCCATGGCCTGAGCAGATTGAAGCTGCGCTGGCAGCAGCGTTTACGAAGAAACAGTGCATGCCCCATCGCCTAGACCCTGTCTGAGACGCATGTAGGTGTTCCAGTGTGCCAGTCTGAGATGCGTTGAACCTCAAGATATGAGAACTTGCAGTGTGTGCATTGTGATGTGAATCAGACCAGGCGGACATGCCTGCAAGTAACGTGACACAGACCAAGTATATTATTGGTCACATTGCCAAGGCAAGATCAGACACTGGTGTTTCAGATGCATTTATGTCCAGCTCTCGCAGTGCTGATGGAGGAACCACATGTACAAACAGACAAGTGATTTGGTATGTGTATACGTACAAGCATACACTACCATACCTGCGACTCCTGCTCCCTTAAGCACATTGCTCATGAGTACTTGCTGGAGTACTACCTTTCTGTCCAATGTGTAGTCCACCCACTCAAGTACTACTCCAAAGTGCTGGTAGTCGTCCTGAGTGCAAGGTTTGCATTGTACGCATACTGACATTCATATGGTATGTATGTATACTTGAACAACATACCTGTGACTCCTGCTCGAGGTCAAGCTTGAGTACGTTGTGCTCGCGCTCCAGTGCATGGACCTTCTTGTCGGCCTCTCCTACGGCATTGGCGCGCATGAATGACTCGTACTGAGCCTTCGCCTGCACGCGACGCAAACGCACATGGCGTGCACAATAGGCCGCAATACGTAGAAAAGTCAGTCCGTCATACATATACGTTGAAGGTGCGCATGGTGACAGCGTGCACAAGGTATTGTCTTTAAGGTCCTGGGCCCTTCACCTTTGAAAGGACGAGGCAGAAGAAAACAGCGGCATCACCAGCCAATAGCGCAGCACGATCAAAGTTAGGTGGGGCTCCATCAGCTATCATGTTTATAAATACTGGCGTGTTGCCTGACGTACAGGAGCGAACAAAAGCGACACAGCCAGCAAAGAGCCCAGCAAGGCGGCTGGCTCCATCAGCTCTTGAGGCCATACTTATATACCCCACCACATGACCACAGTGCCCAAATTGGGGTTTGCCTGGTATTAGCACAATGCAATACTGAGCATTGCAGGGCAGCAAAGACCCGCCTCAATTGTTGCATACAGGGGGGGTCACGATATAAGAGCGGGTCCGTCCCGCCAGCCTCACCGCTCTTATACCGTGACCGCTCTTATATGGTCCTGGGGCTTAACTAGGGTTAGGGCTAACCCTAGGCTAACCCTAGCCCTACACCTAGGGTTTGAAGTACTTGAGTAGGGTTAGTGTGCCAAAAGTTGAAGTTGGCTTTGAATTAAGCCGGAAAAGCAACCGCACCGTGCGCTATACGCTGTGACTGATTGATACGCGCTTGACTGTTGTTGATTGTCACACAAAATCCGCTGTTCAAGCATCGTTCGTGAGGCGGCAAGTGGTAGGTGGATACGTTATAAGAGCGGTCAGCCCAGAGCAGCACCAAACCGCTCTTATATCGACCACATCCGTGTTCAGCCGTCAGACCGCTCTTATACCGTGACCGCTCTTATATCGAGCGCTCTTATATCGTAGCCCTCCCTGTAATGACGTGAACAATTTGCCATGCCTCAGACCCGCAAGTGACGTGAGCACTGTTGTTGCATCACACTCCGCATGATATCTTGCGACATGGTTGTTCGAAGAAGTATGCAAAATCAACGAGTCGGCTGAAAGCGGAACAAGACACATGCAGGCTTGCCAGGAGTGCATTCGACATCCGCTGCCGGAGAGAATCGCGGTGTCTGCTATCACATCCTCGCAGAGAGCAGCTTTGGTGTACCACATTGCCATGCTGCTTCGCTGGATTTCCCTGTTGCTTGCAAATGGCAGCTTTAGAGCAACATATTGCCATGCTGCAAATCTATCTGTTGCGCGCATTGTTGTGCCGCTCAAACAAGCACTTGCACGTTGCGGCTGACTGGCGCAATCATCTGCACACAAGGATGTGTCCATGGATACGCTGGCCGCAAGCATCAAAGCCCCTGTTCCAACGACTGCTTGGTCTTGAAAGGGAGCATTTTGATGCAATGGGCACAGGGGAGAGAAACGCATGGTACAGTCACCATGCCATCGCTTGTGAACTGACACGCATACATTGTGATCATCTGTGACTACCGCAATCACCACTGCCACTGACACCGCTTTCCTAGGACTCTGTTGACATAATGATGATTGAAATGGTGTGTATGACTCATATAGTTACCGGTTCGTACTGACGCATTATGATCACTCACCGCACTCATCTTCTCCTCCGCAGCCTCCAGCTTGCTCGCATTGATTTGCCGACTCTGTTGGACAGAGAACATCGCACAGGCGTCAGTGGTGTTTACCCCAACAGTGCTGGCACCGTCAATGATATTGATGTTGCGCATGCGGGATTATCACTGCAGTACTATCGCAGTGCGAAGACAGCACCTGTTGCACCTGAGGAAGGCCAGTTTGAGCGAGATTCAATGAGGTTATTGGTTCACAACAAATCAAGACAACGTAGCCCACATATGGTGGACATGATGAGTTCAAGGGGAGCAAAAGCGTGTTTACCCCAACAGTGCTGGCACCGTCAATGATATTGCTGTTGCGCATGCGGGATTATCACTGCAGTACTATCGCAGTGCGAAGACAGCACCTGTTGCACCTGAGGAAGGCCAGTTTGAGCGAGATTCAATGAGGTTATTGGTTCACAACAAATCAAGACAACGTAGCCCACATATGGTGGACATGATGAGTTCAAGGGGAGCAAAAGCGAAGACGCGTTACAACAGAAATTGCGCACCGACAAAGGGAGTGAGGGTAGAAGTGAGGTACATGTGAATGGGCAGCAAGTCAGCTACTCGTGCAGCAGATGACTACGCCTTGCCAACGTTGTGCCCTTTCACATGCAGGACTAAGGTAGATGTGAATAGACAGCAGATCAACTACTGAAGCAGCAGATGACTGCGCCTTGCATCGATGAGCCCATGCGACACATGTATAGTGCTCAACGTACATGCATACATACGATGCTTTGCCCATACCTGCACTTGCTTGGTCTGCTCCAGCTCCTTCATTCGCTGTGACACCTGAGGCAACCAGGGTAATGCAATGCCAGGCACGGGTGAGCTTGGCCTGCGTGTCGTCTCATTCAGAGTAGATGGTAAATTGCCCAAACTTATCAGACCTGCCACGGCCAATTGGCGTAGCAAGGACAGAAGTCATAGAACAAGGAGCGGCAAAGAAGTGTGTACATGCTTGGTGGAGAAGTACACTATGTATACTTCAAGAAGTATGCACATGCTCCATGTGACATCAATAAACACTGTTGTGTTCGATGACCGAGGCAGTATGAGGGCAGCTACTTAAGTACGCACTGCTTCCAATGAGAGCACATGATCAGTGTCCATGTTTACTTGTGTACAGCAATGTCCACCTGGCTCACAATGCACACTCTGGCATGCTTTGAACAACTGACGCGACAGAATCCATAGGCTCTGGCATATTCAGCCGGCTGCCCTGGCTGCAATCAGTATATCATGAAAGGTCTCCCTGTGCATACTTCCAGGCTTTCACAAAATCCTCAGTACGTTTCCAAACAAATGAATCACGGAAACCTCTCTTACCTTTTGCAGTTCTGAGTCCTTGTGTGCCCTGGAGGCGCTGTTGGTGCGCTGGTCTGCCTGCAGGCGGCTCATCTGTCACAAAACAGTAACCAGCAGCATGTCAACATTACAGTCAGTGCAGGTTTGCCATGTTGAGCCGAGCAGTAGTCAAGACTCCGCAAAGCCACACTCATAGTGAAGGATGAAGATTGATGCACTGCTGCTGCTGCAGCAGTAGCAGCAGCAGCAGCAGCATTAACAGCAGCAGGGGGCATGTGACCTCGCCGATATGGTCGTGCAAACTATGGCAGAGCCTTGCCAGTGTCATGTGCACTGCTGCACAGGGCTGGCTTAACTGCAAAGTCGAGTGTGGGTCAATGACCGCACCGGGTGTGACAGAGGGGCTTTCGCTTGAGTGCGTGACACACATAGGCAGAGGCCGTTCAGAGGTGTCATGAGCAATAGGGACCATCTCAACAGCAGGTAAACGTTGCGCAAGCAAGCATCACAAATGCGGTTCCAGATTGAGCGGATGGAACAATCATGACGGCGGCATCCAAACTTGCAGAGCTGGACACTGGAACGTGTGTTCGCATGTAACGGTTCACTTACGAAGCGTGCTTCACGCACTTCTGCATTGGGGCTCCCTTGCGTGCATTCACCAGGTGTGGGGTTCAGCAACAGAGGCACTGACCACAATTGGGCTACTGCTGCATGTCTATACATGTTGCGCTGAGCACTGACATTTTGGAGTTTGTCAAAGACGCATGCCCACATGACCAGTGCATGCGGTTGCTGCTTCACCAGCATTACAGTCACAACTTTACATGTCTCTGATGTGTCGGATCAGACCGACACCGTGCGGAATATCGATTTTTGTAGTTCCCTTTGTGGCAGCAATGTGTGCGCTGTCTGCACTGACCTCCTGAGCAAGGCCATCTTCCTTGGTGCGGGCTTGGGCCCTCACAGCCGCAAGCTTCGTCTCCATCTCCTTCACCTGAAAAGAGACGTCGATGAGGCAGTGTGAGGCACAGGCACTGTGGCATGGACCCGATACTCATAAGCTACTGGGTGGAATCTACAAGCACTTCAGATATGTGTTGCAGACGAGTCAACGAAAGATGGCCGCAGACGCTATTGCTGCTTCGGAATTTTTTTTGGAGTACTACTTGAAAGTACCTCACAGTATGTACAGTCGCTAGCCACACAAGGTCTGTCTGCAAATCAGCCCTGTGTATACTGCCACGGTGAACCAACTATGCGTTGTGTGCCAGACTACAACTCAGATCTTACGAGGACATTGCATCTCAAGGGCAACAGCTGGAACCCAGCTGTCACAGACCTGCACGACTCAGAATTCGCTGTCAGTGTAACATTGACTGATCCCCGTCACAGTCAATCAACTCCCCGCTGTTCAGCACCGGTAAAGCGCTTCTGACATGCAATATGTGCATAGAGGCAAATAAGCTCTCCACCATGTCTGGTGCTATGACCCACATGCCCCCCCCCTTGTTAGGCGCGTGCAAAGCACCTCTCACATGCACCATGCAGACAGGCTAATTCCATACAACCGCAACTGCGGTTTCACCTTTCAACAAGCACATTCATACAGGCAAACAAGCGTTTCCATTTAACAGGCATTTGAAGTTTTACCTTCTGCTGCAGCGCCGTCAGCAGCGCAGCGGTGCCATTGGGCGCCAGCTCCAGGTGGTGCTTTCGCGCTAGCTCCTCAGACTGCCGTATGCGCTTCTCCTGAGGCAGCAAGTGACGCAGGGCAGATACGATGCGTGAATGGCCTGACTGAATTGGCAATGGTGACACTCGGCCATCTGCGCCTCGACGCTCCCCAGCTCGCATCGTGCAGCTGGCGCTGAGCCATGCCACGGCGCACACAAACTTCAACTTCAAGCTGAACCACAGTGGTGCTAGCATGGCTGCGGCAGTCACAGCGAAAGCGCGTGCGCACTTGCTCTGCCATCTGCGCCTTCCCGCGCCCCAGCACGCGGCGTGCAGCTGCTGAGCCATGCCGCGGCGCGCACAAACTTCAGCACAAACTTCAACTCAAAATTCAACTTCACGCTGAGCCCACTCTGTGGCAGCCACAACGAAAGCGCGTGCCCACCTGCTCCGCCATCTGCGCCTCGACGCGCCCCAGCTCTCCGTGCAGCGCATTCCGAGCATCCAGCTGCTGAGCCATGCCACGGCGCGCGTCGGCCTGCGTGGCGCGCAGGCCCTCCAGCTTCTCGTTCTGCCCCGTGAGCGTCGTGTCAAACTTGTCGAGGTACGCCTGCAGGTCGGCGTCCGACTCGTTGAGGTAGAGGTTCGACATGTGCGCCTCCTTCTCCGAGATCTGCGCCTGCGTCTCGCGGATGCGCGCCGTCAGGTTCTGCATCTCCTGCCGCAGGATCGCCGCCTGCATCAGCAGCGCGGTCATGTCAGAGGCGGAGGCGCAGCGTCAGACGCACGTGAAATCGTGCTCTTGTGTGCACTGAATTCGGCCGGAGGTGATATTTGCGCTTGGGGTTATCCTGAAGTTTTCTGCATCTCCTGCCGCAGAATCAAGTTTTCTGCATCTCCTGCCGCAGGATCGCCGCCTGATGGGGAGAAGCAGTACCGCGCAGTCATGTCAAAGGTCATGTGCTTGCTGGTGTTTGAGGATAGCGTCAGGTGTTCCGCATCTCCTGCCGCAGGATCGCCGCATGGCGCGGAGGTGCAGCAGCAGCGCTGTCGTGTCAGGACTGCGTGAGGGCGCGATTGTAGCATTGGTGTTGTCTGGAGTCTATCAGGGTTGCACTTGTGTTCAGGTTTAGGGTAAGCATTCTGCATTCCAGCAGTAGGATCGCCACCTGGGGCAGAGGTCATGCATATACTTTAAAGTCGGCCAGTAATGTACTAACCGGTGTTTGAGGTTAAGCTAAGGGGTTCTGCATCTCCGGCAGGATCGCCGCCTGACGCGGAGGTGCAGCGGCACTGCAGCCGCGTCGGGAGCACGTGAGGTCGCGCTCATGGAATGCACTGAGGTCGATCAGAGATTCACTTGTTGCAACGCAGCCAACGAGAACGCCGTGCCTGAGCACGCAACTACAGTAAGGGACGTTTAAGTATCAATGAGCACACGCCGTCAGCATGATTCGATGGTTCAAATCCTGATCCTGTTCGTTTTTGCCCCATTGCATTGCCGGCGCCATGCGCGGCTGGCCTGGTGTGCTGCAGCACCGAGCTGAGACATCGGACACTAGTTCAACAACAATTGGCACTCAGGATTATAGGTATGGACTGGATGGATGAAGTCTTGACTGGGCCGCATGAATTAACACTGACATGCGCCTTCACATCATCTGTTCGGTGGGTTGAATCCTACTCACATGTGCTCCAAATTGTACATGCGCCCATTCATCACCAATAAGGTGGCAATTTCGGTAAACTATACTCCAGCGGCATACTACGCACGCACACTTCAACTGTGACACTTCAGAAACACCCATGCTGACGCTTACTACGCATGCACACTTCAAGTGTGACACATGCTGACGCTTCAGGACGTCTGTGATTGAACTTCAAGAAGCGCACCTGCTGCGCTCTGGCCATGTGCTCATCCAGCTCCTCTTGCAGCTCCTTCATGGCCTCCTCTAGCTGCGCCATCTGCTCCTGCACGTCCGCGCACTTCTGCTCCGTCTGCTGCAGGTCATTCTACAGAGCACCAACAGCAATGCAGCGCAACATGATGAGGCAAAGGGGGCGACAGATAGAGTGTGCAGCGGGAGTTGGCGGGAGGTATGGCCTTTGTGTGGCCACCTGAGACTGCACAAAAAAGGCACTTGACAGGGGCATATGATGCCAGGGATGATGAATGATGCCAGCGGATCGACTTACATGCACGGCCATGTTAAGCTGACCACATTGTGACATTGATGCATGCTTTCATAT
The DNA here is from genome assembly GCA_017506865.1 of Tribonema minus. Lineage (NCBI taxonomy): Eukaryota > Xanthophyceae > Tribonematales > Tribonemataceae > Tribonema > Tribonema minus. The sequence goes on from JAFCMP010000379.1 coordinate 497,317, forward strand.
CCATCAGCCCTCCGTGACCGATTGATGAGCCACGAGGCTACACAGGAAAGGTAACAGTGCAACATGCATTCTGGAGCTTGATGCCTTGGTTGGGAATCAGAATGCAGTTAGCAGAACCTTGGAGTGAAGAGGCAGCAGACAAGCACAGCTCGGGATCTGGTACGTGAAAATGGGTGCTGCTGTACAACACAACTTGTACTATAGGCCCTCATGCGTTACAGCACTATGTCTTGTATACAACGCTTTGCAAATCATGGCAGACAGAAGCACCACCGCACGCGAATGCCGACATCTTTCAGAGCAAGATCCAATGTCTTGAACCTTTGCTTCTTCAGCCCATATGTCATGGCGCAAGTCGATTCACCAACAGGTCACGTGTCTCGCAGCATGGCGTCATGATGTGATACGGGCAGTTACACATGCCATGTCAACGCACCCTGTCAAGCGCAGCATCAGACGCAGACACCCTTGAAAGTCAGTCAGATGTGATGTCTCATACGGTATGCATCATACCTGAAGGGCATCCGCGGCCTCCGAATGCGCCGTAAGAGCCGCCAGCTCCCCCTTATAGTCCTTGACCTTGTTGGCCAGCTCCACACGAGTGGCTTTGATCACATCCAAAGCCTGACATTGCAGTGACAACAAATGGCAGCACGTGAGGACGTTGGTGGCAGCGTCATAGCAATGAGCGGCTCATTGAGACAGGCAAGCTGTATGTAGTGCTCAGAATGGCCGCCCCCACGTGATTGGATGTGTGGAAGAAATGTTCACAGTGTGCTTCACCTTGGCGTTTTGTCTGTCCCAATTACCATGCACTGCTCAAACCGTGCAAGCCTTAGGGTTTGTGGTTGGCTTGCTGGCTCTGACATGGTGTCAGCGATGTCCCAGGTACAGGTGAGACCGCACTTGAGAGGCGATGTGTGTCACTGATGATGATATGACGCATTAGTGCCTTGATGCAGCACACCAAGTCTAAGACGCTGCTCAACTCTGCAATGCACCATTGGCACAATACGCAACATACGAGGATGCTCCCTTCTGCATGGGGCATGGGAGTGAACTGTGTCCATGTGCAGGGCGCGGCATCAAAATATGTCACTTGAACTTTGCCTAGCCTTATTGGTGGGTATTATACACGTGGCTAGGGTCAGGCGGCTGTAAACCTGCATGTCAACTAGCATTTTGTAAGTTGAAGTGTACTACTCAAAAGAAGAAGTATCACGGGGTTGCTTGAAGTGCCCACCTTTGTGTAGCGCGCAGACTCAAATATGTCATCAAACTTCTTCTTGAGCACCGCGCCCTCCTGCAGCGGCCAGCTGCTCTCCTCCTGGTGACAGAAGATCACACTCTCCAGGATTGCGCGTGACACCCGCATCAGGGTGGGAAGCTGAGAAACAGAAAACAGATGCAAACATTGGACTGTGAGTGAGTGGCGCTAATTTCAGCACCTGCTGAGAACTGTATGTAATGATTCTTGAAGTACATCTATACGGATGACCTTCGCGCTCGCACAGATCCGCACAGGTATTGCAAACTGGAGGCGACAAATGGTGCCACTGAATTTTTGCTGCATCAAGACAATTGTCACCGCAACTTACAAAGTACATGACTAAATGGGTTAGGGTTAGGGGTTAGGGTTAGGGTTAGCTCAGCTGTGCCGTACACGTGACGTGCAAGTGGACCTCTAACACCCATCTGCAAGAGCGCTGCTGTTGTGAACAAGTCAGTCCCAGTCAAGCTGAGTACTGCCCTCTGCAGATTGCAATACTCAGTAGTACAAAATCGCAGCAAGCAAGTGACCGGCAATGATATGAAGCCATCGAACCTTAACTTGAAGTATGCGTTATATTCGCTCAAGGGGACGCACCTGCTTGTCCAGGTCCGTGCACTTGACGCCAGTGCTGGAGGTGTTGCCTCCGTCATTGTTGCCATACTTCAACACGCCGTCCAGCGCCTTGAACTGCATGGTGGTCTTCTTCTGCGTCAGCTGCACGACAGATGTGAAGTGCAGACACACATGGGCGTAATGTGAGTGAGTACGTGAAGGAGAGACGCGCCCTGAAACCAGAGGCTTTGTTCAGATTTGACTACTGATGCACACACGCAGAGACGGAGTGCACATGGGTAATGTGAGTGAGTGGTCGCCAGAGGAACGCGCCCTAAAAAAATGCTTTAAATTGAATGGAAGCGAATTAAAAGATCGTCGAGCTGTAGGTGACAAGGAGTGATGAGCCGCAAGTGTCTGCCACCAATCACCGTGGTCGCCGGTGTTGCTGTCATTGGAATACTACTAGTAGATTCGCTTTGCGGAGTGGCCTATTGACCATCTGCATCTCAAGTCAGCGTATGAACGACATCGAATAAAACAAACAGGCAATTTGCTCCAGCGCCATTGAGCCGCCTGCCACACATATTGCCAGTGCACCAGCCACTGATGGACAACAAACATGCAGCGAGCGCACCACAACTGCATGCTTTCACCTTGTGCATCTCACGTCAACGTATAAACAGTGTCCAACAGAACATACAGGTGACTCGATGCGACAACAACGGGCTGCCTGCCACTCAAACGCCATTGCAGTATACCAGCCGCTGATGACGTACCTGTAGCGAGCGCACCACGACTATGGGCATGTCCACACCACGCTGCAGCCTGAGCTTGATCTGCGCCTTGACCTCCGTCGTGTTGCTCATCTTGGGGTCGTGCACGAACGTCTGCCACAAGCACAGACGCGCATAAAGATCATATGCAGAGTTAGCGTCGGGCAATGGGCGGCGGGGCACAGAAACAAAGATATCTGGTGCTTGCCCACACGCTCTAGCGACAGAGTGAGGCCAGGCAGACAGCGCAAATGCCTTTGAAGGCATTGGCAGGCCAGGGTGGCAGGGTCATGAAGCAAGACTATGTTTCTCGCCTTGCTGCCAAGAGCTGCAGCCAGCTGCTGGACATGACCCAACTTCAAGTACAACTAGAATGAACTGGTGTATGTGTGATGCAGCATGATGGAACGAACCAAAAAGCAGCACACTCCTTCAGCTCTAGCATCAGTGCGTCAAATGAGATTTGTGGCAGACACTGTGCTGCACCAACTTTCAATAGTAGAGTCAACAGGCACGATGATCATAAACGCACACTGACAAGATGCAAGAGTACAATGGCAAGGTGGCAGCGCTGATGCTTGTTGAAACTCAGTCACAGCCGCCGCTGCAGGCACGGCTGCCAAGGAGAGTGAAGTGCTATATGCAGTGGCCGAGACTTGCTGTGGCGCGCGTGGCGCGTGCAGCTGGTGTGGCGGTCGCCGCAGCAGAGGCCAAACGCACATGCGCATGTGCGCAATGCGTCCGAGACTGGGCTACTGGATGCTGCAGCGCGTGCGACCATCGCGCAGCTGTGAAGAGCAGCCCGCACTCGGGATACATGATTGAACTTCACGCTGGTGTCAGATGCGAGATGCATGAGTGCCTTCACATGAGTTTCAGGGGTGCGTGCATTGTGACCATAGGTGAAGTTTGGGTTTTCACCTGCCCGTTGCGTGAGTTCGGCGGCAGGATGCCAGTCGTGGCGTAGCGCAGGCACTCAATGATGGTGGTCTTGCCGCAGCCATTGGAACCCACGATCATGGTCAGCGGCATGTAGAACTCAATGATCTGGTCTGTATCGGGTCCGAAACTGCACAGGAGCGACGCAGCCGGACGGTGCAGCATGCAGCAGCAAGTGAGCTCGGTGGGAAACAAAGACGATTATATGTGCATGTGCAGCGAGCATGATCCATGATGATGCTGTCTGTGTAAGAGCTAAGCCCGCAATGGCAACGCCACGGGTCAGCCACTGGCAGTGGACAGTTCAACGGAGGGGATGAAATGACAGGTGACGCTCCGGGTGTGAATGCGCAAGCAGTGTTGGTGGCGCATACATCACTGAGCTCAGAATCCATACACTGTCATTACACGGCCCAGCAGCAAATAAACTATTGGAGAGGTAAAGTGCTGACTGGCATCATGCCTGACTGCCCCATGCAAACAATGTGGCGGCTGCTTGTCAAGTGGATACTTTGAAGTGAAGTACAGCGCCTTTGTTGACTTGCCCCCTTCATTAATCATGTTGTCACTACCTTCTCATCGAGGATCGCAAACTGCAAAACAAAGTATGCTGAAGCGGAAAAAAACAAAAAGCGCCTTGATGTTATGCTGCAGGTGGTCCTGTTGTGCTGCCGTTTCGGACACAGTGCACAGTGCACTTGTGCAGGATTGTTCTACGCTGGACTACAAGCGCCACTGTGCACGCCAGCCATGGCGACAGCTGTTGTCAAAAAGCACACCACTGCTGCTGCAACAGCTGCTGAGCCACTGAGCTGCAGCGGTCAGCGGCAGCACAGTTTACAACCAGCAGCAGGCTCCAACCCTCTGAATTGAAGAGCGTGAGAGACAGGTGGACAGACAGAATGACATTACCCAGATTATTAAGAAGAGACCCTGGTATGTGCCCTTCGCATTTGATACCCCATACTTGTGACATTTTGCGCTGTGCCTGTGTTACCATGATAAGCCACTTCATCAACTCCCCACTTTACTTGGGTGTGCCATCTTCATCAAGCAGTTCTGGCCAACGCTGGTAAATATTTGCTAGCTTGCTTGTTGGTGACGCGCTGTGATGCGACAAAACGTGTACTTTGAAGTAGGTACTGTGCTGCGTTGCTTGAGCTACAGGGGTGGTGGCTTTCAAGGCAGCTGCTACAAGAGGGAAAACTTGACTTCATGATGTAATATGTCAACCAGCATTGTGTGCATGTGCTGAGTCCAATGAGTGCAAGGGAAAAAAATTATTGCCATGGACGTAGAAAACAAGGACAAGACAACATACTTTCAAGTACATGATAGTAGACCTCAGCAGACCTTACTGAATGAGTGCGCTTCATGCCACTTGGCACTATCCCCAAGTATACTAATAGCAAGTGGATCATCACACCTAATGTACGTCTTGAACATGCTAGCATATTATCAAACATGGAGATGGATGCTAAACTTTACCCTCCGCAAGCCCACTTCCACAAGCAACCTTGTATCGACAGCGTCTTGCCTGCGGATGCCCCGGATGCTGAGCTTCTTGACGACAGACATGGTAGTAGGTCAGGCGCCTGACAAGCCACAATGTGCCTGCCTTTCCACGGCTCCTTGCTCCAGCGCCCTGCCTCGTTCCCCAGCTGCTGCTTTCTTCCGCCCAAAGGCGCGCAATCCGTTTCGCCTTCTGTGGGTTGCGGATGCCGAAGGGCATGCCAGCATGACCAGATTCAGCATCTCTCCGTGACCAGAGCGTCGAAGAAACAGGTGGGTGTGAGAACGTTTGGAGTGTGTAGTCTCGCTCGAGGCATTGCTGGATCGCTCGGCGAAGATGTAAGATTTTTCAATGCGTGCAGGCTTTGTGGTTCATGAACAACAAATCTTAGTGGCCGTCTGAAAGACAAGCCTACAATTACAAGCAAGCTGTAAAGGCTGCTGGTGCCTATTGTGCCGTACTCACTGTGGCACGGCATTGATTGATCAGCGGTGCCAAAATCATGTGTCAACTTTGAAGTGTGTCTTGCCGCAAATGACCACTCACCTAACTGCTGTCAAGCCGGAATGGTCCAGGCTCTTGACCCCGCCACTGTTGCTGAGGCCTCCCTCCTTCAGCAGTCCTGGCTGCACTCCTGTGAAGATGTTTCTGGCACTCTCCTCTTCGCGCCAAAAGTATTGAAGTTAGTCTGGGAGGTTGAAGTGTGTAGTGTGTTTGTGCCACAGGATGAGGGTCAGAGCCGCCGAAGCAGTGGCGCTGCTGGCGGCCACTTGCCTGCCTGCATCGCAAGCATTGCTGCCCCTGACATCCAGCCGGTCACTTCTCGCTACAGGCTCATGTTCAACCACCAATAGATCATGCGGCGGCTTGTCCATGTACTCAGCGTTCGGCAAGAAGGGAGGCAAGAAGGGCAAAGGGAAAGCTGCCAAGGGAGGCGAGGGAAAGAAATCAGGCGGCGGTGGAGGCGGCTCGAAGGTCCTTGACACCAGCAGAAAAGACTACATATATCAGGTCAGAGTGGGGCACTTCACCTTTTGCAGATCCTTGCGGAAGTCGTGATTGCCACAATGTCTGCTGTGTTTTCTTTGTGAAAGCATCTCAACTTGTCAACTTTGACAATAGATATCGCGTGAACGTCACTGGTGGTGTGAGCACACGATGCTCGCAGGCTGCTGAAATCTTTGCTCCCCCTTTGCATTGCGTTGTACCTGAAAGTTACTGATGACGCCTTAGGGCTGGACCCAGTATTGTTACAGCCTCTGTGAACTGCATCACGCGCGCATGCGCTGACAGATGTCCCGGTTGACCAAGAGCTATGGGCGTGGTGATGGCGCGTCGACGGTGCTCAAGAGCGTGTCTTTGTCATTCTATCCCGGGGCCAAGATTGGCGGTGCGTCTCATCATTACGAATGCGTTTCACGCGCTGCACGTGATCGAACGTATATGTAACGGAAAATACGCAGTTTCTCGATTAAGGCACGCTGATTGCTCAGCGAATGGGCAGACTGCTGCAAAGTTGGCTACGGCTTGTCTTGTCTTGTCTCATGACTCGTTTTGTGCAGTCATCATAGTTTTACTGTATGAGAGCACATGATTTTTTACTAGCAACACGTTGTCCAGACATGGTGTCTGTATGTTCATCAGTGCACCAGTTAGGTGTTGTCCACCAATGTGCAAGAGACTGTGCTTGAATACTCTGTTGCAATTTGCAGCATTCGTAGGTATGCTGCACGCTGGTGCCAGTGGTACAAGTGGCGGCCGTTGTGTGCAAGCTGTGATGTGACCAGGTGGAGCGTGGCGTAGGCCTTCAGTTGCTGCTGCTGTTCCCAAGGCAATTGCGTTGTTGCCAAGTATAGGCAGCACGTGTGCCACATGGATGAGTGCTACAGGGAAGTCCGAGACTGCGCTGCTGCTAACTGGCAATGTCACGCTCAATCAGCTGCGAAAAATTCTGAACACCTGCTTCGCTTTCGGCCACTCAGCAGCGCCTCTGTGTACTCTTGTGACTCGTGCAGTGCTGGGGAGCAATGGGTCTGGGAAGAGTACGCTCATGAAGGTCATGGCTGGCGTGGAGAAGGAGTATGAGGGGGAGTCCAGGATGTCTGACTGGGCTTCGGTGAGCATGATGATAATGGATGTATTGTTATTTACTCTCTGTGTGTGTGTGTGTGTGTGTGTGTGTGTGTGTGCGTCGCCTTGGTGCGAACATAATGACAGCACACTCCACAGACTGCGCAAGGTTAGCGTCTCCCAGGTGTGGAGCCAAATCTCACATTCAAGCGGGCATCGTCCGGGAGCTGCTGGATGCTTGGTGTGAAGCAACCAGTGTGCGCGGTTCTTGCTATGCTCTGGCCTGTCCAGCCTCGCCATGATGATTGTGCCGGCTCTAAAGGTTGCGTTGAAACAGATGGCTACCTGCACAGTTCTCACTTACACTGCGCCAGAGCCTCCGTCTGTCGCTCACAGAGCATTTATGCACGTTTTATGTGGTGCAAGCGCTGGGTGTACAGCTGTCGCTACTACTTGACAGCTTGAACGGGTCGTAAGTAGCTGCATATGGCGCCAATGAATGAACAAGCGATATCGGCCAATAATGGAAGCATGAATTGTGGCTTGAACCATGTGACTTAACCACATAGCTGATTCCAAAGTGCGTCGAAGTGCTCATGACTGTTGCCTGTGTGAAGGGAGGTTGTACCAAATAAAGCCTTGGCTATCGTTCTCATAGAAGTATGAGAATAGATGTGCCACACTGAACGACCAGGTGCAGCTGAAGCATCACCAGTCATATTACACTACTTTGCCTCGGTTCCTGCTAGCTGTTTCTTGTTTGTCATCACATCTGTTCACTCATGGCCACTTGGTTCAATGACGTTCATATCTATTGCAGGTGGGGTATCTTCCCCAGGAGCCAGTGCTGGACGATGGTCCCACTGTTGGAGACAACTTGGATGCTGCCGTCGCGGACATCAAGGCGCTGCTGGATGAGTACAACGCTGTCTCTATGGAGGTATGTAGGTATGCTTGGTGGCCTAGCATTGGTCCATCACAACATGAGACTTACGATATTTGATGGACATTAAGGCGCTCTTGGATGAGTACAACGCTGTCTCCATGGAGGTATGTATGCTTGGTGGCCTTAGCATTGGTTGACCAACATGTGACACTACAAGAACTTGACGAAGTGACAGCGTTGGAGCAGCTCGTGCAACTTCAGATAATCCGCGCAAACTATGCCTGAAATGCAAATGGGGGCGGGGGGCATCGTGCAAATCATGTACACCAGTGCAGAAAATGCCGGATCCAATTGTAGAGCAAAAGGTGCTCAGTCCAAAACGAAGCCAGACCTATCCTTCATGCATAGCACTTTCCTGCACTCGCAGGTAGCGTTTCTGGTCCTTCTACTCATCTCTCGTCAAACCATTGCCAGCATTCACAAACCATTACCAGCAGTCCAATACTCACCGTATTGCTATGTGGTGCCTTTCAAACTTCATCTTCAACTCCAACTTCAGATGAGCGAGCCTGGCGCGGACATGGAGAAACTGGCGGATAAAATGGACAAGCTGCAGAGCCAAATTGAGGCCAAAAATGGCTGGGAGCTTGACAGGTGACTGAAGTCCAATTGCCCTCAATGTATGATACCCTGCTGCCCTATAACTGACTGTTTGAATGGACCGCTGTGTGTTTCGGTTGATATGGTAAAGTTCAAAGGTACCATTAAACAATGGGCATTGGAAGTTGTGTGGTGACCTGGAGTATTTAGTAGCACAGCATGGCACCTGGCGGCTGCGCGGAGCATACATGTACACAGGGCTTACGCATGACAGCTTGCACAGGGCTTGTGTTCAGTGACGTGCCTGTGTAGAGACTTCATGTTTTGGTGTAAGCCAATGACTTTCCATCATCGGCTTTGTGAGGCTGCAGCGACAGCAGCAGCAGCTGCTCCGCAGCAAGGGAGTTTGCCACATGATATTGGACAGTTTGTCGGCACAACAGCAGCAGCAGCAACAGTTGCCGCAGTGATGTCAGCTGAAATGCGCTGAGCAGTACAGCTTTGCCATGCCAGGAATTACTTTTTGCACGGAAGCTTGCATCGCATGGCGTGCCGTCAGATGAATGGGCAAACACCCTTCTGAATGTTACACGCATTAAGGTGTGGTGTGTGTGCTCATTGATCAAAGTTTGGAGGAATGTGAAAGCACCAGGTCGCTTTTTGCTGCCGGTACTTGCAGTCATAGTTGTTTGACCATTGTATGATGCCAAACAACAGACTTGACACCTTATGCAACAAGTCAGCCGCTGGCCTCTGAAACAGACATGAAACCACTAATACCGTGTGTTGAATAACTGCAATGCCGTGTTGAAGCAGGCTATGGACATGCTATGCTGTGCTATCTGACTTGGCGGCAGCAGATCTGGCAAAGCTCAGCAGTGGTAACAAAGCGCCAGATCCGCAACAAGATGTGCAGTCAGGCATGGGTGCCAGCTCGCACCTCACGGCGCACACACACCTGTAATCAGCACCCAACCTCAACCAGCACAGACACTCTTTTGTTGGGCTCACTGCCCTCATATCAACTGCCACTCTGCAAACCAACCCTTCAAATCGTGCCTTTGCCTTGACTGTCACATTGCCATGGGGCACCAGCCCGCACTTCACGCTGCACACACCTGTAATCAGAACCGAACCTCACGACTCACATAAACTTCACGATGTGTTCACTTCACTACCTTCGTATCCACTGCCACTCCGCATACCAACCCTTCGAACCGTGCGTTTGGCTTGGATCTCACGTCGCTGTGCAGGATCGTGGAGCGAGCGATGGATGCGCTCCGGTGCCCGCCGGTAGAGGCACAGGTAGCAACGCTCAGCGGGGGTGAGCGCAGGCGCGTGGCGCTGTGCAAGCTGCTGCTCAAGAGCCCCAGCCTGCTGCTGCTGGATGAGCCGGTGCGTGATGATGCGATTTTCACTCGCGCTTTGCTTGAAACAAGTGCCTCAGAAGTACTGGATGGTGATGGTTGATGGCTTGCTTCTAGAGAGGGGAGGCTGGCGGGGTGCAGTGTTGCAGCTCTGTGCTGTGCAAACTGCCGTGCATGAGAAGCTCCAGCCGGTTGGTGGTGGACTAGCCAGTGGGCGTGCATGAATTGCATGTTGATGATAACTCATGATTTTGAGTACATGCCTTGCGTCTCAAAGAACGGGAGGATGCAAACAGGTGCAGGTGGGCGGGCTCCCGAGTTTGCTGCTTGCGCATCAGCCGCTGAGCTCTTGAAATTCTGAATGCACATGATCTCTCAGGGCCTTCAATCGAGGAAGTGCTTGTTCTTCGCACAATGAACTCCCTGCATTCTGAATGGTCCGTACTACGTGATGTGCGAGCTGAGTCTGCTGCGCAAGAGCGTCAGCGAGCGCAGGCGCTTCTCCAGCACTCACAAAACATTTGGCCTGCTGCATTGTGTTTTGTATGGGTCGGTGTGATCACATCCGTGCCGTAACTGAAAGAAAACAAATGCCTCAGGAGGTCTGTTGGCGCCATTGCGACACTGCTCGTTCGAGGGTGGGAGTGCACTTGAGATCATTGGCCATGAACTCTATTGTGCTGTAATGCAGTCGTTGTCACGGACGAAGGGCGTCACACAATCAGCAAACTGCCGTGCTTGCAAGTGTGCAGACATTGAGTGCATCTAACCTCAAAGCGACTGCTCTGCCGCTGAACCTGTGCCACAGACCAACCACCTGGATGCTGAATCAGTGGCGTGGCTTGAGGTGCGTTTTTGGCCGGCTTGAAGTTTGCAATGGCAGAGAACAGCGTTTTCAACGGGATCCACCGGCACGAAGGCATTGCCGCAGCACGCATTGAAATACTTGAAAATGTGTGTTTTAACGGCCTCCACACGGCTATATTCGCGGGGGTAGGGCCTGTCCTTGAACACTTGCTACCACTCTTATCGTGGCATCAATGGCAGGCGAAGTACCGGGTACTATTGCTGTTAGTGCAGGCATCGTGTACTCTTCATTTTGCTCTCATATGGGGGTGTTTGATCATTCATCAGTCTGCGACGTTGCGAGGTGCACGGTCTCAAAGCTTATCAGACCTCCATGCTCCATACTTCGAAGTTCATGTTCATGTCAAACCACCACCTCTTGCGTCACCAATTCAACCACAGCTGTAGTATGCCGCGTTGCTCATCGCATTGTGTCGGCTTCACAGCAAGAATGGTTCATGTTACCTTGCTTGTCAGGTCCCCTCAATCGCCACATGCATGACGGCATACCCATCGCACCAGATATACCTATCGCTGCAGGGCTTTGTGAAGTCGTGACGACATCCGAATCGCAATACAGCGACCCTAACTTTAGCCTTAACTCAAGCCTGACTGATTACAAGTCGTGATGACATCCTCATCGCGGTACTGCAAACCTCAACGTTAACTTATGCCTGACTGATGCTCAACGACACTGAAATCGCAACCGAATGCTGCACGAGCAGACCGTACTACTCAAAGTATAACCCTGACTGTTATGTTGAAGCATTTTGAAGTGTATGAAGGCTTACCATTGCGTCACATTCCTCACCCTCACATACGCAGGATTTCCTGGGCCGGTTCACCGGCACTGTCGTTGCCATTACCCACGACCGCTACTTCCTGGACAACGTGGCGTCATGGATACTAGAGATGGAGCGTGGCAACACATATGTCTTTGAAGGCAACTACAGCGGCTGGCTGGAGAGGAAGGCAGACCGCGAGAAGGCGGATGCTAAGGTGAGTTGAACTCAAACTTGAACTTTGTGATTTGCTAAGGTGACTTGAGGTTGAGCTTGAACTTGATGTTTGGTGCACACTGCGCCACATATGCGGCTTGCATGGTTGATGCTGCGGTTTGCCAGGATGGCATTGCTGCGCAGGGACATTGCGTGTGTTGAAGGGCCAGTGCTTCGGCTACCCGCTTTGGCCATGGACGGCTTGGGCTGCAGCAATTTCATGTGGAAAGTGGTATCTGAGCTGGGTTTCCTGAGCGTCACTGCAGCGCATGAGCTGATCAAGGTTTCTGGAAGTAGCCCTATTTCACTCAGATGGTAGGTTGCTGCTCTGCGTTACTGAGGAGTGCTGCTACGGTTGCTCAACAGAGGAAGCGGATAGTGCCAGGAGCACATGAGGTTGGCACTTGCTCACGTGATGTACATAGCAGCAGCATCACAGTGTGAACAAGAATACTGCAGTTGCCTGAATCGGAGGGCCCTAGCCCTTCTAGCAATGACAATGCCTCAAAATGCATCAGTTCGCGCTTTGGTACCGTAAGATGAGTTGCTCATCAGACCTGTGCTTTTCTACGGTGGTCAGGGGCGCTTTAGGCCACATGCACTTCTACGTGCATACTGCGAACAATCAAGGGTCGTTACTGTACATTTGTGTGCGCACGTCAGCTTTCAGTTGTCCTTCGAAAGCACCAGTCCATAGACATGGATGTACGTTGCTGCATACACCATGTGAGACGAACGTGACGCAATCACACACGGTGCTGTTGAGCGAGAGCAACACCGTGCAGAGCACTATGCCGTGCGTGTGTGGCACCATTTCACGACATGACCATCACCGTCTTGTCAGTCTTTTTTCCGTTCATATGATTTGTTCTCACATGCAGCACTGGATCTCTTTGATGGTGTTCTGCAGTGTGTTTCAATGGCATTGTATCACGACTCTTAATCTGCTGCACGTGCGCAACGTCACAGGTGGACGCCAAGAGGCAGAAGGCTCTGGAACTCGAGCTGGAGTGGGTGAGTTGCGATGCACAACCCTACATATCGGGTTAGCGAAACACTGATGTTTAGCCACCTGCAAGCAGCGAAGAAGCGTGTGCTTGTTGTACACTGCACGTGTTGCCCACACCATGGTATTCACTCAGAATATCTTCGAGAGTTGGTGCTCCAAGATGTGCAATGGGGTTGACTGGAAGCCTGAACATGACCGGCAACGAGCGGGCACAAAAGCGACAGTAGCAGTGTCACCATGTGGCCTGGCCTATCTATGTTGACATCTTTTTTTAATTTATCCAATACTTCTACTTTCTTTGTTGAAGTAATTGTTAGAATTGTTGAAGCTCTTAAAGCAGCTGCAGCCGCTCATTACACATGATGTGTTTCGCTTCTGCATCATGTACTCCATGCTCGCGCTTCTGATTTTCACATTAGGTCTGGCATAGCTACAGCTGTTCATCAAGTTCATGTTTGGGCCATGCATGGGTTGATTGAATCCAGCGTTGACATTGCGTGTTTGAAGTGCAAGTTTGACATGACAGATTTTCACGTCATTCGCTTCAGCTTTTCTTCTTACAGCACAGCAACATGCAGCATGCCGCTGCCCCAACACCTTTTGACGTGTGCTCTGCGTCTGTGCTTGATCCCACTGTCATCAGGTGCGAGCTAGTCCCCGTGCGCGGCAGAGCAAGAGCAAGGCGCGCGTGGCTGCCTATGAAACACTGGCCGCTGAAGCTCTACAGGTCAGACTCCATAGTTCAAGTACAGTGTGAAAGTAGTTGAATGCTTGCGGCCAAAATCACAAGTACGTGCATCTCGCAGCACTTGGGGTTTTTTATTTTAAAAAGCAGTGTGCATTTGTGTTGAAAGTCTGGATAGTGTTTTTTAGTTTCTTTTCAATGCCATTGTCACCTCCATATCCCGTCAGGCACATGGACCCTCCAATGTATGCAGGAAATGCCGCAAGCTTAGCTCTGCAACTCTCCAAGAAGTGTACGAGGAGCAAGTTTGTTCAATGAGTGCAGCGGTGTAGCAGACCTGCACGGAATCTGACGAGAGGTTGCAAGTGGCACAGGCCAGCAATGCGCCTGGCAGTGGTGGGATGATTGAAACCCATGGCGTCAGATGACGAGTCAGGCTTACCTGCAATGTATCCCTACTGAGCACTGTGCAATAGGCTTCACTTGGAAATGGGCCACATGTTGCAGTAAGCAGCGTTGAATGGCTTGCCATTAAAGCTTGTTATCCGTGCATGCCACATGCTTCAAGTGCCGCACGCTTCAAGATAACTGTGCAGGCTTCAAGATAACTGTGCAGAGATGGACGACAATCAGACTAGTGACACAGGCTTACATGCATCATCAGCCTGCAGTCATGCGTTTGGCATCCGTCTAGGTTGTGCTTCGAGTAACACCTGTACGACCCCCGCATATGCTTATGCACCACCTTGTACAACACCCGCATGCTGCATTGCCACCGTGTTCACCCCCCGCATGGTGCATTGCACGCCTTACATTGATGGTGACATGGCGCTTAACGTGTCGCAATTGCCACAGGCTGCCACCGAGCGCAGTGGCCCCGTAGAAAGCATCTACATACCACCTGGGCCCAAGCTCGGCGACACGGTGGTGCGCGCTGAGAAGGTTGCCAAGTACTTTGGTGACAGGTGCGTGCGCACATCATGCATGGAGTTACTGTACATTGTTTATAGACAATGCTTTGAAGTATGCGACAGGTGCGCGTCCTCATATATCTTTGTCCTGATAGCAATACACATTGTATTAATAACATGATTGAAGTAGTTGAAATAGATAGCAAGGGCGGTCTGACAATGCCAGGTAACGCAAAATGCCGTCAGTAAGTTGTTCCAACCTGTCGTTCGTCCTTGGCTGTCGTTGACGGACAGGAGAGGAGGCACATGGCAATCATAGTCCTGGCCAGCGATGGGTGTCTGTTTTCGTTTTTGAGTCAACGGTGGCGGTGCGTTGGTGGACAGTGGTAACTTGTCTTGTGTGATGGAGCAATGTTGCTGTACTTGCAATCACGATACTTGCTTGGTCTCATTCGCCTCTGACACCTGAGGTCAAAGTATGTCGGTGAATGAACGTTGAGGATGCATACCCTCATATACATGAGCCGCCAGCATCTGATGACAGAGGGTGTCTATCATCAGTATGCACAAGTCATGGACATTTGAATACTTTTTTCAGCAAGTGCGCCCATGCGATACCAGCACAAGACAGGTGAACTATGTATATATCATGACCCGGTCAGAAGCGGTTCTATAGTGACCATCTGGTCAACCTCGCAACTCCACTCCAAAGTACACAAATGCGGAGGCTTGCGCTGAGATGCATGGTGTTGCCTGCTGTATCTCGCCAATCGCTGTTTTTGCTGTTGCTGAAATGCTGACGCGCTGCCCATGTCACGTTTGTACGCATGTACTTCATCCAGGGTGCTTGGGGGCAACGAAGGGCTCACGTTTGATCTGCCAAAGGGTGGCATTGTTGGGGTAATTGGGCCCAACGGTGTCGGTAAATCTACTCTGTTGAAGATGATAGCGGGGCAGCTGCAACCTGACGAAGGGACGCTTACGGTGGGAGAGTCAGTCCAGGTACGTGTACTGTCTATGTACTGTCTTTGGACTCATGGACTTGTATTCGTCATGAACGAATGAAGGTTCCTCGGGAGGCCTGGTGTCCTGTGCGTGTTCCTAATGCAGTGTCCTTGGTGCCTGCAGTCAGGCCTCATACTATGACAGAAGCATGCAAGCATTCCTGCACTTCAAACAATTGGATGTATCGGTGGGTGGTGTTTTCTTCTGACGTCGCTTTTGCTGTCGCTCTTTGGTTCTTGACGTCTGTGCTGGTCGGGTGCCTGATCTGCATGAGCAAGTCTCCATGATTGTGTTCGATGTGCCATTCTGTCGCATGATATTTGTGGCAACACCGGTGGTAGACGAGTCCTCTCCTTGAGAGCACATAGACCCACCATCTCTCTGAGCACCAATACCCAACGTTATGCCAGTGTACACTTATGCGCCTCGCACGGCTGAAGAAGGTACAGATGTCAAGCCCTGTATATACCTGTACCCTACTCTACGCTCATACCATGTGTTCCGCTGTTTCGCCGCAGTGCATGTACGTTGACCAGAACAGGGAGGGTCTGGATGACCCCAACCTGACCGTCTTCCAGGCCATCACCGACGGGGCGGACGAGATTGACCTGGGCACTCGCAAGGCAAGCCAATAGAGTCTGTGCTGCGGTATGTATAAGCGCTATGCATTACTCCTGGTACATGTTATGTATAGGCACTTGAGGCACATGTGCGGCAAGGTTTGGCGTGCCCGACCGGTAACTTTGAGGAGAAGCACAGTGCAGTGTTGCAGGTGGCGTAAGCGGCTTCATGGGTCAAATGCGGGTTCGATGAGGGATTTGTAGGTTTGTTAAATGCGGTGCGCCCTTTGGGTCTGGGTCTGCCTAGAAGTCGCACGCCTTGCGTCTCATGCACTATCAATCATCATCAGTCCATGTGCGTGTACATGAGTGTCTGCAGGCATGTGAATGGCTGGGATGTCTCTAGATTGGCTCTGCCACTGTCAGCAGATGTTAGCGCTTCTATGACAGAGCCCACTTGCAGCGGCAAATTTGCCTGCCACTGTGATTGAGGCAGACAGCAAATGCGTCATCACTTTCAGCTAGCCATGAAACCTGCTTGCTGTGCTGCAACCTTTGCTAATCCCAGTGGTTGCCGCGAGAAGTGACAGATGATGTCTTCATTGTGCTCGTTTTGAAATATTGCACTGGGCGTGGCGCTATATGTGATAATGCACACCAGCGTTACCACCACGCCTGTGATGTTGCATGGTGTGACGACGCACAAGTGGTTGTGGGCAATAGCCACTGTAGCTATGCCCAGTAGCCACAGGTTAATGGAGGTACTGCTATATCCCTCTACGTCTGCCACAGGTGAACTCTCGCGCCTACTGCGGCTTCTTCAACTTCAAGGGCATCGATCAGCAGAAGACCGTCAACCTGCTGTCCGGCGGAGAGCGCAACAGACTCAATCTGGCACGCACACTCAAGCAGGTCAGTCTTGTGCCAGTTACGGATAGGGACTACAACTGCAGAACCAGGTATTGGTATATGATAGGTTTAGCCTGGGGTGAGCAATGGGGCACACCAAGCGATGGAGATACTAGGATTTGCATTGGGAACTGCTGTTGCGGACCTGGTGAGGCGCTGTGAACATGAATGAGTGGGCGTGCGCCATGATGACCTTGCGTCTCAGCAAATGAATATGATTGCAATCCTGATTACTCTGCGCAGCGATGCTTGGCACTGGCATGAGCCTAGCTTCATGCGCCGATTCCATTCTGAGGAGTACAACACATCAGCACCGCGTGGATGAGTCACTGGTATGTTGGTCATTAGACTTGCAGTTTGAGCGATGTGTTGCCTCACTTGCGAAATGCTTGAGGGCGTATCAGGTCTTGCCTGATTGTTTGGGCAGTTCGACGTGATGAGGATTGCACATGCGTTCTCAGTAAAAGTGCAGCTGGCATTGTAGAGAGTTTGCAGCCTGTCTGCCGTGTCAGCTGTAATGCTCTGCCACAAATAGCATGCGATCATGCTGGGATGCCTTAACAGCTGATTGTTCAAGGGCTCGAGCTTTGCAACATGATCACACCTGCGGCTCGCCCTGAGGAAGTTTTGAGGAGTTGGTTGATAATTCTGCTGGATGTCAGTGGTGTCTATTATGCTTGTCGGCAGCATCAATACATCATGACGTATAGTAACATGCTTGCAGCATGTGAGGCCCTTCCTGCAGACCACTTCGTGTTGTACTTTTGGCCAGCGCTGTCTGCATTGCTACATGGCACTTCCGCTGCCGTGGTGGTGCAGCCAGTCACGCTCAGGAAACATTCAGGGTCTTGGCAGCATTGGACCTGATTGGAGAGCAGTCTTGCTCCTGAGCAGGGGTGTACTGTTGTCAAGGCACAATTGCAGCCAGAAACATTCATGGCTCACTACACTCGCCTAGAACGCCGCTGGCGCCTTAGTCGAGGCTCTTTTTGCAGAGATCTAGCCTCAGAACTGGGTATCAAATGCGCAAACACTGATGCTGCCTGCGGCTGCCATTGCTGTTGTTGACTCTGCAGGGCGGCAACGTGCTGATGCTCGACGAGCCCACTAATGACCTCGGTAAGCGCTGCATACCTACTGTATCAATGACTCATTCTCGCGTTGTGTCAAATTTCCCTTGTCAGCCTCTTGCAAACTACATGTCTGCATTGGCAACAGACGTGATCGGATTTGCACGCTCTGGAACTGATTACTTCTATATGGGTGCATTGAGCTTCGGCATGATTTCTGACACCCCAAATCTGCGGTCACTGAAGGGTTGCAGTTACCGTTACCTAAGGGTAACTGATATTTCCAGGGTATGTCGTTGTCACGCAAAGGGTCATGTTCTGAAGTACTCCGAATCATGTCGAAGTGAAGATAGTAAACTGCGCTGAAAGCAAGCTGCCTCCTGAGGCGTTTTCATGCTCCACGTTGCATGAGATTGTTCCCAATAGATCACATGCATGGGTGTTTTTGTAGGCATGCTGTCACTTTGCCTAACGTATCGGTGACTTCAGTAGCGTTTTGGGGCTGGAATGCGCACTGATGCATACTATCCATCACGCACACACGCATGCTTTCAGGCGTGAAATGTCCAAGGCACACTCCGAGCCTTACTACCAGTGTTTATGTCAAGTATATGTCAGATGGTCATTTTGAAATGAGAGGCGCGCTCTCTGCACCTCAACTTGGCCAAGACGGCTGCTGCCTGCATACCTCCCTTTGACTGGAACATTTTCATCACTGACCTCATTTGTCACTAACCCACATACTCATTCTGTGTTTCATTGATGGTGCTGCGGCGTGTGCGCAGACCACTTCACGCTGCGCGCCCTGGAGGACGCCATCCAAGGCTTCTCGGGCTGCGCCATCATTGTCTCACACGACCGCTACTTCTTGGACAGACTGTCGACACACATCCTGGCGTTTGAGGACGATGGAACCACCACCTGGTTTGAAGGCAACTTTGGGGAGTATGAGGCTGACTTGAAGCGACGCAACGGCGGCGCGGAGCCCAAGAGGCCCAAGTTCAGGCCCATGCCGGTGTTGTGATTCACGCTGCCTGTGTTGAACAGCCCTGTGGCATGACACACAGTGAATCACATATAGCAAACATGCCAATATACAAGGCTATGTATACTCGTGTGCCTGCTTTGGGGTCTGCATCTGCATGTCGTGTGAGGGAAGGCGCACCATTATGTGGGATATGCATTCGTGCATTCGCATGCCTTGAGGCTATGTATGCTTCACACATAGGTGACAGTACTCAAGTATCATGGTGGCGGCTGGCATTGCGCGACAGCAGCACTGGCGTGGGCGTCACGCTCTGATGATGTGCGTCAGCTGTGCACCATCAGATGCTGCCGAACAGTGTGCATGCAGGACCAGGACGTAATTTGCCTGCATTGCTGAGAGCTTGTCACGCAGGGGTACGTTGAAGTGGCGGTGCATTTCACGTGGCGTGTTGTTTGAGTTCAGGATGCATTGATTGATATCAAGACGATTTGTCGGAGGTGCGGGTGACATTGGCAACTTTAGCAGTGGGGGTTTCAGGGGGGAAGCTGGAAAAAAGGAAAAGAAGAGAATTTTGGCAAAATTCGCTGCCGCCGCTGCGGGTGTGCCTGCTGCGCGCAGCACGACTGCAGGCTCAAACTTTTTGCGCATCTAGTGTGCAAATTTATGAAGATGTGCAGCACAGCGCATGTACGTAGCGGCCGTTGGCTGGTCACAGTTGCAGAATTCATGCAAAAGCAGCGCCAATCATGGCACATTCATCCACATTGGTGATCATTACGTTGTGAAGCATTTGCGCACAAGAACTTTGATGTGATGATCTTTACACTGCGCACCTGATGAACAAGAGTATTCAGACCCTGATGCTAGCGCATCTCTCTTAAACCCTCATGCTTGCATTGGAATGGCCCCTACCAGTAGCACATTGGCACCATTGACTAGAGGCCAGACATTCACATGACACAGTAGCACATTGGGACCGTTGACTAGAGGCCAGACATTCACATGAGCTGTGCAATAGACTCAGCACCGAGCACTTGCTGCAGAACAGTTGTTGCACCTTGCAAGCTGCCATGATGCATCCCAAGTGCAAGCCAAGCAGCACAGTGTGTGCCGCCGCTCAGGCAAGCAAGCCCTGCCGCATGTGCGCAGCGTGGCGCCCGCTACTGGCCACAGGAGGCTGCGAAGAGTGCACTAGTGCAAACTCGCGGGCGCGCTGCAGACACATCGTGCGGAGTGTAAGAGCAACACTGGCGCAAGGTGCCTGGGCAACGATATGGGCAGTGCTGCGGATGCGTGTCGCAGCTTCACGACGCAGTGCCAATGGGCAAAGCAGTGACGCACACCATATGTCATGTATGTGCAGCACCGCACCTGCACACCGCCACAAGATTTTATGTGTGGCATGATGTGTGCGTGCCAGTGCCAGACTGAGTCCAAAGGCAGCAACGTGTGACACGTGACCCCCCCCCCCCCCCCGTGCGTCCACGGGCGGCTGCAAGTACTGCATCAGCATTAAAGTGCATGTGCACGTCCGCAGCTGACAAGGTGACAGTGCATGTGCGCGCCACCGGCACCTCCATGAACGGCCATGCATATACGCACCGCCGCTGCTGCAATGGGGGGCAGCGCGCGCGCGCGCCGCCAGTTGCATGGTGATGCCTGTGCGCTACCGTATGTGGGCGCAGCGGATGTTGTGCGCCGCCACTGAGCTGTTTCGCCGCGCTGCCGTCCGCTATTCGTCACCACTAAGTAGCGATGCGCAGGCACGCCACAAGCAGCTGCGGCAGCAGATCTGCGCTGTCAAGTGACTGGATCAGAGAGCAGGCCTTCTGGCAGGTGCCAGAAGAGCACGTTAGCTATGATGCAATGCGTGATTGCTGGCTTGTTGGAGCGCAGAATGCAGCAGCTCGCCTGAGACGTCAGTGCAGGCGCACAACACTCATTCCAGCAGCCGCCAGGACCTCCTCGCGCTTGCCGCGCCTCCAGCAGGAGCACCTCACTGCGCAGCAGCTTCCACAGCGCGTCGGCAGCTCATGTGCCACTTATTATCCTTTTACCACCATTGCCAGCGCTTGATGTTCTCCCTGGCATCAAAGCCGCAGCTTGGCGTCGGCTCCACAAGCGATGCCGCCCGGCAACATCCAGTTGACAGCTGTTGCGCACGCCGTCTGCTTGCAAGACTGGTGCAACTTCATTTGCGGCAAACATCTGAAGCATTGCTAACATCTACTGCCTGTAAGAGGTGCCAGCAAGAACGCTAGCCCCAGCTGCCGCAGCGCAAAGGCTCAACTGACGGTCTTGAAGTGGCATATCCGCCGCCAGGGCTCCATGCGATGCCACAAGGAGCGTCAGCAATTGCTTGACCCCCTTGCAATCGTCGATGTAGAAGTGAAGCCTCCACCTGCTTCTGCTAGCGCGTGCACCGCAGTCTCACTCAACTGCAAAGTCGGCGTTCACCCAACTTTTTGCTCATTTGTGTCCACCGATGTGTCGTCTGATCATTTTGCCCCCCGTAGCTGAAACACTGCCAAAGAGTGCTGTCAAGAACGGCTGGCCTGGCGCGTAGCATAAATGATCGCCATGCTGTGCTGACTGATCAGTGATCAGTGATCTGCTATGCTCTAGGACAGGTCTCGTGATCCGCCGGAGATGCTTCCAGATTATGTCGTATCTTCACGCTCTCACCAGCAGAAACTTGTGGTCAATGATTCTCCTGCTCTGCACGATAGGCCCTATCGGATAGGGAGTTCGGATTTTCCGAACTTCAACTCCATGATGAACTTAACCTCTAATCTGTTCGAGTGCACGATGTGGGAGACGAGTGAGGATGACACAGAGCCCAGCAGTGCTGATGACGACTCGGATGATGACGAACTCGAGAGCTTGTATACATCCCTAGAGGCACAGCTCAAGAGGCTCTTGCAGCTGCCCTGGCTCGCGCAGCGACAGAAGCCACCACTCTCTGCTGAGGGTAAGATTGATTGAGCTCTTGTCGTAACCTTGTTGTGTCTTGCGCTTAGTTTGCCCCGCTTGGTACGCGTTTTCCACTCGTGTATAGCCACAGCTTCGAGCTCTAGCCGCATCCTTGTTTAGTGTTTGCGCGTAATTCCGCAGTGGTTAAGTGTGTTAGCTCGAAACTCACTGCTTCTGATGCTGTCACCTGCCACCGCATACAGTGCTAGAGGGCGCAAGCGAGCAGCTACACGTTTTTGCAGCAGAGATCCATGGTCTGCGCATGGCGGCAAATGCCATTCCGGACATGCGCGGCGTGACAGCGCTGCGCGCCGCGGCAGACATGTTAGAGGATCGGCTGGAGCAGGTGACGGGCCTTTGCGTGCAGCACCAGCAGCAGTGGCAGCAGGAGGAGCGAGAAGGTTCGCAAGCACATCAGCGCCAAGCCCACACTCTAGTTGGCAGCAGTCTCGCAGCTGTGTTCAATGATAAGCAGCTTGTCGAGCTAGTGCTAGGCTTTGTTGGGCCAGGCTACTGGCTGTACGTTGCAGGCGTGAGCAGGTTGATGCGCGGACGCTACATGGCTGCCGTGGTGCATGATTGGCCTGAGCTCTACGTCGCACCTCCGCTGTTCAAAACCTCAATGAGCAATGCAGCGGTGCAGTCAGCAAGCGCACTTAGCATGGCAGCCAAGAGCAGCGGCACCTACAAGCTGTTGCAGACCCGTGCCGTGCGCGAAGCTGTGGGGCGCAGCGTGCCTGGAGCTTCTTGACGTGGCTGCCACCAAAGCCAACATGAGGATAGACAGAATCATGCTGCTGGGCGCTGCGCCCACCGCCAATGTCGCCTTTCTCATCAAGTTGATGAGCCATTGCGACGAGAGCGATAGCATCGTTGGCCGCATTTGGGCGCTGTTTGGCGCTTATGCCGTGGAGAACGTCAACCACTGGCAAGCACTGCTGCTGTGGCTGGTTCAGCAGGCGAAGCGCAATTCGTGGCCGGAGTGGTACACTACTGCTCTTTGTCACCGCTCTGCCCAGATAGGGCGCTTGGAGGTGCTGCAGTGGCTGCTCAGTGAGGGGACACAGCTCTTTGGGCCATTCATGCCTAGTAAGCGGTTTATTCAAATGAGTTACCGCATGTCTCAAGTAGTCTCCAAGTGCTTTCCGGTTTACTTTGAGCAGGATTTAAAGCGTGCGCTGAGCCTACTGGACTGTGCAGTATTTGCTGGCAAGCTCGGCATTGTCATGTGGCTCAGTACGCAGGGGGGGCAGCACCCGTTCACAGCCAGGACAGCAGTAATTGCTGCAGAGAAAGGCACTTGGAGGTCCTGCAGTGGCTGCATACGGCCCCGATGTGTCCTTTTGAAGCACAGGCCATCATCACTGCCACCTTGGAGGATGCTCCTCACCCAGTCGCCACGTTCAAGTGGCTGCACGAGGTTGGTGAGCTGCCCTTAGACAGTGCTGCGGGTAACACACAGCTCGTGGTCAGAGCCGTCAAGCAAGCAATGACGAAAGAAAGCATTAGGGTTGTGCAGTGGCTGATAGAGAAGGGTGCAGAGTGGCCTCAGAGCCCTGGCGCGCTGGTAGTAGCGGGCACTTGGAGCAGCTATGACATAGCTCAGGCCATTGAGCTGGGCTGTCACTGGGGGTCATGGCCGCAAGAGGCTTGTGAAGTGATTCAGCACAGCGGTCTTCGCTTCTATCTGGAAGCAGTGCACCGCCTGGGATGTCCTTGCAACTGCATTAAGTGACATACCAATCATCTGGCGGCACAGTGACTCCAGCTGTACACTCGATCTCATCAAGTTCAAGTTGTATATATACATACATACCTTCATAGTATTACACGCCTTTCCAAGGCCAGGAGCTTCTGCCCACCCAACCTTATAGAATTCCTGTTTGTCTCATGTGTGCCCGCATCTGGAAGACTTGCCCAAGAGCGTGTAGTAGCTTGTGTCATTGAGAAGTGCCAATGCTACTAGTAGTGCTGCTTGTGGTAGCGTACATAATACTATGCCATCAAAGAAGTGCCAAGTAGCTACTAGTTCTGTTTGTGGTATTCACTGCACGTGGCATCAACCTGCCAGTAGGATTGCCATGGTGACATAGTGTCATGTGCTGTGATCTTCTCCGTACATATATATACCTACATGTTGCAGGCCCCCTTGTCACAACATACTAATATATTGTACGCATACCTGCATACAGTGCATGCATGCATATTGCGTACAGCGCTGTTGTCCGCCTACACAAGTAATGCATCTGCAACATTGGTTTGAACTGGCAATTGCTTTGGTGCTACGAACCACCATGCTGTATGGAGACTCCGCAGATATGCATCGCTTGACAATTCCTTTCTCAAATGAGCGACATTTGGCATATGCATATGAGTCATGATATGACACCAGCATAAGTCTCATTATCAATGAGTAGAGCATGGTGCTTGTGCAGTGAGGCCGGTATTCTGCCCCTTTGCGTATGACCAGACACCAGGGGGCATTGTTGGGATAGTATAACTCTTGTACCAGTCTGGCGAGTAGGGCTAGCTTTAGCATCTGTGGTTGGTGCATCATGTCTGGCGCAGTATTGTGTCCATGGCCTGTCCGCAGTGCGCAACAGCGTGCGCTGCTCCTGCTGCTCCTGCTGCTGCTGTTGATGGTGATGGTGGTGACCGTCACCATGCATCTGGGGCCGTACCCGCAGCGCTAGCTGAGCAGGCAATTGCAATTGCAAGCACCCGCGCGAGTTCTTCCACTGCCTTCAGTTGGCACACACGTCAGGCAACACGTGTCCAAGCAACACGCACATTTCACAGTCTGCGCTGCAAGTGCGCAGGCAACACTATCTTTGACTGCAGATGGTGTTGTCAGCTCATGATACCAGCGCATGCTTTCTCACTGACCCGTGTTTTGGCTGCTCTGCATCTCAGGAGAAGAGAAGTCACTGGGCTTGTACCAAACTTCAACTTCAACTACTACCAGAAAGTACAGCCTCGTGCGTGCAACTCAGAACAGGCCCGTGCAATGCAAGCCGTGTGGCAGCAACGGCAACAACAACGGGCAGCAGGCAACTTGAAGTCCATGGAGCTGCTGAGAGGTGCTTTCCAATAGGTGGGTCACATGTGGCTGGCTACATGGTAGAGGGACCAAGTAGCAGTATTGCTGATGATTGCAGTAGTGTTGCACCGTTGTAGGCAGCAGTATGTGAGATGAGCTGATGAAGGCTAAAGCGTTTGCTGGTGTAGTATGTATAGGACCCCCAGGGACTGGTTGCTGTTGATCCAAGGGTGTTTGGACATGTGAATCCACAGCTACCACTCGTGGCTGGCTAGTGGTTAGCTCCCAAATTCGCTCGTGCGTTGCAACGCGCTCTTGGCTTTGCCTTGTTTCGACATCACCCTAGAGGATGCTCACAATGCTGAAGGCAGCCGAATTACGACTTTCTTGCGGGCTGGGCATCCTTGAACATCCCTGGTCCGCGTAGGATGTGTAGTTTGAGTAGATCCGCATGGCTGCGAGCGCAGCTTATGCGTTGTGCTTGTTTTGGCTAGTGATAGTCTCGTGATCGCGTGTTGAAGTATAGATGAGGCCTGGTGAAGTTTGCTTGAAGTTTTGGTTCCAGCGTTGCGTGTGAAGTACACAGTGCCTGCAGTAGAAAATGACCGCTTGTCATGTGCTTGTCAGCGTGCGTCGCTTTGAGCGTATTGCCTGCATGCAGCGGGCCTCCTGTGTACTGCAGGTAGTGTCAATATTTGCGATTGACACTTTACCGCAAAGCGCGCATGTCGTGTTGTGCATGTTGAGGCAGCATGCGTGTTTGTTCGTCAGCGACACTGCCTTGACCAGTGCCACGCCCCCCCTGCTTCTCATGTGTCGACATACTCCGCTCCGGTGGTCATATATTTGCCAACGGGCTTGGCACAACCATCCATGCGAATGGAGGGTAACAATGTTGAAGTGGGTGGAGCTGGCTTCGGTGAACCAATGCGCGTTGAGGATACCGCTCGAGGTGAGCTGTTGCAGCCAATGAAATACAGACAAATTGGCGAATGAAGGACTGTACTGTCATCGGTCTTATGATGCGAAAGTGAATCGTGCTCCGCAAGCTCTGTTCAGGCTGGCTTTGGGATGTGTGCATGACAGCAAGCACCAGCGCTCATTCATTCTGCCCTCTCCCTTGCCTCCTCTCTCCTGTTGTGCTGCACCAGGTCCAATTCCCTCAGCAATAACTTTACTGCGTTACTTTCAGAAGTTTGCCAATCGGCACCTAGGGTGTTGCGTGGCAGAGGCGCAATTCACACAGGATATGGCTCTGCACAGGCCTGGCACCGCTGCCATCTACATTGCCGAGACTTGCCAGATGCTGGCCGTGTGCAACCACTAGTACTGCAGCTGGGAGCGGCTTACGCGCACGTTCGACCCATACCGCACAAATGAGCGGGCGGTGGCTCATGTGGCCCAAGACATTATGCGTTAAGCCAACCAAAGCGAGTGTTATACTCGAGTGGTATTATTGGGGAAGGCGGACTGCAGCGGCTCCCGCAGGCCCACATCCTGCAAGGCCGTCAATAATGAAAAGGTCAATGCCCTCATGTCAAAATCAGGCTGAGCCTTCTGTGTGTACATGTGCAGCAGCTGCTGCGCTTCTGTGCCTGATGTGTGCTGCATCAAATTTCGTTGCACGCTGTCACGCGCATGGTTTGTTGCATGCTGCCATGGACATGGTTGCATGTTTTGTCGCACGCTGCCATGGCCATGGTCCCACGTCAGTTTTGGCAGCAGTGTCAAACAGGTTTGTTTCGATTATTGACCTTGAAGAATGGCTTCACCATTTTTAGTACCGTCTGCTGCGTGTTGTGCCCCGTGGCGTGAGTGCTGGAGAAAGGACTTAGGGTGAATACCAGCAACGGGTCCGATTTTTTACGCAGAGAGTTGCTCTATGTGCGCATTTGGAATGCCTTATTTCTTTTTCTTTGATGGTCATTCAGCGGTACATGTTCTAGCAGCATGACTACACAAGGCATGCAGTAAAACAACTTGAAGCAGGCTGGGAGATTACCTACTGGTTGTAGCTAGTGCAAACTTACTTGGAGAATGTGGAGAAGCTGCAATTTTAAACTGGGCAATCAGTCCCTTTGGTGGGGAGAACAGCTTGAGCCCTGACTAACCTAGCCCTTGCCAAGCACCTAGCGTGCCAGAGCTCCTTCAGGCACCAACAAGACTTCTGCATAATCATTCCTTGAAGCCACCCTTTGGTGGCAATGACTACTTCTCCTCAACTTGAGCGGGTTTGCTACTGCAACTCCTCAACTGCAATTCCTGAACTGCACTATTTACGTGCTCAAGCTGTATCAATGGCGACAAAGCCACACACTTCCCCCACCAGTGCCAACTACCCTGAAATTCTGGTGGTATTGGAGCATTATGTCCACTCCCAGCTGCGAGAGCAAGCATTATGCAAATGCAGTCAGAATAGGTTACCCAGCTGTGCATCCGAGTCAACAGCAGATGGCAGTACATAGCAACCCCATTATCTAAATGCGGCCAGTCAGCTTGCCGCCATGCTCATGTCAAAAAACACCACAAGCTTGACGGTGTGCCATTTTGTGCTACGTTGTGGAGAGAGTGGCCAAGCAGTTTGAATTGATGATAAACGAGGGGCTCCAGCCTTCTTCTGGAAGTGGCGATTTTCTGTTTTGAGAATTGCAATTTGTGAGAATCCGGACCAGGCGTGAATTAGTTGAAACAATAATGAAATAAAATTGTTGTATATGTACATTTATTGAAACTGACTGTAAGTTGTACTCCGCCCGCATGCTACATATAGGAGCCATGGCGAATCAAGCTGCAGGCATGATACGCTTTGCTGAAGAGTAGGCTGAGGCTAAAGAGAGCGTTGGCATTGTTTTCTGAGTACATCTATCATCACGTGGATTCTTAAAGTGTACCGCTGTGGACCGGTTCATCATCGGATCGGGTGTTGTGCATTTGCCAACGCACAGAGCTACATGGAAGCACACTCCAGGCACGACGGCTCATCAGTAGGTGTGGGACAGAGACAGCCATTGAAACAAGGTATGTGCCATGGTTCACATTGTTGTTGCAGCAGAGATTGCAATGGTGGCATCACTTTTCACAGGTCGACATTGGGCGCAGGGCATCAAATACTCTATGACGCATCAGAGTTCATGGGGCGAACACCAGGCACAATGCTTCACATGTATACTGGCAGTGGTTTTGGACCTCGAACACACACTGAAATCACGTGCGGCTCAGACGCATAAGATTTCCATATACTTCAAAGTGGTTGTTATTATTGATGCCAGACGCTCAGTCAATGGCGCCCAAGGCCGTTGACTTGTGCATCATGGCCTTGCACTGCGGTCATGCGAGCTCCATAAAATACCAGCAATATCGCATAGGCGGTATATACACATACGTGCACCAACCGTTTACACTACATACCTTGACTCATACTTGAAAGTACCTCGCCACACGCTGGCACCCGTAACATGGCACAAGTAACATGCTGTACTGCACAGGAGCCCACTGCCCTGCCCCCCCTGCATGTGCCATGTCACCGAACATAGAGTTTCACTGGACCTGAGCCCATGGATAGCAGCCCTCTAAGAAAGTACGCACTTTTAATAGCTATATGTCTCCCACTGGAAGCCAGATGCAGAGCATTGCCGAGAGCTTGTCTCATTCTGTGCAGCTTCGGCACATGCATCAACAGGCGGAATGGGTAAGGTGGGCAGTGGCCTCTGCAGTCTGAAGGTCAGGAGAGAGCCGAAGGCTCAAAAGTTGAGGTTTGCTGCTGCCGCACCATTTGCCCTGCAGCCCGCCATGCATGTTCTCTCCACTCGCGCGTCCCAGTTGTTCAAGAATCGCCTGCATGCAGTCATGTCACAACGAGCGGATATGCATGCTAGGTAAGCACACACCGCCAGCAAATGCTGTGCTTGACATGATGTGCTGCCAGGTGGGCAATACTGTAGTGCTTGAGACGGGCCTGAGACCGTTTCACGGGCTATATCTGGTCCACCATCACCTGAGGTGGCAACAACCATGATTGCCCTACATAATGAGTGCCAAGCACACCGCTCATTCATAAACACTTCTGCCTGCATTCAACCTGTGAGCACATACGGCAACAGCAGCAGCAGCCAGCTATGGTCTCAAGCACAGCAGAGGGGCGGATGCGTCGCCTTGCAGCCAAGAGTGTGCGGTGTGAGATGAGAGCGCGTTCGGCGTCGGCCGGCACGGTACAAGAGGTCGCGCCCACCTCACCATACACAATTCGTATGTGTATATGGATGGATGTGATACGCACAAGACCTGTGCACGCATTGCTTACAGCAACGTTGCACTTGGCAGTGACTGGGGACAAGGCAGGTCGGGGTCGAGCTTCCGAAACGCAGAGCGTGGGTGCGGCCGGTTTTTTCCCTTTACTGCATGCTCACTACCACACACATGGGTGTCATGTGTCGTGGAGTCTGCATGCAGTACCGGGGCCAACAACACTGAGTGAGTATTGGAGGTTTGCACATCCACCGAGACTCCCCCATGAGGGGGAGGTCTGAATGGACACTTCTACATCCGCAGACGCCGAGGTCAGCCGTTGCACAAGGCAGCAATGCACAAGAATTTGACCAATTGCAGAGCGCGCTCACGTTGCTGACATATCATACTAAACACAACGTGTGCCCTCCCTTAAACATGAGGAATGGCCTCTCATGATGCTGCAGAGTAAGTCTGCTGCCCCTGACATCAGGTACAAGGTTGGAACACCGCAGTGCTGTAGACAGACCTAGGCGCTTCTGAGTCTCAAGCACGTCGCTTCCTGGATGGGACGAGAAGCACAACCAACCCTAAGACCTGCAGCGCTTAAGGCCGTCGCTGTGCTACTGCTGCTGCCGTCTACTTGTCTACCTTACCTGTTGCCAGCTGCCCCAGATTGCCTGCTGCAGGTCCCCTTGCCTCTACCACAACAACTGCGATGACCCGTCCTCTGCTGCTCACTACAGTAGCCCGGCTTGCGCACACTCTTGCTATTCGCGTTCGTTCGCGGAAAGGCCCCTCGCAGTAGTCGACCAAGCATCCATACCAGCATGGCAGAGTGGGCAGCTACATGCGCAAGCGCAGGGTTCGCGAGCGGATAGTACTCATCTTGGTGTGTGCTCGCTTATTCCTCCGTGGCGTCAGCTTTCGTCGATTTGCTGCTGCCAGAGGCGGAAGAAATGGCCTGTAGCCGCTGCAGCTCCTGCAGAACCACTTGCGAATGCTGTGGAGGGAATGACACACTCCCCTCGCTGCGGGAGATGGTACTTCCCCGTCGAAATAAATCCTTTGCTACCTATCCCCGCAACAGTGCTGGTGGGCCTGTGTCGGCAAGTACAAACTGCTTGGCTGCTTCCTGGTACGGTCCTGGCAGTACAGTCAGTCAGACCCTCTGCTCTCTACTCTCTCTCTCTTTCTCTCTTCTTCCCATCTGTAACCGCAGGAAGGCAGGGCTCAGTAACCCTAGATGTGTCGTTTCTGGGGTTGCAAGCGTGCGCTTTGAATCTGGTGACGACAACAGACGCCAACACTTTTTGGCAAGCCGCAAATTGAAGCTCAAGAAAAGACGAGTGCCCCCATCATCCCCCTCGTGACAGCTGATGGACACGAGTGCGACATTGGTTACGATGCAGTGCAACGCAGGGCTGCAGCAGCAACAGCTGGTGCAGCTGCAGCTGCAGCTGGACAATGCTGTAAAGCACAAGCACTGGACCTTTCGTCGTCCATTTTTCCTGCTGCAAGCTATTCAACATCAGTGAAGATCACTGTTGAAGTACAACAACCTGAATAGAGACAAAAAAAACTGGTATTGCGCAACAGTCGCACTGTGGCTGGTACACTGTGATGATGTGTCAGCTGTGCACCTGCATCGTCGGACACTCTTGTGGCCTGGCAGTGGACACTCTTGTGGCCTGACAGTGTGCAGGACCAAGAGGTCAATTGCCTGCATTGCTCAATAGCCTGTCACAGGGGCATGTGCAGATGGCTGTGCATTTCACGTGGCGTGTTATTTGCAATTGCATACAAGATTTTTGATCAATCAAAGTTCAAGTATGAACTTAAGGAAAAAATTGAAGAACTTAAGTTGAAGTACATACGACAAAAATCATTGAGTGGTGTGTGTGGGGCCTAGAGCGATCACAAGGGGAACGATGGGTATCGCAAAACGGATGCTGGCGAGGCTGGATGAGTTGAACGGAGCGAAGCCGCAATCAAAGAAGGCCAAGAAAGCCCAGGCGAAAGCGAGACTTGCCACTGGAAGCTCAGGCACAGCCTTGGACACGGCAGAAGCTAAGTTGAGGCAACGACAGCAAGCGCTGTCTAAGACGCTGGAAATATTGACCTATAAGAGCGCAGTCAACAAGCCTAGTAGTGGTGGCAAGCACAAAAAACGATCGCGTAAATGACATTCATCAATATTTTAAAAGCCTGTCCGACAGCTCCGGTTCTCGCTGACCTTGTGTCCTGGCCAGATTTGTGCGATCACCACATCTGTGTTGCTGGCGCCTGCTGATGCGACCATGTTATCACTGCATATGGTAGCAGTAGCACACTTGGGCCTGCTTTCGTGCCTGCTATAATTCAAAGCTGCTTGATGTACAGTACTGTGCGTGTCAAAAATTGCTGTGATGTGTGATCGTGAAAGCATGTAGCCCGACCATAAATTGCTTCGTGGGAGGCAGCATGTCTATAAGTATACACACAGTTCATCAGCAAGCCATTTACGCGCTGGTATCAGTTGTTGTAAGCTCCTGCCACGTGATAGAGCAGAGCTGCTGCGTGCAGGCCTACAACAAATTTGCCGCGACCTGCTGCACCTCACACACTCTCGAAGTCAGGGCTTGCCAGCTTGCCAGCAGAAGTATGCAGTGCTCTGCTGCCCTGGTTATTGCTTCATACACAGCACTTGTTGCATGCAATTTCTCATCATATTTTATGGTTTGTAGCGCCCTGAGAGTTCTGGCACTTGCAGCGGGATTTGCAGCGGGAGGTGTCTGCTGAACAAGTAATGTGTGTGCTTTCATGATAGTCCTGGCAAGAAGAAATCGGCGTCGCGATTTCTGAAAGTGCATCACCGGACCTACATGCCACTCGCACAGTCTTGTGATTGTAAAGCAATTCAGCAAGTAAGCCAGATGTTGCCATGGCTGTAGACTAAGGGTGGTGGTGTGCCAGCCTGTTTGACGATATGATGTTGTCAATACGTATGGCACTGGTGCCATGAGAGATCTGGCAGCATGTTGCCGCACCATGCAAAGAAACACATTCCTGCCCGCTTGCATGGCCACCGCAGTTGCGTGAGATGCCCAATGGCCATCAACTTGTGCGTATCTGGAAGCTCACATGCAATTCACAAGCCTTTGAATTGCAACGTGTGCATGTGAAGAAGCACTTGAATGGCGAGTTCGTTTCAACGAATTCACTGATGCAGATTGTCAACACGTCACACATCCACATGACACACGACACATGGCCCATGGGGCATGTGAATGCGAACAGGAACAGAGACGGATCAATGCATTGCCATGGCGCCACCCGTAGTGCCGCACATGTGATTAGCAAGCCATGGTGGCATTGTTCACACTACTCTCTGGCTGCTGCAAGTGGCAAAAAATCCTGCACACGACAAGTGGCACAATTTGGGGACACTGCGCTAGAATCACAGAGGCAGGCGTATGTCAATCACCAGTCTTTATTCATTATTGCCACATGTCACCCAGTGTCCAGGGCTTGAGATGCCTCCTGTAACTCGCCCCGTGCGTATGTCCTTGTAGCCACATCTTTCGCAGCAGCAACAGAAGGGTTCACAACAATTGTTATACAGTGGTGCTGCAAGCTTGAATGAATGTTTCATGTAAACGGGTGCACGGAATGAATGCCTCAGAGGGACCCCTGGGTGCGCACTTGTGTTGCCATGGGTCTGAATTCCTGCAAGCATGCAACAGCCTATGCAACAGGCTTGGGAGTACTCGGCATTCAAGACTCGTCTGATGCCAGATGATACAAGGTGTGGCGATGGTGCTGAGCACCCTGCTGTCTGCAATTGTCCTGCCCCGCGCCGTGTGCATGCACCGCAAGGGCTCTTGGCAGTTTTGGATCATCATACAGTACATCAAGGATTGAGACAGCAAAGTACGGCATACACCTGCTCCAGGCCCTACATAGGGCTGCTGCGGCATCTGCAACAGAGGCAGCGGCAGCAGGCGGCGCCGTAGCCAAGTCGGCGGCGACAGCGGTGATGGTGGCGGCAGCGGCCAAATGTGGCAGGTGCCACACCTGCACCAGTGGCAGCACCAGCACCAGTGACGGCAGGCGGCGCTGCTGCTCCAGTGCAAGCACTGCAGCAGCGGCAGTCGTCAATGCAGGCGTTGCACGTGCCACACCAGCAATGCTACAAGGCGCAGCAGCAGCAGTGGTGGCGCGCCTGCCCCTTGTGCATCACATTGCCGCAGCTGCCACGTCCCTACGTGAGGCAACAGGTAACAGCCTGAGGCTAGAACATCTACTGCCAGCAGCCCTAATGCCACTGCAGCAACAGCAGCCACCATGCAGCGGCCGTTGCCGCCAGCGGGTGACGGGACTAGAGCTGCGGATGCTGCTCATGGTGTACTTGATGTCAGTGCTCTACAGCTGCAGTACATGTAGACAGATCTCGAGGCGCCTCCGCCAGAGTGCGTTTGCAGATGCCGTCGCCACCGGGCTTGCAGATCATTATGATAAGGTGGAGGTGGACCTGCAACAGTTGCCGCAGCTGCTAGGGCACGCAACGCACGCAAGCACTTGCTCGATTCCGGTCGCAACGCCACATGCACTCAATCGGCATGGCATTTCTCACTGAGCCAATGTACCCTGCAACGGCTGCATTTCACGGAATGCCGTGGCAGCTGGTATTGGAGCGCGCCATCGGAGTGGAGCAGCAGACAGCGCACTACAGGCTGTGCAGGAAATCGCCGGGCGGCAGTTGGCACGCGCAGCTCTGTCAAGCACCACGCGTCAAGGCGCATGACACCATTGAACACAACTGTTACAGCCGCTGCATTAAGCGGGCCACGCAGCGCATCCTGAGGTAGTATGTACCTCAAGACAGGGCTAGTCGATGAGGACTACACGCCATTCTTGGCATCTTCAGACATCGTGCTGCCCGGCGACGCCTTTCTGGCCACCGGCTACAACAACGTGACGAATCAGCTGCCGCACATGATGGACATCGCCTGCTTCGAGGCACAGGCGCAGCTGCGGGCGGCAAAGACTGCAAAGGATCCCGAGAGGTGCTGCCGCGACCACGAGGCCGCCAAGAAGACCCACTATCCTAGTCACTATGACCAAATTTACTTACAAACAAGTAACAGTCAGGACGAGTACGAGTACTTTTGAGGAGTAAGGAGTAGGAGTACTACAGCGGCAGCGGCGGTTGCCAGTGGAGGCGCGACCGCCCCGGCAGCGGCAACTGCATCAGCGGCTGGCCGCGCTTATGGCGCAGCCATTCCGGCAACACACGACGCAGCTGCCGCTGGATCAGGGGCCGCGGCGGCAGCACAGGCGGCGCCAGCGGCAGCAGCAGCAGCGGCGGCGCACGGCGCAACTACTCCGGCGGCAGCAGCAGCGGCGGCAGCAGCAGCTGCTCCAGCATCAGAGGCTGCTGCAGCAGCGGCAGCACATGTTGCACCTCAAGTGGCCTCGGCGGCATCACTAACTGCAGCATCAACAGCAGCGGCTGCGGGCATAGGCAATACAGCTGCTACAGGCCCTACTAGCCTAAGGGCTGCTGCAGCACCTGCAACAGGAGCAGCGTCGGCAGGCGGCGCCGCAACCGTGCCGGCTGCGACAGCGGCAATGGCGGTGGCAGCGGCCAATGCGGCAGGTGCTGCACCAACACCTGCGGCAGCAGCAACACCACTGGCAGCAGCAGCAACGGCAGGCGGCACAGCTGCAGCACCAGCGCACGCAGCAGCGGCAGCCGTCAATTCAGGCGCTGCGCGTTCCACACCAGCAATGCTACAAGGCGCAGCAGCAGCAGAGGTGGCGCGCCTGCCCCTCATGCAGACGATCGCCACAGCTGCCACATCTCTACGTGCAGCAACAGGTGACAAGCTGGAACATATACTGCCACCAGCGCTAACGCCACTGCAGCAGCAACCACCTACGCAGCAGCCGCCGCTGCGGCCGACAGCAGGTGGTGGCACTGGTGCGGATGCTGCTTGCGTACTTGACGCCAGTGCTCTGCAGTTGCAGTGTAGCCTGAAGCGCCCCAATCAGAGTGCGCTTGCAGATGCCGTCGCTACCGAGCTTGCAGATAAGGTGGAGGCGGACCTGCAACAGCTGCCGCAGGGCACGCAACGCACGCAAGCACTTGCTCGATTCCGGTCGCAGCGCCACATGCACTCGATCGGCATGGCATTCCTCAACGAGCCCATGTACTCCACAACGGCTTCGTTCGATGGCCTATCCTGGCAGCTGGCCGTCAAACGCGCCATCGGAGTAGAGGAGCAGACGGCAGGCTGCAAGCTGTGCGGGAAGTCGCCGGGCGGCACCCTGCATGCACGGCTGTGTCAAGCGCCACGCGTCAAGGCGCACGACACCATTGTCCACAATAGCGTCAAGAGGGCCACGCAGCGCCTCCTGCGGCAATACCTCAAAACGGGACTGGTGGACGAGGACTACACGCCGTTTCTGGGGTCCGCCGGGCCGCCGGGGAGTCGCAGGATGGACATCGTGCTGCCTGCCGACGCCTTCCCGGTGACCGGCTACGACGACCCGACACGCCACCTACCGCTCATGGTGGACGTTACCTGCTTCGAGGCACAGGTGGCGTCGCGGGCGGCGAAGACTGCAGCAGACCCCGAGCGATGCTGCCGCGACCAAGAGGCCGCCAAAACTACCCACTATTCTGGTCATTATGATCAGAATTGCTACAAACTTGCCACATTGGCAATAGGGTCATTTGGCAGCATCGGGGAGCAGGGGCGGAAGCTGCTGGAGGCTGTGGCGACGGAGTATGCCAGCAGGATGTCAGTGCCCGGAGGAGCGCGCCCTAAAGCTCTCAAGGGCATCGCCCTGGCGCGCTTACGCTCGGCACTGTCGGCAGCGCTCCACATGGCGTACTCTGGCCGTGTCATGACACACATGGCAGAATCCAGGGGGGGGGGGCACATGGAGGAGGACGTAGGGGAGGACCCCGAGATGCCATTTGGCGGCGGCGGCGTTTGAGTGGTTGTCGTTGCGACACTTTCAGACTGTCATACGACATGTAGATTCCTTACAGCTAGATGCCAATCATCTGGGCTTTTTCGCGCCCTGAGCGAGAATTAATAAAAAGTACTACTCGTTTTAAGACAAGGAGCAGTACTCTTAAAATGTCCGGAGTAGTACTCGAGTACTCGTGCATTTTTCCGACAGGCACCGGGAGTACACCTAAAACGAGTAAGTACTCGAGTACTTGACGAGTACTCGAGGAAAAAGGAGTACTACACGAGTACTTGACGAGTACTTTGAGGCATACACGGCCCAGGCATGCACAACACTGCGGCCTGCAATAATTCATGCCACTGTGGCAGCAGGGGCCCTGAGGCTCGGCACTGACGAACACGGCGCAGTCACCTGGTTCGCGCAGCACTCATGCGCAATACGCGAGGACCAGGGACTGCCGCCAATCATCGAGGCCGTGCGACGCTCTACGCGAGCGCTGACAGCTGATGGCGGCGAAAAATCACGCACAGCTGTGGCCGAGCAGCTCCCAGCATCGTTGCTACGGTGGGCAGCAGATACGACGGCCGCAGCGTCGACGCTCCCCACTGCGGTGCAAGCGATCTACGCCGCAACTGCCGTCACGGAGACGGGGACCACTGAGCCAGCCCCACACACCCACGGCATTGTGCCTGGCGCCGAGGCGGCCGCTGCGGCGGCGACCGTACCTGGCCCTCAAGCCGCTGCCGCGGCGGCCTCTTCCACGCCCGCTAAAACACAAACTAGCGCGGAAGAAAGCAGCTGCAGCGGCGGGCAGGAGGACGACGACGACGACTGGGAGGCCTATGCTGACGAGATCTGCAGGAAGGTAGTGCCCCGCCGCCGGCGCGGTCACTTCACGCACGGACTACAAGCCGGCCTTTCAAATGTTCTCCGACGTCAATACGAGGACTGCCTGGTGGAGGACCTAGAGGCTGCCTCGGCTGGTGCCGTGGGCAAGCCGACGCAGGCTACACTTATTGGTGACTCGCGTGACACCAGCCGCCGCCGCCAACAGGCTAGCGCGCGGGTCCTGGCGCAGCTGCGCAGCCAGCGTGCGTCCGGGGCAATGGCGTGGATGAGCGTGCCACCCGCTGCCAATGACCGCCCGGGTGCGGCGCCCATGTCCAGTATGGCAGCAGCCACGATGATTTTGGTTGCGATCTTTATAGACGAGTGGGGCATACAGGGCGAGGTGTGCCCATGGCGGTGCAGTGACGTGAGCCCCACCTCCACGCATGCGATCAGCTGCCCCAGCCAGCACATACGGGGGCACAACGCGACACACACTGCCCAAAAGCGGTGCCTACAGCGCATCTTGAGACCGCACCATGTCTCTATTGTCCGCAATGAGGACGCTAGCGTCTTCAAGGTACCGGGGTATCGGGCGGACACAGTCATTGACCCAGGGTGTCTGCACTTTAGCAGTGCATACCGTAACAAGGGAATAGTGCTAGACACAAGTGTGCGCGCGCCCACAGTGAGCTCGTACCTGACAGGCAAAACAAATGCCTCGAACACGGACGGCTATGCTGCTGGGGTGGGGGAGGACGCGAAGGTCAAGCACCACACCGGCACCTTGACGTCATCTTGGGCTTTTGTGCCATTCGTGCAGGAGTCGTACGGACGGCTGGGCAAGCAGACAAGCCTTTTTGTTAAGGAGTTGGCAATGCACTCAGCACTGTGCTCAGGGGGGGGGAAGGCAGATGTGTTACGCAAGGCCGGGTTAGCTAAGCGTCAGATCCACATTGAGCTGAGCATATCGCTGGCGCGGGAGTTGGCGGAGCGCGTCATGGCATACACACGTGGAGCGCGAATGCTGGGCTGTGTTGCGGCGCCGGTATCCAAACTCCTAGGGCACAGCGCAGACTAGGCTGCTGCGTTGACGCAAGCTTTTCGATTGCATAGGCAACCCGGCCTCCCTTGGGCCTTTATAAATACAAGTCCATACGTACTTTGAGGAAAAGGAGTACTGCACGAGTACTGATCGAGTACTTTTTATTAATTCTCGCTCAGGGCGCGAAAAAGCCCAGATGATTGGCATCTAGCTGTAAGGAATCTACATGTCGTATGACAGTCTGAAAGTGTCGCAACGACAACCACTCAAACGCCGCCGCCGCCAAATGGCATCTCGGGGTCCTCCCCTACGTCCTCCTCCCTGTGCCCCCCCCCCCTGGATTCTGCCATGTGTGTCATGACACGGCCAAGAGTACGCCATGTGGAGCGCTGCCGACAGTGCCGAGCGTAAGCGCGCCAGGGCGATGCCCTTGAGAGCTTTAGGGCGCGCTCCTCTGTGCCTCTTGACCTTCCTGCACATACAACACATTTTGTCCATGCAGGAGTACACGCCTCCGAGCCTGCTCACCTTGAATGTGGGGGGCGAGAAGCTGCTGGTCAAGCGCAGTGCTCTCACCTTCTTCCCTGAGACCAAGTTGGCCTGGATGTTCAGGTACATGATTGCCAGGACAGACGATGATTGTGTGTGTGCTGTGTGCGCGCACTGCTAATAGCGCTTCACCTGCCGTACATGCGACAGTGTTTGACCTCAGTTGTTGTGGCTGCAAAGCAGGGTTGCGCAAGCTTCAGCGCTCGGCGTACAAAGTTCAGATGCATGTACTCAGTGAGCTTGCGATGCAGCATTACATTGTGGCGTCAGCCTGAGCACACATCTAACGTAATCCACCTGATGTCATGCACATGCGGCGTCTTGCAGCGGGCGCTGGGACCACGTGCTGCCGCGCAACCACTCCGGCCGCATTTTCTTGGACTTGGACGTCAAGTGGTTTGCACCCATAGTCGAATACCTCAGCGAGCTGGCACGCGGCGGCAGCAGTGAGCAGGAGCATCTGCCTTTCAAGATGTTAAATGGCGACGACAAGCTGGGTTTCAAGCGTGCATGGAGCTGTTCGGCCTTAGCACTGTCATCCCTGCCAACGTGACGGGATCGCCTGCCATGGCAAGCGGTGCAGCTGGCGCCGCTCTTGACACCGCTGACGGCATGCGCAGGTACTATGTACCGCACAACCAAGATAGTACGAACCTTCGAGTCCTGGCATCCCTACATGCCCAACACAGACAAGATCATCGACGTCAACTTTCCAGGCGCGACGCAGATTGTCGTTGAGTTCGGCCGTTAGAGCGTTGCTGAAATTGGTTGCGATTTTGTCAAATTTTATGAAGGCGCAAATGTAGGTGGCGACACGTGGCATCCTGGCGTGGACATGTTCACTGGGCGGCAAGGCAGTGAGAACTTTCCAGGCTTTGGCGGGCGCCCGCCGCTGGTCATAGACGGCGACCATGCAACTGTGCAGTGGCACACAGATTGCAGCAACGAGGACTGGGGCTGGCGTTTTACCGCTACGGCAACAGCCTGTGACATCTTGCAGGCTGCACCTGCCATCACCTTTGAGCCAGAATTTGCAGCACTGGCCGCACCCGCCACCGCCATGAGCTCGGACCTACACCCTTGGCTGCAAAATGTACTTGTCAAAGACTACTATTTTGGGCCATTACTCGTACAGTACGAGTACTCGTACATGAATCTGGGGGCTGTACTCGTACAGCACGAGTACTGGTACATGAATCCTAGGCCAGTACTCGTACAGGACGAGTACTCGTACACAAAGGCAACCCTGGTACTCGTATAGGACTCGCACTCGTTTACTCGTCTCGTCCCAACTGTGCTCATATGCACACCTCAGCATGTGTTTGAGCAGGTTACATATACCGGGTGCTGCGCAACTAGGCTTGATCTGGACCTTCCACTTGTCAATGACTATAAGCTTAGCTGAGCCCGCTGCAGCACACTGTCTGTGACACCGTTGCGGGATTCACAGTTTGCTCTCTTGTGGCAGGTGGTGGTACTGTCGTGGCTTCCGCAGAGTCGTCATGAGGCCGGGCATCCTCGTGCTCTTGCTCCTGTTGCACAAGGGTCCGACTCTGGCCTCCAGCGTTGGGGTAGGGGGCTTTAACACAAGCGAAAGCAACGGCTAAAGTCATGTATGCTGCGCTTAAAGCGCTGCAGCGCCCAGTGGGGCTTTGGGCAGCCGGCGTGAGACATGAGACTAGGCATCCCATTTCTCCCGTTGCACAGGCCGGCAAGGACTGCATTCACCCCCCTCCCCCTCTCATGGCGCCTCTTTGCTGTGCATGCTTTTCTGCTGCAGCGGCTGCTGCGCTGCATAGCACGCAGAGCAAGCCCGCGCGTCCGCCAAACCGCATCTCAGGGTATGCGGGCACTGCATGCGCTGGCGCCATGCGCAATACCTCCAGCGACCCCGCGGCCACTCCCCTTCTTCAGGACAAACAAGCACACTATACAGGGTGATGGCGTGCCCACTCCCCTTCTTCAGCACAAACACGCACACTATACACGGTGATGGCGTGCACGCCTGTGCCGCTGAGAATGGGCGCTGCGACGCGAGCACAACAAGCGACTTCTTTGTGAACACGCCAGGACGTCATTGGTGGCGTTGATTCGGACAGCAGCATGTGTATGATCAACGTTGTCATCTCTGTGCGGAATGCGGCACGGTTCTGGTGTGCACGTGAGGCCGCTTACTGCAGAGAAGCCTGGCAGGTGTCGGGCTATGGTGGCCGTGCACTGCCAGGCCGGAAAGAGAACAGAGTGCATGACCAAGGAGCATTTGTTGAACGACAGGGCACCTTTGGGCAACCAGGGGCCACCCCCTGCCTCGGGAAGGGGTCTAACTCCACAGTCGGGCTACTCATCGCGACCCCGCTATAATGAAAACAGAGTGCTGTATGGACGACCCTACATACATTTCTGGACTCATGCATCAGTCCAATGCCCCTTGCATACTTGTTCCTCTTTGTGCTGATCATTGATGGTTGCCTGGCTGTTGTCGCCAGCCTGAGTGCGTGTTTGCAGGAGACAGAGTGTTTGACGGCAGCTGCTCCTGCCACGGCAAGAATGCCAAACGGTTTGCTTCAAACGCTTGTCGCCAAAGCTTCAATCTGTAATTGTGCCATTGCATTGATGCCAGGCCTCAGGTTTCTAGTGTTGGGTGCTGCAGCAGAGGCACGTTGCTGATAGGCATATCGCCTCAAGAGCAGACGCTACTTGCACAGTTGCGCACTGCCGCCAAAACCTAACCCAACAGTGACCTTGCTGCAAAAGACTTGCAATACAGGTCTACTGGCATTGACACGGTACCTGCATGCAGCCACGTGCATCTGCTTCGTGTACCCCGTTTCAACACGAGTGCCACGTGAGCATTGACAGTTGACCATACAGCTTAGCAGACCTGGGGGAGTCCTAATAAGAAGCAGCGACGTTGCTGCTGGCACTTTTGGGTCATGTTTCCTTGATATCTGTGATGGCAGGCAGGCATGCAAGACCCTACATCAGCCCTGCTCTGTGTTGCGTGTCCGGAGAGAGGCCGCAGCCAGCAAGTGCACATGTGTAGTCCTTGCCATTCCTGGCTGCGGCTGATTGGAATGATTAGTGAAATCACTAGATCATGGAGCAAGGTCATGGCAACGAAGCAAATGATCCATGAGCTCTGGGTGGCAAAGTGCGGTCAGCAGCCAATGCATTCCGCAGGTAG
Organism: Tribonema minus; assembly: GCA_017506865.1. Taxonomy (NCBI): domain Eukaryota; class Xanthophyceae; order Tribonematales; family Tribonemataceae; genus Tribonema; species Tribonema minus. The sequence continues at coordinate 539,083 of JAFCMP010000379.1, forward strand.
TACTGGTCGTCAGCATCGCTGGCGCGTTCGGCCGTGAGTCGGACAGGCAGCATTCAAGTTGCCGCGCATGTAATGGCAAGACACATGAATTGTAAATGGCACCACGCCATGATCAGCAACAAACAAGAAAGCACCCCCCTCCTGAAGGAAAGTGGGCCGAGTGACCCGGAAACAGACCTCTTTCGTAAGTTGCGCTTTAAAAAGATAGTCACAGAGAGACCATCACCTCAACAATTGCTTGGATCTGAAACATGTGCATCACCTCATGTTTTTTGTTGCATTGAGATCAACACCACCACGCTCTGGCGATCAGCGCCAAAGAAGGGTTTCCGGCCCTACCCTAAGTAGGCTAGGGCCACAAACCCCTTTCCCCCCCCCGCCTCAGGAAGTGAAGTGGCACGTAATGGCGTGAAGTAAAGGATAGCGAACTTGAAAGTAGAGACTCTGAGCCCTCGCGCGCAGGCCGCAGGCTTCAGACTGCAATGCGATACATGCCAAGTGCCACAACGCTGCATGCAGTCAGCACTTTCTGTGCAGCAACAGTCCACACGCGAGAGCGCCAGTGCCAGAATAAGCTCGCAGCTTCCTGGATGTTGGCGGAGGGCATTGCTGCTGGGATCGGCAACAGAACCCCAGCGTGCTGATTGGTGAACGGTTGCAGCGGAACGCACGTGCGCATACCCGGGTCGCAGAATTGGCACGCCCAGATGCTCAGTAGCAGAGACCTGCGCGCGCCATGACTCAAGAAGGCTCGCGCCCTGAAGGGTCCCCTCGCCCATAACATATATGCATACACCATGCCCGCGCACCTGGCGCTGACCATGGACAACATGCTGGAGTACCTCATGATCGACAAGGATGACTTCTTCACAACCCTGTCTGCTTCAGCAAAGACGGCCTAGCGAGTCTCGGACGCAGAGCCGCGGACGACTCTGACTGCGTAAATTGCGTGACTCAATCTTCTGCTTCAGGTCTAAGTGCGAGTGCAACGCTGTAGGTGCAGCGTGTCGCAGCCAATGATGGCCTATGCTAGTGTGGCCAATGCTAGTGCAGTCACGGCCGCTGCGCGTGGCAGTGGTGTAACAATGTGTAGGTCAGCAACTCTGCGCTTTACAATAGCGATTGAGGCAACGCACATTACAGACACTGTCAGCTGCAGTGCGCAAGCTTGCATACCTATGTGACAACAGTATGATGGTCCACGGGGCAGTGAGCCCACGCAGCTATCCAGGGTGGCGCGCAGGTGTAAAGCGCATTTGTGGGGATGCCGCAGTGTTTATGGTCAGCGATTGAATGAATGTAATGACGTCCATCAAAAAACCTCAGGTGTACTTTGTTTGAAACATGACCGCTTGCTGGAATGTGTGATTTGATCACGACACCAACATGCTCATGACACACGGCATGTGAATGCGAACAGGAAAAGAGGCAGATCAATGGCGACACTTGGAGTGCCGCAAGCACATGTGATTAGCAAGGCATGGCGGCACTGTGTAGGTACGATACCCTAAGGTTGCTGGAAGTGTGTGAGCAGTGGCACATGATGGGGACACTGTGCTAGAATCACCAAGGCTGTCGTATGTGAATCAAATCAGTATTTGATTATTATTGCCACATGTTGCCCAGTCTCCAGGGCTTGAAATGCCTCCTGTATCTCGCCCGGTGCTATTGTCCTTGTAGCCACGTTTTCTGCAGCAGCAACAGGAATGGGGTAAAGAAATTGCAATCACGACGGTGCTGAAGCATGAATGCATTTTCATGTAAATGGGTAAGTACTCTGAATGAATTCCCCTGTGGGACTCCTGGGTGCGACTGTGTGTAGGGGTAGCATTAGTCCTGCAAGCATGCAATAGGCTTAGAAGCACGCACACCTATCAACACAAGCTCTTTGATTATAGATCATACAGTGTGGCGTTGCAATGATTCCCTGCTGTCTGCAACAAGTCCTGGCCGGCGTGACATGGTGTAGCATTGTGCAATTTTGGGTGGGCACTTGGCAGTTCTGGATTTTCATAGGATACATTTATGATTGAGACGTCGACGCATAGCATGTTCAGGACTGGCTGCGCTCCACATGTGACAAACCTCACACCAGCAGTCCATTTGGCAACCCGAAACTTCAACGCTCTCATTGCGGAATACTACGTCTGAAGTACCTTTTTGTGGAGCATATTACAGAATTTTGCTCATTGCGGGTGCACGCTTGATGGTTACGGCAATTACACTTGCGGTAGATAGACGCATTACATGCACTTCAAGCAGCACAGGACTGGCGTCGGTCGTCTGTTGCGTCGCCACCTGGACGTGTATCTCTGGCAGTGTGGAGCAACAGGCGCATGAGCAACAGCCGTCAACATTGCAACACTTCTTGTTGAATCTCGCTTAGGGCGCAAAGAAGCCCAGATTGTGGATGTCGAGCTACTGGCTTGGGCAATATGCTTTTCGTGCAACAGCAAACCCCTCGGCATCAACCTAACGGGTAGCATTTGTACCTGCTGGACGGATTTGTTGCACAAGCTCCCAGGCAGCCTGGAAGCGCCTCTCCTTGGTCCACCGTGCAGACAAAGCGGCTGGGATATGGCTCACTTGTGAGGCTTTCAGGTTGAGGTGGCTCCGGTGGAAACTCAGGCCGAGCTTGAGGGGTGCTGGTGTGCTGCCATACCATGAGCCAATTATGATGCTGCCACCGTAGCCTGAAGCAACGACAACCAGCCAGTTGACATTGTTGAAGGGCGCAAACAAAGCTAGATGATGCCAGCAAGAGGCGCAGCTGCAAATCAGTTTCACAACATCTGGTATACCATCCTCAAACTGCAAGCATGCATTTGTCGGTACTGAGTGACTCTCCAGTTTTGCCGACGTGCCAGCCTTCAGGGCTTGGCCACCATCAGGGGGGGGCTACGTAGCTGTGAAGGGTGGGGTGGGGTATTGCAAGCGCAACAGTACGACATTGCAGTACCGATAACTTCAATCGCGTCATCCTCGCTGTGCGCTGAGAGCAATTGCAGGTGTAAGGAAGTGCAACTTGCTAGCATTGCACCATAACGCTACTTACAAGGTCGTCTGCGAGTAAGCAGCACAGCAATTCAAAGGCGTACATTGATAGCAGCAAGGCAGCAATCAATGCTGTGACCGATGTTCGTCGAAACAAAGAGTCAGACAATTATTTGCATAGAGCAGCACGTCACCTAAATGAATTAGATGGCGTGCTTCCAAACAATTCTGAAGTTGAACTGCTTGTTGAAGAATGAATGATCGATCATCACATCCACCTCTGTTTCACCAGACCTGCAGGTGCAACCAACAATCAGTGAAGCAGATGGTTTTGCTGCCTCATACGTAGGACACGCCACCTGCGCTCATCAGGCCTGATGACGACATCCACCAAACAGCGCCTTGTCAGAAGGCACTAGCAGGTTCCTGAATAGAGTCGCAATTAGCTCACCTGTGTTGTCCAGTGCGGATTGAAGGGCTCTGGAGCTACCGGAGACTTCGATGCACGTGTCAAAGGGGCCTGCTTGGGCTACCTGGTCAGGGGTGATGGCCTCGCTGGCACCCAGTCTGCGATTGGGCAACCAGGGGAAAGGTGTGCACACGTTTTTGTCAAACAGCACGTTTTTAAGCACTGCTGAAGTGCACAGCACGTTGATGCGGATGCCGCAATGTTGTTGGCTCACATCAATGGCGTTTGGCGGCTTGCGGTGTAAAAATACTATTTTAATAGGAAATGGTGGGGCTGAAGGCCAACCCCCAGATATCTTGCAAATGACAAGTTTCATTGTGTCCATGCTTTCACCCGCTGCTGGTGAGGACAGCAATCAGCACACAGAGTTCGTACGGCCCTCAGATGACTGTACATACACCACGCTGCTTCATTCTTTGTGAGTTGGCAATTCACTGCGTGTTTAGCGGTATGGCAACTCCATCGTGCTGCTGCTGAAATGCGACAAGCATGCTGCACGGGCGCCATGCTATGTAGAGGTAGCAGCGCCGTGGCAATCTTATACGCTCAGCACATTATGTGCATGCTGTGCTGTTTCATACAATTCCTAATGCTTCCAGCAGTGCTTTTCTATGCCAAGGTTTACCGTGAAGTTGCAGTGTCTGAGAGGGAGGGGAGGGTCGTATGTACAACGCCCGCGCTGTTCATGGAATTATGTGTTCAATGCAGTGCAGCAAACCAATGCGTGGTCTGAAAAATACAACCAGAAGGGAATGACGCTGTACAGTCAGTCCATAAGCACCAGTGTTGCTACCTGCACCAGCCAAGAGCGCGCACCTGACGACTGGTGTGCGTGTGGCCAGGTAGAAGTATTTGCAGAGGTATCAAGTGTCGATGCGTGACAACAGATAGAAGTATGGCATGAATGACCTTGAAACACCGCACTGTGCTCTGTCTGCCGCAAAGATGGGCCAGACCAGGGCCTTTGAGCAGTACTTGATCCTGCTTAGCCCAAGTGCTACCCTCCCTTCTTTGTTTCATCAACCATAATGTGGAGCAGACAGAAGTAGTGCATGACACTGCTCACGAGCCAACCCTGCACGGGGTGAATGCAGTGCAATTCAATGCGCTGCTTCTTTGATATCATGTTGCATGGTCATGGTGAAGAAATGGAGTGGCATTGCACTGCACTGTCCTCGAAGTCCCTGACCTGAGCGCTGCTGACGTACATACATACATACATACATGCGTGCAGCACTGACCTGAGCGCTGCTTGCCTTCGGTCGTCCAGCAAGTCAACGGCTATGACTTTGCCGCCGCCTGGCCCTGCATGAGCCATGCCCAGAATGGCTGTCACCAGAAGCCTGTGCACAAGGCACAATCATTGCATGGGATGACCTATATTAAATGATTACAGACGACGTGCGGTGGCAGCTCAGATGTGCAAAAAAGGTAGAGCATGTACCAAGCATAGAGATATGTACAACATGATGGACCTTAGCCTGCTGACCGCCGGTGTGGTCAGCATGATTCCCCAGATGAGACAACAAAATTGCGAGCAGCAACGCCTGTACCAAGAAGCAGCAACGCATGTTGCCAATAACAATAACAAAAGTTGCAATCACAATGCGCGGGGCTTCAAATGAGGCACTCCGCAATCTGAGTTGTATCTCACCCAATCAGGCCCTGTCCAAACACCGCCACCTTCTCTCCGAGTACCACGCGTGCGTCCTGTACCAGAGACAGGGCAGTTTCGACAGCAGGCAGGAAGCACGCATCCTCTGCCGATATCCCCTGCATCCGCACAAGCACCACAGCACCAATCATGGTCACGATGCATGGCGATGCCTCGTGGTAACACCTGACGCAACAAACACAACACATACTTTGTTCTTCGTTTTGAAGCAGATGTGACAATTGCCTGACGCATTTTGTGCATGGAACAGCATATGGTATCTGTCACTCATTGACATGGGGTAGCTGAAAATCCATGTTGCAGACGACTTATAGTATACTTTGTAGACGCACGGCAACAGGAAGTCAGCACTACGGCCATTACAAGCAGGGCGTGCTGACCTCCGGTACGGGCATGACACTGCTAGCGTCCACAGCTGCCATGGAGGCATGCGGCGCAAATGCAAACATCAGCTGTCCCAGCAGTGCAGCGCTGCCCTCAACCTCCTCACCACATGCAACAACGCGTCCCACAAGGCTGCAAGGAAGAGTGCACCAGGTCATGTGTGCTGTTGTCAGTATCAGTGCGGGTGACTCTGATGCTGTCAGTTCCTGAGCATAAAGTGCACTGTGAGCCAACCAAGCACTGTTGAAGCAAGCACTGTTCAGCAGCCTATGTCTGTCTCCATTGCAACACAAGCTCTGTGTAAGGAATTAGGTCTTCACAACTACATAGTGTATCTGCGTCTGGCATGCGCTGTGTTGTCCGTCCATCGAGGTATGCCTAGTCCATGTGCACAGCATTTCAGCTTGGTTCAAGGTGCAGAGGCAGCAGCTAATCTGAAGGGTTCGTGCACTGCACGGTGTCATTTTCAGTCTGCAGCGCTCATGCACATACTGTTCGTCAGCATCAGCATTGGTTGGAATGCACAATGCAAGGCCCCACTTGACATCGCTGATCATCACAACGCAAACGCCGTGAAGTGTTCGCCATACATGAAAACATATACTTCTACTTCAAGGCACATGCACATGAATGCATACCTGTAGCCATATCTCAGTGGGTACTGCATCTTGTTGTCTGCCATGCCAGCTATGGTAGTGTCAAGTTGCTGCTCAGCATCATCCTCAAAGTCACCCTTGAACACCTGCTCCATTGCACAGCGATGCACAACAACATAATTCATGAGCGAGACGCATCACAGCGCAGGAAGCACTTGTTGCTGTGTCATCTCAAGCGCATGTCATTGTGCCCTGTGGCCAAACTGGGCACGGTAGAGGACAGTATGCATAAACTTGCGCACTTTTATACGGAACTTGACAACTTTGCTATACGAAGTACTTGAACACTTGCGGAGGAATGCATGTATGCACCGCATATTGCAACAACAAAAACAGATTCACCACCGTGAGCAAGAAATAGCGTGTTCAACACATGGCAAGCTGCAAAGCATGAGCGGGCAGGTTTGCAACAATCGTCCTACTAGTGACGACTGTAGCCATTACAGTGTCAGCAAACTCGTATGCAGCAGTGCCCGATCATTCCAGGCCATGCTCTGCAATTTGCAGCTAGGTCAATGCATGTATCATCACGTACGCTTGCTGTGGACAAGCCCAGCCGAGACACTGTTGGTTCACAAGCCATGTATGGGCTTCTCACCTTCATTTCTGTGCCCGAGCTGATGCTGGAGCACACCGTTTCCAGTAGCACCTGCTTGGGCCCCAGCACCAGTGCTTCCGCACTGTCAAGAGATGGGCCGCGCTGCACACGCCCTTGCTTGCCTTCAACGCGCCTTGGCCCGGTGAACTCTATGTACGTGTATGTTCGCTGCGCCGGTGTGCCGCTGCTGCTGCTGCTACTGCTGCTGCTGCTGTTGGTGGCGGCGCTGCTGGCACCCCCTCTAAGCGTGACGCTGGCTGCCGCTGCGGTCGTGTCAGGCAACTCTGATGGAGGCAGCTCTTCTGTACCTGTGTAGCAACGGCACACATCGATGCAGCAGCGTTCAAATGCGGGAGGTTGCAAGTGTTTGTACTTCACACCAGGCATGGGCGTACCAAGAACTTTGGATGGCAGACGATCTTAAAGACACGCGCAATGTATGCGTGATGCAAAGAGTCGCTTGCAGGTTCTGCTCTCTGGCTGCGCTCGCTCAATGGCTGCTCTCCTCACCTTGGCTCGCACTGTCACTACGCGCGTACGCGCAGGCCAGTATGTCCACGTTGCAGGCCCTGATGGTGGGCCTGTTGCTGTGCATGCGCCCCACCCATCGCGATGCGCTCATGGCGTGATTCACAGACAAGCGGTGCAGCGTGCCTAGCCCCATGAAGTGCAGCATGCAGCGCCACATGTAGGGGTGTGCGTCAGGGTGGATGACCCAGTCGGAGGGGGCGGTGCTGAGCACTGACATGCCGTGATGCGACAGCGCCTGCGTGCAGATGGTGAGGGGAGTGAAGGGGGGTTGAGGCCTGCGAGAGCATCATACGTTAGGTGGTACAAGAAAGACGCGGTGAACGGACTGACAATGTCTTACTGACCATGGCCATGATGACAAAACTGATTGCGAAATGTGACTTGTGAGTACAAAGTGTGACCGGAAACCTAATGTGTAGCTACTGTACGTATGGCAATGTGGGGGCCCATGCATTCAGTGTTGGGCCATCTGGTAGGAATGCCACGTTTACAGGCCCTCAAAGGCGCCCAGTGCGGTCCAGTCTGTGGCTACGGCCGGGTTAGGGTTAGGGATGTTGCCATAGCAGCGCAAGATCACACACACAGCAGCAAAATCCACACTTCTTCCTGATTACCTGGAATGCTCGACGCCCATGCCGTGCCACGCAGGCATGTTGTGTGCTCACCTGCTTGAAGCGATCTACGTCCAAGTGGTGTCCTTGGTCACCAGTGAGGCTCTCATGGTAATACTCCATCACTTGCTCATCGGACGGGCACTCATCCTCCTGAGGAGCACGAACAAACAGGCATTTGTCAAATAGGAGAATGTACCGCGTGAGCTTGAGCAGGTGTCACAGTGTAGAATACCGTAACCGCTTGACAAGTTGTCCTTATGATGCAGCACCGCTCGCATTGTTAAGAGCATGGCAACATGTACTTCACATGGGCTACATGCTCGTGGGGCTCTGAAGCCTTAAGGGCACACTCAGTACACAGGCTCACCTCAGGGGCAGATGGCTCCATGACAGTACGCCCGGTAAATGATATGGGAAAGTAGAGCAGGGTGCTGTGCTGGTGGTCCCAATGTTCTGTAAGAGCACTGAGCACTTGTGCCAGCTCTGCTGGGTCAAAAAGGTCAACAAGGCAGCAGCCTATGATGAGGTGTGGGGTGGCCCTCACTGAACCGCCTGTCCCTGTGGTTTGTGTGAAGAGGCTGTCCTTGGACGCATGTCGGATGTCACGTGCGTGCACGTGCACCACAACCTCCACGTCTGCAGGAGGCAAGTGCAGCGAGATCGAAGTTTGTGAGACAGCAGCAGGGTTGATATCTTGAGATTTGCAAAGGGCCAAGGTGCAGCACTACGCAAAGTGTTTTGACTGCGTGCGTATAGCTGGCGTTAGTACAATACCTGTGGCCCATGGGACGCGGTCATAAACTCAAGACAATACGAGAAGGTGCTCATCATATTGTGCGAGCAGCATCAACACCAATGGATTGGCATGACTGCAACACCAGCCATACAACTGGCTCACGTGACATTGTATCCATCCTACCCTCAGACTACAGGTATCTGCATCACAGAGCAAGTCAGATCGTGAACACAGAGTCTGTAGCGCTTCTGCACCTCACAACTAGTTAAATATATGCACTCTGACTGCTAATACTTTGACAACTGCCCAGATAGATATGAGTCCCATGTACCAGCTGACACCCGCCCGAGGCCTATCGTCTAGTGTTTCTTCAAGTGCCTTCAAAGGTGTGATGAAACCAAACGTCAATTCATTACGACGTTCTGTCGCTTCAGCAGTGCATACATCAGACAGAGCCCCAAACAATGCTAGTATACTCCCAAGCTGCATTGCTGCTTGGCCACTCACCATGCCCCCCAGGACTTGCAGCGATTTTGGCAAAAGCAGCCAGGCTGCTCTGCTCATGCTCAGCAGCAGCACCAGCTGCACTGGCCACGGGCAGAAAACCCATATTGGCGAGCTTGCTCGCAATAGCAGCTTGCAGGGCAGGCTCGCTTTCAAATGCCACGTACTCAACGCGTCTGAAACCGCCTTGCAGCGTCAGCACCTTGTCGAGCATGGAAAGCAGCCCTGCGCCAATGTCCAGGACTCTGAGCGTTGCCACTCCTGTGACAGCACTAAAGTCTTCTTCGGATACCTGAACCAACGCACACAAGCATGCACACGCAATGACCATGTGAGTTTCAAAGCCTAAGACCTGCTACCATCTCTAAGTGCCTGTGGAGTCTGCCTGCACCACCTGAAATGTGCGCAGCAACAGACGAACACGCAAGCTTTGATATGTATCCAATACGGTGATCGAGGCTCCTAGACCACATGCATGACAGGTGAAGATGCACGGAATGCCATGTGATCCGACAGTTGAAGATGCACGACATCGTCGACATGCAATGTGATCCAAACAGCAGGTGAGGCACTCAAAACGAGCATATAGGCAATTCCGCAACATTAGTTCTGGCAGTCCTGCACCTGGTCATATATCTGTGACAATTATCTGTTCATATGTGATGCCTTGTGTAATCTGATGCAGCATTTATCTTTTCAAGCCTGATGGCTGAGTTCAAGGGCTAGGCATGGGGGATTCCTTATGTTACCTGCTGTGCAAGCTGATTCCACAGGGATTGGCTGCAAGACGCCTGGTCTACCACATTCTTGCTCTGCAGATAGCGCACGCTGTCAAACTGTTGAGAACACGAGCAAAGCAGCAGGAACAATGACGCTGTTAGACTAAGCCAACATGGCTTGCGCAGGTGGTACTCGTTGCAGGTGCAAAGTCGTGCGAAGCATTTTCAATTGTTAACAATCATAGGCGTAGATGTCATGACATGCTGTGATACCACTGTGATCTGCAAAATAATTATTGACGCAAGCGCCATCAGTGTTGTGCATACCCGCGATCTGCTACAAAACCGCCACAGAAGACACGAAGCCAATGGTGATACAAGACCTGGCGCACAGACTCAAGGGGAGTGCACCGCAGGCATGCTCGACAAAGCATACGCTTCACCAGAAAAAAAGACGAACAAGTCATGGGTTTGGGATGAAAAAGCCCAGCAACACCACTGTGATGTTACTGTAGATATTATATACTCATGAGTCATGCATGTATGTACATGAGGTATATGCCAGCAAATTGTGCACAAGTATAATGCAAGGCAGCGACAACCATACCTGCCATTCAGGTGATGCCGCAACTGCCCTGAGTGACCTGCAGGGCAGACCAATCAAGCGCAACACCTCCAGGGGTGAAAGCATGACACGTGAACATTGCGGGTGTACACAGCACCATCAGTGACCTGCACTTCAAAAGAGCATGCAAAATACGGGCTATATTGCAGTAACGCACTTGTTGTCGTGCTGAAAGACCAAATGATTACCTTCAACAAAGCGTGTCTGCAGGACTCGGTGGCACATCATTAAAACAATACGGTGGGCTGGTCATGGCATATCTGACCCGAAGTATCATTGGTGCCCTCAACAGAGCAAACAGCCAGCACACACAAACGCCGGCCTATACGGGCAAGGTTTCCAGTAGGCAGGCGGTCGAATGAAGCAGTGAATCAACAGCCTTAGTAACAGGCAGAGGGTTAGAATGTCCTCATGTCTTATGTTCCACGTCGAATTGGGCGCTTCACTCACTTCTGGTGAGCTGAAAGGCTGGAGCTAACATATGTAGCTAAGCTGCTTGCCAGACAGCAACAATTCATCACTACGATATCGCTGCTGAGATCGCTGCTGCCAGTGGTACCATTTTCAGCCAAACATTCCCCTGTACAGTTGTTGAACACGCACAGCACTACAAAGGGCAACCTCAAGTACTGCGTTCGAACACCAGTTGTGGTCCTCTGCATTACGGTTTGGCAGCCGCACAGTGTCAACGCTCATCAGCAAAGTCACAACTTCAAGTTGCTGTACATAACATGTTGCCTTGCCACCTATTCCATGCATGCCAGCTCTTGAAAGAGAGTTTCCAAATTTCTGAGCAGGAGAGTTGCCACATGCGATAACTGGTCTTGAGTAGTAGCTGCATTGAGGAAAGTCTGTGATGGCTCCAAGTCAGAGGTGACTCATCTAGCATTACCACTGCCATCGATCAAGGTCTCATAGTCAGGCAGCGAAGGACAGATTCCATCATGTTGCACTACAAATTGCAGAGCAGCCATGATGACGTCGTTCAGATGCCAAATAACGTCAAAACTGGCCACGCTCACCTAGCAAGTGCAGTCGGCAGGTCAGCTGCACGATCCATGACTTCACTGTGCGTGCAGTGGTCCTCAGAAGTCGCTTCGTGTGGTGCCAGCAATACTGCCTCAAACCCGCACCCCGCACGCGCCACCTCAAGGTTAGCCCGGCTGTCATCCACCAGCGTCACCTGCCAGCCCTGCTCCACGGGGTGACTCTCCACAACGCGCTGGTAGAAGAGGGGGTTCGCCTTGGTGAAGCCTCCCGTTGTGTCTGGGCAGAGTATGCCGGACCAGTGGACATCTGCCAAGCCCAGTGCTCGCAGGACGCGTAGCACGTGGCGCCGCGGCGAGTTTGAGGCAACGTACTTGCTGCACGGCACGTGCCTCAGCAGCCGTGTCCAGCCGATGCGATGTCTGTACCCCGTGGCGTCGCCCCGGGATGAGCTGCTGTACTGGGGGTACAGTCCCGAGAGGTCTATGTCTTTGTATACTGAGTGATAGAAAGCTTGAACCTGTGCTGGGGTGACCAAGCCCTCGGCCTGCAGGCCCTCGATTGTGGAACCATACCTGGTGAGCAGTGGCGGCGGCAGCGGCAACAACAAGCATGCCATTTGAGTACCCTTGTACATACCCTATGCTCAAGGCCAGCAGCGTCAGATCAAGAGCTCCCTCTTGTGAATATAGGGAGCATCCATGTGACACACAGCGGCAGCGCAACCCCAGCGATGGCATAACTGGGTCATTGACAAGTGCGAGTGTACACAGGGCAGGTCTGACAGTCCTATGCGACAAGTGTGAGCAGCGAGAGTTTCACAGCAAAGTGGTTTGCTTCCTGCTACAGTACCAGCACGGCGCATCAGCCAGACAAAGACGGCACACTCGGTCAGCATCAGGTTGTCAACCCGACATAAAGGAGGCGGAAATAAAGCCCAGAGTGGTAGGACCAGGCACTATTTAGTCAACAGCTCATGGCGACTCATGGTACACAGTAAGCTCAGCTGTAGGGCTAGGGCAGCAGTGGCCTCATGCCCCGTGCCCTGTGACAGGACATAGCCAATGCCCAATTGCCGATGTTCAATGGTGGGGCACGCACGTGCTTGAAACTGACATGATGGTGATCGGTGGCACAGCCGCGGCTCGACACACCATATATGCATCGAGCCCGCTGCACGAAAAGCAAAGATTGATGATTTTGGACTCGATGTTGGACGCGACTCAACAACTGCAGTAATACTTTGTAGCCAATCCAATCTGACAAACCATTAAGTTGCACCTTGACTGTAGCCGCTGTGATCACAGCTCTGAGAAAGTTGCTGTTGTCTCCTTACAATTTGTGCGACAATCACTGCAAAAGCGTTTTTGACGACTTGAAGTAGCCAATCAAGCTCTACTGCAAATGAAACATTACCATCATCGTCTTTCTGCCCGTACAAGTGCGCATGGGCAAGGTCACCTCTGCACGTCCTTCATCACCCGCAGAGAGCAACAACTAGAAGTGTTGTGGTGCAAGTGTGTGCATACTACCATGAAAAATTCGCGTATGGTACCACAAAGCGTCTTTAGGGCCGTCATTGACTTGCCTGTGGTGCAGCTGATCGCACTGCTGAGGTGTAATGGATAGCTCCTGCTCCACGAATCGATGAATGTTGGCCACAATCTGCTGCTCGACTCCAGCCTCTGGGCCATAGAGGGTGCCATCGACGTCAAGCAGTAGTACCCGCTTCGCGCCTTGCGGTGCTGCTATATGGTGCTGTACTGCAAGAGCTCGATGTCCAGCACTGAGAGCTGGCAGCGCCGCCAGCCAGCACCATCTTCCACGCATCACTCAGCATGCACAGCAATAGCGTCGAACACACACACTTCAAGGAGGGGACTTGCCTACTTCTGGGAGCTGAACTGAGCACATACTAAAACGAGAGAGCATCTCATGGTGTCGAGCAAGGCGCGCTCAGTAGTGCTCCTGGTCCTGGCAGCTCTTGCAGAAGTGCAGGGGTTTGCCAGCACTTGTACAGTGGGGTCTGTGGGTACACGGCAGCACCACTCTGTTGCGTCAGCAGGGAGGCTGACATGCAGCACCATCGGCCAAAGAGGGAGCCAGCGGCGAACCAGCGGACTTTGCATGGCTTCTGACGACAGCGCACCTTTCGAAGCGAGATTACTGGCATGTGAGCGGCTTCGTGTTTGCAAGTTTGGTTAGATCCTCCCTTGAAGAATTGTGGAACATGTCGCAACAAGTCCACAAGCAATCGCATGCAAGCTTGGTAAAGTAGGCAGTGATGTTGGTTGCATGTGTGCGCTCCCAGCGTGCAGCTGCAACACATTTTGACATGATGAACAAGACTATTGTCCCCAACTGAGAGTTCATTACTTGGAGTCATTTTCAGTGATTCGTTCTGGTTGTCAGGCATCCCTCGCTTCAAGGTTTTGCAAACTATGATGTATGCGGTGCTTGGTGCATGTGAAACTGGTGTTTCACGTGGTCTCGGCGAGGCTGAACCTATTATGAAGGAATTCCTTCTGCAAGTAGGGCTTCATCTGATGCATCGAGCCTTGTGCTCCTCTTAGAAGTGAGCCTTGACTCATGCACTGCTCATCCGTGAATCCAATGATGGCAATTCGTATGCACAAAAAAAGGACGCAACCTGATTATTGACGATTTTGATGGTGTTGTGATATGAATACGAGGAGCTTCGGCAGCACAGCGACCACCTCTCTGATGGCACTCCTGGCTTCTAAACCACACAAGTCAACGAAAGCATGAAGTGCTGACTATGACGGGCACACAAGCACAAAGCATACTTTGTAAGTATTCCAACCTGTGCACAGCCAGCGCACCTCAAAAGTTGCTTTGTGCAATGTGCGTAGGATGGGTTCTGGCAGTGGGCATCACCTGCTTGAGCAGGCAGCAGGCAGCACCACATTGATACTGCAAACAGAGGCATGGCGCAGCACCAACAACTGATGATAATTCCCTTTTTGTTGATTGCGCAGGCTTCCCATACATCCTGCCTGTGCTGGATGGCGTGGGCAGCGGCAGGAATGTATATGCTGCCGTGCCTGCGGTGGGGGAGGCTGTGTATGGAGTGCTGGGCCCTGCGCTGGCCATCTGGAATGGGGTCCCCTTCCTGGTACGTCTATGCGCGTGAAAATGCAGTGTCTACATGCCAGTTTGCGTTACAAGGCTCGGCATTGTATGCCTGACGTGGTCACACCAGACAACAGCATACATCTGAATCTGATGTAGTGGAATATATTATTCTACTTCGAAGTATCTAGCTACTATGGTCGCTGATGGCCAGTATGAGAGTTGTGACGTTGGAAGTACACAGTGTACTACACACCCTTCAGTATGAGAAAATGCATCAGCAACGGGCATGATCTGCTTCTCCCATGGCATGTGCTACTTGGGACGATGCCTTCATTGCTACATATTGTTTCAATGACAGTTTCATGTTGCTGACCCGCTGCTTGCATTTTGGGCGACCATAACGTGCCGGCAGCTGGTGATGTATGAGGCGCTGTTGTTCGCCTCAACAAGTGCCGCATTGACCGTCAAACTAGCTCTGTCCGATTGGCCATGTCCTACGTTCAAAGCAACACGTCCACAGGGTGCCATACTAGCCATGTGAAGCCCTGAAACAGGCATATCTAAAACTTTCAGGGACATTAGAGTCATGTGTGTATGCATGGTCTATGTGCGTGATAGGGTGCTAATATATCTGATACTGGTGGTGATTAACACACACTCGGCCTGTGGTCTGTACGTTTCTTGGGCTTTGCAGGGGTTTGGTGTTTTCCTGGCCTTCACGTTTGCGGCAAGAAACACGGTGAGATATGCATTCAGATTATCGGCGAGCTTACTTTTAGCAAATTCATTACTTGTGAGGATTCTGACCCAGCTATATTTTCATGTGACCCACCTACCCGTCATTGGTGGCCACTGGAGTGTAACATGGTGAGCCATGACACATCATAAACGGCCAACACTGGCAGTTTGATGACCACGGCAGCAGTTTTTCCATTCTGGACTGGAATGCTATGTTAAGCACACAATGTTTCAGGATTTTGTGTTGTTGAAATGCTCACCTATTTGAGTCTTTTGAAAGTAGCTGCCTGCAGATTGTACTCGAGATGTGCAATGCACAATATGCAAAGCCAGACTCAAGTTAATGTGCCACTGACATTTCTCATTGCTGGTATGGACATCATGACACTTGTGCAGTGCATTTACGTGTCTCAAGTGTGCTGAGGGTAATGTTATTGCGCCTGTGCTTTTCCAGCACTTGTCTGAATGTACCCTTGACTTGCCAACCAGCAGCTCCACACAACAGCAGCAAAATGACATGCTTCTACCTCGAAGTGTAATGCATGTGTTGAGTGCACACAGAGGTGGGAGGCGTGTGTCCTTCAAGCCTAAGTGACGCCGCATCTGTGACACAGCTCAGTAGCACGCATTGAGATGCCGGCAGGTAGGCAGACTTCAGGGAGGCCGTCAGCAGCAGTGCAGTTGTTGTGAAGTTGAACATCTTGCTGCACTACATTGTGAGGTGTATGGAACCACAGTGGAAGTGACAGCCCTGATGAGCTGTGCTGGCAGCGAGGCTGGATGACACCAACTTCCTAACTGCTGCATTTTTCCAGTAAAATAATGCTACTTTTAGTTAGTTCAACACAACATGGTCCTCTCAGCTCATCAAAGCCTTTGCCGCTGTCTGTTGGTGCTGTGCCCGACATCAATTCTAGGAGCTATCGCGCCTGGTGCGGTTCTCCCTGCAACAGGCCATTTTGATCGACATTGCACTCATCGTGCTGGGGCTGCTTGAGAACGTTACCAAGGTATGTATAAGTGCGTGAAGCTCCTTGCGTGCATCATGAGGTCACACACTGCAACTGTAGTCGTGCCCCTTGATCTTCGTGTGTACACAACTCCAGAGATCATGGGCCACAACATGTATTTCAATTGTGCTGGTCGCAAAGCAAATCAGGGACTGACAATGCACAATTCTCTTGCACTGTGCAATTATTGACTTGAGAAGCTGACATCCTCCTTTCTTGGTGATGCCATTTGTTGAAGCACCAATCAGGAATGATGTAGGCTAAATTCTGATGTCCCGTGCACGAACTTATGTGTGCCGACGAAGATGCGGGTGGCGCTACGTTGTGCTCTGCTACAAACCCCTGATGGTGACCACTTTGTCCTCGCATTGCTTGCTTCCTTAGCCAATGTTGTGATAAGCTATGGCAATCACCTGCGGTGCCCACAGTACTACTTCAGATTCAATCCAAGGCATTCAGGTTGCAGTTTTGTACAGCTATTCAGTTGACAGATCGGACAATCTATCTTCGTGTGCTTGATGCAGGCTGTCGCCCCAGGGGGAGCTGACGTGTTTGCTACACTGCAGTTCTACATTCTCATCAGCGCTGTGGCTTACTCACTGGTCAGCAACCTCCAAGGTAAGCTGACAACACTTCGTACGGAAGTGATAGCAAAGGACTAAATCATAAGCTTGGTTGCTGAGCTGCATTGAAGAGCTTGGTTGAGGAGCAGCTGTGAAGAGCCAGCTGCGGAATAGAGTACAAGCTTGGCGAAATGCGTGCCAATAGACTGTTGAGCTGCAGCCATGGCATGCGTAAAGAGCACGGCTGCGCAGTGCAGGAGATCAAGCTCCGGCCTAAGCTAGTGCAGTACTTGCATTCGACACTTAAAGTGCTTTTGATGTATATAGTGCGGGGTCCAAAGGGCTCGGGTACAGTTAAATAGGCACAACATCTACGTCTAATCAATTCCTGCCTCAATGCCGTTTCTCCTTGCTGCTGATTAGTTTTGATGTAAAGCGCTGAGGCTAGATGCAACAAGCTGTCCACATGGAAGCTGCTTGAGTCTATGCGATAAATTTTTCAGGGAACTGTCTAGAATGCTACGCAGAGCTGCAGCTGATCACTCGCATCCCTATTTGGGGTGTTTGCGGCACATCAGTCAGGCGTTGCTGACATCGCGATCAGCATATGAATCACCACGCTGTACAGCGCAAGAGAAGGACTTGATGTAAGCTTACACCGATGTCCCATGCTCGTAGAACATCATCGTTTGTGTGATGGCCATAGCTGTCTACTTAGTGGTAAAAGTACGGAATGTCTAATCGGGAAACAGAATGGTGTGAAGGTGGTGGCTGGTTGCAAATTGGGATTGCACTCCAATGGACACTTTACAGTGGTTCTTGTATTGAATGTAATTTCACTAATGCCGTTCACAAATTGCTTCAAAAGTGCTCACGTAGTTCACCACGAGCTATTTGCAAGAACGCACACAGATCTTCAAACAGAGCTCAAAAGCATGAATCAATGGTAAGCATTCAGCTCAAATGTAATGTGCGCAGCGGCGGTATTGATCAACAGGTGCTCTCATTGCACATCCGCAAGCCTTCGTCGAGCATGCAAGGCCTCATGCTGCTGACTTCAAGTGTCTGCATGATAATATTGTGTGTGCGCAGGGAAGGAGCCCAATGAGATACCCATCATATCAGAAGCTGCGCAGCGGCAAATTGGTCCGTTCTAGGCCAGCATGCAGTGGCGCAGGATGGGCACAGTTATGTCAGCAGGACAAACAACCGTCAACGATTCCGTTTGTCCAAGGTTGCCCGATTTATTGCCATGTCGCCATGTCGCAGCACCTTGTTTGCCTGCCAGTGGCAGGACGGACTTGTGGTGGCTGCACCTTGTCAAGGCGTTTGATGCGCGGTTCCTGTCAGTGCTTCTGCACAACAGCTGCTTTGCGCTGCAGGGCGGTAGACCTTTGGTCGGAAATGAGACATGTTGAAACAGCAATCGTGCAGAGTTGCTTGCTGTGCGTATGCTTCAACACTTTGTGTCATCAGATGGTAGAATCTCAATAGTATGCCATTGCTCTGGTGACTGAACTTTATGAGCCAGGCTACCGTTTCCGGACTGCATGCGCATTATGATGACAGCTCGCTATTGTATGATCATTTAAGCACATCGCCTTGAACAGAGCATTGCCAAGGGGGCATTCAATGTACTTTTTATTAATTCTCGCTCAGGGCGCGAAAAAGCCCAGATGATTGGCATCTAGCTGTAAGGAATCTACATGTCGTATGACAGTCTGAAAGTGTCGCAACGACAACCACTCAAACGCCGCCGCCGCCAAATGGCAATTCGGGGTCCTCCCCTATTCAATGTACTTTAATTAATTTCGCTTCGCAAGGGGCGCGAAAAGCCCTCTCTTTGGATGTGCACTCAATGCAACATTCCTTCTCTGAAGAGAGACTCAAATGCCAACAGGCTTCCCCCTCTTCACACTACCACCAACACCCCACAACCAAACCCTTCTTAGGGTTGCCCAGCCGTGAGGCACACTTGTCCCGTCTTGAAAAAGATTTATGCAGGCCTGGGTCGCCTTTGACAGCGCCCAGAACTGAGGACCATGCTGACACGTCTGAATCACGCCTCTAGGCAAAATGATCACTGGGCACCAGGCACTGGTGCTAAGGGTATCAATGCTGTTGCTACGAAGAGTCCAACCCAATCCCAACACCCCCCACTCAAACCCTGATCGGTCCCCACTATCATGCTGCACCAAAGTGCCTAAGCTACTGCCTCTACACGACCAGACCCACTTTGAGGCCTCCCGTGTCTCTGCCAAAATGGTCCTAACCGTGAACAGCTTTGTGCAGGCCTGGGCTACTGGTAGCAGCGCCCAGAACTGAGGACAATGGTCATGGATCACTAAGTGCCAGGCACTGGTGCTGCAAAGGCTGATGCTGTCACTCCAGCAAGCATATATACTAAAACCCGCCCGTCTATTTGCTAGTGTTACCCCCCCCGGTGTCCCCGGCCGCACACTGGAACCCCTGCTGCGAACTCCTTCCTCCTGCTGCTCCTGCTCCTGCTCCTCCGCGCCGCTCCCGCCAAGCAGCTGCCGCCGCCTGCCCCGTCGCCGCGCACAGGCGCCGCTCTCTAACCACATGCCTTGGACAACACTCCGCAGAGTTGTATGACTAACAATCAAGGGTGCCGCGAGGCCCCAAGATAGTGTCCTTGTGTCGGTTGTGGGTTGAAGGCGTGCGCCATCGCCGGCGGCAGGGACGGCGGCGGATAGGGTCTGGTCTTCGACGGTGTGGTTGCAGGTGTTGGTGTTCGCGTTGATGATCTTGCCGCAGCAGGCAGCAGGCTTGACACTCGGTCGCTGCGTCGGCGTAGGCCACCAAGCAGGCGAAGCCGCCACCTGCCTGCGCCGTCGCCGCATCGCTGACCCTCCCCACGGACAAGACTCTGAAAAAGTGTGTGCAACAACAATCAAGGGTACCGCTAGGTCCCAAGATAGTGTCCAGATGTGAGGTGCTGGGGCAGCAAATGCGGTGTACTTCAATGTACGTATGGACTTGTATTTATAAAGGCCCAAGGGAGGCCGGGTTGCCTATGCAATCGAAAAGCTTGCGTCAACGCAGCAGCCTAGTCTGCGCTGTGCCCTAGGAGTTTGGATACCGGCGCCGCAACACAGCCCAGCATTCGCGCTCCACGTGTGTATGCCATGACGCGCTCCGCCAACTCCCGCGCCAGCGATATGCTCAGCTCAATGTGGATCTGACGCTTAGCTAACCCGGCCTTGCGTAACACATCTGCCTTCCCCCCCCCTGAGCACAGTGCTGAGTGCATTGCCAACTCCTTAACAAAAAGGCTTGTCTGCTTGCCCAGCCGTCCGTACGACTCCTGTACGAATGGCACAAAAGCCCAAGATGACGTCAAGGTGCCGGTGTGGTGCTTGACCTTCGCGTCCTCCCCCACCCCAGCAGCATAGCCGTCCGTGTTCGAGGCATTTGTTTTGCCTGTCAGGTACGAGCTCGCTGTGGGTGCGCGCACACTTGTGTCTAGCACTATTCCCTTGTTACGGTATGCACTGCTAAAGTGCAGACACCCTGGGTCAATGACTGTGTCCGCCCGATACCCCGGTACCTTGAAGACGCTAGCGTCCTCATTGCGGACAATAGAGACATGGTGCTGTCTCAAGATGCGCTGTAGGCACCGCTTTTGGGCAGTGTGTGTCGCGTTGTGCCCCCGTATGTGCTGGCTGGGGCAGCTGATCGCATGCGTGGAGGTGGGGCTCACGTCACTGCACCGCCATGGGCACACCTCGCCCTGTATGCCCCACCCGTCTATAAAGATCGCAACCATAATCATCGTGGCTGCTGCCATGCTGGACATGGGCGCCGCACCCGGGCGGTCATTGGCAGCGGGTGGCACGCTCATCCACGCCATTGCCCCGGACGCACGCTGGCTGCGCAGCTGCGCCAGGACCCGCGCGCTAGCCTGTTGGCGGCGGCGGCTGGTGTCACGCAAGTCACCAATAAGTGTAGCCTGCGTCGGCTTGCCCACGGCACCAGCCGAGGCAGCCTCTAGGTCCTCCACCAGGCAGTCCTCGTATTGACGTCGAAGAACATTTGAAAGGCCGGCTTGTAGTCCGTGCGTGAAGTGACCGCGCCGGCGGCGGGGCACTACCTTTCTGCAGATCTCGTCAGCATAGGCCTCCCAGTCGTCGTCGTCGTCCTCCTGCCCGCCGCTGCAGCTGCTTTCTTCCGCGCTAGTTTGTGTTTTAGCGGGCGTGGAAGAGGCAGCCGCGGCAGCGGCTTGAGGGCCAGGTACGGTCGCCGCCGCAGCGGCCGCCTCGGCGCCAGGCACAATGCCGTGGGTGTGTGGGGCTGGCTCAGTGGTCCCCGTCTCCGTGACGGCAGTTGCGGCGTAGATCGCTTGCACCGCAGTGGGGAGCGTCGACGCTGCGGCCGTTGTATCCGCTGCCCACCGTAGCAACGATGCTGGGAGCTGCTCGGCCACAGCTGTGCGTGATTTTTCGCCGCCATCAGCTGTCAGCGCTCGCGTAGAGCGTCGCACGGCCTCGATGATTGGCGGCAGTCCCTGGTCCTCGCGTATTGCGCATGAGTGCTGCGCGAACCAGGTGACTGCGCCGTGTTCGTCAGTGCCGAGCCTCAGGGCCCCTGCTGCCACAGTGGCATGAATTATTGCAGGCCGCAGTGTTGTGCATGCCTGGGCCGTGTATGCGGCTGGTGCCAGTAGCCCCAAAAGCGGCATGCCCAGACCGCCTCGTCGCTCCGGCAACCGTGACGCCCGCAGTGGCACTGCGATGTCCGTGAGTTCTGGCGGGCCCAAGCGCGGCAATACCAGCACGCTGCCACTGCTGGCTACCTCATTGTCACCAGCAGTGCAGGCGGCCAGCAGGTGTGACTTCATGACTGCCGCGGTAGCGCAGCCGTGCAGGTGCAGCATGCGTTCAAGCGTCCATGCACAGAACCCGTCAAATGCGTGCAGCCATGTCTCACTCAAAGCCGTGTCAACGACCCGAGCTAAGAAGCCCATGCGCTTTGTCAGTGACCTGCGCAGAATGGATTGTGCTGCCTGTAGGTGATGCCGCGCCATCCCAGCTAGCTGCCACGACAATCGCCATGTCCCTGCGTCAACAAGATGCTTGCTCATGGCAGCATGCACATAGGCTGGGTGCCCTACCGGTACCCCGACCGACGTAAAGCCCTGACTGGATTCTGGCATGGTGGCGTCCACAAACGGTATGTCAAGGGCGCGCAGGCGTGCTCTGGCCGCTTCATCAAACACTGTGCCGCGCATGGCAATGGCCAGCGACTTGTCTGGTCGAACGCGTAGGCCCCCTGCCGCAAGCCGACGGATCACCTCTGCCACCCCAGCGGCCGCTGCATCGTCGAAGTAGGCAGCTTGCAGCACGTTGAGGTCATCCAGGAAAGCGCAGTGCGGGGCTGGCGGTTCCGCTGTGCTGTGGCCGTAGGCCGGCATACTGCCGGGCGTCGCACTCACTCCATCAGGGTAGAAGAGTAGGAATGCCGCTGCCACTGCAAAGTACAGCGGCCCTAGAGGGTCCCCTTGCTGGCACCCTAGGTGGGAGCAGATAATGCGAGCTTCACCGTTCACCTCCACTCGCATCTCTGGGGCAGTGTCACCACAGTATACGGACTCAAAGTGCGGGAGCAGCTCCGGACAGAAGAGCATAAGTCCCCGCACAATGGCGGCGCGATCCACACTGTTAAATGCGTTCTCACAGTCCAGCTGGATTGTGGTGCCATACAGCTCGTGCCACACGCGCGCGCGCGCTGCCACATGCTCGACGCCAGACCGGTATCCTACGCCAAACTGCGACATGGAGGCCAGCAGCCCCGATATTTTGCCCTTGACACCCCGTGCCGCTGTGGACCCGAGGAGTCTGCGCCAGACACTGGAGCAGGCGATCGGACGCCGCTTCTGTCCTATGCCTGAGAGGGCCGCGGCGCGGAGAAGCCGTTGCGATTGCTCCGGCAGCAGTTCGGGCTCAACAAGCAGCGTCGTGAACACCTTGGCCAGGTGATGGGCGAATGCCGGTTCCATCACATCCGATTCTGAATCACCAGCTAGTCCTGGCGAGGCACTGCCCACGGGGCGGGTGGCTGCTTTCACTGGTGCACCAGGCCCAGCGGCCATCAAGAGGTGTTCATAGCGTAGGCCGTCCAGCCCTCCTGCCTTCCCCGCCCCTGCTGCGGACAAGGTCGACAGTATGTCTGTCGCCTCCACCTCGAGGCGCCGTCCGGCTGCGCTGGCAGCATCCTCAGGCCTATCGCTGCGATCATGCGCCTGACCCGATTCGAAGACGGGACTGCCGCTGCCAGCGGGCCCGGCGGTCGTTGCCACCCCTGCGCCGTGCAAGCAGTGCCGCCGGGCGTCGCGTACCAGGCCGCGCACTTGCTCCATTGGCGTATCGACTACCCCGGGCCGGGTGCCAGTTTCAGGGTGCTTTGCTGCCAGCACCTGTGCCGTGACCTCGTCTGCTGGGGCGCATGCTTCACGCGCCTCTAGTCGTGCGGCAGCCAGGCCTACCCCCCGTCGCTTGCCTGAGAGGGCAGCGCATGCTGTTTGCTGCCTGGAGTCAGCCTCCGTCCAGTCGGCATCGAAGTTCGTTTGTGCCGACGCCGTAGCTGCGTTGTTTGGTTTGGGGGCCCGCAGCGCCGCTGCTGCTGACAGCGTCTTTCTCAGTAGCTCCGCAAAGTCGCCAGACAGCAACGCTGCCAGCCGGGCCGCAGGCGGCATACCGGTTCCCTCCGGTTGCCTACCAAAGGCCATTGCTGCTAGCAGGTGCAGCAGCCTGTAGCCGCGCTGCACTAGAGTCTGAGAAACCTGATGAGCAAACGCCCCGGCACCATGGTGGAGGCGCACCCGTGCCGCCTCACGTGCACTGTCTGTGGCGTCCGCCAGTAGTCGTGTGGCGTGCTCCACTAGCCGTGCCCACTGGGTGCACTGCAGCTGAGTGCGGAAGGGGTTGGCAGTCGTGGTGAACCGTAGCAGCAGTAGATCCGCCTCATTGGTCTGGTCAAGTGCGTGGACGACCGAGGGCGTCGAGAGGTCCCAAGCCAGGGATGCTCGTGACTGGGGCTTTGAGGGCCTGCCACTGGT
The DNA here is from genome assembly GCA_017506865.1 of Tribonema minus. Taxonomy (NCBI): domain Eukaryota; class Xanthophyceae; order Tribonematales; family Tribonemataceae; genus Tribonema; species Tribonema minus. The sequence continues at coordinate 563,060 of JAFCMP010000379.1, forward strand.
GGTGGTGGTCGGGGGGGGCGGTGACGCGGCATCGTCCGGCGGGTCCAAGTCCATGTCCGCCCATCCCACGGCCGTCCCGTGGGGGGGGCTGCTGTCCTGCAGCCTTAGGCTGTTAGACTGAGTGCGGCTGCCGGCGCTGCCAGGCGGTGCTGCAGCAGCTGCCGTTCGGCGCCGGCGTTGCGCGCCGGTTGCCGTGGCCGCCGGGCGTTTCTTGCTGGACTTTGAGTTGGCAGCGCCACTAGCCGGCACCGCCGGTGGCTTTGGAGGTGTCGCTGCGGCAGCCCCCGCCGCCGCGGCCGCGCCGTCGCTACCCGCACCCCCGCCCTCGGACTGGCCCGGGGGTACTGCCGGGCGTGCGCGCGTGGGGGCGCTTCCATTCCGTCGACACGTGTGGCATGGCGAGGTCAGCGCGCATTGCCTCTGCCCCGCGCTGGCTGACATATGGACCAGACCGCAGGCACCTGTGCATGCACTCAGCTTCCTTACCGCCCGTAGGAAGTCTTCTGCCGTGCAACCATACATGGTGCTCATCTCCTGCACACGCTTGGCATGGTGTGCCCCAGTGTTGCAGGTACTGCTGCCTGAAGGGGCACGGTCACCGGATGGGTCGTGATCAACCTGCTGCCGGATGCCCTTGGCGTATGCTGCCGCCAGATTTTGCTGACAGTGTGATGTGCTCGCCTCAGGGTTCAGCATCGACCTCGTGCAGCTACCACCGTTGAAGTGGGCCACTACCGGTGCCATGCGGCTCGCAGCTGACAGTTTGCCTCGCTGTTTGCTGTCCTCTTTCTGACCAAGCTGCCAAAATGCCAGTGTGCATAAAGGACACCTCAGTGGCTCAGGCTGCTGTGGCAACTGCAGCGCAGTACGGGGCTGTGTCCGACTCGGAGCCGTGATGTGGGTGCTGTTAGCTTGAGTGGTCGCCGACGCTGTCATAGTGGTTGGCAAGGGCGGAGCTGCCGCAGGGGCGACAAGCAGTTCAAAGTGTCCCACATTTGTATATAGCCCAGGCGGCGTCCACAGCACATCCAGATGGCAGTCAGGCTGAGCTGGAGTTGCCGGTGCGAATACCGCTGGCAGCCCCATCAGTTGTGCCAGCACCAGCCCTGTTGATTTTTGCGTGCTGCCAGTGGCCTGAGGCTCGGCCTGCCACACCGTCACCGAGACCGCGTAGACCGCTGCAACAATGGCCCACACAGACAAACCGAGGGGCCGTCCCCACACGCCCTCTTCCTGTAGGCGTTGCAGCAGGAGCGTGTGCCCGCTGTCCGCGCTGTCCGTTTCATTTGTGCCGTACTCGATTGCGAGGCAGCGAGCGCGTGTCCCGTACGTGTCGAATTGTTCACGTGTACACGCAGGTTGGGCTGCTGCATGCGCGGTCAGTTGACGCATCGATGACATGCTGGCCCCTTGTTTGCCCGCCCCCTGCGTGACGTATGCCACCATCCCGTCCAGCAGTGCCTCTCGCATGGCAATCACCAGTGCTGGGGCCGGCAGTCCGTGCTCAACTGCGACGCTGTCTATGCCGTGTAGAGCTGTATGAATCAGGCAGTTGCCGTTGCCCACGTTGCTCACGGGGCGAAGCTCCCCACCACGTGCTAGCGTCGCTGTGTTTTCCCCAAGCGCCTGTTTGTGGAGTGCCTGCAGGCCCGTGTGCCAAGTGGAAAAACCATAGTTGGTGGCTTTTGCCAGCGCGTCTTGCTGCTCCTCCACGGTGACTGTATGGCACACGGTTGAGGGTATCCGGGTCGCCACCGTCACGGTGGTGACCTTCGCCGGCCCGGATATTGGTGCTGAGGGGGCAGAGGCACCGCCCCTCGGCGGTGTGGTGGCTGGTGCCAGGGGTGCACGAGAATTGTCGCACTGGGCCTGTCGCTCCTGCGTCCGCCGTCTGTGTTTACCTCTGCGTCGACTGCGCTTTCCACTGGCAACCATAGCCGTGACAGGTGCTGTCTCGGTCATTGTTGCGTGGGTGCTGTTATCACCAGCCTGCGTTACGTCTGACTCACCACGTTTCCCGGCTGGCTGGCGAGGCGACCTGGCAACGACCGGTTCCCTAAGGGAGAGTTGGTCAAACACCGTTGCCAGGTCATTACCTTCTTCTCGGAGGGAGAGCAAGCTGAACGTGACCGTCAGGTCATGCATCTGACTCACCAGCGGTGCGCAGGAAGTCCGGCCCAGCAGGGTCTGTGTTGCTGGCGCGTCGCTGGGCGCCGGCCGCATATGCAGTCGGCGTGACGTGCGGCAGGGTCCAAGCTTGGTACCCGTCGGCCAAGCGCAAAGCACCGTGACGCGTGCCCGATTGGGGGCAAGGGCCAGTGCACGTACCCTGCGATGTACTTCATTAGATGGAGCAGATAGCATCCCACCTGACAACACGCGAGCGCAGGAGCAATAAATAGAGCAACTATCAGACGACAGAATGCGTCTGGGAGACCAGCAGCAGCAGCAGCAGGCGTCTGGGAGACCAGCAGCAGCAGCAGCAGCAGCAGCCGGACTAGCCATGATCATCATCATCTCTGCCACTGAGGCTCAGGATTGCAGTCAGGACACGCAGTGGCACTGCTGTCAGCCTTCCACAAGTTGATGATTGCACACCACAGCAGGGTGCGTATGAGAGTCAGCTGATTGCCCACCTCATGGCTTTGCATCGCGGTGCAGCACAATCATTTTGACAGTCCATCAAACTTCTAGCGAAATCTGTGCAGCGGGATCAACACGCACTCCACCATGGAGCAACGGTGCCACTGCCGTGGCGGGCGCAACTGCTGCTTGTTGCTGGTGACTGAGCATCCGCGCCATTCTGTATGTCTCACAGACGTTATTAATTCGTGACATGGGGGTTCAACACCATCTCACTCAGTAAGACTTGAGCAAAAACAAAGGAATGCAGACGGCATTTGCGTCCGGGTGTTGTCGACACCACGCATCCCAGTACCTGTATGACAGCATTCGGCATGTGCATCCAAGTTTTGTCGATACAACGCATTATATATTGCTATCTGTACGACAGTACTGATGCAACGCATCTGGGTACCTGCATGACACTGTCGTAACGGACTTTGAACGACTGACAGCATAAGCCTGTGACATGCTGCCATCGCAGTGGCAGGAGCAGCAGCAGCAGCAGCAGCAGCAGGGGGTGTCATACCATGCAATGCCACATGGCGTCTTTCCATTCACATGTGTTATGCACCTACATCAACGGCAACAACATTCCTGTTTGCTCGAACACAACGCAAGCTTTGGTGATAACTTTTTATTTGGCTGAATCTGGTGGATCCCATGTTTAACATGCACACAACTGTTGGGCAGAGGTGGACGCATATGCTGCTGCGTACAGAAAATGGCATGCAGAGCGCAAGTGCATTGACACCACTATATAATGCCCCAATGATCATGATAACTTTTTTCACCTCCTTGGAGGCTGCGAAGGCAGTAAGTATGCACATAAAATCATCGCGTACTACGAGTACTCCAGCAGAACGGTGGAAGTGAGGAAAGGCAAATCTTTCGAACTGTAGTGGGCGATGTGGTGTGCATCACAACCAAACACAACAGCCGCGGTGCAGCCTCCCATGATGATATGGATAGGGGGCCCAAGCCCTAGGCCCAAGTTCAAGCCCTAGTAGGAGAGTCACCTCCACAAGCCTCAACTCTAAATGTACTATCGCTCTCAGTCCTGTCACAGCAGGCACTGCTATTGTGGCCCCCACCACCCCAATCAACCAGTGTCGGCCATTCTGCTGCTCTGCTGTTCGCCTGCGACCTCCAACCATGTCAATGAGTAGCCGCACATGCTTGTGGAAGAAAGCATTGCCAATTGCCATTGTGTGGCACATGTTGCAGCACATGGTGCACAACCCAAAATTTATGATGCCAAAACACGTCCACACTCTGAACCTGCCATGCTGTGCTCTCACTCCGCAAACCTGAATCTGTGGATGCAAAGATTGCTGTAATCACCATGTCAATGATCATCAGGTGATGCCCTAACGCAATGCAGCATTGGATTGTGGGCATTGCCTCTATAACAGGGTGCCGGCAACAGCACTGAAAAATCAGAAGGATAACTGAATCAGTAAGCTACGGAGAGTTGTTTACATACCATGCCATGTCCAGGCCCTATCATGACAATAACCTGGCGGTGCTCGAAGCTATAGGACAGCCCAATGGTATGTAGCCGCTGCCTGCAGCAAAACTGCTTTCACCTCTAAGTAGCACCACTGCTACCATACTGGCTATCCTGCAGTAACTTGGAGCTCACGCCTATGTGGAGCTGTTGCCCTAAGGCAATGCAGCCATCCTTGAACTCCGCCCTTGACCTCTATAGTAGTAGCACACAGCTGCATACTTCTTGCAGCGTCTGGTGGCAGATGCCAGGCTTGCACTGAAGATCTGGGCTGGCGGTGACTACCTGTTGGTGACAGGCAATGCAATGCGCTCCGCCTTCAGCTTCCCTGCACGACAATGTTCTTTGCGGAAAAGACCAGGAAATGTTAGCAGCAATGTGCGTGTGGAAAGCATGAGACGCTGATAAAAGACAGGCCCAAGTGCCTGCAAAAGGCCATCGAGTGAGCGATGATATGATTGCTAGGCAGCGTCACTGCCACCTGTCGTCTCGCGTATCTGCGCACGTGGAGACAGCAGATGAGCAGCACAATGGAACTAAGGAAATGGTAGGCTTAAGGAGAAAGGCCGTGCTTGTCAGCCGGATAAAACCGCTAAGTTACACCCGACACCTCAAGGTCTTGCTTGGTACGGCAAGGAGCATGCCTAAGCCTTCGCACCGCGGCAAGGTGGAGACGAATTGCAAAGAAAATTTAAGTTTGCGGTGTAAACACTGCCCCGAAAAGGAAGGAGGCGACACCTCCCCCTCCTCCCAGAGAAGGCGATGTCTCCTGCGACACCAGTCTACTACTGGATCGCCAACCATTGTCAGACTGAGTGTGAAGTTGGGCTCAGCTGTAGGCAGAACCTACAGAGCTAGCAGCCTGAGGCTGGTGCTTATTTCAAACGTGGTGATAGCAAGCAGCAGGTAGAGATGCAAGGGTGATCAAGTCCCAGAAAGCCCAAACCTCTATTTGCCCCCACAGCTACAGCCCCATGCTGCAGCCCTCTCCAAGCAACACTACTGTCAATGCAATACCAATGCACAGCAAATCCGCTATGCTGCAATCTACTACCTTGCAAGCTGTCGCTACAGCTCCCCCAAGGCTCTGAGCCAAGCATTCAAAGCACACTTTGCAGTTTCAGAACTGGCCTCAGAATTGGCCAAGAATCTTCAAGAATTATCCCCACTGTCTAGCAATTTCCTGTGCGCAACTTCAAGGCTTCAATCCTAACAGTCGCCCCCACTACAACGGTGCTCGTCCCAAGTACCAATGTTGTAGTACATAGTGCAATGCACTAACCCCTCCCCACTGATCAGTTGAACTTAGGCCAAACGCCCCCCTGTGACCTGCGTAGCAGAGTACTATGCGTTCGCAGGCTAATGCGCAGAAGCAAAAGGTGCGACAACAATTGCGCCTCGCCGACTGCCTGTCACAAACTGCTATGACCCCCCCTCTCTTCAGGCGGCCCCGCCTGCTTGAATCTTCTTGAGAGCGTTGATCTTGTTGTTTGTGCCGAACAGGACCCACGCATTTGCTCGCATCAATTGCTCATGTATAGTTGTTGAGCAAGAGCGGCACTTTGCGCGCCCACGGCTCGCCAAAGAAATACACCCGAGCAGTGCCGCGCTTCGTGCGCCGGCTTGGCTTCCCCCCACGCTCGCCTGCGAGGGCACAAACGCCCCTGCGTATGATGCCTTCGCACCACTGGAGACGCTCGCCATCCTTGTTGTCCGGGAAGCGCCACCGCATAAGGACGCGCACCCCGATCATCTCTGTGCTGCGCATCATCTCAAAAGATGGGCAGTCTCTGAGTTGCAATACCCCCGCTGGCAGTCGATACCTGCCCCCACTGGCAGCTTAGGTGACAATGGGCCGCCCTCATGCGTGCGCTCGCGCGCCTGCCTGATACGCCCTTGCACCACCCTGGTGCCAGCATCACCAATGTCGACCCCCGCTACAGTTGCTGTATGCCTGTACACCGCCGTTGCATGCTCGCATGCATCTAACATATTGGCATCCTCCCAGCTATCTGCAATGTGCTCGCCTTCCCACCTCACCAGGTACTGTAGTGAGCCTGGCCGGCCTTTGCGATCTCGCAGGACTCTATGCCCCACTCATCGGGGCGGCTCTCCTGATGGACGCCCATCGGGTGCCTGATTGAGGCAGGCGCCCATCAGGCGCCCATCACGCACCTGGGCATGTCTTTTTCCCTGATGTACCAGAGGGTGCTGCATAATATGCAACAGTTCTCAACAAAACTGACTCAATTCCTGCTCCAATGGTGTGACTGTGTACATAGGGTTAGGGTTGGGTTAGCGTCAAATCAGGCTGATCCGAGCTGCGGGCAGTGGCAGCAGCGACGGGGTTCGCAGCAGTGCCGAATCAGATGTGCAGACAAGTTGCATTGCTTGAGAATTCAAGAGAATATTTGTGACGGGCAGAAAATTGGGCAAGGAGCAACAACTGTGTCAATGCTTAACCTGTGCTCCGGGGCAGCGGCAGAGCGCACAGCAGCCCCAACCCTGATTAAGGCTTCTGTGCGCCCAGGTGTTGTCGGTGCTGACATTTGTGAAACAGACGGCAGCAGCTCTTTTATATGCGCCATGTGTCTCACCAGCGCAGCTTGGGTAGCTTAGCTCATGGGGGCGCTTTCAGCTGTGTCTATTGCACATGGCAGCGCTCAGCCCATTGTCGCATTGAGCTGTGCACAGTAGCGTGTTTGCAGGTTCATTGTTGGGCCTGTACGCTTTGGACACAACGCCGCTTGGATAGCATCAGCAGTAGTGTCTGGGGGCGAATGTCGTACAGGTACCGAGATGCGTTGTATTGACAACACCTGTGCGCACAAACTCACCCGCCACCGGCCCACCCTATTGTTTTGTTAGCGCATGCACAATTTTTCAACGCGTGTGACACAAGCGCTGGGGCGGGAGACAAATTGCGCAGTGCCATTATGTCGGGGGCGCATAGCAGGAGATGCTGCGCAGTACCATGAAGTTGGGGCGCATACATTAACAATTGTTCTACTTGAAGCAGTAGCTGCATGGCGCTCTCAGTCGTGGCACTGGCAGATACATGTTATCTCCATAGCTGCAGTTGATCAAGTGCATGTGGTGCAGTGCGCATGGCTCAGCAAGCTTTGCAGACCACGCTTGAGTGTACTTTTATTGATTTCGCTTCGCAAGGGGCGCGAAAAGCCCTCTCTGTGGATGTGCACTCAATGCAACATTCCTTCTCCGAAGAGAGACTCAAACGCCAACAGGCTTCCCCCTCTTCACACTACCACCAACACCCCACAACCAAACCCTACTTAGGGTTGCCCAGCCGTGAGGCACACTTGTCCCGTCTTGCAAAAGATTTGTGCAGGCCTGGGTCGCCTTTGACAGCGCCCAGAACTGAGGACCATGCTGACACGTCTGAATCACGCCTATAGGCAAAATGAACACTGGGCACCAGGCACCGGTGCTCAAGGTATCAATGCTGTTGCTACGAAGAGTCCAACCCAACCCCAACACCCCCCACTCAAACCCTGATTGGTCCCCACTATCATGCTGCACCAAAGTGCCTAAGCTACTGCCTCTACACGACCAGACCCACTTTGAGGCCTCGCGTGTTTCTGCAAAAATGGTCCTGCCGTGAACAGCTTTGTGCAGGCCTGGGCTGCTGATAGCAGCGCCCAGAACTGAGGACAATGGTCATGGATCACCAAGTGCCAGGCACTGGTGCTGCAAAGGCTGATGCTGTCACTAAAGCAAGCATATCCACTAAAACCCGCCCTTCTATTCGCTAGTGTTACCCCCCCGGGTGTCCCCGGCCGCACACTGGAACCCCTGCTGCGAACTCCTTCCTCCTGCTGCTCCTGCTCCTGCTCCTGCTCCTGCTCCTGCTCCTCCGCGCCGCTCCCGCCAAGCAGCTGCCGCCGCCTGCCCCGTCGCCGCGCACAGGCGCCGCTCTCTAACATCTTAAGAGATTTACCTATGATAAAACCTTATGACCCCAGTGCATCAATGTTTGAGCCACTTGAGTTTATCTAGCATTGTCATAAAATGCTCCTTGTGCATGCAGCATGCTTTTCAAAGTCATCATGTTGGGTGTGCAGCCAGCACGTATTCAAGTTGTTTGCAGCCACAGTAGATGATAGACGCCAGGGTGCGCCTCAAACTGTATATGGCTTACCACTTGTGTGTGGATGCGCCATGCAGGGGGCGTGTGTTGTGAGGCGACCCTAGGGTTGGAGGGGGCTATTTAGCCATATTCTGCAACACTGGCTCTATGCCATATTCTGCCACAGCAGATGCTTCATGCTAATCACTTCAACACCTGTAAAACCATGCTATTGTAAGCCTTAGCGCGTTGCTCTGCTTGTCCTTGCCAACCATGGTGGCCTACTTCGGTTAGATGGGAGTTAGGGGGCACCGTGACACCCTTTCTCACAGCATCACGGGCCATTGCTGGGTCAAGGTAGGAGCGGGTCGAGTAGTCGACAGCGGCTGGTAGCAGCTACACACACGGCACACACACATCAGAAGGCTAGCGCACCCCAGTTCCCCTACTTCTGCCACTCTTGACAACCACAGCCCACACCACGACCTGCAGCGCCTCCAGCAGCTGCTTTCGCACTTGCCTTCATCATGCTGTCTCACGCTGCAATGAGCTCTGCATGTCAAAGCTTCGCATGCACTTGCTGTCTTATGGCTGCCTTCAAAGTGATGGGTACTACAAGGTGAACGAGAGTGAGGCTCGGCTGCAAAAGCGGCCGTAGCACCGCCGCAATGATGTTGGCAATGGCGGCGGCATCAACGGCAGCAGCAACAGTAGCAGCAGCAGCCGTTGTGATGGTGGCCACGAACTTCATGTGAGACATGGCACGTCGGGGAAGACGCATTGATATGTGATCTGGAATTGCACGCTGCAGGTCTATGTACTACAGTGTACGTGTGCAAGCGACCGCATTTGAATTCGCCTTTGGGCAGCACACCTCATAATGTGACAAACGTACTGATCAGGTACACTGTGCCGATTTATTTGTATTTGCTGGTGAAGCTCCCGCGCAACCGTAGACAAGTAGGGCCCACGCTGGCAAAACGGAATCTTCGCAGATAAACAAGTATACTGGGACAAGCCTCGTGTACTCATGTACGACACAAATGACAAATATGCAGCACAAATCCCTTTCTTCGGGCCCTGCCATTTGGCTACAGACTCTCACTCATCCAGCGCACAAGCAATATCGACACATTAGCACAGCGCAGCCTAGCCTGTTGCTTGCTACCTGTACGCTCTTGAGTGCAACCTGCAGCAGAGACCACCAGGCTGAGCTATGACTACTACCGTACATCCGAATATCAGTCAACAAAACAAAGCACGTTAAGGACCAACAAGGTAAAGTGAGTCAGCATGCAGCTGTACATTCAGTATCAGCGCCGGAGTGAGTTGTGGTGGTGTGCATAACACTGTTAGAGTCTGGTGCTTTGACACAAGCATGGCACATTGTCAACCAAGTGCCCTGCCTTCATCCACTACTGCGCGGCCCATGAAAAGGGCAAGCACCTCCTGCAGACTCTCTAGCTGTCAACCAAGTGCCCCACCTTCATCCACAGTGACTTCTCCACGGCCCATGACAAGGGCAAGTACCTCCTTCAGACTCTCTAGCTGAGCAGCAGAGGCTGCAATGCGCAGCTTGCGTGTGCTGACACGTTCATGCTCAAACAGCTGCTCCTTCCAATCTTCCTTGTGCAGCTCCACAGCCAGCATCACAGCCAGCAAGTACCAATCATGCTTGAACTGCGCAGCCTGTTGCGCCATGTTGTTGGGGAAGAACCATCTTGTGTAGGAGTGGATGGGGTCGTTGACGCGAACCGTAGAACCAAAGTCACCCAGATACCAATTTCCAGCCGTGTCCACAAACACATTGGCTGCCTGTCATCAGAGCGAAAGCAGGCAGGAGCAGCCGTCATCAAGCTAGTAACAAAAACAGCATTGTAGCCACCTCTACTTCCCAGAATACAGCAGAGCACCTAAACGGCGATCAGAGCACCCTACGCAGCCGTTGGAGGAGAACATGGAGAGATATGCTGCATCACCCCAATGGCAACGAGTGCATCAGCGCTGCTTACTTGCCTTGATGTCCATGTGCACATAACCCCTCTCGTGCATGAAGTCAATGGCCTGCATAAGCCGTGCTGCGCCTCGTGCGATGGCATGCTCAGGGATCAGTGGTAAGTCGCTGACGACGCAGGAGTACCGCGGCATAACCAGCGCTGGGTAAACACCTGGCCCATGCTTTGTCGTGCGCGCACTGGCGAATGGCAGCTGCAGTTCCAGGACCTCTCCGCGCACCACAGGCACACCAGCATTGTTGGCATCTCTCAGGCGCAGCTCCCGGCAGACAAACGCCTCGGAAAGTTGGGATGCGGGTGCTCCTGTCATCGGATCATGTGATGAGACTGCAAGGAGTTTCACGATGGCAGGATTGCCATCTGAATCCAAGGCAGTCAGGATGCACTGGGGGAGCTGCTCCGCAAATGGTCCATTCAGACGCAGCGAGTGCAGCTCTACCCAGCATGATGACGTAGACGACCCAGGCAGAAACTCAGCATCTCGATACAGGTCCACAGCTTGATCGACAGTGGTCACTGCAAGGAGTCGGCTGGAAAAACGCCGCACGATGAGGTCCAGCACATCCGGACGGGGTCGATGGATGTAAGCCTGCCGCAGCAGCTGAGTGAGGCGTCCGATGTAGTCTGAATAGGGCATTGCATGACAACAATGAGTTGGTGTGTGAGTGCCAATTCGTGTTCACATGCCCTAGAGCCCACCCCTGCCTAGCAGTGCAGGACACATGTGCGTCTGTGATGTGCTGCTAGCTCTGCCACGCATGCGTAAAAGCACCACAGTGCCGCCAGACGCCAAATCAGCACCGCCTCTACAATTACTCTACTGATCACATGGGGACTGCCATACCTGCTACTGCAGGCGGCATCAACGCTATGCGACCAACGAGTGCCACCTGGGTATTGCACAAACAAGAAAAACATGGGCACCAGCGCAAGCGTGCACAGCATCGACGTAGCCACCTGCACTGTATCAAAAGGAAATAGCGAAAAGATACAGGCGAAGTTCAAACTGCTTGCCCATTGCAACATCTACCTCACCTCCCATGCCACCACCGCTTCCAGTGCCACCGCCAGCGCCAATTTGCGCACGTTCTGAGAGCAGAGACAGGCGAGGCACGGAGGCGCAGCATGGCAGAGCACAACATCAGCCGCATGTGGCCAAAACTGGCACGAACAGCCAACTAACCTTTGGCATGGCCAGCTGCAGCAATAGTAGTTACCCAATCCATTGCACCAAACTAACTTACTCCATCACCTCGCTCCGACAGTTGCATACTGTGTGCGGAATATAGTGAGAAAGGGCCAGCAGCGTTGGAAGCTACTGCAGCAGTAGGCAGCGTGCGACCTTCCGACAAATCTGCCATGACAACAGACCTGACATCATAGCGCAAGCTTCAGTTAGATGAGCAATGATGCCATGAATAATTGTGATTCACCCTCAGGCTGATGCACAGTGCCTGCACACGCGACATTGGGCAACAGTGGTTTGTCCGTAATGATGAGGGTCAAGGGTGATGTGCACACACATGCAAGGGCAGACGAAGTAGCGGGCCCAGAACGCAGGGTATATACTTGTCAGCGACCAAGTGGAAGAGCAGGGCAACAAATTGGCCGCGTTTGCAAACGTGGTATAGGTATAACAGTAACCCGCTACTGCCAGAAAGGCACCAGCAAGCGTAGTGGCTACTAAGGATCTAACTCCATGAATTCCTCACACGATAAGCACGCGCACTGACGCGACCACCCCATTGGTAAACGGAAAAGCCAGCAGCATGGCAGCTGTCTCTGAGCAAGTTGCCTGTATAAGGTGCTGCCACACACAATGTCATGTGCAAAGAGTGCACCTACAGACTATCGTGCTGCAGCATACCATGAGCTACAGGACTGCAGTGAGTCAGGAACATGCCCGCAAGCGCTGTCAACACCCTGACGCGCAGCAGCACAGGTCAGGAAACATGCAATATGATTAGGGCAAAAGCGACGCCGGTTGGTTGGACCGTTGCTGACGCTTGACAGCTACTGCAGACTTTTTGTGAGCCGCTTCCGCATCATAACTGTTCAGACGAGCATTGATGGTGCCATGCCAGCACGCGCGGTTGACGGGTAGGAGAGAGCATATACATGTAAGGGCACGCAAAGCGGCAGCGCAAGCGAGCTGGGCACTTTCGTGTCAGCGACAAAGCGGAAGGGCAGGGCAATTCACTGGCCGAATCTGCAGGGGCTGGCAAGAAGAGCCTCTCAGCTATTGGCATGACCAGCTGCAGTAAACTTCGAAAACATTGAAATACGCCGCAAGCTTTCAGCACTTTCCTGCACTGCTGCCGCCACATTACACAAAGGAAGGAGCTCAAAGAAAGGCCAGCAGGAGATTAGCCGGCTCTGAGCAATTTTCATGCAGAAGGTGCTTGCTGCCCATGCATCAAGGCTACAGCCACTATCGAGTCGCACAGAATCGGTCACCACAAGACTGCACTGAGTCCATGATGTGCGCACATTCCTGCAGCGCAGATGCGGCATTAGGGATGATGAGCGCAAGCATGGCCACGGTTGTTGCTGGTGGAAAATGGCGCTAATACTCAGGTATAGCAGATTGCGGGCTGTTGCATCACACCTGTTCACACAAACGTCGATGATGCCGTGCCGGCCGGGGCGGGTGACAGGTAGTGCGCACACGCATGCATGGGCACACAAGGGGGCAGCACAATCAAGCAGGGCATTTGCGTGTCAGCGACAAACTGGAAGAGCAGGGTACAGGGGGGGTCACGATATAAGAGCGGGCCCGTCCCGCCAGCATCACCGCTCCTATAACGTGACCGCTCCAATATCGTCCTTGTGCTTAAGTAGAATTAGCACTAACCCTAGGCTAACCCTACCCCTACACCTAGGTGGTGGTGAAGTATCTAAGTAGGGTTAGTGTGCGAGCAGTTTGAAGTTGGCTGCGAATTGAGCCGGAAAGCAACCGCACCGTGCGCTATACGCTGTGACTGATTGATACGCGCTGAATATCACGAAAAAGCCGCTGTTCAAGCATCATCGTGAGGCGGCTAGTGGTAGTGGACACGATCAAAGAGCAATCAGCCCGAGCAGCTCCAAACCGCTCATAGTCGACCAGATCCGAGTTCAGCTGTCAGACCGCTCTTATACCTTGACCGCTCTTATATTGAGCGCTCTTACATCGTAGCCACCACTGTAGATGGCCGCATCTTGCACAAACTGGCCAGACAGGCTAACCAGGTATTGGCATGAACAGGCACGTGGTGAATGCAATAGATCAGGCTGCATGGGTTCCTCACACACTGAGCACACGCACTGAACCGGCACGTGCCAACTGTAGTAAGAGAATAACTTTCATGAAGCCACTAGTCACAGCATACTTTCAAACAGCCACTATTATGCAAAGCATCAGCAGCTGGTGGAAGGCGATAGAGGGGGGATGTGCAAACACGCACCCGCCTCTGTCAACACAACATTGACCATCACGCACTCATGATTGTTGATGCAGCCGCACCCGCGGTAACTGTGCATCAATAATGTTGGTTGATGGCTACCGCAGACTGCTGCCGCGTCCATACCTGTTGTTACCAGGGGTTATCACGACTCCTCAAAACCTGCACGAGTCCAAATCTGCTCCAGGGAGCTGTGACTCCGACTCCGCTCCGGGGAGCTGTGACTCGTGGGCCTACGACTCCGACTCCGCTCCGGCGAGCTGGCACCGATTGTTGTACGACTCAGACTCCGAGGAGCAATGAGCCGGCTCAAACGACGAGCGAGGAGTCGTGACAACCCCTGGTTGTTACAAAAACAAATGACGGTATATTATGTTTACATACACTTCGAACTGCGTCTACAGAGAGAGATGGAGTAAGCGCACCTGGCAGTGCCTGCCAGAGGGCCCCAGCCACACCAGCCTTGAGAAGCGTACCCCCCATAGCTAGATGTCCCCTGATGGCATCTTCGTCCCAAAGTTCATTTTCCACCATGATTTGCCTGACAGCTCCTGTGAATAGCTTGTTCCTCCGCTCCAATTGTGGAATCAGCTTGACCAACAAGGCATCCAAGAGTGCCCCCTTGGCCGCAAGTTCATCGGGAGAGTCCATGCCTGTGGCAGCAGCAAATGTCATACTTGCGGGGCATGAAAACAACTAAGCGCGACAGATCAAAAGTGACCGAAAACATGCTTGGTAATGGATCATTACATTTCCAGCAAGTGACCGTGCTCCGTGTCAAGGCACGCCTTCATGAACCCTTCTGCGTGTCGAGGCAAGCCTTTACTACACCTTCATGACACATAACACGTCCTCCACGCATCCATGTCAGCATGCAAGCATCAATGTAGCTCAGACAGCAGGCATCACCCACGCCTGATGCGGCCGGGAAGCAAATGCATTGGACAGAGGACAGCATACCTCAGTTGCTGCCAGGACGCGGTTTGCCAGCTGGCGCACGATATTGAAGAGCTTTGACCCAGCCAATCAAGCTGTGCTTGTCACCTGCAATGTGTGCATTCATGATGGTGGAGCACAGCAGAGGAAAGGGCTCAAATAAAAAGACAATAAATGGAGCGTATAAGGAGATCAGCCAAGGCATACACTGGTAGGGAACTTGTCAAGGGTGCCCTGGAGATTGTGATACATTGTATGCGCGATGTTCAGTACAACCAGCGCTCATACTTGCACGGCGTCTGGGTAGGCAAATGCAGATGTGATCCCAGCAGGAGTGAGCGTACACTGCATGCATACATGGACCCTGCAGTTTGCTTGCAAATGATTTTTGCTCACACCACTGTATTTCCTGCTGTGCCGTCTGTGGCCGCTGGTTGTTGCAATCGAGCGACATGCAGGGAGGTCACGAAAACAGAACATACAACGCGCCACTGTACCGCCCTGCACACTAAAAAATCCATCATGTTCTCGTCTGTCTCTTACTGAAGGCATGACAGACTAATCTGAAGCGAGTGTCCGCGGTCACTCGCCTGCAGCCGCACACCGCCAGCTGTTGCCTCCCCAGCTCTTGGATCAAACGCGTGTACGCGCGACAAATGATGTCCGCGTAGTTGTTGAGGCGGAAGGGGAACAAAACATTCAGCTGATGAGCCGCGATGCTGCTTTCCTGAGGACACACAATTGTGCTCACGCTCTGACGCCACCTACAGCGAATCACACGCCCTGTCCAGCACCAGACGAGACGCCCCGCCGCGTGCCTCCCCCGGCTCTCCGCACACACTCGTCCGTGTTCGCCGCTGCGGGGTCCAGGCCGATCATATTTATGTATCGATACATACCTACCAAGGCAGACCGGGGCAGGCGGGCGTCTCGACTTTTCCAGGTCAACCTTGCTCAGCTTAAAGGTGGTTTGACCAGGTTGACCACTTTTCATGGTTATTCATTCATGCCTGCGAATTGAAGTTAGGTTTGTTGGGAAGATGCAGTGATGACCACATGCTGACCATGCTGACCGCGCGCGCTGTACGCTGAGTACGCTGACCACGCTGAGCACGCTGAGCACGCTGACCACGCTGAGTCCGCTGAGCACGCTGAGCACGCTGAGCACACTGACCACGCTGAGCACGCTGAGCACGCTGAGCACGCTGAGCACACTGCGCACGCTGAGCACGCTGAGCACGTTGGGGGTATGCTGGGTATGCTGGCCATGCTCAGCACACTGAAAAAGCCGCTATCATTCAATATAATGTGTGGGTAGGTGAGCACAAACGGCGCGCTGACCATTTTTTGTAGAAAAAAATTCAACTGCCAAGCTTGGCAACGGCTGAGTATTTTGGGTTTATGAGTTCCAGCAGAAGTTGGGTGTGTGAAGCGCACCATCAAAACTGGGGGCATCACTGTGTCTGTCTTCACGGTCTTAACATATATATTACATATAGCAGACATTGTACATGCAACACGTATCAATATGATTGGCACGCAAAACAGAGTAAAGCACCCCCCAGAGACGGAGGGGGCGCCGAAAAAAGGGCATCCAAAAACAAAAGCGCAGAAAACGAAAACGAACACAGTTCCACGTACACAGGCTTGCATTTTGCCATGTTGTGCTGCTTGCTCTGGTGCGAAACACACAGAAACACCAGCGCTTCTCAGACGGGGACAAAAGCAAGGCCTATCGAGTTGTTGCGTCACCAGTAGAGTGACAGGCCAGGGTGGGCCAGGGGGGGGGGGGGGGGCGCCTACTGCGGGACACCATGGTGAGTGCCGGTAGATGATCACACGCCCCCCCCCCAGGCCAACACGCACACAGAAAAGCGCAAGACAGCATACACTTGCTCTCCCTCCCAAACCCAATTGTTCTCTAGGAACTGTGAGACGACGTGTTGTCATCTCACGATTGGCTGAAAATGGGTGGGCTGCTGGGACACAAAGATATGTGACACAAAAATGCTCAGGTGCCCCAGCAACCGCCTTTGCTCTCTGCGCGGGGTGACTGTGTCCGGAAACCATGTCAGCATATCACCACACACATGAGACAATGCACAGAAACATGTAGCACAAAAAGGAGAACCTGGGGAGTGCCGCACCCCCTAGACCCTCCCACGCTGGAGAACTGGGGGGAGGCTTCCAACCCCCCCGACCCCCTCTCCCCTCCCAACTCTAAGCTGCCGAACCCCACAGACCCCCCCCCCCCCCCACCCCCTGCCGGAGAACTGGGGGGGCTGCTGCCCCCCCAGACCCCCCTGCTAGATCAGTGGGTGGGCTGCCGCCCCCCCCAACCCCCCTGCTAGATCACTGGGTGGGGGGGGGCAGACCCCCCCGCTGACTGGGGGGGCTGCCGAACCCCCCAACCCCCCTCCCCCCTGCCGGGCTGACCCCCCAGACCCGAGGTTGGCAATGTCACGCAGGGCATCTGCCCCCAGTTGAGCTTGCTCTTTTGTGCCTTCCAGGAGGGTGAGGAGGTGGCGGTCAATCATCTGCGAGCCACCAGACGGAAAGCGGAATGTCAGCGACTACACTCAGCGCGCTGCCATGCATGCTTATGTGTGAGTTCCGACAGCACAACAAACATTGCGCAGCAGAAGTCGCCATCAACACTATTGATTGACATCACCAAGCCTTGCTTCAAGTGTATGCTGTCTCTGACATAAGCTTCAGTGATGGAAAACACACGCATTTTGACAGCATAATACGGCAAACGACCAGTCTAAAGTAGACATGACACAGCTCGGTCTGCACCTTGCGGAGATAAGTGCGGAACGGAAGGCGTCCTGTTGGCACTCACAGTTGACAGACATAAGCTTCAGTGATGGAAAACACACGCATTTTGACAGCATAATACGGCAAACGACCAGTCTAAAGTAGACATGACACAGCTCGGTCTGCATCTTGCGGAGATAAGTGCGGAACGGAAGGCCGTCCTGTTGGCACTCACAGTTGACAGATGGAACAAGACAAATCGTTGGTGAAGAGGTGCTTTTAATCAGATCTAGCTGAGGGCGCAAAAAAGCCCAGATAATTGATGCAAAGCTTACTACCACAATCCGCATGTATCCTGCGGCAACTTGACAGTCACTCTGTCTCGATGCGCATTGACGATCACTTCCAGACGAAATCGCCAAATGGCATATATTTCGTCCTGCTTGCATGTAGAGAGAGATCTAAGCAATGCGACCATAACTCGTCGTTTAACAGTCAAAACTCACCTCTCGTTGAAAGCGCTGTTGTGGACATCCGTCTCATAGTCGTCAGGTTCGGTGGCGATGGCCAATACGATACATAGGTTAGCTGCTGCTGCGCCGTTGCTCCCGGCCTTTGTTGCCATGATGGCCCGTCCACAGCTTTGCAGGAAGAGCATCTGAGTGACGCCATCTCTAGGCCCGCTCATGCTGTACCCGACTGGCACTGCTCTGTGGCGCGTCTGGAGGTATCGTCTTCAGCTGAGGTCACCAGCCGCACTCGAGAGCACGGAAGTCGCCACCAAGGAGTGCCATGAGGAAGTCGGGGCCTCTCTGGTTCAATCTGAGGGGCTCTTGCATGCCTGCGGTGCTTGTGCACCTGTCAGCCTTGTCAATTGATCAAACCTGGTTCAGGCCCGGCGCCCGCGCAAATTCACGCGCGCGCGTGAATTCATGAAACAAATCCCCCGGCCTCCCTTAGATGAAGGCTGACCTTCGAGATGGGGTGGGCGGACCATTCTCGGGAGTGAACTAGCGCGACCGCGATCATAGCACCAGAGCACGACGGCTGCAGCAGCACCTGACTCAGCGTACGAGCAGGTGATCCATTTCTTCGCGCCTGAGCATCCCCCTGCCTGCAGGCTTTTGGTTTCTTCCAGGTGTTCGGCAGCAGGTCACGGGCAGAGGGGAGGCGTGGCAGGTCACAGCCAAGTGGCTGCCGGGGCTGTTCCAGGGTAGCTCGTCTGGTGCTGGACAGGGCATGTGATTCGCTGTAGGTGGCGTCAGAGCGTGGGCACAATTGTGTGTCCTCAGGAAAGCAGCATCGCGGCTCATCAGCTGAGTGTTTTGTTCCCCTTCCGCCTCAACAACTACGCGGACATCATTTGTCGCGCGTACACGCGTTTGATCCAAGAGCTGGGGAGGCAACAGCTGGCGGTGTGCGGCTGCAGGCGAGTGACCGCGGAAACTCGCTTCAGATTAGTCTGTCATGCCTTCAGTAAGGGACAGACGAAAACATGATGGATTTTTAGTGTGCAGGGCGGTACAGTGGCGCGTTGTAGGTTCTGTTTTCGTGACCTCCCTGCATGTCGCTCGATTGCAACAACCAGCGGCCACAGACGGCACAGCAGGAAATACAGTGGTGTGAGCAAAAAACATTTGCAAGCAAACTGCAGGGTCCATGTATGCATGCAGTGTACGCTCACTCCTGCTGGGATCACATCTGCATTTGCCTACCCAGACGCCGTGCAAGTATGAGTGCTGGTTGTACTGAACATCGCGCATACAATGTATCACAATCTCCAGGGCACCCTTGACAAGTTCCCTACCAGTGTATGCCTTGGCTGATCTCCTTATACGCTCCATTTATTGTCTTTTTATTTGAGCCCTTTCCTCTGCTGTGCTCCACCATCATGAATGCACACATTGCAGGTGACAAGCACAGCTTGATTGGCTGGGTCAAAGCTCTTCAATATCGTGCGCCAGCTGGCAAACCGCGCCCTGGCAGCAACTGAGGTATGCTGTCCTCTGTCCAATGCATTTGCTTCCCGGCCGCATCAGGCGTGGGTGATGCCTGCTGTCTGAGCTACATTGATGCTTGCATGCTGACATGGATGCGTGGAGGACGTGTTATGTGTCATGAAGGTGTGGTAAAGGCTTGCCTCGACACGCAGAAGGGTTCATGAAGGCTTGCCTTGACACGGAGCACGGTCACTTGCTGGAAATGTAATGATCCATTACCAAGCATGTTTTCGGTCACTTTTGATCTGTCGCGCTTAGTTGTTTTCATGCCCCGCAAGTATGACATTTGCTGCTGCCACAGGCATGGACTCTCCCGATGAACTTGCAGCCAAGGGGGCACTCTTGGATGCCTTGTTGGTCAAGCTGATTCCACAATTGGAGCGGAGGAACAAGTTATTCACAGGAGCTGTCAGGCAAATCATGGTGGAAAATGAACTTTGGGACGAAGATGCCATCAGGGGACATCTAGCTATGGGGGGTACGCTTCTCAAGGCTGGTGTGGCTGGGGCCCTCTGCCAGGTGCGCTTACTCCCATCTCTCTCTGTAGACGCAGTTCGAAGTGTATGTAAACATAATATACCGTCATTTGTTTTTGTAACAACCAGGGATTGTCACGACTCCTCGCTCGTCGTTTGAGCCGGCTCATTGCTCCTCGGAGTCTTGAGTCGTACAACAATCGGTGCCAGCTCGCCGGAGCGGAGTCAGAGTCGTAGGCCCACGAGTCACAGCTCCCCGGAGCGGAGTCGGAGTCACAGCTCCCTGGAGCAGATTTGGACTCATTCAGGTTTTGAGGAGTCGTGATAACCCATGGTAACAACAGGTATGGACGCGGCAGCAGTCTGCGGTAGCCATCAGCCAACATTATTGATGCACAGTTACCGCGGGTGCGGCTGCATCAACAATCATGAGTGCGTGATGGTCAATGTTGTGTTGACAGAGGCGGGTGCGTGTTTGCACATCCCCCCTCTATCGCCTTCCACCAGCTGCTGATGCTTTGCATAATAGTGGCTGTTTGAAAGTATGCTGTGACTAGTGGCTTCATGAAAGTTATTATCTTACTACAGTTGGCACGTGCCGGTTCAGTGCGTGTGCTCAGTGTGTGAGGAACCCATGCAGCCTGATCTATTGCATTCACCACGTGCCTGTTCATGTCAATACCTGGTTAGCCTGTCTGGCCAGTTTGTGCAAGATGCGGCCATCTACAGTGGTGGCTACGATGTAAGAGCGCTCAATATAAGAGCGGTCAAGGTATAAGAGCGGTCTGACAGCTGAACACGGATCTGGTCGACTATGAGCGGTTTGGAGCTGCTCGGGCTGATTGCTCTTTGATCGTGTCCACTACCACTAGCCGCCTCACGATGATGCTTGAACAGCGGCTTTTTCGTGATATTCAACAATGCTTAAGCGCGTATCAATCAGTCACAGCGTATAGCGCACGGTGCGGTTGCTTTCCGGCTCAATTCGCAGCCAACTTCAAACTGCTCGCACACTAACCCTACCTAGATACTTCACCACCACCTAGGTGTGGGGGTAGGGTTAGCCTAGGGTTAGGGCTAACCCTACTTAAGCACAAGGACGATATTGGAGCGGTCACGTTATAGGAGCGGTGATGCTGGCGGGACGGGCCCGCTCTTATATCGTGACCCCCCCTGTACCCTGCTCTTCCAGTTTGTCGCTGACACGCAAATGCCCTGCTTGATTGTGCTGCCCCCTTGTGTGCCCATGCATGCGTGTGCGCATTACCTGTCACCCGCCCCGGCCGGCACGGCATCATCGACGTTCGTGTGAACAGGTGTGATGCAACAGCCCGCAATCTGCTTTACCTGAGTATTAGCGCCATTTTCCACCAGCAACACCCATGGCCATGCTTGCGCTCATCATCCCTAATGCCGCATCTGCGCTGCAGGAATGTGCGCACATCAGGACTCAGTGCAGTCTTGTGGTGGCCGATTCTGTGCGACTCGATAGTGGCTGTAGCCTTGGTGCATGGGCAGCAAGCACCTTCTGCATGAAAAATTGCTCAGAGCCGGCTAATCTCGTGCTGGCCTTTCTTGGAGCTCCTTCCTTTGTGTAATGTGGCGGCAGCAGTGCAGGAAAGTGCTGAAAGCTTGCGGCGTATTACAATGTTTTCTAAGTTTACTGCAGTTGGTCATGCCAATAGCTGAGGGGCTCTTCTTGCCAGCCCCTGCAGATTCGGCCAGTGAATTGCCCTGCCCTTCCGCTTTGTCGCTGACACGAAAGTGCCCAGCTCGCTTGCGCTGCCGCTTTGCGTGCCCTTACATGTATATGCTCTCTCCTACCCGTCAACCGCGCGTGCTGGCATGGCACCATCAATGCTCGTCTGAACAGTTATGATGCGGAAGCGGCTCACAAAAAGTCTGCAGTAGCTGTCAAGCGTCAGCAACGGTCCAACCAACCGGCGTCGCTTTTGCCCTAATCATATTTCACGTTTCCTGACCTGTGCTGCTGCGTGTTAGGGTGTTGACAGCGCTTGCGGGCATGTTCCTGACTCACTGCAGTCCTGTAGCTCATGGTATGCTGCAGCACGATAGTCTGTAGGTGCACTCTTTGCACATGACATTGTGTGTGGCAGCACCTTATACAGGCAACTTGCTCAGAGACAGCTGCCATGCTGCTGGCTTTTCCGTTTACCAATGGGGTGGTCGCGTCAGTGCGCGTGCTTATCGTGTGAGGAATTCATGGAGCTAGATCCTTAGTAGCCACTACGCTTGCTGGTGCCTTTCTGGCAGTAGCGGGTTACTGTTTATGCCACGTTCGCAAACGCGGCCAATTTGTCGCCCTGCTCTTCCACTTGGTCGCTGACAAGTATATACCCTGCGTTCTGGGCCCGCTACTTCGTCTGCCCTTGCATGTGTGTGCACATCACCCTTGACCCTCATCATTACGGACACACCACTGTTGCCCAATGTCGCGTGTGCAGGCACTGTGCATCAGCCTGAGGGTGAATCACAATTATTCATGGCATCATAGCTCATCTAACTGAAGCTTGCGCTATGATGTCAGGTCTGTTGTCATGGCAGATTTGTCGGAAGGTCGCACGCTGCCTACTGCTGCAGTAGCTTCCAACGCTGCTGGCCCTTTCTCACTATATTCCGCACACAGTATGCAGTTGTCGGAGCGAGGTGATGGAGTAGGTTAGTTTGGTGCAATGGATTGGGTAACTACTATTGCTGCAGCTGGCCATGCCAAAGGTTAGTTGGCTGTTCGTGCCAGTTTTGGCCACATGCGGCTGATGTTGTGCTCTGCCATGCTGCGCCTCCGTGCCTCGCCTGTCTCTGCTCTCAGAACGTGCGCAAATTGGCGCTGGCGGTGGCACTGGAAGCGGTGGTGGCATGGGAGGTGAGGTAGATGTTGCAATGGGCAAGCAGTTTGAACGTCGCCTGTATCTTTTCGCTATTTCCTTTTAATACAGTGCAGGTGGCTACGTCGATGCTGTGCACGCTTGCGCTGGTGCCCATGTTTTTCGTGTTTGTGCAATACTCAGGTGGCACTCGTTGGTCGCATAGCGTTGATGCCGCCTGCAGTAGCAGGTATGGCAGTCCCCATGTGATCAGTAGAGTAATTGTAGAGGCGGTGCTGATTTGGCGTCTGGTGGCACTGTGGTGCTTTTACGCATGCGTGGCAGAGCTAGCAGCACATCACAGACGCACATGTGTCCTGCACTGCTAGGCAGGGGTGGGCTCTAGGGCATGTGAACACGAATTGGCACTCACACACCAACTCATTGTTGTCATGCAATGCCCTATTCAGACTACATCGGACGCCTCACTCAGCTGCTGCGGCAGGCTTACATCCATCGACCCCGTCCGGATGTGCTGGACCTCATCGTGCGGCGTTTTTCCAGCCGACTCCTTGCAGTGACCACTGTCGATCAAGCTGTGGACCTGTATCGAGATGCTGAGTTTCTGCCTGGGTCGTCCACGTCATCATGCTGGGTAGAGCTGCACTCGCTGCGTCTGAATGGACCATTTGCGGAGCAGCTCCCCCAGTGCATCCTGACTGCCTTGGATTCAGATGGCAATCCTGCCACCGTGAAACTCCTTGCAGTCTCATCACATGATCCGATGACAGGAGCACCCGCATCCCAACTTTCCGAGGCGTTTGTCTGCCGGGAGCTGCGCCTGAGAGATGCCAACAATGCTGGTGTGCCTGTGGTGCGCGGAGAGGTCCTGGAACTGCAGCTGCCATTCGCCAGTGCGCGCACGACAAAGCATGGGCCAGGTGTTTACCCAGCGCTGGTTATGCCGCGGTACTCCTGCGTCGTCAGCGACTTACCACTGATCCCTGAGCATGCCATCGCACGAGGCGCAGCACGGCTTATGCAGGCCATTGACTTCATGCACGAGAGGGGTTATGTGCACATGGACATCAAGGCAAGTAAGCAGCGCTGATGCACTCGTTGCCATTGGGGTGATGCAGCATATCTCTCCATGTTCTCCTCCAACGGCTGCGTAGGGTGCTCTGATCGCCGTTTAGGTGCTCTGCTGTATTCTGGGAAGTAGAGGTGGCTACAATGTTGTTTTTGTTACTAGCTTGATGACGGCTGCTCCTGCCTGCTTTCGCTCTGATGACAGGCAGCCAATGTGTTTGTGGACACGGCTGGAAATTGGTATCTGGGTGACTTTGGTTCTACGGTTCGCGTCAACGACCCCATCCACTCCTACACAAGATGGTTCTTCCCCAACAACATGGCGCAACAGGCTGCGCAGTTCAAGCATGATTGGTACTTGCTGGCTGTGATGCTGGCTGTGGAGCTGCACAAGGAAGATTGGAAGGAGCAGTTGTTTGAGCATGAACGTGTCAGCACACGCAAGCTGCGCATTGCAGCCTCTGCTGCTCAGCTAGAGAGTCTGAAGGAGGTACTTGCCCTTGTCATGGGCCGTGGAGAAGTCACTGTGGATGAAGGTGGGGCACTTGGTTGACAGCTAGAGAGTCTGCAGGAGGTGCTTGCCCTTTTCATGGGCCGCGCAGTAGTGGATGAAGGCAGGGCACTTGGTTGACAATGTGCCATGCTTGTGTCAAAGCACCAGACTCTAGCAAGGTTATGCACACCACCACAACTCACTCCGGCGCTGACACTGAATGTACAGCTGCATGCTGACTCACTTTACCTTGTTGGTCCTTAACGTGCTTTGTTTTGTTGACTGATATGCGGATGTACGGTAGTAGTCATAGCTCAGCCTGGTGGTCTCTGCTGCAGGTTGCACTCAAGAGCGTACAGGTAGCAAGCAACAGGCTAGGCTGCGCTGTGCTAATGTTTTGTGTCGATATTGCTTGTGCGCTGGATGAGTGAGAGTCTGTAGCCAAATGGCAGGGCCCGAAGAAAGGGGTTTGTGCTGCATATTTGTCATTTGTGTCGTACATGAGTACACGAGGCTTGTCCCAGTATACTTGTTTATATGCGAAGATTCCGTTTTGCCAGCGTGGGCCCTACTTGTCTAGGGTTGCGCGGGAGCTTCACCAGCAAATATAAATAAATCGGCACAGTGTACCTGATCAGTACGTTTGTCACATTATGAGGTGTGCTGCCCAAAGGCAAATTCAAATGCGGTCGCTTGCACACGTACACTGTAGTACATAGACAGTACTTGCGGATAGGTATGTAGCTGTAGCATGTAGCACCATGGCGTAGCAGAGATCATGAAAAGAATATCATGGCGGCGGCGGGAGGCCCGTATTGCCAACTCTGAATCAGCGCAGAAATGCAAGGAATCCGATCTAGCGTGCGCACAAGCGCAGGATATTAGCACCAGTGCTGCAGATGGCAATGGCGCTTGTCAACAGGACGATGGCACGAGTGGCAGCAGCAGAGCAACTGGAGACGGACGCGCAGCGCACAAACGCAAGAGGGTACAGAATGACGGTTGGTCAATTTCCGATCAAACAGGCGAAGGGGAGCACACGGGCGGGCAAAGTGCAGTCAAGCGCTCTAGAACAGGTCATAACAGTCTGGAACAGCAACCTCTGATGCTAGACGACGAAGCTGGAGGTGGAGGCAGTGCGGACCCGGAGTACAAGTGCAACTTATGCGACCTCGTGGTGAAGAAGGGCATGTCGCTGCTCTCGTTACAGCAGAGGTTAAACGCCCACATCGCGGCGAAGCACCAGCGCAAACACCACAGTGGGACAGCAACAACGTTCCTGGAGCGCTCCGACCTCAGCACGTCGCACTTGCAAACCATCTACACCGAGTGTGCCTTGTGCAAAAACCTGTTTCATGCCAACAAGACATTCAGAGTGGACAGCAGCGATGCCAGCGCGGGCAAGCACTGCCGCAAATGCAGGCCTATCACTTCACCCGCTGCAGTGGCGGCAACATTGTCAACAACAGCATCAGCAGCACCGCTAGCACCTGATGCATCGACGGCAACAGCTACCACGTCGCTGCCACAGCAGCAACCGGCGTGCACACCCATCGGCAACCCCTACGCAAAGGGACCAGCGCACGCGCAGCAGGCACCTGCTGCTCAGGCTGGTGGCAGCAGCTCCTCCGGCAGCTCGAAGAGGCCGGAACGTGGGGGCAGCAGTGCTACACGAGGGGGTCGGGGTCGCAGTGGAGGGCGCGGACGTGGCAATGGAGGACGCGTTCGCAGCGGCAGCAATGATGCAGACATCAGCAGTAGCAGAGCGACTAGCGGCAGCAGAACCGGAGGCGGCAGCAGCAGCGGTGCCGGCGGCGGCAGTGCAGCCGGTACTAAGGACAGCGGCGCTGGCAACGGCCGCAGCAGTGATGCCAGCAGCCGCAGCGGCGGTGCTAGCAACAGCGGCAGTGGCGCGCGAACTCAAAACGGCCGCGGTGGCCGTGGCAGCGGTCGCAGCAGCGACAGCGGCGGACGAGGCTGTGGTCGTGGCGGCCGCGGCGGCGGCGGAGGGGGCCCCAGAGCGGCAGGTGCGGCGACAGCAGCGGCAGCGCCAGGCCCTGCAGGCGCAGCAGGTGGGGCAGGTGGGCTTTTCACGTGGACCATCTCAACCCCCGCAGTCGCAGCAGTGCTTGACAGCATCAGCCTCGATGAGCTGTGCAAGCTGCAGTTCGCGACAACTAGAAGCCTTGCTAGACCACGCAATCGTCGCTATGTGGGAGCTGCACTGGAGAACGCAGCAACACATCTGTTGGCACACACAATGACGATGTTCGTCAATGCGGCGCGGGAGCCAGATTCCGCAGGGCGGGTGCAGCGACTGCAAAGATCCACGATTCTACACCACCTCATGCCATCACTCATCACCTCCACCGATGGCGCACCTGGCATCACTCGCTCCGACAGAATCAGAATGTTGGCACGCGGTGAGCTTGACCGGTTGGTGCCAGCGCTCCTCGCACACGCGCGTGCGCACCGGCGCTGGCGCGCGCGCCAGCAAACGGAGGCAGCGATCAACGCCTACGTCCTACAGTGCATGGGCACACGGGGGGGGCTACAGCAGGCAGCGCGTTTCCTTCAGCCCAAAACGGTGGCGATACCTGATGATGACTGCTTTGCCGCCATGCAGTCCAAACACCCCCCCGCTGCGCCAGGGGAACAACTCCATGAGCTATCCGGCATGGTTGATCAGCTTGTGGCGAAAGCAGCCGACATGCCAGCAGAACTCAGCCTGTTACAGGGGGAGGGAATTGAGCCAGAGACGGTTGCCAAGCTCATCCAGCGAGCAAGCCCTTACAGTGGAGCAGGCCCATCGGGGCTGCGCTACAGCCACCTGCAGGATGCGCTACGCACAAGCTGGGGACGGCATGAGTTTGCTGCTGTCCTCACACGGTGGCTTCAGACCGTTATGCGGGAGGCTGCGCGGCTGCCGGATGCCTTCTGGCAGTTGCATGGCGCGGGGCGCCTGACGCCACTTGCAGAACAACAGGAAGATGGTACAGCTAAGCAGCGGCCCATCGTTTGCGGCGAGGTGCTGCAGCGACTATGCACTTCGGTGTACGTGGCAGACCGCAAAGACTTCCTGGCGGAGCTCCTTGAGCCAGACGGGCAGTATGGGGTAGCCGTCTCAGCAGGAGCGGAGAAAGCGGCCATGGCCGGCAAACTCGCGTATGAGCTCGGTCACTGGCAGTTCATGCTGGACCTCAAGAATGCCTTCAACATGGTGTTCGTCCTGGCGGCAGCGGAATGGGTAGCAGCACAGCTGCCGGACTTCCTCGACTACTTCATCGGCACATACGTTCGCACTCGGCCACGCCTGCTGTTCCAGCACGTTGACGGCTCCACGCGCATCATCATGTCTCAGCGCGGGTTTAAGCAGGGGGACCCCGCGGCACCGATGCTCTTCTGCGGCGCCATTGCTCAGTGCTTGAAACGGTTCAATGAGGCGGCGGCTGCGCAGCGCGCGCGGAGGCGGATGGGCGCCTACATGGACGATGCCAACGTCCGAACAGGCGCTTGCACGCTGACTCAGGATGACATACAGGCGGTGGCGCAGCTCAAACAACACTTTGCGGAGGTGGGGCTGGAGCTAAACCTCACCAAGTCACGCGCGCTGCCTGGCAGGGGGCATGTGGTGACAGACCACGAGCGGCAACTGCTGCAGCAGCTGGGCGTTCAGCTAGTGGGGGATACGGATGAAAATCAGAACCGTGGAGCTGTGTTGCTGGGGGTGCCGGTGGGCCACAGCAGCTTTGTGGACGCATGGCTGCGCAGGGAAGCGGGTGCAGGCGGGGCAGGGGCTCGATTTGCAGAGCGATGCGCGCGCCTGACATCTCCGAGGGCTATGTTCAGGTTACTGCGCTACTGCGTGGTGCCTCGCATGACGTACTGCCTGCGCACCATTCCCACTACGCAGACAGCGCCAGCCGCCAAGGAGTGGGATCGGGTCACGCAGTGGGTGCTTGAGCACTCAATGGGCCTGCAGCCACCAGGCCAGACCTGGCGCCAGTTTGAGCAAAGTGGGGCCCACTTCCATCTGGCAGCGCACGGCCCAGCCTTACAGCAAGCGCGACTCCCAACACGGCATGGCGGCCTTGGCATTACCAGCGCCTGCGACATCGCTGATGCTGCGTATGTGGCGGGCACGTTGCAAGCGCTGCAACCAGCACTCTCTGGATGGGCGGGGGTGCTGCAGCAGGCGGCTCCTCAAGCGGCTGCAGACAACGCTGCTGAGGATGCGGCAACACAAGCGGCACCGGCAGCAGCGGCAGCAGCACCAGCACCAGCAGCATCAGCAGCGGCAACTGTTACAGCGGCAGCGGCGGTTGCCAGTGGAGGCGCGACCGCCCCGGCAGCGGCAACTGCATCAGCGGCTGGCCGCGCTTATGGCGCAGCCATTCCGGCAACACACGACGCAGCTGCCGCTGGATCAGGGGCCGCGGCGGCAGCACAGGCGGCACCAGCGGCAGCAGCAGCAGCGGCGGCGCACGGCGCAACTACTCCGGCGGCAGCAGCAGCGGCGGCAGCAGCAGCTGCTCCAGCATCAGAGGCTGCTGCAGCAGCGGCAGCACATGTTGCACCTCAAGTGGCCTCGGCGGCATCACTAACTGCAGCATCAACAGCAGCGGCTGCGGGCATAGGCAATACAGCTGCTACAGGCCCTACTAGCCTAAGGGCTGCTGCAGCACCTGCAACAGGAGCAGCGTCGGCAGGCGGCGCCGCAACCGTGCCGGCTGCGACAGCGGCAATGGCGGTGGCAGCGGCCAATGCGGCAGGTGCTGCACCAACACCTGCGGCAGCAGCAACACCACTGGCAGCAGCAGCAACGGCAGGCGGCACAGCTGCAGCACCAGCGCACGCAGCAGCGGCAGCCGTCAATTCAGGCGCTGCGCGTTCCACACCAGCAATGCTACAAGGCGCAGCAGCAGCAGAGGTGGCGCGCCTGCCCCTCATGCAGACGATCGCCACAGCTGCCACATCTCTACGTGCAGCAACAGGTGACAAGCTGGAACATATACTGCCACCAGCGCTAACGCCACTGCAGCAGCAACCACCTACGCAGCAGCCGCCGCTGCGGCCGACAGCAGGTGGTGGCACTGGTGCGGATGCTGCTTGCGTACTTGACGCCAGTGCTCTGCAGTTGCAGTGTAGCCTGAAGCGCCCCAATCAGAGTGCGCTTGCAGATGCCGTCGCTACCGAGCTTGCAGATAAGGTGGAGGCGGACCTGCAACAGCTGCCGCAGGGCACGCAACGCACGCAAGCACTTGCTCGATTCCGGTCGCAGCGCCACATGCACTCGATCGGCATGGCATTCCTCAACGAGCCCATGTACTCCACAACGGCTTCGTTCGATGGCCTATCCTGGCAGCTGGCCGTCAAACGCGCCATCGGAGTAGAGGAGCAGACGGCAGGCTGCAAGCTGTGCGGGAAGTCGCCGGGCGGCACCCTGCATGCACGGCTGTGTCAAGCGCCACGCGTCAAGGCGCACGACACCATTGTCCACAATAGCGTCAAGAGGGCCACGCAGCGCCTCCTGCGGCAATACCTCAAAACGGGACTGGTGGACGAGGACTACACGCCGTTTCTGGGGTCCGCCGGGCCGCCGGGGAGTCGCAGGATGGACATCGTGCTGCCTGCCGACGCCTTCCCGGTGACCGGCTACGACGACCCGACACGCCACCTACCGCTCATGGTGGACGTTACCTGCTTCGAGGCACAGGTGGCGTCGCGGGCGGCGAAGACTGCAGCAGACCCCGAGCGATGCTGCCGCGACCAAGAGGCCGCCAAAACTACCCACTATTCTGGTCATTATGATCAGAATTGCTACAAACTTGCCACATTGGCAATAGGGTCATTTGGCAGCATCGGGGAGCAGGGGCGGAAGCTGCTGGAGGCTGTGGCGACGGAGTATGCCAGCAGGATGTCAGTGCCCGGAGGAGCGCGCCCTAAAGCTCTCAAGGGCATCGCCCTGGCGCGCTTACGCTCGGCACTGTCGGCAGCGCTCCACATGGCGTACTCTGGCCGTGTCATGACACACATGGCAGAATCCAGGGGGGGGGGGCACATGGAGGAGGACGTAGGGGAGGACCCCGAGATGCCATTTGGCGGCGGCGGCGTTTGAGTGGTTGTCGTTGCGACACTTTCAGACTGTCATACGACATGTAGATTCCTTACAGCTAGATGCCAATCATCTGGGCTTTTTCGCGCCCTGAGCGAGAATTAATAAAAAGTACATAGACCTGCAGCGTGCAATTCCAGATCACATATCAATGCGTCTTCCCCGACGTGCCGTGTCTCACATGAAGTTCGTGGCCACCATCACAACGGCTGCTGCTGCTACTGTTGCTGCTGCCGTTGATGCCGCCGCCATTGCCAACATCATTGCGGAGGTGCGGCGGCCGCTTTTGCAGCCGAGCCTCAGTCTCGTTCACCTAGTAGTACCCATCACTTTGAAGGCAGCCATAAGACAGCAAGTGCATGCGAAGCTTTAACATGCAGAGCTCATTGCAGCGTGAGACAGCATGATGAAGGCAAGTGCGAACGCAGCTGCTGGAGGCGCTGCAGGTCGTGGTGTGGGCTGTGGTTGTCAAGAGTGGCAGAAGTAGGGGAACTGGGGTGCGCTAGTCTCCTGATGTGTGCGTGCCGTGTGTGTAGCTGCTACCAGCCGCTGTCGACTACTCGACCCGCTCCTACCTAGACCCGTGATGCTGTGAGAAAGGGTGTCACGGTGCCCCCTAACTCCCTTCTAACCTAAGTAGGCCACCATGGTTGGCAAGGACAAGCAGAGCAACGCGCTAAGGCTTACAATAGCATGGTTTTACAGGTGTTGAAGTGATTAGCATGAAGCATCTGTGGCAGAATATGGCATAAAGCCAGTGTTGCAGAATATGGCTAAATAGCCCCCTCCAACCCTAGGGTCGCCTCACAACACACGCCCCCTGCATGGCGCATCCACACACAAGTGGTAAGCCATATACAGTTTGAGGCGCACCCTGGCGTCTATCAGCTACACTGTGGCTGCAAACAACTTGAATACGTGCTGGCTGCACACCCAACACGGTGATTTGAAAAGCATGCTGCATGCACAAGGAGCATTTTATGACAATGCTAGATAAACTCAAGTGGCTCAAACATTGATGCACTGGGGTCATACAATTTTATCATAGGTAAAACTCTTAAGATGTACACTCAAGCGTGGTCTGCAAAGCTTGATGAGCCATGCGCACTGCACCACATGCACTTGATCAACTGCAGCTATGGAGATGACATATATCTGCCAGTGCCACGACTGAGAGCGCCATGCAGCTACTGCTACAAGTAGAACAATTGTTAATGTATGCGCCCAAACTTAATGGTACTGCGCAGCATCTCCTGCTATGCGCCCCCAACATAATGGCACTGCGCAATTTGTCTCCCGCCCCAGCGCTTGTGTCACACGCGTTGAAAAATTGTGCATGCGCTAACAAAACAATAGGGTGGGCCGGTGGCGGGTGAGTTTGTGCGCACAGGTGTTGTCAATGCAACGCATCTCGGTACCTGTACGACATTCGCCCCCAGACACTACTGCTGATGCTATCCAAGCGGCGTTGTGTCCAAAGCGTACAGGCCCAACACTGAACCTGCAAACACGCTACTGTGCACAGCTCAATGCGACAATGGGCTGAGCGCTGCCATGTGCAATAGACACAGCTGAAAGCGCCCCCATGAGCTAAGCTACCCAAGCTGCGCTGGTGAGACACATGGCGCATATAGAAGAGCTGCTGCCGTCTGTTTCACAAATGTCAGCACCGACAACACCTGGGCGCACAGAAGCCTTAATCAGGGTTGGGGCTGCTGTGCGCTCTGCCGCTGCCCCGGAGCACAGGTTAAGCATTGACACAGTTGTTGCTCCTTGCCCAATTTTCTGCCCGTCACAAATATTCTCTTGAATTCTCAAGCAATGCAACTTGTCAGCACATCTGATTCGGCACTGCTGCGAACCCCGTCGCTGCTGCCACTGCCCGCAGCTCGGATCAGCCTGATTTGACGCTAACCCAACCCTAACCCTATGTACACAGTCACACCATTGAAGCAGGAATTGAGTCAGTTTTGTTGAGAACTGTTGCATATTATGCAGCACCCTCTGGTACATCAGGGAAAAAGACATGCCCAGGTGCGTGATGGGCGCCTGATGGGCGCCTGCCTCAATCAGGCACCCGATGGGCGTCCATCAGGAGAGCCGCCCCGATGAGTGGGGCATAGAGTCCTGCGAGATCGCAAAGGCCGGCCAGGCTCACTACAGTACCTGGTGAGGTGGGAAGGCGAGCACATTGCAGATAGCTGGGAGGATGCCAATATGTTAGATGCATGCGAGCATGCAACGGCGGTGTACAGGCATACAGCAACTGTAGCGGGGGTCGACATTGGTGATGCTGGCACCAGGGTGGTGCAAGGGCGTATCAGGCAGGCGCGCGAGCGCACGCATGAGGGCGGCCCATTGTCACCTAAGCTGCCAGTGGGGGCAGGTATCGACTGCCAGCGGGGGTATTGCAACTCAGAGACTGCCCATCTTTTGAGATGATGCGCAGCACAGAGATGATCGGGGTGCGCGTCCTTATGCGGTGGCGCTTCCCGGACAACAAGGATGGCGAGCGTCTCCAGTGGTGCGAAGGCATCATACGCAGGGGCGTTTGTGCCCTCGCAGGCGAGCGTGGGGGGAAGCCAAGCCGGCGCACGAAGCGCGGCACTGCTCGGGTGTATTTCTTTGGCGAGCCGTGGGCGCGTAAAGTGCCGCTCTTGCTCAACAAGTATACATGAGCAATTGATGCGAGCAAATGCGTGGGTCTTGTTCGGCACAAACAACAAGATCATTGCTCTCAAGAAGATTAAGGCAGGCGGGGCCGCCTGAAGAGAGGGGGGGTCATAGCAGTTTGTGACAGGCAGTCGGCGAGGCGCAATTGTTGTCGCACCTTTTGCTTCTGCGCATTAGCCTGCGAACGCATAGTACTCTGCTACGCAGGTCACAGGGGGGCGTTCGGCCTAAGTTCAACTGATCAGTGGGGAGGGGTTAGTGCATTGCACTATGTACTACAACATTGGTGCTTGGGACGAGCACCGTTGTAGTGGGGGCGACTGTTAGGGTTGAAGCCTTGAAGTTGCGCACAGGAAATTGCTAGACAGTGGGGATAATACTTGAAGATTCTTGGCCAATCCTAAGGCCAGTTCTGAAACTGCAAAGTGTGCTTTGAATGCTTGGTTCAGAGCCTTGGGGGAGCTGTAGCGACAGCTTGCAAGGTAGTAGATTGCAGCATAGCGGATTTGCTGTGCATTGGTATTGCATTGACAGTAGTGTCGCTTGGAGAGGGCTGCAGCATGGGGCTGTAGCTGTGGGGGCAAATAGAGGTTTGGGCTTTCTGGGACTTGATCACCCTTGCATCTCTACCTGCTGCTTGCTATCACCACGTTTGAATAAGCACCAGCCTCAGGCTGCTAGCTCTGTAGGTTCTGCCTACAGCTGAGCCCAACTTCACACTCAGTCTGGCAATGGTTGGCGATCCAGTAGTAGACTGGTGTCGCAGGAGACATTGCCTTCTCTGGGAGGAGGGGGATGTGTCGCCTCCTTCCTTTTCGGGGCAGTGTTTACACTGCAAACTTTAAATTTTCTTTGCAATTCGTCTCCACCTTGCCGCGGTGCGAAGGCTTAGGCATGCTCGTTGCCGTACCAAGCAAGACCTTGAGGTGTCAAGTGTAACTTGGCGGTTTTATCCGGCTGACCCTTTCTTCTCAAGCCTACCATTTCCTTAGTTCCATTGTGCTGCTCATCTGCTGTCTCCACGTGCGCAGATACGCGAGACGACAGGTGGCAGTGACACTGCCTAGCAATCATATCATTGCTCACTCGATGGCCTTTTGCAGGCACTTGGGCCTGTCTTTTATCAGCGTGTCATGCTTTCCACACGCACATTGCTGCTAACATTTCCTGGTGTTTTCCGCAAAGAACATTGTCGTGCAGGGAAGCTGAAGGCGGAGCGCATTGCATTGCCTGTCACCAACAGGTAGTCACCGCCAGCCCAGATCTTCAGTGCAAGCCTGGCATCTGCCACCAGACGCTGCAAGAAGTATGTAGCTGTGTGCTACTACTATAGAGGTCAAGGGCGGAGTTCAAGGATGGCTGCATTGCCTTAGGGCAACAGCTCCACATAGGCGTGAGCTCCAAGTTACTGCAGGATAGCCAGTATGGTAGCAGTGGTGCTACTTAGAGGTGAAAGCAATCTTGCTGCAGGCAGCGGCTACATACCATTGGGCTGTCCTATCGCTTCGAGCACCGCCAGGTTATTGTCATGATAGGGCCTGGACATGGCATGGTATGTAAACAACTCTCCGCAGCTTACTGATTCAGTTATCCTTCTGATTTTTCAGTGCTGTTGCCGGCACCCTGTTATAGAGGCAATGCTCACGATCCAATGCTGCATTGCGATAGGGCATCACCTGATGATCACTGACATGGTGATTACAGCATGCACTTCATCCAGAGATTTTTAAGTGCGCGGATCAAGAGCATGATGGCATGTTTGGGATTTGCAGACGTGTTCTGGCACCATCCATCTGCTTGTAGCGCATCGCACACCATGTACTTATGATCTTGTATTTATAGCAGCCCCAAGGTGGGCTTGATGCGTTGGATAAGATTGCAAAAAACTAAAACCGGACGGGCCCTTAGAGCCCTGCGTTGCAGGCTTGTACTAGACTCATGGGGGGTAGACACAGCGGCACCCAGTCTGAGCCACACCTATCGTAGCCGATGTCTCCATCTCTTGAGCGAAAACGCCGGAGGACCGCGGTTATGCCTCTAGTATACATTTGGGCCAGAGGCGCCCGGTCCTCGATTCCTTGCATAAGCACGCCGCTGACGTGCCTGGCCGAGGCTCTCTTTCTTGCGTGTTCAAGCAAACGATATGCAGTGTGCCCTGATGCTATCCGCATCCCCATGTTCCAATATCCCCTGCTGCTGCCCAAAGCCGTATCCTCACCACACGCGACTCCGCAGCTCCTGCTCACAGTCAGAGCCAGCATCTCCCATCCCCTAGCTGCCTGATGCACCCTCGCCACCATCAGCGCCACCGCAAGCGCTGCCGCACCTCTCGTTGCTAACGAGCAGCTGGTGTGTACTGCACAGTGGCAATTTGCAATGCTTTGAACTGCATGTCCAGCTATTCACAGAAGGCTGTACTGCGGCTGTTGTGTTGTGCTGCACTGCGGCTGTTGTGTGGTGAACCAACTTGCGATACACCCCCAAATCGCCCACTACCATTCAAAAAGAGTTGCCTGTTATCCCTTCACTTCCTCCCATGCTGCTGGATCACTTGTACTTTTATTCTCGCTCAGGTCGCCAGAAAGCCCAGATGGTGCATATCCAAATCGCAAAAAGAATCTACATGTGTCTTTGTGAACATCTAGAAAGTGTCAATCTGTCCTGACTCCGCCATGTGTGCCACGAC
This sequence comes from Tribonema minus, assembly GCA_017506865.1. NCBI lineage: Eukaryota > Xanthophyceae > Tribonematales > Tribonemataceae > Tribonema > Tribonema minus. The sequence continues at coordinate 598,790 of JAFCMP010000379.1, forward strand.
ACGCAGAGAGTACGTCATGTGGAGCGCCGCTGAGAGAATTGAGTGTATGCACGCCATAGATGTATATGCATAGCGAAGCAACGCCATTCCCATTCTGATCATCACGCTGTTTTGGCCAGTTGCTCAATTCTTTAGCACTGTGACATCAGTTGAGTTTTTGATAAAAAATGACCTCCAAATATTGTTTGCCTTGCTGTGCGGTCTGGCCATGTGGGGTTCAATGTACGGCAATTCCACCAGCTATGAGCACTTGCCAATCGATACAAATACAGTGCCTGCCACGCTTTTGAAACACTCTCGAATGAACACAAAACAGTAGACATTTCATTCAAGTTGAAAGAGTGTCTTGGCAAAATGCCTACATAGTGTACCAAATCAATACAGGCAGGTGGCGTGCTGCTGTTGCTTTATAAAGCACACTTTGGCTATGTAGCGAGTCATGCAACCTTAGAGAGCTTCGCTTGAGTGCTCACCATATGCACCACAACCTGACCTCTCTTGCTTCATGACAAGATTAACACACACCACTGGAAGCTTTCTACAACAACGGTATCAAAGACATGTAGCTGTGTGACAAGATCAACACACAACACCGAAAGCTGCCCGGAACAACGATAGTATATACATCAGAGACAATGCACCAACAAGCAGCAGAAGGAAGAGGACATTGAGGTTGAAGTGCTTTTCATTATCTAATGTGATGTTTGCTAATCCATTTCCGCAAGTCTGTCTGATGTTGCTTCTAGTGTCACCTGAGGGTTTCTGCATCTGTGCAGTGTGTATTTTCTTGCTGCAGCTACATCTGGCAGCTGGACTGTGGTCAAGTCAACTCAACTGCAGTCAACACATACAACCAAGCTACATGGTACAGAGCATTGGCCCTCTCTTGGGTGGTCAAAAAGCGCTGCCGGCGTATTTGCGTGCATCACTCGGTGGTCTGTCCCCTACTTGGACTTCTTGAAGTTCTCCGCCCCCTGCAGCACCTTGGTGGACACAATGATGTCGCCTTCCTTGACATCCTACAGCACGGCGCAAGGGATGACATCAGCCAAATGTTGCAAGTGAGGTCACAAGAGAACGTGTACCAAGCACCATCAAGAGTGATGCAGGTGACACAGAGTGCAGCAAAGAGGTCAAAAGGTCTACGGTGTACTGCACACGATGATGCTAGACAAGCACATGAAATCCTGCGCTGGAACTTGCAAGTTCTT